>JANCRA010000005.1:0-645000 GCA_024362935.1 Setophaga petechia
GAGAGAAAGAGAGAGATGAGAGAGAGAAGAGAAAAGAGAGAGAGAAAAAGAGAGAGAGAGAGAGAGAAAGAAAAGAGAGAGTGAAAGAAAAGAGAGAGTGAAAGAAAAGAGAGAGGAGAGAAAGTGAGAAGAGAGAGAGAAGAGAGAAAAGAGGAGTGAGAAGAGAGAGAAAAGAGACAGGAAAGAAACAGAGGAAAGAGACAGGAGAAGAGAGAGGAGAATAGAGACAAAGGAAGAGAGAAAGAGAGGAGAAAAGAGGGAAAGGGAGGAGGAAAGAGAGGAGAAGGAGAGAGGAGGAGGGGAAATAGGAGAGAGAAAAGAAACAGAGGAAGAGAGGAGAAGAGAAGAGAGAGGAAAGAACAGAAGAAAGGAGAAGAGAAGAGAGAGCAGAAGGGACAGAAGAAGACAGGAGAAGGAGACAAAAGGGGACAGGAGAAGAGACGAGAACAGAGAAGAGGAGACAAGAAGAGACAGAAGAAGAGGGGAGAGGAGCGAGAAGAAGAGAAAGAACAAAAGACACGGATAAGGACAAAGAAGAGAGAAAACAAGGGTGAGGGGGGAGAGAAAAAAGAAGGACAGACAAAGAAATGAGGGAGAGAGACTGAAAAAACAAGGAGTCAAAGGGAAGGAGGAGAGAGAAACAGAAAAGAAGGAGAGAGCAACAGAAAACAGGAACAGGGAGAAAAAAAAAAAGGAGGGTGGAAACTGAGGAAGTACAGGAGTTAGACAGAAAGGAAATTGTTAGGGTTAAAGGAAGACTTAGGGTTAGAGTAAAAA
The DNA here is from genome assembly GCA_024362935.1 of Setophaga petechia. Classification (NCBI taxonomy): domain Eukaryota; kingdom Metazoa; phylum Chordata; class Aves; order Passeriformes; family Parulidae; genus Setophaga; species Setophaga petechia. Next base: position 778 of record JANCRA010000005.1, read on the forward strand.
AGACAAACAGAGGAAAAGGAGAACACAGACAGGAAAAGAAGAAAGAAGGGTGAGGGTTTGAGTTATAGGGAAAAGGAAACAAGGTGGAAAGTATAGACAGAAGAGAAGGGAATAAACACAGACTGACAAAAATAGTGAAATGGACAGAAAATAAAAGAATCAAATGGAAACAGTTACAGAAGCAGAGACACAGGGTCAGCAAGACAGAGAAACAGGAACAAAGGGTTAGACACAGATGAAAGTTAAGTTAGAAAGAGAAAAGTAAAGTGAGGAACTAAAGGAAGAAATACAGTGGAATGAAATGACAACACCACGCTAAAAAACGACAGGAGCCACGGTGGGGGTAGGGCAGGGCAAGGGGGATCTTCGTTAGGGGTGATTCCACTTTATTAAAGGGACATTTTTATTTAAACATCAGCAAAACACATAGATACAGTGTTTACAAATGCAAGTGCAGATACAATCAATAGACGCACCGGTAAAAACCTAATTTACACATAGAGCAATACAAGGAAATACAGCAATTAATCCAAATGCAGTACAGAGCAATACAACACAAAACACATTAACACAAGGTGATTCTATTTCATTACATGTCAGTCTATTGTTACTGCAAATCCAAAACAACAAACGCACACAGAAAACAACACTCACCTGCCATTAACATCCCCTTCACATTACACACAAACTCACCATCGCTCTCATCACAACTGCTAAATCACAGCCCAGCAATCATTGGTCCTCGGGAACGTGGTTCCCGGGAGCCCCCGAAAAATCCACCTGCCTGACGAAAACCCCGGTCCCTGGACGGTCCGCCCCCAAACTTTGGTGATGAAAGTCACCTCGCAGACCGGCCGGGACCGAGGAAAAAAAAACCCAGCCGGGGGGAAAAAAAAAAAACCCCCCCGGCTGGGGATTTTTTATTCTAAATTAAAAAATTAGTTGAAAACCCTGAAAAGCAAAAGTCATACAAGGTTACAACCCTGCAGCACACACATACACACCCTCGCTCACACCTCACCCGCTCTGCTAACCCCCGGCACGCGTTCGCACCGCTCCCCGGGAACGTGGTTCCCGGGAACCCCCGAAAAATCCACCTGCCTGACGAAAACCCCGGTCCCTGGACGGTCCGCCCCCAAACTTTGGTGATGAAAGTCACCTCGCAGACCGGCCGGGACCGAGGAAAAAAAAACCCAGCCGGGGGGAAAAAAAAAAAAACCCCCCGGCTGGGGATTTTTTATTCTAAATTTAAAAATTAGTTGAAAACCCTGAAAAGCAAAAGTCATACAAGGTTACAACCCTGCAGCACACACATACACACCCTCGCTCACACCTCACCCGCTCTGCTAACCCCCGGCACGCGTTCGCACCGCTCCCCGGGAACGTGGTTCCCGGGAACCCCCCGAAAAATCCACCTGCCTGACGAAAACCCCGGTCCCTGGACGGTCCGCCCCCAAACTTTGGTGATGAAAGTCACCTCGCAGACCGGCCGGGACCGAGGAAAAAAAAACCCAGCCGGGGGGAAAAAAAAAAAAACCCCCCGGCTGGGGATTTTTTATTCTAAATTTAAAAATTAGTTGAAAACCCTGAAAAGCAAAAGTCATACAAGGTTACAACCCTGCAGCACACACATACACACCCTCGCTCACACCTCACCCGCTCTGCTAACCCCCGGCACGCGTTCACACAGCTCCCCGGGAACGTGGTTCCCGGGAGCCCCCGAAAAATCCACCTGCCTGACGAAAACCCCGGTCCCTGGACGGTCCGCCCCCAAACTTTGGTGATGACAGTCACCTCGCAGACCGGCCGGGACCGAGGAAAAAAAAACCCAGCCGGGGGGAAAAAAAAAAAAAACCCCCGGCTGGGGATTTTTTATTCTAAATTTAAAAATGACTTAAAAACCCTGAAAAGCAAAAGTCACACACACTCGATTAAATCCCATCAGCATGCGCTCCCACACGCAGAGCTGAGCGTACACACGCTCACACGGTCACATGCTATCGCACGCTCGGACACGCTTCCCGCTTACACGCTCGCTGCGGCCCTTACTTGCGACGCTGAAGAACGTGCTTCGACGCCTCTTCTGGCTGCCGCTCCTTGATGTCAAATGGCAGAGTCTGAGGAAATCGGGAGCCTCGGGGACCTGTGAGACGACAAGAAGTGGTCAAAGAGCAGCTCTCTGAATGCTAGGACTTGTCCCCGCTCTGGACCGATACATTTTCTACCCAAAATCCCATAAAAGACAAATGAACAGTAAAATTTTTATAACTGTTCTACCTAACTGTGACTAGTGCCAGGGCAGGGCAGCTCCGATCCTAAGTATTACAACATAAATACATACAACATAAACCAACAGATACGGTGCAAGTGTACGTACAGTGTAAATGCACACAATATAAGGCGACACGCTTAAGTACGGTATAATTACACACAATGTAAGCCGGCATAGGTACACACAATCTAAGTACACACAGCATAAGCCAGCATAGGTACAAACAATATAAATCAGCATAAGTACACACAATATAAGTACACACAATATAAATCAGCATAAGTACACACAATATAGGTACGCACAATATAAACCAGCATAGCTACGCACAATCTAAGTACACACAATGTAAGTAAGTACACACAATGTAAGTAAGTACACACAAGATAAACCAGCATAGGTACACACAATGTAAGTACACACGGTATAAACCAGCATAGGTACACACAATATAAACCGGCATAGGTACACACAATATAAACCAGCATAGGTACACACAATACAGGTACATACAGTATAAGCCAGCATAGATACACACAATGTAAGTACATACGCTATAAGCCAGGATTTGAGATAACTCTCTGGAAGATTAATTCTTGAGCCCTATACCCTTTGAAAAGATGGAACCTACAGAACTACTGCAGTCACATGAGGAGGGTGTAAGACACTCCCTCTAAAAGTCCAAGAGAATGGCATGGAGAAAAAGGCACTACCAAAGCTGGTAGTAAGAAGGAAGATGGATGAGAACCTCTTGTGTAATCCTTCCTGTCTCAAAGAGTACAAATGTAAAGATGCCGGAATAATGGATATCCTTAAAGGAACGTGAGTAGAACACGGGCGATATGGCACAGAATAGTGCCAATAAAGCATCGAGACGTAACAAAGGCCTATGACAAGGAAGACGATGGACACAGACAACATAACACAGACACGGACAACATAACATAGACACAGATGACATAACACAGAGACAATTGGAAACTCCTTGACACTGTCCCCTTAGGGAACCAAGATTCCTAGCACAAGATGAGCAAGAGGCCGATGATGCAAAAGAAAAGAAAGCGCTATGACAATAGCGCATGATGATGAAATGTAAAAAGAAGTTAAAAGAAGTTGGTGCCAAAGCAGTTAGGAGGATGCTCAAGAGGGTCAGCAAACCCAGAGAAGGAAGCAGACTGCCGGGAGACCGTGGCTGTAGCTCCGGACCTGAAGGTGAGCTCCTCGGGGAAAGATCCATGACGACGTCGAGTCCGGGAAGGTGTACGACGCAAAGTACATGACAACGTGGATATGGGTTGGAACTGCCCTGCCCGGCAAAGGCTCTGGTGAGGCTGAGAGGAAACCCTCTCCGTTTACTACAAGAGAGCCCACACCACTACAGACCTCTCAGCTAAGCTGACATCAGATTGCCTCCTGTGACAGTAAAGGTTTTTCCCCTTCTCCCAACCACTGGCCCCGACACTTAGCTTTTGGAACACGAGCGGACAAAAATCCATCCTCCGTCAGACGTGGACGTGGAGATGTTCTCCATGTGTGCTTCAGTGCTGCTGTTGCCAAACTTCGGGTAAAAGCCTCCTCAGGGTACCTGAGAAAAAACAGAAAACGTGACTATTGCCTTTAGAAAGAGTAATCCCCGAGACTCCTCCGCACCACCGCGCCAGCTCACCTCAAATCTTGATTTGACTCCGGAGGTCGCCCAGAAGGTACCTGCAAAAGAAAAGGTACACGCTTAGCATGCTGCTGCATAACGCTCACCTGTGAGTCAGCCTGCCTAAACACCGACTCACCTGCCGTCCCCTGTTCCTGGGCACGCCTCGGGCAGCGACAGCACCTGCAAGGACACAAAGCAGAACAGCATGCTGAGATACTGTGAAAACACAACCTCCCAAATCTGACAAGTATGCCCCACCGACACCTTAAGCTTGCACCCACCTTGCATGGGGATGCTCGGCTAGGAAAAATTGCAGGGGGATCACCTAAAAAACAAAAAGAGGAGATGCTTAGAGTTGCAGCAGAAACTGAGACCTACGCAATAACAACTCCTTCTGTATGCTACTCAATGCTCACCTTGGCCACTCAGCCATGACTGCTGCTCTCAGCCTGGATTTCCTAAAAAGAGACACAAAGAACAGTGCTGTAACAGTCACCATTTATGCTTCCACTACAGAGACAAACATTGACTGACCTGATCAGGGGAATACCCAGGCTGGAGCGCTCTGCCCAAGATGTTATCCTTCTGCATCTGAAAGAAAGTTAAGACAAAAGTCAGCGGCTGAAACATCATCTAACGAATCCAGATATCTTGTGATCATGTACAAATCCCATCTAGAGTCCAAGCACACCCCACATGAAAAACTTCAAGTCCCCGGGACTTCTCCTACTGCACCAGGCTATGCGGCACGGCAGAGCAGCTCCGACACAAATGTGTGCTGACACCCGTGACACAGGAAACACACAGGACATGACGGACAAGACATGAAAGACAAGACGGACACAACACGGACAGAAATAGCCTGGCAAGGAAAATGGCTGCAAGGACTCAGAGAAGCAAAAAGGAGATGACTGAGGAGGAACTGCTGCTGGGCTGATGCCAGGCTTTCACACAGGCCCCACAAAAGGATAAGGAAAAAGACACGAAATATCCAGACAACACATAATGCACAAAAGACAAGTGACACGAGACACACCAGGACTGCTCTGCCATGCACACCTCAGCACTGGTGAGCTGAAGTGAGACTTTTACTTCATGGGGCCTAAGGGGCCACTTCTTGGCTACCCTCAACTCCAGAGCCAATTCCAACCCCCCATATCCACCCCGGGAGTCCCAACCCAGCACCCCACTTTCATCCCCTCTGTGGGTCACAGCCCTCCACTTATCTCTGAGACATCCGGCGGTGCCGGTCCACGTCAGGTGCCAAGGAAGGCGGCCTCACCGGCTGGCAAGCTCCTGCTGTCACCGGGCTGGTGTCTCTTGCACAGCTAGATTAAAAGAGAACCAAATATCACTGCCTGATCTAGGCACAACAGCGGCCAAAACCAAAGAAGTCTGCTACTCACCGTGCTCCTAAGAAGGCCCGGCACCTCCTAACCCCAACCCTCTGCCACAGATGGAATTCACCTGCATCTGAAAGAAAGTTAGAACACATGTCAAACATCCGCAGGATAACTCAAAAGCTGCAAACACCTTCTATCAATTGAGGAATAGCATCTAGAGTCCAAGCACACCCCACAGTAAAACTGTCAAGTCCCCGGGACTTCTCCTACCGCACCAGGCCATGCGACAGGGCAGAGCAGCTCTGGCAGAAATGTGTGCAGACACCCGTGACACAGGACGTGACAGACAACAGACACAACACGGACATAAATAGCCTGGCAAGGAAAATGGCTGCAAGAACTCAGAATCCAAAACGACATGACTGAGGTGAAACTGCTGCTGGGCTGATGCCAGGCTTTCTCACAGGCCCCACAAAAGGCTAAGGAAAAAGACACACAAAATCCAGACAACACACAATACACAAAAGACAAGTGACACGAGACACACCAGGACTGCTCTGCCCTGCACACCTCAGCGCTGGGAGCAAAAGTGAGACTTTTACTTCATGGGGCCTAAGGGGCCACTTCTTGGCTACCCTCAACTCCAGAGCCAATTCAAACCCCCCATATCCACCCCAGGAGTCCCAACCCAGCACCCCACTTTCATCCCCTCCACTTATCTCTGGGACATCCAAGGCTGCCGCTCCGCTTCAGGTGCCAAGGAAGGCGGCCTCACCGGCTGGCAAGCTCCTCCTGTCATCAGGCTGGTGTCTCTTGCACAGCTAGATTAAAAGAGAAACAAATATCACTGCCTGATATTGGCACAACAGCGGCCAAAACCAAACCAGTCTGCTACTCACCGTGCTCCTAAGAAGGCCCGGCACCTCCTAACCCCAACCCTCTGCCACAGATGGAATGCACCTGCACCTGAAAGAAAATGAGAACACATATCAAACATGCACAGGAGAACTCAAAAGCTGCCAACACCTTCTATCAATCAAGGAATAGCATCACAAACTGCAAATCCCCGGGACTTCTCCTACTGCACCAGGCCGTGCTACAGGGCAGAGCAGCTCCGACAAAAATGTGCGCTGACACCCGTGACACAGGAAACACAAGACATGACAGACAACGGGGACACAACACAGACAGATATATCCTGGCAAGGAAAATGCCTACAAGGACTCAGATGACCGAGGCGAAACTGCTGCTAGGCTGATGCCAGGCTTTCTGGCAGGACCCTCAAAAGCCTAAGGTAAAAGACATGAAATGTCCAGACAACACATAATACACAAAAGAGAAGCAACACGAGACACACCGGGACTGCTCTGCCCTGCAAACCTCAGCGCTGGGAGCAAAAGTGAGATTTGCCTTTCAGGAGGCCTAAGGGGCCACTCCTTGGCTACCTTAAACTCCAGGGGCAATTCAAACCCCTCCTCCCCGCCCCGGGAGTCCCAACCCAGCACCCCGCTTTCATCCCCTTCACTTATCTCTGAGACATCCGGGGCTGCCGCTCCGCTTCAGGTGCCAAGGAAGGCGGCCTCACCGGCTGGCAAGCTCCTGCTGTCACCGGGCTGGTGTCTCTTGCACAGCTAGATTAAAAGAGAACCAAATATCACTGCCTGATATTGGCACCACTTCAGCCCAAACCAAACAAGTCTCCTACTCACCGTGCTCCTAAGAAGGCCCGGCCCCTCCTAACCCTCCGCCACAAATGTAATGCACCTGCACCTGAAAGAAAGTCAGAACACGTGTCAAACATCCGCAGGATAACTCAAAAGCTGCAAACACCTTCTATCAATCGAGGAATACCATCTAGAGTCCAAGTACACCCCACATTACCAACTGCAAGTCCCCGGGACTTCTCCTGCTGCACCAGGCTGTGCGGCAGGGGCAGAGCAGCTCCGACACAAACGTGCACTGACACCCGTGACACAGGAAACACAAGACATGACAGACAACGGGGACACAACACAGACAGAAATATCCTGGCAAGGAAAATGCCTGCAAGGACTCAGATGACCGAGGCAAAACTGCTGCTGGGCTTTCTGGCAGGACCCTCAAAGGGCTAAGGTAAAAGACATGACATGTCCAAACAACACATAACACACAAAAGACAAGTGACACGAGACACACCGGGACTGGTCTGCCCTGCACACCTCAGCACTGTGAGCAAAAGTGAGACTTGCCTTTCAGGAGGCCTAAGAGGCCACTTCTTGGCTATCTTCAACTCCAGAGCTAATTCAAACCCTCCCTCCCCACCCTGTGAGTCCCAACCCAGCACCCCGCTTTCATCCCCTCTGTGGGTCACAGCCCTCCACTTATCTCTGGGACATCCAGGGCTGCCGCTCCGCTTCAGGTGCCAAATAAAGCAGCCTCACCAGCTGGCAAGCTCCTGCTGTCACCAGGCTGGTGTCTCTTGCACAGCTAGATTAAAAGAGAAACAAATATCACTGCCTGGTCTAGGCACAACAGCGGCCAAAACCAAACAAGTCTCCTACTCACCGTGCTCCTAAGAAGGCCCGGCCCCTCCTAACCCTCCGCCACAAATGTAATGCACCTGCACCTGAAAGAAAGTCAGAACACGTGTCAAACATCCGCAGGATAACTCAAAAGCTGCAAACACCTTCTATCAATCGAGGAATACCATCTAGAGTCCAAGTACACCCCACATTACCAACTGCAAGTCCCCGGGACTTCTCCTGCTGCACCAGGCTGTGCGGCAGGGGCAGAGCAGCTCCGACACAAACGTGCACTGACACCCGTGACACAGGAAACACAAGACATGACAGACAACGGGGACAGAACACAGACAGATATATCCTGGCAAGGAAAATGCCTGCAAGGACTCAGATGACTGAGGAAAAACTGCTGCTGGGCTGAAGCCAGGCTTTCTGGCAGGACCCGCAAAAGCCTAAGGTAAAAGACATGAAATGTCCAGACAACACATAATACACAAAAGACAAGCGACACGAGACACACCGGGACTGGTCTGCCCTGCACACCTCAGCGCTGTGATCCAAAGTGAGACTTTCCTTTGATGGGGCCTAAGGGGCCGCTTCATGGACACCCCCCACCTCCAAAGCAGACTCAAAAACCCCTCCCAGTAATTCCCAAACCAGCACCCCGCCTTCATCCCCTCTGTGGGTCACAGCCCTCCACTTATCTCTCAGACTTCTGCTGATGTTGCTCTCAGGTGCAAAAAAAGGCCACCTCGTCACCTGGGAAAGTCCCGCCGGCACCAGGCTGTTCTCCCTCAGACAGCTACAGGAAAGAAAACCAAACATCACAGCCTGACCTTGGCACCACATCGGCCAAAACCCCACAAGTCTGCTACTCACCGTGCTCCTAAGGATGCACAGCTGCTCGGCCCGCACGCTTCGGGCACGCTCGCAGACCGAGGCCGTCGTCACAGGGGGTGCCTGGTCTAAGAGGAGAGGAGGTGATTTGGCATGGCTGAAATCTCAGTGCACCCTCGCTCCTCCTCCCTACTTCCCTGACTCACCGCACCTCTTTGGCCGTTGCTGAAGGCTTCCCTGGTGGCACCTTTAAATAGACAAGGCAGAGGCTTCATCCCCGAGTCCCGGGATACTTCTGCAGGGCTCCTGAGAGCGGTAAACCCGGCCCGTTGGCCGCTTTCTGACTGAGGCTTGCTGTACTGCGAGTGGATTGCCTAAAGTGCAGAAACAGAGGCTTAGAGTGTCACCAGAAAGTGAGACTTGAGCAAAAACAACTGCTTCTGTATGCTACTCAATGCTCACCTCACCCACCCTCACCTTGACCGCTGACATCCAGCTTTGCTTCCTAAAAAGAAAAAGAACAGTGCTGTAACAGAGTCACACTTTAAACCCCTCCTGCAGAGACAAAGAGGGACTGACCTGCTCAGGGGCCTACCGCACCCAGGACGGCTGGATGGATTTTGCCCTGGATTTGATCCTGCTGTGTCTGAAAGAAAGTGAGGACAAAATTCAAAGGGCTGCAGGATAACTACACATCTCCAAACATCTTGTGTCTATCTAGAAATATCACCTAGAGGCCAAGTACACCCCACATCAAAAACTTCAAGTCCCCAGGACTCGTCCTACTGCACCGGGCTGTGCAGCAGGGCAGACCAGCACCGGCACAAATGTGCGCTGACACCCGTGACACAGGAAACACAAGACATGACAGACAATGGGGACAGAACACAGACAGATATATCCTGGCAAGGAAAACGCCTGCAAGGACTCAGATGACCGAGGCAAAACTGCTGCTTGGCTGATGCCAGGCTTTCTGGCAGGACCCTCAAAAGCCTAAGGTAAAAGACATGAAATATCCAGACAACACATAACACACAAAAGACAAGTGACACGAGACACACCGGGACTGGTCTGCCCTGCACACCTCAGCACTCTGAGCAAAAGTGAGACTTGCCTTTCAGGAGGCCTAAGGGGCCACTTCTTGGCTACCTTCAACTCCAGAGCTAATTCAAACCCTCCCTCCCCACCCTGTGAATCCCAACCCAGCACCCCGCTTTCATCGCCTCTGTGAGTCACAGCCCTCCACTTAGCTCTCATACTCCTTGGGATGCTGCTCTCAGGTGCAAAAAAAGGCCACCTCGTCACCAGGGAAAGTCCTGCTAGCACCAGGCTGTTGTCTCTCAGACAGCTACAGTAAAGAAAACCAAACATCAGAGCCTGATCTTGGCACCACAGCGGCCAAAACCCCACCAGTCTGCTACTCACCGTGCTCCTAAGAATGCACAGCTGCTGGGGCCGCACGCTTCGGGCACGCTCGCAGACCGAGGCCGTCGTCACAGGGGGTGCCTGGGCTAAGAGGAGAGGAGGTGATTTGGCATGGCTGAAACCTCAGTGCACCCTCGCTCCTCCCCCCTACTTTCCTGACTCACAACACCTCTTTGGCCGTTGCTGAAGGCTTCCCTGGTAACACCTTTAAATAGACAAGGCAGAGGCTTCATCCCCGAGTCCCGGGATACTTCTGCAGGGCTCCTGAGAGCGGTAAACCCGGCCTGTCGGCCGCTTCCTGACTGGGGCTTGCTGTACTGCGAGTGGATTGCCTAAAGGGCAGAAACAGAGGCTTAGAGTGTCACCAGAAAGTGAGACTTGAGCAAAAACAACTGCTTCTGTATGCTACTCAATGCTCACCTCACCCACCCTCACCTTGACCGCTGACATCCATCTTTGCTTCCTAAAAAGAAAAACAACAGTGCTGTAACACAGTCACACTTTAAACCCCTCCAGCAGAGACAAAGAGGGAATGACCTGCTCGGGGGCACCTCCTCACCCAGGACGGCTGGATGGATTTTGCCCTGGATTTGATCCTGCTGTGTCTGAAAGAAAGTGAGGACAAAATTCAAAGGGCTGCAGGATAACTACACATCTCCAAACATCTTGTGTCTATCTAGAAATATCACCTAGAGGCCAAGTACACCCCACATCAAAAACTTCAAGTCCCCAGGACTCGTCCTACTGCACCGGGCTGTGCAGCAGGGCAGACCAGCACCGGCACAAATGTGCGCTGACACCCGTGACACAGGAAACACAAGACATGACAGACAATGGGGACAGAACACAGACAGATATATCCTGGCAAGGAAAACGCCTGCAAGGACTCAGATGACCGAGGCAAAACTGCTGCTTGGCTGATGCCAGGCTTTCTGGCAGGACCCTCAAAAGCCTAAGGTAAAAGACATGAAATATCCAGACAACACATAACACACAAAAGACAAGTGACACGAGACACACCGGGACTGGTCTGCCCTGCACACCTCAGCACTCTGAGCAAAAGTGAGACTTGCCTTTCAGGAGGCCTAAGGGGCCACTTCTTGGCTACCTTCAACTCCAGAGCTAATTCAAACCCTCCCTCCCCACCCTGTGAATCCCAACCCAGCACCCCGCTTTCATCGCCTCTGTGAGTCACAGCCCTCCACTTAGCTCTCATACTCCTTGGGATGCTGCTCTCAGGTGCAAAAAAAGGCCACCTCGTCACCAGGGAAAGTCCTGCTAGCACCAGGCTGTTGTCTCTCAGACAGCTACAGTAAAGAAAACCAAACATCAGAGCCTGATCTTGGCACCACAGCGGCCAAAACCCCACCAGTCTGCTACTCACCGTGCTCCTAAGAATGCACAGCTGCTGGGGCCGCACGCTTCGGGCACGCTCGCAGACCGAGGCCGTCGTCACAGGGGGTGCCTGGGCTAAGAGGAGAGGAGGTGATTTGGCATGGCTGAAACCTCAGTGCACCCTCGCTCCTCCCCCCTACTTTCCTGACTCACAACACCTCTTTGGCCGTTGCTGAAGGCTTCCCTGGTAACACCTTTAAATAGACAAGGCAGAGGCTTCATCCCCGAGTCCCGGGATACTTCTGCAGGGCTCCTGAGAGCGGTAAACCCGGCCTGTCGGCCGCTTCCTGACTGGGGCTTGCTGTACTGCGAGTGGATTGCCTAAAGGGCAGAAACAGAGGCTTAGAGTGTCACCAGAAAGTGAGACTTGAGCAAAAACAACTGCTTCTGTATGCTACTCAATGCTCACCTCACCCACCCTCACCTTGACCGCTGACATCCATCTTTGCTTCCTAAAAAGAAAAACAACAGTGCTGTAACACAGTCACACTTTAAACCCCTCCAGCAGAGACAAAGAGGGAATGACCTGCTCGGGGGCACCTCCTCACCCAGGACGGCTGGATGGATTTTGCCCTGGATTTGATCCTGCTGTGTCTGAAAGAAAGTGAGGACAAAATTCAAAGGGCTGCAGGATAACTACACATCTCCAAACATCTTGTGTCTATCTAGAAATATCACCTAGAGGCCAAGTACACCCCACATCAAAAACTTCAAGTCCCCAGGACTCGTCCTACTGCACCGGGCTGTGCAGCAGGGCAGACCAGCACCGGCACAAATGTGCGCTGACACCCGTGACACAGGAAACACAAGACATGACAGACAATGGGGACAGAACACAGACAGATATATCCTGGCAAGGAAAACGCCTGCAAGGACTCAGATGACCGAGGCAAAACTGCTGCTTGGCTGATGCCAGGCTTTCTGGCAGGACCCTCAAAAGCCTAAGGTAAAAGACATGAAATATCCAGACAACACATAACACACAAAAGACAAGTGACACGAGACACACCGGGACTGGTCTGCCCTGCACACCTCAGCACTCTGAGCAAAAGTGAGACTTGCCTTTCAGGAGGCCTAAGGGGCCACTTCTTGGCTACCTTCAACTCCAGAGCTAATTCAAACCCTCCCTCCCCACCCTGTGAATCCCAACCCAGCACCCCGCTTTCATCGCCTCTGTGAGTCACAGCCCTCCACTTAGCTCTCATACTCCTTGGGATGCTGCTCTCAGGTGCAAAAAAAGGCCACCTCGTCACCAGGGAAAGTCCTGCTAGCACCAGGCTGTTGTCTCTCAGACAGCTACAGTAAAGAAAACCAAACATCAGAGCCTGATCTTGGCACCACAGCGGCCAAAACCCCACCAGTCTGCTACTCACCGTGCTCCTAAGAATGCACAGCTGCTGGGGCCGCACGCTTCGGGCACGCTCGCAGACCGAGGCCGTCGTCACAGGGGGTGCCTGGGCTAAGAGGAGAGGAGGTGATTTGGCATGGCTGAAACCTCAGTGCACCCTCGCTCCTCCCCCCTACTTTCCTGACTCACAACACCTCTTTGGCCGTTGCTGAAGGCTTCCCTGGTAACACCTTTAAATAGACAAGGCAGAGGCTTCATCCCCGAGTCCCGGGATACTTCTGCAGGGCTCCTGAGAGCGGTAAACCCGGCCTGTCGGCCGCTTCCTGACTGGGGCTTGCTGTACTGCGAGTGGATTGCCTAAAGGGCAGAAACAGAGGCTTAGAGTGTCACCAGAAAGTGAGACTTGAGCAAAAACAACTGCTTCTGTATGCTACTCAATGCTCACCTCACCCACCCTCACCTTGACCGCTGACATCCATCTTTGCTTCCTAAAAAGAAAAACAACAGTGCTGTAACACAGTCACACTTTAAACCCCTCCAGCAGAGACAAAGAGGGAATGACCTGCTCGGGGGCACCTCCTCACCCAGGACGGCTGGATGGATTTTGCCCTGGATTTGATCCTGCTGTGTCTGAAAGAAAGTGAGGACAAAATTCAAAGGGCTGCAGGATAACTACACATCTCCAAACATCTTGTGTCTATCTAGAAATATCACCTAGAGGCCAAGTACACCCCACATCAAAAACTTCAAGTCCCCAGGACTCGTCCTACTGCACCGGGCTGTGCAGCAGGGCAGACCAGCACCGGCACAAATGTGCGCTGACACCCGTGACACAGGAAACACAAGACATGACAGACAATGGGGACAGAACACAGACAGATATATCCTGGCAAGGAAAACGCCTGCAAGGACTCAGATGACCGAGGCAAAACTGCTGCTGGGCTTTCTGGCAGGACCCTCAAAGGCCTAAGGTAAAAGACATGACATGTCCAAACAACACAACACACAAAAGACAAGTGACACGAGACACACTGGGACTGGTCTGCCCTGCACACCTCAGCACTGTGAGCAAAAGTGAGACTTGCCTTTCAGGAGGCCTAAGAGGTCACTTCTTGGCTACCTTCAACTCCAGAGCTAATTCAAACCCTCCCTCCCCACCCTGTGAGTCCCAACCCAGCACCCCGCTTTCATCCCCTCTGTGAGTCACAGCAATCCACTTATCTCTCAGACTTCTTGGGATGCTGCTCTCAGGTGCAAAAAAAGGCCACCTCGTCACCTGGGAAGCTCCTGCTGCCACCAGACTGTTGTCTCTCAGACAGCTACAGGAAAGAAAACCAAACATCAGAGCCTGACCTTGGCACCACATTGGCCAAAACCCCACCAGTCTGCTACTCACCGTGCTCCTAAGAATGCACAGCTGCTGGGGCCGCACGCTTCGGGCACGCTCGCAGACCGAGGCCGTCGTCACAGGGGGTGCCTGGGCTAAGAGGCTGAAACCTCAGTGCACCCTCGCTCCTCCTCCCTACTTTCCTGACTCACCACACCTCTTTGGCCGTTGCTGAAGGCTTCCCTGGTAACACCTTTAAATAGACAAGGCAGAGGCTTCATCCCCGAGTCCTGTTATACTTCTGCAGGGCTCCTGAGAGCGGCAAACCCGGCCCGTCGGCTGCTTCCTGACTGGGGCTTGCTGTACTGCGAGTGGATTGCCTAAAGTGCAGAAACAGAGGCTTAGAGTGTCACCAGAAAGTGAGACTTGAGCAAAAACAACTGCTTCTGTATGCTACTCAATGCTCACCTCACCCACCCTCACCTTGACCGCTGACATCCAGCTTTACTTCCTAAAAAGAAAAAGAACAGTGCTGTAACAGAGTCACACTTTAAACCCCTCCTGCAGAGACAAAGAGGGACTGACCTGCTCAGGGGCCTACCTCACCCAGGACGGCTGGATGGATTTTGCCCTGGATTTGATCCTGCTGTGTCTGAAAGAAAGTGAGGACAAAATTCAAAGGGCTGCAGGATAACTACACATCTCCAAACATCTTGTGTCTATCTAGGAATATCACCTAGAGGCCAAGTACACCCCACATCAAAAACTTCAAGTCCCCAGGACTCGTCCTACTGCACCGGGCTGTGCAGCAGGGCAGACCAGCGCCGGCACAAATGTGCGCTGACACCCGTGACACAGGAAGCACAGGACATGACAGACAATGGGGACACAACACAGACAGAAATATCCTGGCAAGGAAAATGCCTGCAAGGACTCAGATGACCGAGGCAAAACTGCTGCTGGGCTTTCTGGCAGGACCCTCAAAGGCCTAAGGTAAAAGACATGAAATATCCAGACAACACATAATACACAAAAGACAAGCGACACGAGACACACCGGGACTTTTCTGCCCTGCACACCTCAGCGCTGTGATCCAAAGTGAGACTTTCCTTTGATGGGGCCTAAGGGGCCGCTTCATGGACACACCCCACCTCCAAAGCTGACTCAAAAACCCCTCCCAGTAATTCCCAAACCAGCACCCCACTTTCATCCCCTCTGTGGGTCACAGCCCTCCACTTATCTCTCAGACTTCTGCTGATGCTGCTCTGAGGTGCAAAAAAAGGCCACCTGGGAAAGTCCTGCTGGCACCAGGCTGTTGTCTCTCAGACAGCTACAGGAAAGAAAACCAAACATCAGAGCATGACCTTGGCACCACATCGGCCAAAAGCCCACAAGTCTGCTACTCACCGTGCTCCTAAGAATGCCCGGCACCTCCTAACCCTCCGCCACAGATGGAATGCACCTGCACCTGAAAGAAAGTCAGAACACGTGTCAAACATCTGCAGGATAACTCAAAAGCTGCAAACACCTTCTATCAATCGAGGAACAGCATCTAGAGTCCAACTACACCCCACATCACAAAGTCCAAGTCCCCAGAACTCGTCCTATTGCAGCAGGCTATGTGGCACAGCAGAGCAGCTCTGGCACAAATGTGTGCAGACACCCGTGACACAGAACGTGACAAACAGGGGGACATTAGACAGGACACATTATGCTTGTGCTGAGGGCCTCAAGGGGAAAAAGCAAAAGGGACCCCAAAGACACACTAGGTAACACGGTACACTGGACAACACCACACGGACCGGAACTGTTCTGCGCTGCCCGCCTGAAAGCTGCCATCAAAAGTAGAGCCTGTCCCTTTAGCTGTCCTAAGAGGCCCCTTGGAGAAGATGGCTTTTCCCTCTGCTGATTTTTAAATCTTTCCCAAGAACTCCCAACCCGCTACTCTCCCATCATCCCATCTCCAGGCCGTGGCCCCCAACTTATCTTTTGGATGATTGGTGATGTGGATCCACGTTGCACCTGAAATGAGCCTGGCTCGGAGGGCCCCGTGATGGCCTGCTAGCCTCTCGGTCAGCTACAATAAAGAAAACCAAAACCAAAGTACGAGTACAGAGTTACGAGGGCCAAACCCCAGCAAGCCAGCTACTTGCCCTATCCTCAGTGTGCCTGGCTCCTTCAGGCTCCAGCCTCATCCTGATTGCAAGGGTGCAGCCTTCATTAGGAGTGGCACCTGGGTTAGAGAAAAGCAAAGCTAAAAGGCATCCCTGTGAGTGCAGTGGATGACCTTGTGTGCTTTAAGATACGGGAATGCCTCTGCTATGCTTCTGAAAAGCCTTGTGTTGGGGAGCCCTCAAATAAACACCCTTCCTCTCCCTGCTGCCTTCAAACTCCCCCCAGCAATAACTTCTAACTGGATACATACTCAGCTTCCTAATCACAATCCTCAACTCACCTGAAGCCTCAATCTCAAATATCATCTCCAACACAGGGCAGATGCCTCTTGTGACAAGATGAATCTGCTGAAAAAACGTTGTGCTTAACACAACCTGGATTCTCTGGAAGCTGCGCTCCTACCAAAAAAAAAAAAAAAAAAAAAAAACAAAAAAAAAAACGAAACAAAATAAGAACAAAACCAGAAATTACAAATGCACTTTACCACCCCTAAATACAAAAACCAAAATTGTGAACTTAAATACTCCCTGTATTCCATGCTCTTTTCTTCAGTCTCTTCCAAGCCTCTGCTGCTTTAGATGCCCAGAAACACCTGCTGAAAACAAGCTGGGATAAACTGAAAGAGCCTCTTCACTGAAATGAAAGGAGAGCACTTTCCCCAGCACATCCCAGAGAGGGAATGAAGCCCCTCAGCAAAAGCTGGGGTTAATATACCCCTGATTGTGCCCGCCTCTCCTTCCCATGATGCCCGGGACAAGGGAGGGGGCTGATCCCACCAGGTATAAAAACCCTCAGAGCGGCTGCAGCTGTTTGGCTCCTCTGACTCAAGTTCAAAGGGAGTAAAGGGTTTGTTAGAGAAGAAAGCTCTACAGAAAAGTAACAGCACTTTCTTTTTTGCAACAGCTATTTGGAGCAGAACAACAGAAAACTGGTAAGATATAAAACTTTGTGTTTAGATAGCATAGTTAGATAAATCGGGTAATTGGGTGATTTGCTGTTAAGGTATATAATTATTCTGTGTTTAACAAAACCCATCCAATAAATTAACACCCAAAATTCCAGCAGCTGAGCTGGCCTTACCAAATCTCTCAAGTTAAGTTAGGATATCCCTCCCTTCCTATCCCCCTCCCTCCCTCCCTCCTTCTCCAGAGCTGGTTTTATTAGCACATTTCAATCAATCCCAAGCCTGCAATGATGCACTCTCACTTGAAGGAAGGGGATAAATCTGCAAAGGTCACTAAATCCATAAAAGCACGTCCTCATTGCTGCAATACTCACCAGCCCATCCGGCCAAGATCAGAGCTCTCTGCCCACCCAGGAGATGGTAACTAGCAGGGACCTTTCTCCCACTCTCCAGCACAGACCTGTCAAGGCAGAGAGAAGTTTACAGACACCGGGAGGTGGCGGGACGGCACGGGTGACCGGCCTCACCTCCAACGCCGGCGGCAGAAACGGCGGCGAGCGCCGGGATCCCGCTCCGCCTCCTGCGCCGCCTGCCCGCCGCCCCGCCGGGGTTGTCCGGCCCGCGCGGTCGATTCCACCGCCCGGAGAGGGGCGTGCGCGGGCTCGGGGGGTGCAGCCCTGTTCCGACGCTGCTCGCCCGCCCCGCGCCCGCTGCCCCCGGCCCGCCGAGCGCTGCGACCGCGCCTCTGCCGCCCGCCGAAACCGGCCCCGCCGCGGACATTGTTCTCAGCCATCGTGTCCCTTTGCACCCCTGAACGTCCTTCCCCCGTGCGCAGCATTTACAGACACCGCCCCGCCCGCCGCTCGCTCCCGCCCCTCGCTCGGCAGCCGCGTCCCTCCCCTGCCCCCGGAAAGCAGCGGCGAGGGGCAGGGGGCTAGCTCGGGGAGGCTGCAGTACTACTTTCTGGCCACAGGGCGGCAGACCTACCGGGCTCTGCGATTTTCTCGCCCATTTCGCCACCATCTTCAGAAGGTCGAAGAAAGTCCGAGACATTCGGGACTCACCGCCCCCAAGATGGCGGCCACGAGAGGCCCTCCCGGCAGCGAGAGGCGTTTTCCCCGATGCGTGGCGGAAACCCGACAAAATACGCAGCCCCGCGGCGCCGCTGAGCCCACAGCCCCTGACGGGTACGCTTGAAACACCACAGAAAACGCCGCCGGAGCCGCGCCGGCGTCGGTGTTCCGCCACTCCCAAGATGGCGGCCGCTCGGCTGCCTGTCGCTGCGCGGCTGCAGTACCGCGCTCTGCCCACAAGGTGGCAGCACTGCCGCGCGCTTCGGAGCTGCGGGCAGAAAAAGCGGCAGAAAAGAACGGGGGCGATCCCCCCCCCCCCCGCCAAAAACTCCTCCGAAATAAATGCGCCAAAAAAAACGGGAAGAAGAAAAAAACCATCCCTCCTCTAAGCCGAAAGGATAAAAAAACCAAAATCAATCCCCAACAATTGCTTTGAAAAATATTTAGATATTTTAAAAATATTTTTTCATAATAATATTCACATTTCCATTTATGTTCTTTGATGTATAATGTCTATTTATACGTTTCTACTTTTAAATAAATTTATTTTCTATATTACATCTATTCCTATTACTGAGATTTCTTTCTATATTTTTATACATATTTTTACATGTTCATTATATATTTCGGCGTTAATTTTTACTTCCTTATCACTTATAGTATTTCAAATAAAACCTCTGCATCTACCCAAATAAAACCCAAAATGGACCCCTTTGTTTTCAACTGTATTCAATTTTTTTTTTTAAATAAATATTTATATTTAAATTTATATTTAAAACGCATATTTATGTATGTTTATTTTTACATTTCTAATTTCCCATTTCTTTAAACATTTTTATTCTATTTTACATCTGTTCCTATTAGTTCTATTTTTTATATATTTTCATTCATATCTTCATATATTTATTTTTATTTCTGTGTTAAGATTTTTACTTTTGCAACACGAAAATTATTTAAAATAAAACCCTTGCCTCTACCCAAATTAAAGCCAAAAAGAACCCCTTTCCTTTCAACTATATTTAAATATTTTTAAGTGGTATTTTTCAGATTCATCTTCACATTTTCCTTTTAAATGTATTCTAATGTATACCGTTATTTGTATTCCATATTAAATCGCTTCCTATTATTTATATTTACTTATATTTTTTACAGATATATATATCTATCTTGATTATATATCTCATATTTAGAAATACAGAACAGCAATAATCTATATTCATATTATTTGAAATGAAAACCCTGCCTCTAACTCAATAAGAACAAAAAAAAAAAACCCAACCCTTTCTCTTAAAAAGTATTTAAATAGATTTTATCCTTACATTTTCATATTTCTACTCACATTTATGTTTATCATGTACGTTAATGGATATGGCTTACTTATACATTTACCTTTATTAACGTCAATTTATAAATACATTTATATTCTGTATTACGTCTATTTCAAGTTCTTAGTTAGACACATTTAAACATATCTTTACATATTGATTATATATTTCTGTGTTAAGATTTTGACTTCTGTAACACTTCTATTATTTAAAATCAAACCCCTGCCTCTACTGAAATAAAAGCCCAAAAATTCCCTTTGTTTTAAACGATATTTACATATTTTTATATTTATATTCCCATTTATAATTTCTATTGCCGTATAATGCCATTTACATTCTATACTACAACTCTTCGTATTACTCACATATGTTTAAATTTATATTCATAGTTTAGTCATTTCTCTTTATATATTTTTTATATATTTCTATCTTAAGAGTCACATTTTTATTATACTTAGATGATTTAAAATAAAACCCCTGCCTCTAACCAAATAAAAACCAAAGACACCCCTTTATTTAAGCCATATTCAAAATGCTAAAAATAATTTTATTTTTCCTAATTCTATTCACATTTACACTTATAATTTTTATTTCTATTTAAATATATATATTAGGAAGAATACCTTTTGAGATAAAAATAGATCTGTTATTTTTATATTACATATTACTTTCACTTATATTTATAATAAATATTTATAGATATTGGTGTATATATATTATATATTTGTATATTGGTACTCCTATTTTATATTATTTATATTTATATTATTTATTAAAAAACCCCAGCCTATAACCTAATAAAAACCAAAAATTCCCCAAGTTATTTTAACTATGTTGAAATATTTTTATATTTACAATCTATATTTATATATCTTTGTATTTATATATAATAGACTATCATTTTTATGTCTTTTCTTTTACAATAATATACTGTATATAAAGTTTTATGTATTTATGTATTTGTTTTCTATATTTACGTTTACTACTATAATTTTATATCTATTTTAAAATTCATATTTATTTCTATCTATATATTAGACCATATCAATTCATTAAACCCAACACATCAGACCCGCAGAGATCCTGTACCTTCCTCAGCACCAGTACACAGCACACGCTCGTCCCATCGCAGCGGGGCGGAACAAAACCTGTTTCTGTTGCTGACGGAACAAAGATCCCACAACACCGAACCCTCATAAAAACACAAATCAATCTAACTGTAAATAAATTTCAGATCCCACCAGAACTAGCCCCAAACCTCCGTACATGCTCATCAGAAACTTCCTCCTAGACCAATATCTCAAAAACCCAAACGACTCAAATGCACATTGAAAATGACATAATATTCACATTTCCATTTATAATGTGTGTTGATGTATAATGTCTGTTCATACATTTCTACTTTTAAATAAATTTATTTTCTATGTTACATCTATTCCTATTACTTAGATTTCTTTCTATATTTTTATACATATTTTTACATATTCATTATATACGTCTGCGTTAATTTTTACTTCCCTATCACTTCTATTATTTCAAATAAAACCTCTGCATCTACCCAAATAAAACCCAAAAAGGACCCCTTTGTTTTCAACTGTATTTAAATTTTTAAAAAATTAAATATTGATATTTAAATTTATATTTAAAACGCATATTTATGTAGAATGTTTATTTTTACATTTATAATTTCCCATTTCTTTAAACATTTTTATTCTATTTGACATCTGTTCCTATTAGTTCTATTTTTATATTTTTTTATTCATATCTTTATATATTTATATTTATTTCTATGTTAAGATTTTTACTTTGGCAACACTAATATTATTTATAATAAAACCCGTGCCTCTACCCAAATTAAAGCCAAAAAGAACCCCTTTCTTTTCAATTGTATTTAAATATTTTTAAATGGTATTTTTCAGATTCATCTTCACATGTACATTTAAAATGTGTTCTAATGTATACCGCTATTTCTATTCCATATTAAATCGCTTCCTATTATTTATATTTCCTTATATTTTTTATAGATATATATATCTATCTTGATTATATATCTCAATATTTAGAAATACAGAACCGTAATAATCTATATTCATATTATTTGAAATGAAAACCCTGCCTCTAACTCAATAAGAACAAAAAAAAAACCCCAACCCTTTCTTTTAAAAAGTATTTAAATAGATTTTATCCTTTTGTTCTCATATTTCTACTCACATTTATATTTATCATGTACATTAATGGATATGCCTTACTTATACATTTACCTTTATAAATGTCAATTTATAAATACATTTATATTCTGTATTACGTCTATTTCAAGTTCTTATTTGGACACATTTAAACATATCTTTACATATTGATTATATATTTCTGTGTTAAGATTTTGACTTCTGTAACACTTCTATTATTTAAAATCAAACCCCTGCCTCTACTGAAATAAAAGCCCAAAAATTCCCTTTGTTTTAAACGATATTTACATATTTTTATATTTATATTCCCATTTATAATTTCTATTGCCGTATAATGCCATTTACGTTCTATACTACAACTCTTTGTATTACTCACATATGTTTAAATTTATAGTCATAGTTTAGTCATTTCTCTTTATATATTTATTTCTATCTTAAGAGTCACATTTTTATTATACTTAGATGATTTAAAATAAAACCCCTGCCTCTAACCAAACAAAAACCAAAGACACCCCTTTATTTAAGCCATATTCAAAATTCTAAAGATAATTTTATTTTTCCTAATTCTATTCACATTTACACTTGATTTTTTATTTATAAATTTTTATTTCTATTTAAATATATATATTAGGAAGAATACCTTTTGAGATAAAAATAGATCTGTTATTTTTATATTACATATTACTTTCACTTATATTTATAATAAATATTTATAGATATTGGTGTATATATATTATATATTTGTATATTGGTACTCCTATTTTATATTATTTATATTTATATTATTTATTAAAAAACCCCAGCCTGTAACCTAATAAAAACCAAAAATTCCCCAAGTTATTTTAACTATGTTGAAATATTTTTATATTTACAATCTATATTTATATATCTTTGTATTTATATATAATAGACTATCATTTTTATGTCTTTTCTTTTACAATAATATACTGTATATAAAGTTTTATGTATTTATGTATTTGTTTTCTATATTTACGTTTACTACTATAATTTTATATCTATTTTAAAATTCATATTTATGTCTATTTTCATCTATACATTAGACCATATCAATTCATTAAACCCAACACATCAGAACCACAGAGATCCTGTACCTTCCTCAGCACCAGTACACAGCACACGCTCGTCCCATCGCAGCGGGGCGGAACAAAACCTGTTTCTGTCGCTGACGGAACAAAGTTCCCACAACATTGAACCCTCATAAAAACACAAATCAATCTAACTGTAAATAAATTTCAGATCCCACTACAACTAGCCCAAAACCTCCATACATGCTCATCATAAACTTCCTCCTAGACCAATATCTCAAAAACCCAAACAACTCAAATACACATTGAAAATGACATAACTGCTAACAAAAAGTAACACCAATTAAAAATGAAATAAAACCAACTCACTACACTCAAAACTGTACAACTGACCCTAAACATTACTAAAAAAAGCCCCCAAACCTCTTCCTTGATGCTAACTCACAAATAATAACTTTCATAGATTGTTGGGTATTTTAAAAATTTTTTTAAAAACTAATTAAAAGCATGAAAATATAAAAATCTCAACTATTAAAATCCTAGAAAATATCACTACCCAAATTAAAAAACATACTGCCTATAAAAACCCACCGTGTCCCCAAAAATAAAACCAAAAATAAAACATTAAAACACAAAAAAATCAGAACTTAGCAACACTAAATCTGTAACGCTGGAGAAGTTACACCGTATCCCTTATCATCCACCAACTACAAACAACATAGAACAATACAATCAATTCTTAAAAAACACCTTAAAACCACTACATTAAAAAACCTTTCAAAAATTGAAAACTGCATTTAACAAAAGCCAACTAATAAATTTACACCCAAAACTCAAGGACCGAGCTGGGCCTACCAAATCTCTATGTTTATAGATACAGTGAACAAAACCAAAATCCCGGTAGTACCTATCACAAGTCTCTGAAAGAAACCTATTGAAGTTCATCCTACCTCAAATACAAACCCACCCACCCAGAAAGTTAGCCTCACTCAAAAAACAATTCACACAGAGTTAATAATACCAAGACATAAAACCACACACCATATACCACCAACTAATATAATATTGAGGGGAAAAAAAACCCACACTTTTTCTTTTTTTTTTTTTATTAACTTTCTTTATTAGCTGGAACAAAAGATTTTGCCAGGACTGTAACAACAACAACTTCTTCTTTTTCTTCTTCTCCTTCTGAAATGTCCCTTCTCATTCCCAAATTCCTTACAACTTCTGAGTTTAAATCCAAGCAAAAAGCAAAATTTCTGCACTTGTGCGTTCGATGCTCCAGTCACATTCCCTGTTTCCCTCCACATCATCTTGCAGTCTTCACGCTGTCCTGCCATGATGAGTCTGACAGAAGAATTGGCACATGTTAAGAGAGGATCTCCCTCCCTCCCTCCCCAGAGCTGTTTCCTCAGTGCATTTCAATCAATCCCAACCCTGCAATGATGCACGCTCACCCCAAGGCTCACAGCAAGCCTGCAGCAGCTCAGGCTTACTTGGCTCCAGGGCTCTGTGCCTCAGAGAGCTGAGAAAACTTCTGATGAGCCTCTGCTCCAGTAAATTGAAATGCAAACTCAGCTCCATCTCAGAGCCTCAGTGACCCCGGCCAGCCCCTTTCTCACCTCCCTGTGTCACAATGGCTTCCAGGCAGAAGGATGCAAAGCAGGTGTTTGTCTTTTCTCTAGAGTGCCCAAAGGTAAAATATTTAGGCTTTGAAATAACTAATTACCCTCTCTTTGAACTCTCCCAAGGACAGTTTTAAAGAAAAGACAGAAGATTGCTGCTGAATCCATATGGGATGAGGTGGAAAGCAGCAAGGATCCCAGGCCAGCAGCGTTGCCGGGCGGCATCACGTTTCCTGCCGCCTCGTGTCAAGGCACACAGCTGCAAAGCCCCGAAGCCTGCAGGCCCTGGAGCTGCCACGTGCATGGACCTGGTTCTCTTCCCAGGTGCCCAGAGGGAAACCTGAGGGCGGGTGTCCGCCCCGAGGGTGTGCACAGAGCCCCGGGCAGGGATGGAGTCGCTGACTGCTCTCTGGGGACGAGACCCTGCCTGCAGGTGACGCTGGCTTGTCCTCTCCCTGTGGGACAGGGACCTCCAGCGTCTATGACCAGCCTCATTTTGTCAGCATCCAGGTGCTGTGTTAGAGCCAGAGGGGTCAAGGCTTTCCAGAACCATAGGATACTTTAGGTTGGAAAAGCCTTCTAAGGTCATCGAGCCCAGCTGCTGCCCCAGCACTGCCAAGCCCCCACCCAAATCAGGTCCCTAAACACCACATCTTGACATCCTTTAAATGTCTCCAGGCATGGAGACTTCCCTGGGCAGCCTGCTCCTATGCCTGACCACCCTTTCAGTGATGAAATTTTTCCTCCAAGCCGATCTAAGTCTTCCCTGCTGCGACTTGAGGCCATTTCCTTTTGCCCTGTCACTTCTTACGGGGGAGATCTCGGTACTTAAACCTTACCTGCTCGTTCCCTAGGAGGTCTCTGGCTTGGCTGGATGAGAGGAGAAACACTCCCACCACAGGAATGGCAGCTCAGGAGGTCCCACACCGAGGCAGGGGGAGCAGCTGTCCTCACCAGAGCTCGCACGTCAGTTCTCAGGGATTGGCTCTGCTTTTCCTCCCGGGCAGATCTCTGCTGACTGCTTCAGAATTGCCTGTCTGGAGGGGGCGGGGGGAAATAGGTTAGCCAAGATTTTTATCCTGACTTACCTGATGTTTTTGCCTGCTTTGCTTCTTCCTGACTTCCTTCTGCTAAGAAAACAGCTGACTTTGGACTTCTAGGGGGAACTTTCACATAATGCTTGAAAAGGAACTACAGAAAAGTGCCTCACTTTTAAACACTCGGCCAAGAAGACAGATAATTGCAGCTCCTCCATCCCCACTGCCTGCAGAGCTGGCAAGCACCAGGCCAGCTCCGCTTCTCCTTCAAGTTGTTCTCCCAAATCTGCTGGAATAACTGAAGGCTGCTTTGGCGTCCCGTTGCTCCGCTTTTCCCGAAAAAGATCTTTCGGTGCTGTTATCCCTCCATGGTAGGGCCTTGCTGTCTCACGCACTCGGTGACACGAGGCTACACGAAGCTGCAGCAGCCTCTGCTCCGGGTGGGAAGGGCTTTCTTCCTCCTCTGGCACCTGGCTGGCACAGGTTGCTCAGAGATGCTGGGGCTGCCCCATCCCTGGAAGTCTTCAAGGCCCATTGGTGCTCTGGGACGAGGCTCTGAGCAACCTGGTCTGTGGAACCACGTCCCTGCCCACGGCAGCAGGCTTGGAATGAGGCCATCTTTAGAGTCCCTTCCGACCTGAACTATTCCATGATTCTATGAACTCAAAAAACTTGGGGAATAAATCTGTAAAGGTCACTAAATACATACAAGCATATCCCCATCAGCATAGTTTTGAATGGAAAGTATATCTACAAAGAGGGAGAGGTATTCTATGTATTTGCTCTTGCTACCTTTCAGGGGTAATTTTAGCTATGGCTCCAAGTTTTAAAATATTTTCTTTTGAAATCATAAGCAGTGTTCAAATTTTACCATTTTTACACTATTGCACAAGTAAAAATTGCTGCCAATCGGGCCGTGTCATTTTTTATGGAGCACAGCCATCGTGACAGTATTTCTGGGACAGACATTTTCAGGATGTCGTGCCACAGAGAGCACCAAATTCCATATCGATTGGCAGTTCAGCTCCTCCACATCAGAAAGCTAAACTAGGACAAGACAGCCTTGGGCTTCACGAATGGCAAGGCAATAACAGACAGGCCTTAATAATACCATTACAATTTCCACAGCTCTGTCACCTGATCTGTGACAGCACAGCAACCTGGCCAAGGGGAAGGTGACCCTGCCCAGGACAGGGGGTGGAATGAGGTCCTTTTTAAGGTCCCTTCCAACCCACACCATTCTATGGTGTGACCCAACAGCAGAGCTGTAAGCGAGGAGAAGGATGAATTCCTTTGGAAGGGTAACGTTTTGCCTCTCTAGTAGCGGGCTTGTGTTGGCAGGGTTGTTTTGCTTTTCCACTGACCTTGGCTGAAGGTGTTTCGCTGTGCGGAGAGCGGTAACGGCCTGGTGCGCGCGTTGTTCCTGGGCAGATCGCACGGAGCCGGAGGGCAAAGAGCCCCCGGCGGTTCTGTGACAGGAGCAGATGCTCCTCCCTGCGTCTGGGAATATCCCAGAGGGATTTTTCCGGCCGATGGCAACAGCAGACCGGGGTGTACTGCGAGGCCAGACTCTGCAGGCCGCCTGAAACCTGGCTGGGCTCTACCCAAAGCATCTCTCGGGTCTGCTTCTCCTGCTCCCGGGATTGAGCCTAGCTGGTACCCCAGGGCATGGTTACTGGAATACAGAATAACCGGTGCGGCAGAGAACTGCGCTACAAACTCTGCAGCTCTCGGTGTGTTTGCAGGGCTTAAAACACACCCGGTGCATTTGAAACAGATGAGAATTATGGCTCCCCCTGAATAAACGTGATTTCTCTCCTAGATATCATTTTGAAAAATAATACTTCAAGGGGTGATCAGAATGGGAGCACAGACAAACACAAAAAATAAAAACTACAGTGTTTGATGCTTTATCAAACAAAGGTGCATCTGCCCTACCGTGTCCAGAAGCTGGACTGCTGGACCCAACTTGGCAGCGCATTCTTGTCATTGCTTCTGAGCCATCTTCACCGGCTGCTCTCGTGGCGTTTGCCGTGCCATTTGCAAATTACAGTACTAGTGAACCTGGAAGACAAAACACAAGATAAATTTACAGCTGGACATTCAAATCCTTTTCTCCACAATGCAATCAATGTACAGCTTTCCCCTTAAGCTGAAGTATTCATAGAAGCATTCAGGTCAGAAAAGCCCTTCAGGCAGTGAAAATGAGCATTTAGGTGTGGTGTGAAGCTTGGGGAGTGCTGAAGAGGCTGTAAAAGTTAATCGATATTCTTTGGGAATTACAAATAGAAAATGGGAGGAATTAATGAACAATGAATCCCCTGCAGAAACGCCACAAGGGACAGCTTGCAGAGGAGATGCCTGAAAGCCAAAGCTGTGCTTCGGTGGCATCTCTGGTGGCAATTTTGCAGAGTGCCCCTACACAAGTTTGTTTTCGCTGTGATCGGCGAGCGGTGGCACCCCAGAGCAGGAGGTGCTGTGGCTCAGTAGACCTGGCTGTGACAAATACGAGTTATTGTCCCCAAGCGCACGCTAGTGGTCTGGGAAAGGGTGACGCTGGCTGACGTTTCTGTTGTGTTTGCTAAAGGGGGGAGCTGCTTGGTCCTCCTCACTTCACTGATGCTTCCAGTTGTGGTACAGGTGAATGGCACCACTGGGCTGTGCTTCGCCTCCCTGGATATTTTCTGTGCAGGGAACTGCAATGCCATTGCAACTTCTCTGCTCTCACATAATTCCTCCAGAAAAAAACAGTACCTTGAAGGGGAAAGTGCCTTGTCCCCGTCCCGAATCCTTTGCCGCTTGAGGTAACCCACGGCACGCTCCCTGCGCTTGTTATCTTTATGTTAACTCTGTTTACAAGTGCTGTGAATAAACCCAAATCCAACTGAGAAAGTTCCTCTTTGCTCACATTTCAATACAATGCTGGAACTATCACCTTGCAATGAATTTTCCTCTACCAGTGCTAGATGCGAAAGCAAAAAGCCAACCTAGGAATGCCTGCCACGCTACACCAAGATGCTGCTGCTGCTTTTAATGGCTTAGGCTGAGGGCTTTTCTGGTCTTCCTTTGCTCTGCTAATGAGAAGGACTGTGAGACCTCTTTGCGCGAGCTACAGATATGAAGGATTTAGTAAACAAGTCTTGTTCATCCCATTTCTCTTAAGAGTTTGTCCTGACGGATGTCTTCTCCCTCCTGAGGTTTAGACTATAGTTTGATTTTCTTTCCCCTTTTTTTACCCCTTTAGCCCCTGAAGCATTTCACACCATGCTGGTCAAAGGCCCAGCAGTAATTGGACTGACTGAACACTGGAAGTGCAGACAAAAGAAAAGGCTGGAAGCTACTGTTGTTCTCCAAGCTGGCACTGCCAGCTCCTGAGGCTCAGCCGTGACAGCCCACGTTTCTGAGAGTACCTGTGCGCTGTGGGTGTGTGCGGCCCTCGGGTCCCGCTGCAGCCTGGAGCTGCAGGCTCAGGTATCCACCCCGAGCTCCTGGATCCTCCGAGACAAACCCAGCTCTCCCTGCTGCTCCCGTGTTGTGCCTGTGGAGCAGGGAGGGAAGGAGAGGCGCACGGGTTAACATGGGGGCGGTGCACGAGCTGCCAGGCGTCACCCATCTGACCTGCACCAAAGAGGAAATCTTATTGTTCAAAACTTCCCATCGTGCCACACTGAACACTGAAGCCTTCCAGATCTGGAAGGGATAGCCTGGCATGATGCCCCCCAGGTCGTATCTTACGTAAAGAGCTCTTTTTCTCCTGCACACGGCTCTATATTCTACTTTTACATATATAGAAATATCTACAGACTCTACAGATATTCACTAAGCGACCTTAAACCATAACAGCCAGGACTCTGTATGACTGTGCTTAACTCCTGCTTAGCTCAGGCCGTCTCCCCATTTCTCAGGCTTCAGAAACCACTCCAACTCCCGTGTTTTCCTGGTGGCTGCCTGCTTGCAGCTGCCCTCCTCTCACCAACGGGGTCACCTGCCAGGCTCCCTAGTGCGCAGGGCACAGCAGCCTCCAAGGGGAGTATTCTCTGTTTGAGAAGTGATTAAAAGCCTGGGGGAACAAAAAAAGCTGATCGATACTGCAGTCTGAAGGTGCAAGAATCATTACCCTGGAGATGTGAAGGTCACCTGGTTCATGCTGAGCACGCTCTCTGGTCGCTTCACCTGAGTTTTCAGCTGAAGAGATCCATTTTCATGCGCTGGGCTGGGTCCATCTCCGTCCCTGCTGTGAGAAAGTGTTCGGGGGAGATGCCGCTGCCTGCTCAGCAGAGGCTTCACGCACTCTGCCATCAGCAGGGACAGCCTTTGAGGCCACACCGGCCTGGAGAGAGTGAGTGATCCATTCTGACTGTGTTAACAGCACCACTGATGAGTCCTCAACTTGAACCCCAAATTCCACCAGAGCGCTTCTTCCCAAATTTTCTGCTAACAGCTGTACACTGCAGCTCCTCTGCTGTTTCCCAGCTACGGATGTGTGCCAGCACAGGAATATCAGTGTATTTTTTTTTCCTCAACATCTCCCCGATAAAGAGCTTTTGGCTGTAATATTGACATTGTCGTGACTATTAAGTCATCGTAGACTCATCCGTGCTAACATGAAACAAACCCCCTACTTTGAAGCACTAAATTCTCGACCAAACCAAGTGTTTTACTGCTCTCTACTTGGGCATACTGGGCAGTTTATTTTCATTCGGAAAAATAAAATGAGCTTTCCCAGTACAAAACCCCTCTCCAGCAGCAGAGGACCAGCGCCTCGGCAAGGAGAAGCGCTCCCGCCAGTGCCCGTCAGCGGCCTCTCAGAACCCTCCCGCCCGCCCGCGGCGCCGCTGAGCCCACACCCCGTGAGCCCCGCACCGGAAACACCGCGGAAAACCCCGCCGGGGCGGCGCCGCCATCGTGCGGGCAGCGCAGCAAGCGGACCGCGACCCTTGCTTGCCCTGCCCTTTTTGTCACCATCTTGGGAAGGTCACCCGCGTCCCGGCCGAGCCGCTCCCGAGTCCCGAGACGGCGACGGCTGCGGCTCCTCGGCAGAGAGAGCGGCGTCTCTGCCATTGCCTGTCGGCGCCCGCCCAACATCGGCCCGCCAGTGGCGCCACTGACCCACAGCCCGTGTGCTCGGCACTGCATACCTCACGGAAAATCCCGCCGCTGCGGCCTCGGGGTGCCGACCAGCCAGCCTGGTACACGGGCCGCGCTGCTCCTTTTTCCGCCCTTTTCTGCCGCCATTTTGGGAAGGTCAAGGGCGTCCCGGCGGACCCACTCCCGAGGTCGCGATCGCGCCTGCGCCGCGGCAGAGACGCGTCATGGCCGCCGCCCCTCGGCTGCCTGTCCGCGGGGCTGCGCTGCCGGGCCCTGCTGCGGGCAGCGAGGGCGGGCAGAAAACCAGCTGCGATCCCCTCAAAAACCCTCTAAAATAAATGCCAAGAACCTGCCTCTTACCCGACAGGAACCAAACAAGCTACCTTTCTTAAAAGCCATCTTTAAATATATTTTATATTTCTGTTTTTCATATTTACATTCACATGCATATTTATACCGGACATTGATGTGTAAAGTAATTGATATAATACATCACGTCTATTCCTATGATCTATATTTCTTTATCTTTTGTGGTTTTATAAATATCTTTATATCTTCATTTTATATTTTTTTATTTCTATAATACTTCTATTATTCCAAATAAAACCCATATCTCTAACCAAATAAATACAAAAAAACCCTTCTTCTAAACGACATTGAATCATTTTTATTTATACTACGTATAATTATATTCACATTTAAATTTATCGTTTCTTTGATGCATTATAATTATAATTGTATATAATATATCTAAAATTCTAAAAATATATTGAAATTATTTAAATTATGTATCATATCTACTGCTATAACTATTTTTTATTTTTAAATGTAATATATATCCGTATGTATTTATATTTCTATAAATAGATTTCTACTTCTATATTATTTGTATTTACAATTTTTATGGTCAAACCCCTGCCTATTGACAAGTAAAAAACCCGCTTTATTTAACTGCTATAAAAATATATATTTATAATTATAATTTTCCTATGTATATTTCTAATTTGTTATATATTATATGATAACATGTTGATATACTATATTTATATATATTTTATACATATTTCCTATAATATATTCTAATAAGATATATACAGTATTACTTGTATTATGTATTGTATCAATCTTTATTTTGCTGTATTTATGAATCTTTTCTATTTCTATAAAAGTCGGCATATATTAGTCATACATTTCTCTATATTTTGATTGGGGTTTCGTTTCTATTTATAATCTATATTTTTATATATCTATAAAAATATATATTACTCTGTATTAGAAATATTATATCCTATTGTAATACATAATGACTTAGGTTACATGTTTTATATTGATATATTCGGTCTCTATTTAAAGCTTTTTATTCCCATTTCTATACATATGTTGGTTTTGTTAAAATATAGTTGTAGTTATCATTTTACATTTAAAATCCAATTCCTAAAGAAAATTTAAAAACAACAGCATCGAATTCCCACCAATATCTGCCAAAAACATCGAGATACCTCCACCAGCCAAATAAATGCCAAGGAAAAAAACACACACCCTTTTCACCAACAATGCTCATCGTATCAGAAAAATTGAATCAAAATTTTAAAAAACGCTACAGAAACAGACACAGCAAATCACAAAAACTACTAAAAAACAATCAAACACACTTATTAAACTCCAAACGGTGCCACTGACCCTGAACGTTACTAAAAAAATAACAACCTTTGCACCACTACACTAAATCAAAGAATTACCAATACTCTGTAAAAATAACTTTAAAAACCGAACTAATTAACAAAATGGAAAAAAAATCTCAACCAATAAAAATTAAGAAAATAACTACCCAAATAAAAAAACTACTTTAAAAGACCATGAATATAAATACCCACGTTCTCAAAAATAAAACTGATAAACAACAACCAAAAACACCAAAGGACAACAAATACAACAAAATAAAAAAGAAAAAAAAACACAAAAAAACCACAAAAAAAATCCCCAAAACAAAATAAACTTAAATTTACAACAAAAAAATTATACCTAACGGAATAAACCCATAGTGCCTCAATCTATCAAACAAAAATACCACCTACAAATAAACACAAAGCCTAAAGACAAACGTAACCAGAAACAATATCTCCCAAATGATCCGGAACAATAAAACACACGCTACAACCAAACAAACCAAATCAAGAAAAGCCCTGGAAAACGACAAACACAAATGCAATTATCAAGATTTTAAAAACCCCGCTGCCATGAACGGCATGACGCCACCTCAAACCCACTAAAACAAACACTACACACTCACGCTAATAAAAGCCACCACAACAGAATTCAAATCCGAACCGCTACTTCACGCTACGACACATAAAAACCATTGCACGCCTTTCAAAACAAAATACCCCGGCAGGAAAAAATATCCGACTACAAAACTCAATCCAAACCAAACCTTTATCATCACCGCCTGAACCGAGAACCATCGCAGTCAGGACGGACACCATATCCCTCAGCGTACACCCGCTGCAGAGCGAACAAAACGATGCAATAAATCCCTACAAAGCGCCTCCGAACCACGGCAGCCGAGAGCTTCCAGCAGCTGCAGCCCGCGCTCGCTGCCGGCCCCGGCCGGAGCGCGGCTCCCGGCAGGACAGCGGCTCCTGCGGCGGCTCCTCCGGCACGCGGGGGCGGCGCCGCCCCGGAGCCCCCCGCCCGCTCCCCCTGCCCGGCGGGGCCGGCACCGGGCCCGGGGGGCCCCGGCGGCGCCCGAGCCCCGCGCCCGGAGCGGCCGGAGCGGCCGGCACCGCCCGGGCCAGCGCAGCAGCGCCCGCGCCGCCTCCGCCGCCCTCGGCCGGCCCGCCACGGCTCCGCTCGGCTCCGCACGGCTCGCACCGGCGCGGCTCCGCCGCTGCCGCGCCAAATTCCCCGTCCGCCTCGCCAACTGCCCGGGCCGTGCCGGGCGGGCTCCCGAGCGGCAGCGTTCCGGCCCGGGCCGCGGGCACAGGGAGCGCCCTCAAATGCAGCGGCACAGCCCCAGGGCGGCCCTGCAAACGCTGCCAGAGCTGCAGCTTCCCGCAACTGAACCCCGACACTGACGCCGCAGGCGCGGCTCGCCTCACTTCAACAAGGGCACAGAAATGTGTTCTGCCCTTCCATTTCGTCCCCTAGGAGAGCAGAAAAGAAGGGGTGTTCCTCAAATGAAAGCCTTCGACTGATGGGAAAGGGGCATTTGGACCTCAATTCAAACCCTTGAAAAGGAGGGACACCAGGGCTGCCCCCTCAATTTAAACCTTAGGCTGATGAAAACGGGGGGGGCTGCCTTCAAATCAAACCCATAATACCACAACAAGACTTTTCCCACTCCCCTTCAAACAGAAGGCAGGGATTCCCTGTCACCCCTGTGATACCCCTAAGGGCCTGGAAAAGGCAGGTGTTCCTTCAATCAACACCCTTCAAACCGCGAGAGAAGAGGGATCCCCTCAGTTCAAACACAGACAACAATACAAGAGCAGCTGCTTCCTTCACCTTCATTTCTTTTGTCCTCATAAGCTCTATTTTTGTTCCCGGGGCACCGGGCAGGGACTGGCAAGATGAAATTGAGAAGGGGAAGGACAAAAGTCCCCGCTCCAAAGCCACACGGGCTCACCTGTTCGACTGCTGCTTCCCGGCACAACGATTCGTCCCTCGGCACCTCCTTTAGGCGATGCTCCACGTATCCAAGCGCGAATCCAGGTGTTCCCCCAGACCCCGTGAGAGGCTCTCGCAGTCCTTCCATGAGACAGCCCCGGGAGCCCCCCCAAAACCCCTCCACTCAGCAGCGCCATGCAAAATGGAGCTGAGGCAAAACCTCCCCCTAAAACAGCCTCCATCCGGCAGGAGCCGCCCCCTCATCATCCTCACAGCTCACACCGGGCCCTGCTCCGAGCCCCCATCATGTATTTTTCATATTTGTATTTACATTTATATTTAGAATTTATATTACCGTATGTTAATTATATTCTATATTATATCTCTTCATATTACTTACATATATTTATATTTATATTTATATTTGTATTTATATTTATATTTATATTTATATTTATATTTATATTTATATTTATAGTTTAGTATTATAACCATATATATTTATTATATATTTCTATATTTAGATTTACATTTCTATAATACTTACATTATTTAAAATAAAATCCCTGCCTCTAACCAAATAAAAACCAAAGATACCCCTTTATTTAAACCATATTTAAATTTTTAAAAATTTTATTTTTCATAATTATATTCACATTTACATTCATAATTTTTATTTATTGTATTTATAGATATTATATAGAGAGAATACATTTTAATATAATAATATAAATATTATTTTTATATTATACATTTCTTTACTTAAATATTTATAGATAATGGTATATATATTATATATTTGTATGTTTGGATTTAAATGTTTATATTATTTATATTTATCTTATTTCCAAAATCTCCAGCCTATAACCTAATAAAAGCCAAAAAATCCCCAACGTATTTAAACTATATTTAAATATAAGTACTGTCGTAGCTGCATTCCACACCATGCCCTAAGCTAATCTGACAATTGTTGATCTCCTTGTACCTGAAACTGAAACTGTTCACCTTGATCATACCTGTCAGAACGTTTTTCTTACTTTTATTCCTGGCTTTTCTTGGTTTTTTTCTTGCCTTTTTTGTGGCCTTTTTTGCCTTTTTTTGTGCCTTGTTTCTTGGATTTTTTCTTTCCTTTTTCTGGACTTTTTCCTGGCATTTCTTGGGTTTCATCTTGGTTTTTTTTTCTGGCATATTTGGGGTTTTTGAGGGGGTATTTTTCTGGCCCTTTTTGGGTTTGTTCTTCCCTTTTTTCTTGCCTTTTTTTTTTTGGCCTTTCTTGGGTTTTTTCTGGACTTTTTTCTGGCCTTTCTTGGGTTTTCTTCTGGCCTTTCTTGGGTTCTTTTCTAGTTTGTTTTTTTTTTTTTTTCCTGCGTTATGTTCTGGTCTTTCTTGAATTCTTTTCTGGGATTTTTTCCTGGCCTTTCCTGTTTTGGTGTTTTTTTTTTTTTTTTTGGTTTGGGTTTTGTTTGTTTGTTTGTTTGTTTGTTTCCCTGGGGTTTTCTCTGGCCTTTCTTGGGTTCTTTTCTGGGTTGTTAATATTTTTTTTTTTCTGGCCTTTCTTGGGATCTTTTCTGGGGATTTTTTCTGGCCTTTCCTGGGTTCTTTTCTGGGGTTTTTTTTTCTTGCCTTTCTTGGGTTCTTTTCTGGGTTTTTTTCCTGGCCTTTCTTGGGGTTTTTTTCTGGTTTTTTTTTTCCTGGCCTTTCTTGGGTTCTTTTCTAAGTTTTTTCCTGCCTTTTCTTGGGTTTTTTATCTGGGATTTTTTTTTTTCTGGCCTTTCTTGGTATTGGGTTTTTTTCTGGCCTTTTTTCTGGCCTTTTTCATTTTTTATTCTTGGTGGGATTTTTTTTCCTCACTAACACAAGTCTAATTTCATTAATTCATCTTTTCTTTCATTTCTTTCATTAATTGTTTCCTTTCATGCATTTGCCTTCATTCATCGCTACCTTCATTCATTCTATTCTTTCATTGATCTTTTCTTTCATTCCCCTTTCCTTTCATTCTTCTTTTCTCTCATTCTTTTCTTTCATTCATGTTTTTCCTTCATTCATTCTTTTCTTTCATTCATTTTTCGCTTTCATTCATCTTTGCATTCATTCATTCTTTTCCTTTATTCATATTTTCTCTCATTCAATCTTTTCTTTCATTCATCTTTCCTTTCATTGATCTTTTCTTTCATTCAATCTTTTCTCTCATTCTTTTCCTTCATTCATGGTTTCTCTCATTCATTCTTTTCTTTCATTCATCTTTCCTTTCATTGATCTTTTCTTTCATTCAATCTTTTCTCTCATTGTTTTCCTTCATTCATATTTTCTCTCATTCATTATTTTCTTTGTTACATTCTTTCATTCATCACGCCCAGCGCCTCAGGAAAGACTCCAATGCGTAGCCGTCTTGCCAGCTTCCTGATAAATGCCAACACCAACACCTCGCCCTAGAAAAAATTTCCCGCGACGCCACCCGCTGCAGGCGAACCGAATTGCAATCACCACCACCGGCGAGGGGTGGAACGCGAGCAATATACGCCACAAACTGAAAAGAAGACCCGGCCCTGAAAGTCGCCATCTTTACTGGACATCACGTGACTACTGCGGGCGTCGCCATGTTGTACGGCAACCCATGACGTCCAGGGCGCCGCCATGTTGAACGGCACCCAGTGACTGCGGGGTGAAACGGGCGAAAGGACCTCCCGGCAGCGAGAGGCGTTTACCCCGATGCCTGGCAGAAACCCGACAAAATACGCAGCCCCGCGGCGCCGCTGAGCCCACAGCCCGTGGCGGGTACGCTTGAAACGCCACAGAAAATCCCCCCGGAGCCGCGCCGGCGTCGGTGTTCCGCCACTCCCAACATGGCCGCCCCTCGGCTGTCTGCCGGTGCACGGCTGCAGTACCGGCTCTGCCCACAAGGCGGCAGCACTGCCGCCCACCCCAGCCGGGGGCGCCGCGCGCCTCGGGACTGCGGGCAGGGAAGCGGCAGAAAGGAACAGGGGCGATCCCCGTCGCCAAAAACTCCTCTGAAATAAATGCCCCAAAACAACCGGGAAGAAGAAAAAAACCATCCCGCCTCTAACCCGAAAGGATAAAAAAACAAAAATCAAACCCCAACAATTGCTTTGAAAAATATTTAAATATTTTTCAAATATTTTTTCATATTATATTCACACTTCCATTTATAATGTCTATTGATGTATGTCTATTTATACATTTCTACTTTTAAATAAATTTATTTTCTATATTACATCTATTCCTATTACTCAGATTACTTTCGATATTTTTATACATATTTTTAAATATTCATTATATATTTCTGCATTAATTTCTACTTCCGTATCACTAATATTATTTCAAATAAAACCTCTGCGTCTACCCAAAGAAAACCAAAAAAGGACCCCTTTGTTTTCAACTGTATTTAAATTAAAAAAAAAAAACCTCTAAATTTTTATATTTAAATTTATATTTAAAACGCATATTTATGTATAATGTTAATTTTTACATTTCTAATTTCCGATTTCTTTAAATATTTTTATTCTATTTTACGTCTGTTCCTATTAGTTCTATTTTTAATATATTTTTATTCATATCTTTATGTATTTATTTTTATTTCTGTGTTAAGATTTTTACTTTTGTAACACTAATATTATTCAAAATAAAACCTCTGCCTCGACCCAAATTAAAGCCAAAAAGAACGCCTTTCTTTTCAACTGTATTTAAATATTTTTTAAATTGTATTTTTCAGATTCATATTCACATTTACATTTAAAATGTATTCTAATGTATACCGTTATTTGTATTACATATTAAATCTCTTCCTATTATTTATATTTACTTATATTTATTTATAGATATATATATCTATCTTGATTATAAATCTCACTATTCTGAAATATAGAACAGTAATAATCTATATTCATATTATTTGAAATAAAAACCCTGCCTCTAACTCAATAAAAACAAAAAAAACAAACCCTTATTTTAAACAGTATTTAAATAGATTTTGTCCTTATGTTTTCATATTTCCATTCACATTTCTATTTGTAATGTACATTAATGGATATGGCTTACTTATACATTTACCTTTATAGATGTCAATTTATAAATACATTCATATTCTGCATTACATCTATTCTGAGTACTTATTTAGACACATTTAAACATATTTTTACATATTGATTATATATTTCTGTGTTAAGATTTTTACTTCTGTAACACGTCTATTATTTAAAATCAAACCCCTGCCTCTACTGAAATAAAAGCCAAAAAATTCCCTTTCTTTTAAACGATATTTACATATTTTTATATTTATATTCCCATTTATAATTTCTATTGCCGTATAATGCCATTTACGTTCTATACTACAACTCTTCATATTACTCACATATGTCTAAATTTATAGTCATAGTTTAGTCATTTCTCTTTATATATTTATTACATATTTCTATCTTAAGAGTCACATTTTTATTATACTTAGATGATTTAAAATAAAACCCCTGCCTCTAACCAAATAAAAGCCAAAGACACCCCTTTCTTTAAACCATATTTAAAATTCTAAAAATAATTTTATTTTTCCTAATTCTACTCACATTTGCACTTATAATTTTTATTTATATTTAAATATATATATTAGGAAGAATACCTTTTGATATAAAAATAGATCTATTATTTTTATATTAGATATTACTTTCACTTATATTTAGAATAAATATTTCTAGATATCGGTGTATATATATTATACATTTGTATACCAATTTTATATTTTTATAAAAAAACTCAGCCTATAACCGAATAAAAACTAAAAATTCCCCAAGTTATTTTAACTATGTTGAAATATTTTTATATTTACAATCTATATTTATATATCTTTGTGTATATATATAATAGACTATCATTTTTATGTCTTTTCTGTTACAATAATATACTGTATATAAAGTTTTATGTATTTGTTTTCTATATTTATGTTTACCACTATGATTTTATATTTATTTTACAATTCATATTCATTTCTATTTTCATCTATATATTAGACCATATCAATTCATTAAACCCAACACATCAGACCCACAGAGATCCTGTACCTTCCTCAGCACCAGTACACAGCACACGCTCGTCCCATCGCAGCGGGGCGGAACAAAACCTGTTTCTGTTGCTGACGGAACAAAGTTCCCACAACATTGAACCCTCATAAAAACACAAATCAATCTAACTGTAAATAAATTTCAGATCCCACTACAACTAGCCCAAAACCTCCGTACATGCTCATCATAAACTTCCTCCTAGACCAATATCTCAAAAACCCAAACAACTCAAATACACATTGAAAATGACATAACTGCTAACAAAAAGAAACACCAATTAAAAATGAAATAAAACCAACTCACTACACTCAAAACTGTACAACTGACCCTAAACATTACTAAAAAAAGCCCCCAAACCTCTACCTTGATGCTAACTCACAAATAATAACTTTCATAGATTGTTGGGTATTTCAAAAAAATTTTTAAAAACTAATTAAAAGCATGAAAATAAAAAAATCTCAACTATTAAAATACTAGAAATTATCACTACCCAAATTAAAAAAACATACTGCCTATGAAAACCCACCCTGTCCCCAAAAATAAAACCAAAAATAAAACATTAAACCACAAAAAAATCAGAACTTAGCAACACTAA
Organism: Setophaga petechia; assembly: GCA_024362935.1. Taxonomy (NCBI): domain Eukaryota; kingdom Metazoa; phylum Chordata; class Aves; order Passeriformes; family Parulidae; genus Setophaga; species Setophaga petechia. The sequence goes on from JANCRA010000005.1 coordinate 40,603, forward strand.
ATCTGTAACCTTGGAGAAGTTACACCGTATCCCTTATCATCCACCAACTACAAACAACATAGAACAATACAATCAATTATTAAAAAACACCTTAAAACCACTACATTAAAAAACCTTTCAAAAATTGAAAACTGCATTTAACAAAAGCCAACTAATAAATTTACACCCAAAACTCCAGCAGCTGAGCTGGGCCTACCAAATTTCTTATGTTTATGTGAACAAAACCAAAATCCCACTCATACCTATCACAAGTCTCTGAAAGAAACCTATTGAAATTCATCCTACCTCAAATACAAACCCACCCACCCAGAAAGTTAGTCTCACTCAAAAAACAACTCTTTCACAGAGAGTTAATAATACCAAGAAATAAAACCACACACCATATACCACCAACTAATATAATATTGAGGGGAAAAAAACCCCACACTTTTTCTTTTTTTTTTTTTTAATTAATTTCCTTTATTAGCTGGAACAAAAGATTTTGCCAGGACCGTAACAACAACTTCTTCTTCTTCTTCTTCTCCTTCTGAGATGTCCCTTCTCATTCCCAAATTCCTTACAACTTCTGAGTTTAAATCCAAGTAAAAAGCCAAATTTCTGCACTTGTGCGTTCGATGCTCCAGTCACATTCCCTGTTTCCCTCCACATCTTCTTGCAGTCTTCACGCTGTCCTGCCATGATGAGTTTGACAGAAGAATTGGCACATGTTAAGAGAGGATCTCCCTCCCTCCCTCCCCAGAGCTGTTTCCTTAGTGCATTTCAATCAATCCCAACCCTGCAATGATGCACGCTCACCCCAAGGCTCACAGCAAGCTGCAGCAGCTCAGGCTTACTTGGCTCCAGGGCTCTGTGCCTCAGAGAGCTGAGAAAACTTCTGATGGGCCTCTGCTCCAATAAATTGAAATGCAAACTCAGCTCCATCTCAGAGCCTCAGTGACCCCGGCCAGCCCCTTTCTCACCTCCCTGTGTCACAATGGCTTCCAGGCAGAAGGATGCAAAGCAGGTGTTTGTCTTTTCTCTAGAGTGCCCAAAGGTAAAATATTTAGGCTTTGAAATAACTAATTACCCTCTCTTTGAACTCTCCCAAGGACAGTTTTAAAGAAAAGACAGAAGATTGCTGCTGAATCCATATGGGATGAGGTGGAAAGCAGCAAGGATCCCAGGCCAGCAGCATTGCCGGGCGGCCTCGTGTCAAGGCACACAGCTGCAAAGCCCCAAAGCCTGCAAGCCCTGGAGCTGCCACGTGCATGGACCTGGTTCTCTTCCCAGGTGCCCAGAGGGAAACCTGAGGGCGGGTGTCCGCCCCGAGGGTGCGCACGGAGACCCGGGCAGGGACGGAGTCGCTGACTGCTCTCTGGGGACGAGACCCTCCCTGCAGGTGACGCTGGCTTGTCCTCTCCCTGTGGGACAGGGACCTCCAGCGTCTATGACCAGCCTCATTTTGTCAGCATCCAGGTGCTGTGTTAGAGCCAGAGGGGTCAAGGCTTTCCAGAACCATAGGATACTTTAGGTTGGAAAAGCCTTCTAAGGTCATCGAGCCCAGCTGCTGCCCCAGCACTGCCAAGCCCCCACCCAAATCAGGTCCCTAAACACCACATCTTGACATCCTTTAAATGTCTCCAGGCATGGAGACTTCCCTGGGCAGCCTGCTCCTATGCCTGACCACCCTTTCAGTGATGAAATTTTTCCTCCAAGCCGATCTAAGTCTTCCCTGCTGCGACTTGAGGCCATTTCCTTTTGCCCTGTCACTTCTTACGGGGGAGATCTCGGTACTTAAACCTTACCTGCTCGTTCCCTAGGAGGTCTCTGGCTTGGCTGGATGAGAGGAGAAACACTCCCACCACAGGAATGGCAGCTCAGGAGGTCCCACACCGAGGCAGGGGGAGCAGCTGTCCTCACCAGAGCTCGCACATCAGTTCTCAGGGATTGGCTCTGCTTTTCCTCCCGGGCAGATCTCTGCTGACTGCTTCAGAATTGCCTGTTGGGGGGGGGAATAGGTTAGCCAAGATTTTTATCCTGACTTACCTGATGTTTTTGCCTGCTTTGCTTCTTCCTGACTTCCTTCTGCTAAGAAAACAGCTGACTTTGGACTTCTAGGGGGAACTTTCACATAATGCTTGAAAAGGAACTACAGAAAAGTGCCTCACTTTTAAAGACTCAGCCAAGAAGACAGATAATTGCAGCTCCTCCATCCCCACTGCCTGCAGAGCTGGCAAGCACCAGGCCAGCTCCGCTTCTCCTTCAAGTTGTTCCCAAATCTGCTGGAAGAACTGAAGGCTGCTTTGGCGTCCCGTTGCTCCGCTTTTCCCGAAAAAGATCTTTTGGTGCTGTTATCCCTCCATGGTAGGGCCTTGCTGTCTCACGCACTCGGTGACACGAGGCTACACGAAGCTGCAGCAGCCTCTGCTCCGGGTGGGAAGGGCTTTCTTCCTCCTCTGGCACCTGGCTGGCACAGGTTGCTCAGAGATGCTGGGGCTGCCCCATCCCTGGAAGTCTTCAAGGCCCATTGGTGCTCTGGGACGAGGCTCTGAGCAACCTGGTCTGTGGAACCATGTCCCTGCCCACGGCAGCAGGCTTGGAATGAGGCCATCTTTAGAGTCCCTTCCAACCTGAACTATTCCATGATTCTATGAACTCAAAAAACTTGGGGAATAAATCTGTAAAGGTCACTAAATACATACAAGCATATCCCCATCAGCATAGTTTTAAATGAAAAGTATATCTACAAAGAGGGAGATGTATTCTATGTATTTGCTCTTGCTACCTTTCAGGGGTAATTTTAGCTATCGCTTCAAGTTTTAAAATATTTTCTTTTGAAATCATAAGCAGTGTTCAAATTTTACCATTTTTACACTATTGCACAAGTAAAAATTGCTGCCAATCGGGCCGTGTCATTTTTTATGGAGCAGAGCCATCGTGACAGTATTTCTAGGACAGACATTTTCAGGATGTCGTGCCACAGAGAGCACCAAATTCCATATCGATTGGCAGTTCAGCTCCTCCACATCAGAAAGCTAAACTAGGACAAGACAGCCTTGGGCTTCACGAATGGCAAGGCAATAAGAGACAGGCCTTAATAATACCATTACAATTTCCACAGCTCTGTCTCCTGATCTGTGACAGCACAGCAACCTGGCCAAGGGGAAGGTGACCCTGCCCAGGACAGGGGTGGAATGAGGTCCTTTTTAAGGTCCCTTCCAACCCACACCATTCTATGGTGCGACCCAACAGCAGAGCTGTAAGCGAGGAGAAGGATGAATTCCTTTGGAAGGGTAACGTTTTGCCTCTCTAGTAGCGGGCTTGTGTTGGCAGGGTTGTTTTGCTTTTCCACTGACCTTGGCTGAAGGTGTTTCGCCGTGCGGAGAGCGGTAACGGCCTGGTGCGCGCGTTGTTCCTGGGCAGATCGCGCGGAGCCGGAGGGCAAAGAGCCCCCGGCGGTTCTGTGACAGGAGCAGATACTCCTCCCTGCGTCTGGGAATATCCCAGAGGGATTTTTCCGGCCGATGGCAACAGCAGACCGGTGTGTACTGCGAGGCCAGACTTTGCAGGCCACCTGAAACCTGGCTGGGCTCTACCCAAAGCATCTCTCGGGTCTGCTTCTCCTGCTCCTGGGATTGAGCCTAGCTGGTACCCCAGGGCATGGTTACTGGAATACAGAATAACCGGTGCTGCAGAGAATTGCACTACAAACTCTGCAGCTCTCGGTGTGTTTGCAGGGCTTAAAACACACCCGGTGCATTTGAAACAGATGAGAATTATGGCTCCCCCTGAATAAACGTGATTTCTCTCCTAGATATCATTTTGAAAAATAATACTTCAAGGGGTGATCAGAATGGGAGCACAGACAAACACAAAAAATAAAAACTACAGTGTTTGATGCTTTATCAAACAAAGGTGCATCTGCCCTACCGTGTCCGGAAGCTGGACTGCTGGACCCAACTTGGCAGCGCATTCTTGTCATTGCTTCTGAGCCATCTTCACCGGCTGCTCTCGTGGCGTTTGCCGTGCCATTTGCAAATTACAGTACTAGTGAACCTGGAAGACAAAACACAAGATAAATTTACAGCTGGACATTCAAATCCTTTTCTCCAAAATGCAATCAACGTACAGCTTTCCCCTTAAGCTGAAGTATTCATAGAATCATTCTGGTCAGAAAAGCCCTTCAGGCAGTGAAAATGAGCATTTAGGTGTGGTGTGAAGCTTGGGGAGCGCTGAAGAGGCTGTAAAAGTTAACTGATATTCTTAGGGAATTACAAATAGAAAATGGGAGGAATTAATGAACAATGAATCCCCTGCAGAAACGCCACAAGGGACAGCTTGCAGAGGAGATGCCTGAAAGCCAAAGCTGTGCTTCGGTGGCATCTCTGGTGGCAATTTTGCAGAGTGCCCCTACACAAGTTTGTTTTCGCTGTGATCGGCGAGCGGTGGCACCCCAGAGCAGGAGGTGCTGTGGCTCAGAAGACCTGGCTGTAACAAATACGGGTTATTGTCCCCAAGTGCACGCCAGTGGTCTGGGAAAGGGTGACGCTGGCTGACGTTTCTGTTGTGTTTGCTAAAGGGGGGAGCTGCTCAGTCCTCCTCACTTCACTGATGCTTCTGTATGACTGTGCTTAACTCTTGCTTAGCTCAGGCCGTCTCCCCATTTCTCAGGCTTCAGAAACCACTCCAACTCCCGTGTTTTCCTGGTGGCTGCCTGCTTGCAGCTGCCCTCCTCTCACCAACGGGGTCACCTGCCAGGCTCCCTAGTGCGCAGGGCACAGCAGCCTCCAAGGGGAGTATTCCTCTCTTTGAGAGGTGATTAAAAGCCTGGGGGAACAAAAAAAGCTGATCGATACTGTGGCTCTGAAGGTGCAAGAATCATTACCCTGGAGATGTGAAGGTCACCTGGTTCATGCTGAGCACGCTCTCTGGTCGCTTCACCTGAGTGTTCAGCTGGAGAGATCCATTTCCATGCGCTGGGCTGGGTCCATCTCCGTCCCTGCTGTGAGAAAGTGTTTGGGGGAGATGCCACTGCCTGCTCAGCAGAGGCTTCACGCACTCTGCCATCAGCAGGGACAGGCTTTGAGGCCACACCGGCCTGGCAGAGAGTGAGTGAGCCATTCTGACTGTGTTAACAGCACCACTGATGAGTCCTCAACTTGAACCCCAAATTCCACCAGAGCGCTTCTTCCCAAATTTTCTGCTAACAGCTGTACACTGCAGCTCCTCTGCTGTTTCCCAGCTACAGATGTGTGCCAGCACAGGAATATCAGTGTATTTTTTTTCCTCAACATCTCCCTGATAAAGAGCTTTTAGCTGTAATATTGACATTGTCGTGACTATTAAGCCATCGTAGACTCATCCGTGCTAACATGAAACAAACCCCCTACTTTGAAGCACTAAATTCTCCACCAAAGCAAGTGTTTTACTGCTCTCTACTTGGGCATACTGGGCAGTTTATTTTCATTCGGAAAAATAAAATGAGCTTTCCCAGTACAAAACCCCTCTCCAGCAGCAGAGGACGTACCACGAGCGCCTCGGCAAGGAGAAGCGCTCCCGCCAGTGCCCGTCAGCGGCCTCTCAGAACCCTCCCACCCGCCCGCGGCGCCGCTGAGCCCACACCCCGTGAGCCCCGCACCGGAAACACCGCGGAAAACCCCGCCGGGGCGGCGCCGCCATCGGGGCGCCGTGCGGGCAGCGCCGCAAGCGGACCGCGAGCCGTGCTTGCCCTGCCCTTTTTGTCACCATCTTGGGAAGGTCACCCGCGTCCCGGCCGAGCCGCTCCCGAGTCCCGAGACGTCGACGGCGGCAGCTCCTCGGCAGAGAGAGCGGCGTCTCTGCCATTGCCTGTCGGCGCCCGCCCAACATCGGCCCGCCAGTGGCGCCACTGACCCACAGCCCGTGTGCTCGGCACTGCATACCTCACGGAAAATCCCGCCGCTGCGGCCTCGGGGTGCCGACCAGCCAGCCTGGTACACGGGCCGCGCTGCTCCTTTTTCCGCCCTTTTCTGCCGCCATTTTGGGAAGGTCAAGGGCGTCCCGGCGGACCCACTCCCGAGGTCGCGATCGCGCCTGCGCCGCGGCAGAGACGCGTCATGGCCGCCGCCCCTCGGCTGCCTGTCCGCGGGGCTGCGCTGCCGGGCCCTGCTGCGGGCAGCGAGGGCGGGCAGAAAACCAGCTGCGATCCCCTCAAAAACCCTCTAAAATAAATGCCAAGAACCTGCCTCTTACCCGACAGGAACCAAACAAGCTACCTTTCTTAAAAGCCATCTTTAAATATATTTTATATTTCTGTTTTTCATATTTACATTCACATGCATATTTATACCGGACATTGATGTGTAAAGTAATTGATATAATACATCACGTCTATTCCTATGATCTATATTTCTTTATCTTTTGTGGTTTTATAAATATCTTTATATCTTCATTTTATATTTTTTTATTTCTATAATACTTCTATTATTCCAAATAAAACCCATATCTCTAACCAAATAAATACAAAAAAACCCTTCTTCTAAACGACATTGAATCATTTTTATTTATACTACGTATAATTATATTCACATTTAAATTTATCGTTTCTTTGATGCATTATAATTATAATTGTATATAATATATCTAAAATTCTAAAAATATATTGAAATTATTTAAATTATGTATCATATCTACTGCTATAACTATTTTTTATTTTTAAATGTAATATATATCCGTATGTATTTATATTTCTATAAATAGATTTCTACTTCTATATTATTTGTATTTACAATTTTTATGGTCAAACCCCTGCCTATTGACAAGTAAAAAACCCGCTTTATTTAACTGCTATAAAAATATATATTTATAATTATAATTTTCCTATGTATATTTCTAATTTGTTATATATTATATGATAACATGTTGATGTACTATATTTATATATATTTTATACATATTTCCTATAATATATTTTTAAAATATATATACAGTATTATTTGTATTATGTATTGTATCAATTTTTATTTTGCTGTATTTAAGAATCTTTTCTATTTCTATAAAAGTCTGCATATATTAGGCATACATTTCTCTGTATTGTGATAGGGGTTTCGTTTCTATTTATAATCTATATTTTTATTTATCTAAAAAATATATACATTACTCTGTATTAAAAATATTATATCCTATTAATATTTTTATTAGTAATATATAATGATTGAGGTTACATGTTTTATATTTATATATTCGGTCTCTATTTAAAGCTTTTTATTCCCATTTCTATACATATGTTGGTTTTGTTAAAATATAGTTGTAGTTATCATTTTACATTTAAAATCCAATTCCTAAAGAAAATTTCAAAACAACAGCATCGAATTCCCACCAATATCTGCCAAAAACATCGAGATACCTCCACCAGCCAAATAAATGCCAGTGAAAAAAACACACAACACCATTTGCACTAACAATTCTCATCACATCAGAAAAATTGAATCAAAATTTAAAAAACCCTATAGAAACACACACAGCAAATCACAAAAACTCAAACCAAGTTACTAAACTCCAAACAGTGCCACTGACCCTGAACGTTACTTAAAAAAAAAAAAACAACCTTCACACCACTACACTAAATCAAAGAATAACCAATACTCTGTAAAAATAACATTTAAAACCGAACTAATAAACGAAATATAAAAAAAAAAACTCAACTAATAACAAAAAAAGAAGAAAATAACTACCCAAATAAAAAAAAGTACTTTAAAAGACCAACTACATAAATACCCACGTTCCCAAAAATAAAACTGATAAACAACAACCAAATACACCAGAAGAACAACAAATACAAAAAAAGGAAAAAAACGCAAAAAAAATCAAAAAACCCAAGGAAAACAAACAAACAAACAAAAAAACAAAAACAAAAAAAAAAAAAAAAAAAAAACAAAAAATCCCCAAAACCAAATAAATTTAAATTTACAACAAAAAAAATTATTCCCAACAGAATAAACCCATAGTGCCTCAATCTATCAAAATAAAAATACCACCTAGAAATAAACACAAAGCCTAAAAACAAACGTATCCATAAAAAATATCTCCCAAATGATCCGGAACAATAAAATACACACTGCAAACAAACAAACCAAATCAAGAAAAGCCCTGGAAGACGACAAACACAAATGCAATTATCAAGATTTTAAAATCCCCGCTGCTATTAACGGCATGCCGCTACCTCAAACCCACCGAAACAAACACTACACACTCACGCTAATAAAAGCCACCACAACAGAATTCAAAACCGAGCCGCTACTTCACGCTACGACACATAAAAACCATTGCACGCCTTTCAAAACATAACACCCCGGCAAAAATCCCATGCGACTACAAAACTCCATCCCAAACAAACCTTTATCATCACCGCCTGAACCGAGAACCATCGCAGCCAGGAAGGACACCATATCCCTCAGCGTACACCCGCTGCAGAGCGAACAAAACGATGCATTAAATCCCTACAAAGCGCCTCCGAACCACGGCAGCCGAGAGCTCTCAGCAGCTGCAGCCCGCGGCAAATTCCCCGTCCGCCTCGCCAACTGCCCGGGCCGTGCCGGGCGGGCTCCCGAGCGGCAGCGTTCCGGCCCGGGCCGCGGGCACAGGGAGCGCCCTCAAATGCAGCGGCACAGCCCCAGTGCGGCCCTGCAAACGCTGCCAGAGCTGCAGCTTCCCGCAACTGAACCCCGACACTGACGCCGCAGGCGGGGCTCGCCTCACTTCAACAAGGGCACAGAAATGTGTTCTCCCCTTCCATTTCGTCCCCTAGGAGAGCAGAAAAGAAGGGGTGTTCCTCAAATGAAAGCCTTCGACTGATGGGAAAGGGGCATTTGGACCTCAATTCAAACCCTTGAAAAGGAGGGACACCAGGGCTGCCCCCTCAATTTAAACCTTAGGCTGATGAAAACGGGGGGGGCTGCCTTCAAATCAAACCCATAATACCACAACAAGACTTTTCCCACTCCCTTCAAATAGAAGGCAGGGATTCCCTGTCACCCCTGTGATACCCCTAAGGGCCTGGAAAAGGCAGGCGTTCCTTCAATCAACACCCTTCAAACCGCGAGCGAAGAGGGATCCCCTCAGTTCAAACACAGACAACAATACAAGAGCAGCTGCTTCCTTCTCCTTAATTTCTTTTGTCCTCATAAGCTCTATTTTTGTTCCCGGGGCACCGGGCAGGGACTGGCAGGATGAAATTGAGAAGGGGAAGGACAAAAGTCCCCGCTCCAAATCCACACGGGCTCACCTGTTCGACTGCTGCTTCCCGGCACAACGATTCGTCCCTCGGCACCTCCTTTAGGCGATGCTCCACGTATCCAAGCGCGAATCCAGGTGTTCCCCCAGACCCCGTGAGAGGCTCTCGCAGTCCTTCCATGAGACAGCCCCAGGAGCCCCCCAAAAACCCCTCCACTCAGCAGCTCCATGCAAAATGGAGCTGAGGCAAAACCTCCCCCTAAAACAGCCTCCATCCGGCAGGAGCCGCCCCCTCATCATCCTCACAGCTCACACCTGGCGCTGCTCCGAGCCCCCATCATCCTCACGCTCACACCTGGCGCTGCTCCGAGCCCCCATCATCCTCACACTCACACCTGACGCTGCCCCGAGCCCCCATCATCCTCACACTCGCACCTGGCGCTGCCCCGAGCCCCCATCATCCTCACACTCGCACCTGGCGCTGCCCCGAGCCCCCATCATCCTCACACTCGCACCTGGCGCTGCTCCGAGCCCCCATCATCCTCACACTCGCACCTGGCGCTGCTCCGAGCCCCTCATCATCCTCACACTCGCACCTGGCGCTGACGCCACTCTCCAACAGCGCCTCTCCCTGTCCAGCACACAGCCCGCTTCTCACAGACACAGAGCGCACAGAAATCTGCCACGGCTGTTGGCTTTTCTCAGTCCGTCTGGTTCCGCAATTCAAACGCGTACGTGCACTGATGGTATTGAGGGAAAGCTTTCCAGTGCACAAAACTGGCATTCTGGTAGCACACTTTGATACGCCTTCAGAAAAAGCAGACTCAGCGCCAACTCCCAAGACCCCTGCTGAGGAAGCCAGCCCTCCTTGGCACGCCCCATGCAGCAGACCTCGAAAAACGAGGGGAAAAGTCAAGCTTGGAGTGGAAAAACAGAATATAAATACACCAGCCTGTAAAAAAAAGCCTTCACACAGCAAAAATAGGAACCGGTCACATTTCTTCTTCCCTTGCTTTCTGTAATGACATAAAGACGAAGGAAAAAAACCCGCATGAAACACGAGGCAGAGCTGGGATTTTACAGGTCTTCGTTTTGGCACTCTGGAGGACAAGCGCCTCTTCCGGGACTGCGACACGATTTGGGGACTGGCCGAGAACGGAGGCAAAAGATGCCAGAGAGCCCTTTCTATCGCCTTCAGCCCCTGCAGCTGTTCTGATGGTTTCGGGGCACAGCTTGGTCCATTCCTAGATCAAAATGCTTGGGCAATATCTTCAAAACGGCTACCCATCTCTAGTCGGACTTTCCTACATTGCTGTAAACAAACGAGTGGACAGAGAGGGTTTCTCCCCAAATGAATTTAGAGACAAATTCCTATTCTTTACCAATACCTATAGAAAGGAATACCTTGGCAGGTTTTAGCATTGGACACCCACCCCTCCCTGTGCATTGGGCGGCAGCTTTGGGTCCCTCTGGGGGACGGCACCCAGCGCGACCCCCCTCGCCCGCCACCCACCTGCCCCCGCACCGCAGCGGGGCTCCCTCTCCTGGGGACCTTGGGGTGCCCCCGACGGCGTCGGAGCCCCGAGTCTCCAGCCCCTTTTCCTGACCCCCAAAGAAGGCACAGAACGAGTCCGACTGCCCCGCACGGCAGCGCAGCGCTTGCTCCGAGCCCTGGCCGCATGTACATCCCCCCCGAAAGGGATTCTGCTGCAACAAGAAAGGAAGCGGGGCAGCCCCCGGAAGGGTTGAGGTTCCTCCCCAGCCTCGCTGTCACGGGCCAGGGGCAGCGAGAGGGAGCGGCAGAGACGGCGGGGACGGCCCGGCACGGAGCGGGGGCCGCTCTCAGCGCGATGCCGGCAAAGCCGCGGCTCCGGCGCTGTCGGGCGGGCTGTTGGAGCGGCGCGGGGGGATCCGCCGAGAGCCTCCGGCCCCGTGCGGGGACTCCCGCAAGGGCCGAGGGACGCCGGGCTCCGGCCCTCGGGGCTTCATTCCCCGGCACCCCGAGCCCCGCGGCTGCGGGGCAAAGAAGGAAAGGGGGCACGGGAAGAGAGGAGCGAGAGCAGGGCATGAGAAAGGGAGGGCGGGCTGCGGAGGAGAGCGGGACGGGAAGGGAAAGCCCGGGAGGGGGGTAGAGAGAGGGTGGGCAGAGGAGGGAGAGAGGGGGAACAGAAGGGAGTAGCGGGGTAGGGACAGGACAGGAAGGAGCCGGGCTTGTGGGGGGAGAGGGAACGGGGGCAAGGGAGCGAGAGAAGGCGAATACGGGGAGAAGGAAGGAGGGGCAGAGAGAGGGACAGGCGGGGAAGCCTCCCAGAGGCGCGGCTGCACCCCGAGCCCGGCCCGGCGCCTCGCCCTGCCCGGGCTGCTGCGCTCGGCGGAGCCGGGCTCGCTTGGGAGACCCTGGGCTGGAGTGGGCTCTGCGGCTGAATGCAGCTGTTAGCGGCTCAACTCGCCTATAGTCGGCTGCGTTCGGCGGCACTCGCCTCTTCGGCGCGCCTCGGCTTCATTCGGCCGAACTCGGAGCCGCTCCCTGCGTTCGGCGCGCCTCGGCTTCATTCGGCCGAGCTCGGGGCCGCTCCCTGCGTTCGGCGCGCATCGGCTTCATTCGGCAGAACTCGGAGCCGCTCTCTGCGTTCGGCGCGCATCGGCTTCATTCGGCAGAATTTGGAGCCGCTCTCTGCGTTCGGCGCTCCTCGGCTTCATTCGGCCGAACTCGGGAGCCGCTCTCTGAGTTCGGAACTCCTCGGCTCGGCTCCCTCAGGGCGCGCAAGCGGCGCCGCCTCCCGTTCAACTCGCCCAGCTCGGGGCTCTCCCGCTGCCGCGTCCCGCGGGCGGCCCGGCCATCGCACGGACACGGCCGGGAGCGCGGCGTGGGACAGCAGCTCATTAGGCGGTGACCGCAGTCGCGCTCGTTAGCGCACGCGACAGCAGGCGGATCGGTTCGGCTGAGCTCGGCTCGCTTCGGGCAGCCTCGGAAGCCTGGCCTCGGTTCGCCCGAGGCCGTCAGGTTCGGCTGCTCTCGCCTCGGTTCGGCTGAGCTCGTTCGATTCGGCCCAAGGCGGCGTCGTTCACTTCTGCTTGTAGAAATATCTTTCTATATAGATTGTAGTTTTCTATATTTAGATTTATATTTCTGTAATACTAATATTATTCAAAATAAAAAAAACCCACCTCTAACCAAATAAATGCAAACCACCACCTTCTTTTAAACGATACTGAAATATTATACTTTGTATACCTGTATTAACATTTATATTTATAGTTTCTTTTGATACATTATATTAATAATTACATATAACCTACATAAAATTCTAGAAATGTATTTAATTACTTCTATTATGTATCCTATCTACGGCTACAACTAATTTTTTCTTATCTTTTTAAACTTTATCTGTATGTATTTATGATGTATTTCTAGACTTAGATTTCTACCTTTATGTTATTTGCATTTCAAATTTTTATTATCAAAACCCTGCCTACTGACAAATAAAAACCCTGCTTTGTTTACCTATTTTAGAAATATTTTTACATTTATAATTTTCATATTTATAATTTGTTCTATGTTCCATGAGAACATACCTGCTCCCGCACCGCAGTGGGGCTCCCTCCCTCTCCCGGGGACCTTGGCGTGCCCCCAGTGGCATCAGCGCCCCGAGTTTTCACCCCCTTTTCCTCCATTTAGAAACGACACTGGCACTTTTTTCTGGAAACAAAGACATTACCAGGATCCTCTCCCTGTGTCCCAGACAGACAGATATTCAGTTATGCGTTGACTGGGCAGCAGTTTCTTAAATAGAATGATAAACAGTATGGAAACATTTGAGCTACAAGCAAACAGGCAAATCTGAACAAGGCACTGGTGGCCAACCACCGAAGTTATTTTGAAGCAATCTTTTAAACAATAAAATAACATATTAAATCGTTTCCTATTATTTATATTTACTCATATATATATATATATATATATATATATATATATCTTGATTATAAATCTCAATATTGAGAAGTATATAACAGTAATAATCTATATTCATATTATTTAAAATTAAAACCCTGCCTCTAACCCAATAAGAACAAAAAAACCACACAACCCTTTCTTTTAAACAGCATTTAAATAGATTTTGTCCTTATGTTTTCATATTTCTATTCACATTTCTATTTATAATGTACATTAATGGATATGGCTTACTTATACATTTACCTTTATAAATGTCAATTTATAAATACATTAATATTCTGTATTACATCTATTCCGAGTACTTATTTAGATACGTGTAAACATATTTTTATATATTGATTATATATTTCTGTGGTAAGATTTTTACTTCTGCAACACTTCTATTATTTAAACTCAAACCCTTGCCTCTACTGAAATAAAAGCCAAAAAATTCCCTTTCTTTTAAACGATATTTATATATTTTTATATTTATATTCCCATTTATAATTTCTATTGCTGTATAATGCCATTTCTATTCTATGCTACAGCTCTTCATATTACTTACATACATTTAAACTTATATTCATAGTTTAGTAATTTCTCTTTATATATTTATTACATATTTCTATCTTAAGAGTCACATTTTGATTATACTTAGATGATTTAAAATAAAACACCTGCCTCTAACTACATAAAAACCAAAGACACCCCTTTGTTTAAACCATATTTAAAATTTAAAAAATAATTTATTTTTCTTAATTCTATTCACATTTACATTTATAATTTTGATTTATTATATTTATCGATATTATATATATTAGGAGAGAATACCTTTTCATGTAATAATAAATATATTATTTTTATATTATGTGTTTCTTTTTCTCTTCTCTCTTTATATTAAATATTTATAGATATTAGTATATATGTTATATATTTGTATATCTGGACTTTAATTTTTATATTATTTCTATTTATTTTATTTATTAAAAAAACCCCAGCCTATAACCTAATAAAAACCAAAAAATCCCCAAGTTATTTTAACTATGTTGAAATATTTTTATAGTTACAATCTATATTTATATATCTTGGTGTATATATATATATGATAGACTATCATTTATCTTTATTACAATATGTTACAATAATATACTATATATTATAGTTTCATATGTTTATGTATTAGTTTTATGTATTTATGCTTACCACTATAGTTTTATATTATTTTTTAAAGTTATATTTATTTCTATTTTCATCTCCATATTAGACCATATCAGTTCATTAACCCAGCACATCAGACCCACAGGGATCCTGTGCCTTCCTCAGCACCAGCCCGCGCTCGTCCCATCGCAGCGGGGCGGAGCCAAACCTGTTTCTGTCGCTGACGGAACAAAGACCCCACAGCACCGAGCCCTCACCAGAACTCAAACCAATCTAACTGTCAATGCATTTCAGATCCCACCAGAACTGGCCCCAAACCTCCCTACATGCTCATCATCAACTTCCTCCTAAACCAGTATCTCAAAAACCCAAACAACTCAAATACACACTGGAAATGACATAACTGCTAACAAAAAGAAACGCCAATTAAAAATGAAATCAAACCAACTCACTACACTCAAAACTGTACAACTGACCCTAAACATTACTAAAAAAAGCCCCCAAAGCTCTACCTTGATGCTAACTCACAAAAAAAGAACCAATAATCTATGAAAGGTATTTTAAAAAAAATTTTCAAAAGCTAATTAAAAGCATGAAAATAAAAAAATCTCAACTATTAAAATACTAGAAACTTCTGTTTTCATATTTCTATTCTATATTTATTTACAGATAGATATATCTATCTTGATTATATATCTCAATATTTAGAAATATATAACAGTAATAATCTATATTCATATTATTTGAAATAAAAACCCTGCCTCTAACTCAATAAGAACAAAAAAAAACAAAAAAAAAAAACCCAATCATTTCTTTTAAACAGTATTTAAATAGATTTTGTCCTTATGTTTTCATATTTCTATTCACATTTATATTTATCATGTACGTTAATGGATATGGCTTACTTATATACTTATCACTACCCAAATTAAAAAACATATTGCCTATAAAAACCCACCATATCAATGCCCCTGACCCCCCAAAAAAACCATTGAACCACAAAGAAATCAGAACTTAGGAACACTAAAACTGTAATGTTGGAGAAGTTACACCGTATCCCTTATCATCCACCAACTACAAACAACATAGAACAATACAATCAATTATTAAAACACACCTTAAAACCACTACATTAAAAAACCTTTCAAAAATTGAAGACTGCATTTAACAAAAGCCAACTAATACATTAACACCCAAAACTCCAGCAGCCAAGCTGGCCCTACCAAATCTCTATGTTTATACATACAGTGAACAAAACCAAAATCCCACTCATATATACCTATCACAAGTCTCTGAAAGAAACCTATTGAAATTCATCCTACCTCAAATACAAACCCACCCACCCACCCAGAAAGTTAGCCTCACTCAAAAAACAATTCACACAGAGTTAATAATACCAAGAAATAAAACAACACACCATATACCACCAACACTATATCACCATATAATAGTGAAGGGAAAAAAACCCACGTTTTTTTACTTTTTATTTTTTTTAACCTAGCTTCCTTTATTAGCTGGAACAAAAGATTTTGCCGGGACTGTAACAACCACTTCTTTTTCTTCCTCTCCTTCTGAAATGTCCCTTCTCATTCCCAAATTCCTTACAACTTCTGAGTTTGAATCCAAGCAAAAAGCAAAATTTCTGCACTTGTGCATTCGATGCTCCAGTCACATTCTGTCTTTCCCTCCACATCTTCTTCCGCTTGCAGTCTTCACGCTGTCCTGCCGTGATGAGTTTGACAGAAGAATTGGCACATGGTAAGAGAGGATCCCCCTCCCTCCCTCCCTCCCTCCCTCCCCAGAGCTGGTTTAATTAGCACATTTCAATCAATCCCAACCCTGCAATAATGCACGCTCACCTGAACGAGGGGCATACATCTGCAAAGGTCACTACATCCATAAAAGCACGTCCTCATTCGTTGCTGCAATTACTCACCAGCCCATCCGGCCAGGATCAGAGCTCCCTGCGCACCGAGCAGACGGCAACCAGCAGGGACCTTTCTCCCACTCTCCAGCACGGACCTGTCAAGCCAGAGAGAAGTTTACAGACACCGGGAGGTGGCGGGACGGCACGGGACCGGACGGGTGACCGGCCTCACCTCCAAAGCCGGCGGCAGAAACGGCGGCGAGCGCCGGGATCCCGCTCCGCCTCCTGCGCCGCCTGCCCGCCGCCCCGCCGGGATTGTCCGGCCCGCGGTCGATTCCACCGCCCGGAGAGGGGCGCGCGCGGGCTCGGGGGGTGCAGCCCTGTTCCGACGCCGCTCGCCCACTGCCCCCGGCCCGCCGAGCGCTGCGACCGCGCCTCTGCCGCCCGCCGAAACCGGCCCCGCCGCGGCCATTGTCCTCAGCCATCGTGTCCCTTTGCGCTCCCGAACGTCCTTCCCCCGTGCCCGCCCTTTACAGAAACGGCCCCGCCCGCCGCTCGCTCCCGCCCCTCGCCCTTCCCTCGCTCGGGGGGGCGGCAGACCCACCGGGCTCTGCGATTTTCCCGCCCGTTTCGCCACCACCTTGAGAGCGTCAAAGAAAGTCCGCGACATTAGGGACACGCCGCCCCCAAGATGGGGGCCGCGAGAGGACCTCCCGGCAGCGAGAGGCGTTTTCCCCGATGCCTGGCAGAAACCCGACAAAATACGCAGCCCCGCGGCGCCGCTGAGCCCACAGCCCCTGGCGGGTACGCTTGAAACGCCGCAGAAAATGCCGCTGGAGCCGCGCCGGCGTCGCTGTTCCGTGCAGGCAGTGCGCTTAAACCCCCCCGGGGCCTTCCATTTTCGCGCCGTTTTTGCCGCCTTCTTCAGAAGGTCAAGCGAGTCCGCGACATTGGCGGCACGCCCCTCCCAAGATGGCGGCCGCTCGGCTGCCTGTCGCTGCGCGGCTGCAGTACCGCGCTCTGCCCACAAGGTGGCAGCACTGCCGCGCGCCTCGGGGCTGCGGGCAGGGAGCGGCAGAAAGGAACGGGGGCGATCCCCCCCGCCAAAAACCGCTCTGGAATAAATGCCCCAAAACAACCGGGAAGAAGGAAAAACCATCCCGCCTCTAACCCGAAAGGATAAAACAACAAAAATCAAACCCCAACAACTGCTTTGACAAATACTTAAATATTTTTAAAATATTTTTTCATATTAATATTCACACTTCCATTTATAATGTCTATTGATGTATAATGTCTATTTATACATTTCTACTTTTAAAAAAAATTATTTTCTATATTGCATCTATTCCTATTACTTAGATTTCTTTCTATGTTTTTATACATATTTTTACATATTCATTATATATTTCTGCCTTAATTTTTACTTCCGTATCACTTCTATTATTTCAAATAAAACCTCTGCATCTACCCAAATAAAACCCAAAAAGAACCCCTTTCTTTTCAACTGTATTTAAAATTTTTAAAAAATGATATTCAGATTTATATTTAAAACGCATATTTATGTATAATGTTTATTTTTACATTTCTAATTTGCGATTTCTTTAAACATTTTTATTCTATTTTACATCTGTTCCTTTTAGTTCTATTTTTTATATATTTTTATTCATATCTTTATATATTTCTTTTTATTTCTGTGTTATGATTTTTACTTTTGTAACACTAATATTATTTAAAATAAAACCCCTGCCTCTACCCAAATTAAAGCCAAAAAGAACCCCTTTCTTTTCAATTGTATTTAAATATTTTTAAATGGTATTTTTCAGATTCATCTTCACATTTACATTTAAAATGTATTCTAATGTATACCGTTATTTGTATTCCATGTTAAATCTCTTCCCATTATTTATATTTACTTATATTTATTTATATATATCTATTACATATCTCAATATTTAGAAATATATAATAGTAATAATTATATTCATATTATTTGAAATGAAACCCCTGCCTCTAACTCAATAAGAACAAAAAAAAAAAAAAACAAACAACAAACAACCCAACCTTTTCTCTTAAACAGTATTTAAATAGATTTTGTCCTTATGTTTTCATATTTCCATTCACATTTCTATTTATAATGTACGTTAATGGATATGGCTTACTTATACATTTACCTTTATTAATGTCAATTTATAAATACATTTATATTCTGTATTACATCTCTTCCGAGTACATATTTAGACACATTTAAACATATTTTTACATATCGATTATATATTTCTGTGTTAAGATTTTGACTTCTGTAACACTTCTATTATTTAAAATCAAACCCCTGCCTCTACTGAAATAAAAGCCAAAAAATTCCCTTTCTTTTAAACGATATTTACATATTTTTATATTTATATTCCCATTTATAGCTTCTATTGCCGTATAATGCCATTTACATTCTATACTACAACTCTTCGTATTACTCACATATGTCTAAATTTATAGTCATAGTTTAGTCATTTCTCTTTATATATTTATTACATATTTCTATCTTAAGAGTCACATTTTGATTATACTTAGATGATTTAAAATAAAACACCTGCCTCTAACCAAATAAAAACCAAAGACACCCCTTTGTTTAAACCATATTTAAAATTTAAAAAATAATTTATTTTTCTTAATTCTATTCACATTTACATTTATAATTTTGATTTATTATATTTATCGATATTATATATATTAGGAGAGAATACCTTTTCATGTAATAATAAATATATTATTTTTATATTATGTGTTTCTTTTTCTCTTCTTTATGTCTATTAGATATTTATAGATATCGGTATATATGATATATATTTGTATATCTAGATTTTAGTTTTTATATTATTTCTATTAATTTTATTTATAAAAAAGCCCCAGCCTATAACCTAATAAAAACCAAAAAATCCCCAAGTTATTTTAACTATGTTGAAATATTTTTATATTTACAATCTATATTTATATATCTTTGTATATATATATAATTCACTATCATTTATCTATATTATGTTACGATAATATACTATATATTATATTTTCTTATATTTATGTGTTTGTTTTCTCGATTTATGCTTACCACTATAGTTGTATAGATTTTATTTCTATTTTTCATATTTACATTCACATGCATATTTATACCGGACATTGATCTGTTAAGTAATTGATATCATATATCACGTCTATTCCTATTATCTCTATTTATTTATCTTCTGTGGATTTATAAATATCTCTATATCTTCATTTTATATTTCTTTATTTAGATTTATATTTCTATAATACTTTTCCAAAGAAAACCCATATCTCTAACCAAATAAATACAAAAAAACCCTTCTTTTAAACGACATTCAAACATGTTTATTAACACCACATATAATTATATTCACATTTATGTTTATCGTTTCTTTGTTGCATTATCTTAATAATTGTATATAATATATCTAAAATTCTAAAATTATATTGAAATTATTTAAATTATGTATCATATATACTGCTATTACTATTTTTTCCTATATTTTAAAATTTTATTTATATGTTTGTATGTATTTATATTTCTATACCTAGACTTCTACTTTTGTATTATTTGTATTTATAATTTTTATGGTCAAACCCCTGCCTATTGACAAGTAAAAACACCCGCTTTATTTAACTATTATAAAAAAAAATAATTATAATTTTCCTTTGTATATTTCTAATTTGTTAACATGTCGAAGAACTATATTTATATATATATTTTATACGTATTTCGTATAACATATTTTAATAAGATATATACAGTATTACTTGTATTATGTATTGTATCAATCTTTATTTTGCTGTATTTATGAATCTTTTCTATTTCTATAAAAGTCTGCATATATTAGTCATACATTTCTCTGTATTTTGATGGGGGTTTCGTTTCTATTATAATCTATATTTTTATATATCTTTAAACATATATAATACTCTGTATTAAAAATATTATATCCTATTGTAATATATAATGATTGAGGTTACATGTTTTATATTTATATATTCGGTCTCTATTTAAAGCTTTTTATTCCCATTTCTATACATATGTTGGTTTTGTTAAAATATAGTTGTAGTTATCATTTTACATTGAAAATCCAATTCCTAAAGAAAATTACAAAACAACAGCATCGAATTCCCACCAATATCTGCCAAAAACATCGAGATACCTCCACCAGCCAAATAAATGCCAGGGAAAAAACCACACAACACCATTTGCACTAACAATTCTCATCACATCAGAAAAATGGAATCAAAATTTTAAAAAACCCTATAGAAACAGACACAGCAAATCACAAAAACTACTAAAAAACAATCAAACACACTTATTAAACTCCAAACGGTGCCACTGACCCTGAACGTTACTAAAAAAATAACAACCTTTGCACCACTACACTAAATCAAACAATAACCAATACTCTGTAAAAAAAAAACCTTTTGAAACCGAACGAATTAACGAAATAGAAAAAAATCTCAACTAATAAAAAATAAGAAAATAACTACCCAAATAAAAAAACTACTTTAAAAGACCAACTATAAACAAAAAAAAAAAAAAACCCAAAAATCCTCCAAACCGAATAAACTTAAATTTACAACAGAATAAGTATTTCCAACAGAACAAACCTATAGTGCCTCAATCTATCAAAATAAAAATACCACCTAGAAATAAACACAAAGCCTAAAGACAAACGTATCCATAAACAATATCTCCCAAATGATCCGGAACAATAAAACATACACTACAAACAAACAAACCAAATCAAGAAAAGCCCTGGAAAACGATAAACACAAACGCAATGATCAAGATTTTAAAATCCCCGCTGCTATGAACGGCATGACGCCGCCTCAAACCCACCGAAACAAACACTACACACTCACGCTAATAAAAGCCACCACAACAGAATTCAAATCCGAACCGCTACTTCACGCTACGACACATAAAAACCATTGCACGCCTTTCGAAACAAAATACCCCGGCAAAAAAACCATCCGACTACAAAACTCAATCCAAACCAAGCCTTTATCATCACCGCCTGAACCGAGAACCATCGCAGTCAGGACGGACACCATATCCCTCAGCGTACACCCGCTGCAGAGCGAACAAAACGATGCAATAAATCCCTACAAAGCGCCTCCGAACCACGGCAGCCGAGAGCTTTCAGCAGCTGCAGCCCGCGCTCGCTGCCGGCCCCGGCCGGAGCGCGGCTCCCGGCAGGACAGCGGCTCCTGCGGCGGCTCCTCCGGCACGCGGGGGCGGCGCCGCCCCGGAGCCCCCCGCCCGCTCCCCCTGCCCGGCGGGGCCGGCACCGGGCCCGGGGGGCCCCGGCGGCGCCCGAGCCCCGCGCCCGGAGCGGCCGGAGCGGCCGGCACCGCCCGGGCCAGCGCAGCAGCGCCCGCGCCGCCTCCGCCGCCCTCGGCCGGCCCGCCACGGCTCCGCTCGGCTCCGCACGGCTCGCACCGGCGCGGCTCCGCCGCTGCCGCGCCAAATTCCCCGTCCGCCTCGCCAACTGCCCGGGCCGTGCCGGGCGGGCTCCCGAGCGGCAGCGTTCCGGCCCGGGCCGCGGGCACAGGGAGCGCCCTCAAATGCAGCGGCACAGCCCCAGGGCGGCCCTGCAAACGCTGCCAGAGCTGCAGCTTCCCGCAACTGAACCCCGACACTGACGCCGCAGGCGCGGCTCGCCTCACTTCAACAAGGGCACAGAAATGTGTTCACCCCTTCCATTTCGTCCCCTAGGAGAGCAGAAAAGAAGGGGTGTTCCTCAAATGAAAGCCTTCGACTGATGGGAAAGCGGCATTTGGACCTCAATTCAAACCCTTGAAAAGGAGGGACACCAGGGCTGCCCCCTCAATTTAAACCTCAGGCTGATGAAAACGGGGTGGCTGCCTTCAAATCAAACCCATAATACCACAACAAGACTTTTCCCACTCCCCTTCAAATAGAAGGCAGGGATTCCCTATCACCCCTGTGATACGCCCAAGGGCCTGGCAAAGGCAGGTGTTCCTTCAATCAACACCCTTCAAACCGCGAGAGAAGAGGGATCCCCTCAGTTCAAACACAGACAACAATACAAGAGCAGCTGCTTCCTTCTCCTTCATTTCTTTTGTCCTCCTCAGCTCTATTTTTGTTCTTGGGGAACCGGGGTGGGACTGGCAAGACGAAATTGAGAAGGGGAAGGACAAAAGTCCCCGCTCCAAATCCACACGGGCTCACTTGTTCGACTGCTGCTTCCCGGCACAACGATTCGTCCCTCGGCACCTCCTTTAGGCGATGCTCCACGTATCCAAGCGCGAATCCAGGTGTTCCCCCAGACCCCGTGAGAGGCTCTCGCAGTCCTTCCATGAGACAGCCCCAGGAGCCCCTCAAAAACCTCTCCACTCAGCAGCTCCATGCAAAAGGGAGCTGAGGCAAAACCTGCCCCTAAAACAGCCTCCGTCCGGCAGGAGCCGCCCCCTCATCATCCTCACACTCACACCTGGCGCTGCTCCGAGCCCCATCATCCTCACAGCTCACACCTGGCGCTGCCCCGAGCCCCCATCATCCTCACACTCGCACCTGGCGCTGCTCTGAGCCCCCATCATCCTCAGACTGTGTGTTCGGCGCTCCTCGGAGTAAACTGACTACTTCATGCTACAGGTACCCGCACACAAAGAGCACCTCTATTCCCTGGCAAACAAAAGGGACCAGGGCCGGTCCAGGAGGGCAGATTGCAGGAGTCCCTTGGCACTCTTAAACTAGCCTGAATTTTCACTGGTGCCAGTTTGCCTCTGGGAGCTATCCTGCTCAATGCGGAATTTCAGGAGCCAGCCGGCCCCTCAGGGCCACAGGTACCCAAACACAAACACCACCCCTTTTCCCTGGCAAACAAAACTTACCAGCCCTGCATCTTGATGGCAGATTGTGGGAAGCACTTGGCACTGTCAAACAAGCCTGACTTGCCACGGGTGCCAGCTTGGGTCTGGGAGGCATTCTGCGCAATGCGGAATTTCAGGAGCCAGCCGGCCACTCCAGGCTACAGCTACCCGCACACAAACAGAACCCCTTTTCCCTGGAAAACAAAAGGGACCAGGGCAGCTTCATGATGGCAGATTGCAGGAGTCCCTTGGCACTCTTGAACTAGCCTGAAGTTTCACTGGTGCCAGCTTGGCTGTGGGAGAAATCCTGCGCAATGTGGAGTTTCAGGAGCCAGCTGGCCCCTCAGGGCCACAGGTACCCAAACACCAACACCACCCCTTTTCCCTGGCAAACAAAAGGGACCAGGGCAGCTTCATGATGGCAGATTGCGAGAGTCCCTTGGCACTCTTAAACTAGCCTGAATTTGCACTGGTGCCAGTTTGCCTCTGGGGGCTATCCTGCGCAATGCGGAATTTCAGGAGCCAGCCGGCCTCTCAGGGCCACAGGTACCCAAACACCAACACCACCCCTTTTCCCTGGCAAACAAAACTTACCAGCCCTGCATCTTGATGGCAGATTGTAGGAGGCACTTGGCACTATCCAACCAGCCCGACTTGCCACGGGTGCCAGCTTGGGTCTGGGAGGCATTCTGCGCAATGCGGAATTTCAGGAGCCAGCCTGCCACTCAGGGCTAGAGGTACATGCACACAAACAGAACCCCTTTTCCCTGGAAAACAAAAGGGACTAGTGCAGGTCCAGGAGGGCAGATTGCAGGAGTCCCTTGGAACTCTTAAACTAGCCTGAATTTTCACTGGTGCCAGTTTGCCTCTGGGAGCTATCCTGCTCAATGCGGAATTTCAGGAGCCAGTTGGCCACTAAGGGCCACAGGTACCCAAACACAAACACCACCCCTTTTCCCTGGCAAACAAAACTTACCAGCCCTGCATCTTGATGGCAGATTGTGGGAAGCACTTGGCACTGTCAAACAAGCCCGAGTTGGTAGGGGTGCTAGCTTTGGTCTGGGAGTCATCCTTTCTTGTGCACAAGTTCAGCAGGCAGCCAGCCATTTAGTGTTAGGTAAGTTTCAAGGACGAGGTCTGGGGGAAGCCTCTTTGTAGCAGCTTTGTGTTCCCCTTGGGATGCCTTTGCAGCTGTAGCGTGCCTCGAGCTCTGGGCTTTGTGATTTAAAATCCCTAACCCTAGATGTAGCCCTAGGTGTAACCCTTACCCTAGGCAGTAAACACTGCCTTAGGCTAATGCTAAGCCAAAATGTCCTAGGAAACCTTTAAGAATCCCCTGTATATCCTTAGAAGTTGTGCAAATGTCCTGAAAAAAACGTGCTCAGCCCCCACCCCCACCTGTTGCTCTATAACCCTCATATGTCTTCCCTACCTTTTTGCAGTGCATCTTGTCCTCTGAGAGTTCTCTCCTTTTCCTGGTGTGAGGGTCGCTGTCTTGTCCCACTGGGAGGGTTCCGCTCTGCTCTTGCTGTCAGGGTTGCTGTGCTGTGCTGCTCTTGGGGTAAAAGGCTGTTGTCAGGGGTGCTGCTTAGGCAAAGGTTAGGGCTGGGCACAGGGGTGGTGCACCTGTGCCCTAACGTGCCTCCCAAGCTGTACCCTGAAGCCCTGATCTCCACTGGACTGTCCAGCCCTCTCCCTTTACCCCTCAAGCCCTCCCTCTGCCCACCAGCCCTCGGGCTCTGTCTGTCACCCTCAAGCCCTCGCTATGCCCCTCAAGGCCCCTCAGCTCCTGTGTGTCACCCTTCATCCCTCTTCTTTGCCCCTCAGCCCCCGGCTTCTTGGTGCCACCCTCCAGCTGCCCCTGCCACCCTCAGCATCTCTGTGTGCCACTCACTGTGCCCTCTCTCTGCTCCTCCCTCAGCTCCCAGCCTCTGCCACCCTCAAGCCCCCACAGTACCCCTCAAGCTGCCCCTCAGCCTCTGTCATGCCCTGAAAGGACCTGAAAAAAACCCCTATCAATTCCCTAAAAAAGCCCTGGTTTTTAAACTGACCTAAACACCCCAAAAATCCCTAAATAGCCTCAGAATACACTAAAAATACCCCACTTTTAAAAAGCCCCTCAAACACCCCTAAAAATCCCCAAAAAACCTTTAAAACAATCTCTAAATACTCCTAAAAGAGCTCTGAGAATACCCATAAAATCCTTAAAATGCCCTGATAAGCCCCTAAAAAAAGCTTACAAAATTCCCTCAGAAACCCTAGAAATACCCTACTCATAAAAAAGTTCTCCATATATCCTCAATACTCCTCAAAAGGCCCTAAAACCTTCTAAGTAGTCCTAAAAAAGCCCCCAAAATACCCCAAAACACCCCTAACAATTCCAATTAGTAGTAAAACATCCCTTAAAACACACTAAAAATTCTTTTAAAATCCCTGAAAAAGCACTAAAGGTATCCTAAACGTTCCCAGAGAATTCCTAAAAATCTCCTGCAACAAAAAATCCCCTAAAATATCCTTTGAAATCCCTGAAAAATCCTAAACGTAATCCTAAAAGACTGATCAATTCCTCTCATTCTGTGGCCTCCAAACATGATCTCTACCTTCTAAATGGGGTAATTGCCTGCACCTGCTGGAGCGTTCTAAGGCTGTCCCACCATTAGGGTAATTGCCTGCACCTGCTCAGAAGGTCCTGGGGCAGTCCCACCATTAGGGTCACACCTGTACCCTAACCCTACCTGGTACCCTGCGTCCTTGGCACCCCTGACCCTCAGTGCCAGCTCTACACCTGCCAAGCCCCACCGTCTTTGCCCCTCAGCCCATGTGTGGGATCTGACGTGGTGCTGCAAGGAGTCACTGGGAGGGGGGTGAGGAAACTGAGAGATGGGGCAGGGGCGACCTGGATTTTAGAACCCCAGCAGACGGCCAGCAAATCACCACTAACGACGCCTGAAAACAAATGCCAACATTTTCCCCTGGCAAACAAAAGGGCCACGGCAGGTTCCTGATGGGAAATTGCAGGAGCCACTTGGCACTCTTAAACTAGCCTGAGTTTGAACGGATGCCAGCTTGGGTCTGGGAGCTATCCTGCGCAATGCGGAATTTCAGGAGCCAGCCGGCCCCTCAGGGCCACAGGTACCCAAACACAAACACCACCCCTTTTCCCTGGCAAACAAAACTTACCAGCTTTACGGCACCTTTGCGACAGTGCTGCTTTACGGCACCTTTTACGACAGTCGCGCTTTACGGCACCTTTGCGACAGTGCTGCTTTACGGCAGCTTTTACGACAGCCGTGCTTTACGGCCGTTTTTACGACAGTCGCGCTTCACGGCACCTTTTACGACAGTCGCGCTTTACGGCACCTTTTACGACAGTCGCGCTTTACGGCACCTTTTACGACAGTCGCGCTTTACGGCCGTTTTTACGACAGTCGCGCTTTACGGCACCTTTTACGACAGTCGCGTTTTACGGCACCTTTTACGACAGTCGCGCTTTACGGCCATTTTTACGACAGCCGCGCTTTACGGCACCTTTTACGACAGTCGCGCTTTACGGCCGTTTTTACGACAGTCGCGCTTTACGGCACCTTTTACGACAGTGGCGTTTTACGGCACCTTTTACGACAGTCGCGCTTTACGGCACCTTTTACGACAGTCGCGCTTTACGGCCGTTTTTACGACAGTCGCGCTTTACGGCACCTTTTACGACAGTCGCGCTTTACGGCCGTTTTTACGACAGTCGCGCTTTACGACACATTTTACGACAGTCGCGCTTTACGGCACCTTTTACGACAGTCGCGCTTTACGGCCGTTTTTACGACAGTCGCGTTTTACGGCCGTTTTTACGACAGTCGCGCTTTACGGCCGTTTTTACGATAGTCGCGCATTACGGCCGCTTTTACGACAGTCGCGCTTTACGGCCGTTTTTACGACAGTCGCGCTTTACGGCACCTTTTACGACAGTCGCGTTTTACGGCACCTTTTACGACAGTCGCGCTTTACGGCACCTTTTACGACAGTCGCGCTTTACGGCCGTTTTTACGACAGTCGCGCTTTACGGCACCTTTTACGACAGTCGCGCTTTACGGCCGTTTTTACGACAGTCGCGTTTTACGGCCGTCTTTACGACAGTCGCGCTTTACGGCCGCTTTTACGATAGTCGCGCATTACGGCCGCTTTTACGACAGTCGCGCTTTACGGCACCTTTTACGACAGTCGCGCTTTACGGCCGTTTTTACGACAGTCGCGCTTTACGGCACCTTTTACGACAGTCGCGCTTTACGGCCGTTTTTACGACAGTCGCGCTTTACGGCACCTTTTACGACAGTCGCGCTTTACGGCCGTTTTTACGACAGTCGCGCTTTACGGCACCTTTTACGACAGTCGCGCTTTACGGCCGTTTTTACGACAGTCGCGCTTTACGGCAGTTTTTACGACAGTCGCGCTTTACGGCACCTTTTACGACAGCCGCGCATTACGGCCGCTTTTACGACAGTCGCGCTTTACGGCACCTTTTACGACAGTCGCGCTTTACGGCCGTTTTTACGACAGTCGCGCTTTACGGCACCTTTTACGACAGTCGCGCTTTACGGCCGTTTTTACGACAGCAGCGCTTTACGGCCGTTTTTACGACAGTCGCGCTTTACGGCCGATTTTACGACAGTCGCGCTTTACGGCACCTTTTACGAGAGTCACGCTTTACGGCCGTTTTTTACGACAGTCGCGCTTTACGGCAGTTTTTACGACAGTCGCGATTTTCGGCACCTTTTACGACAGTCGCGCTTTACGGCCGCTTTTACGACAGTCGCGCTTAACGGCACCTTTTACGACAGTCGCGCTTTACGACACCTTTTACGACAGTCGCGCTTTACGGCCGCTTTTACGACAGTCGCGCATTACGGCAGTTTTTACGACAGTCTCGCTTTACGGCCGTTTTTACGACAGTCGCGCTTTACGCCCGTTTTTACGACAGTCGCGCTTTACGGCACCTTTTACGACAGTCGCGCTTTACGACCATTTTCAAGACAGCCGCGCTTTACGACAGTCGCGCTTTACGACACCTTTTACGACAGTGGCGCTTTACGGCACCTTTTACGACAGTCGCGTTTTACGGCCGTTTTTACGACAGTCGCGCTTTACGGCCGTTTTTACGACAGTCGCGCATTACGGCCGCTTTTACGACAGTCGCGCTTTACGGCAGTTTTACGACAGTCGCGCTTTACGGCACATTTTACGACAGTCGCGCTTTACGGCGCCTTTTACGACAGTCGCGCTTTACGGCACCTTTTACGACAGTCGCGTTTTACGGCACCTTTTACGACAGTCGCGCTTTACGGCCGTTTTTACGACAGTCGCGCTTTACGGCACCTTTTACGACAGTCGCGCTTTACGGCCGTTTTTACGACAGTCGCGCATTACGGCAGTTTTTACGACAGTCGCGCTTTGCGGCCGCTTTTACGACAGTCGCGCTTTTCAGCACCTTTTACGACAGTCACGCTTTACGGCAGTTTTTACGACAGTCGCGCTTTGCGGCCGTTTTTACGACAGTCGCGCTTTACGGCAGTTTTTACGACAGTCGCGCTTTACGACAGTTCTTACGACAATCGCGCTTTACGACACCTTTTACGACAGTCGCGCTTTACGGCCGCTTTTACGACAGTCGCGCTGTACGGCAGTTTTTACGACAGTCGCGCTTTACGGCCGCTTTTACGACAGTCGCGCTTTACGGCCGTTTTTACGACAGTCGCGCTTTTCAGCACCTTTTACGACAGTCGCGCTTTACGGCACCTTTTACGACAGTCGCGTTTTACGGCACCTTTTACGACAGTCGATCTTTACGGCCGTTTTTACGACAGTCGCGTTTTACGGCCGTTTTTACGACAGTCGCGCTTTACGGCCGTTTTTACGACAGTCGCGCTTTACGGCCGCTTTTACGACAGTCGCGCTTTACGGCCGTTTTTACGACAGTCGCGCTTTACGGCACCTTTTACGACAGTCGCGTTTTACGGCACCTTTTACGACAGTCGCGCTTTACGGCACCTTTTACGACAGTCGCGCTTTACGGCCGTTTTTACGACAGTCGCGATTTACGGCACCTTTTACGACAGTCGCGCTTTACGGCCGTTTTTACGACAGTCGCGTTTTACGGCCGCTTTTACGACAGTCGCGCTTTACGGCCGTTTTTACGACAGTCGCGCTTTACGGCCGCTTTTACGACAGTCGCGCTTTACGGCACCTTTTACGACAGTCGCGTTTTACGGCCGTTTTTACGACAGTCGCGCTTTACGGCACCTTTTACGACAGTCGCGCTTTACGGCCGTTTTTACGACAGTCGCGCATTACGGCCGCTTTTACGACAGTCGCGCTTTACGGCAGTTTTACGACAGTCGCGCTTTACGGCACATTTTACGACAGTCGCGCTTTACGACAGTTCTTACGACAATCGCGCTTTACGACACCTTTTACGACAGTCGCGCTTTACGGCCGCTTTTACGACAGTCGCGCTGTACGGCAGTTTTTACGACAGTCGCGCTTTACGGCCGCTTTTACGACAGTCGCGCTTTACGGCCGTTTTTACGACAGTCGCGCTTTTCAGCACCTTTTACGACAGTCGCGCTTTACGGCACCTTTTACGACAGTCGCGTTTTACGGCACCTTTTACGACAGTCGATCTTTACGGCCGTTTTTACGACAGTCGCGTTTTACGGCCGTTTTTACGACAGTCGCGCTTTACGGCCGTTTTTACGACAGTCGCGCATTACGGCCGCTTTTACGACAGTCGCGCTTTACGGCACCTTTTACGACAGTCGCGCTTTACGGCACCTTTTACGACAGTCGCGCTTTACGGCACCTTTTACGACAGTCGCGCTTTACGGCCGTTTTTACGACAGTCGCGATTTACGGCACCTTTTACGACAGTCGCGCTTTACGGCCGTTTTTACGACAGTCGCGTTTTACGGCCGCTTTTACGACAGTCGCGCTTTACGGCCGTTTTTACGACTGTCGCGCTTTACGGCCGCTTTTACGACAGTCGCGCTTTACGGCACCTTTTACGACAGTCGCGTTTTACGGCCGTTTTTACGACAGTCGCGCTTTACGGCACCTTTTACGACAGTCGCGCTTTACGGCCGTTTTTACGACAGTCGCGCATTACGGCCGCTTTTACGACAGTCGCGCTTTACGGCAGTTTTACGACAGTCGCGCTTTACGGCACATTTTACGACAGTCGCGCTTTACGGCGCCTTTTACGACAGTCGCGCTTTACGGCACCTTTTACGACAGTCGCGTTTTACGGCCGTTTTTAGGACAGCCGCGCTTTACGGCACCTTTTACGACAGTCGCGCTTTACGGCCGCTTTTACGACAGTCGCGCTTTACGGCCGCTTTTACGACAGTCGCGCTTTACGGCCGTTTTTACGACAGTCGCGCTTTTCAGCACCTTTTACGACAGTCGCGCTTTTCAGCACCTTTTACGACAGTCGCGCTTTACGGCCGCTTTTACGACAGTCGCGCTTTACGGCCGTTTTTACGACAGTCGCGCTTTTCGGCACCTTTTACGACAGTCGCGCTTTACGGCACCTTTTACGACAGTCGCGTTTTACGGCACCTTTTACGACAGTCGCGCTTTACGGCCGTTTTTACGACAGTCGCGTTTTACGGCCGTTTTTACGACAGTCGCGCATTACGGCCGCTTTTACGACAGTCGCGCTTTACGGCCGTTTTAACGACAGTCGCGCTTTACGGCACCTTTTACGACAGTCGCGTTTTACGGCACCTTTTACGACAGTCGCGCTTTACGGCACCTTTTACGACAGTCGCGCTTTACGGCCGTTTTTACGACAGTCGCGCTTAACGGCACCTTTTACGACAGTCGCGCTTTACGGCCGTTTTTACGACAGTCGCGTTTTACGGCCGCTTTTACGACAGTCGCGCTTTACGGCCGTTTTTACGACAGTCGCGCTTTACGGCCGCTTTTACGACAGTCGCGCTTTACGGCACCTTTTACGACAGTCGCGTTTTACGGCCCTTTTTACGACAGTCGCGCTTTACGGCCGTTTTTACGACAGTCGCGCATTACGGCCGCTTTTACGACAGTCGCGCTTTACGGCAGTTTTACGACAGTCGCGCTTTACGGCACATTTTACGACAGTCGCGCTTTACGGCGCCTTTTACGACAGTCGCGCTTTACGGCCGTTTTTACGACAGTCGCGCTTTACGGCACCTTTTACGACAGTCGCGTTTTACGGCCGTTTTTAGGACAGCCGCGCTTTACGGCCGCTTTTACGACAGTCGCGCTTTACGGCACCTTTTACGACAGTCGCGCTTTACGGCCGTTTTTACGACAGTCGCGCTTTTCAGCACCTTTTACGACAGTCGCGCTTTACGGCACCTTTTACGACAGTCGCGCTTTACGGCACCTTTTACGACAGTCGCGTTTTACGGCACCTTTTACGACAGTCGCGCTTTACGGCCATTTTTACGACAGTCGCGCTTTACGGCCGTTTTTACGACAGTCGCGCTTTACGGCACCTTTTACGACAGTCGCGCTTTACGGCCGTTTTTACGACAGTCGCGCTTTTCAGCACCTTTTACGACAGTCGCGCTTTACGGCACCTTTTACGACAGTCGCGCTTTACGGCACCTTTTACGACAGTCGCGTTTTACGGCACCTTTAACGACAGTCGCGCTTTACGGCCATTTTTACGACAGTCGCGCTTTACGGCCGTTTTTACGACAGTCGCGCTTTTCAGCACCTTTTACGACAGTCGCGCTTTACGGCACCTTTTACGACAGTCGCGTTTTACGGCACCTTTTACGACAGTCGCGCTTTACGGCCGTTTTTACGACAGTCGCGTTTTACGGCCGTTTTTACGACAGTCGCGCATTACGGCCGCTTTTACGACAGTCGCGCTTTACGGCCGTTTTAACGACAGTCGCGCTTTACGGCACCTTTTACGACAGTCGCGTTTTACGGCACCTTTTACGACAGTCGCGCTTTACGGCACCTTTTACGACAGTCGCGCTTTACGGCCGTTTTTACGACAGTCGCGCTTTACGGCCGTTTTTACGACAGTCGCGCTTTACGGCCGTTTTTACGACAGTCGCGTTTTACGGCCGCTTTTACGACAGTCGCGCTTTACGGCCGTTTTTACGACAGTCGCGCTTTACGGCCGCTTTTACGACAGTCGCGCTTTACGGCACCTTTTACGACAGTCGCGTTTTACGGCCGTTTTTACGACAGTCGCGCTTTACGGCCGTTTTTACGACAGTCGCGCATTACGGCCGCTTTTACGACAGTCGCGCTTTACGGCAGTTTTACGACAGTCGCGCTTTACGGCACATTTTACGACAGTCGCGCTTTACGGCGCCTTTTACGACAGTCGCGCTTTACGGCACCTTTTACGACTGTCGCGCTTTACGGCCGTTTTTACGACAGTCGCGCTTTACGACACTTTTTACGACAGTCGCGCTTTACGGCCGTTTTTACGACAGTCGCGCTTTACGGCACCTTTTACGACTGTCGCGCTTTACGGCCGTTTTTACGACAGTCGCGCTTTACGGCGCCTTTTACGACAGTCGCGCTTTACGGCACCTTTTACGACAGTCGCGCTTTACGGCCGGTTTTACGACAGTCGCGCTTTTCAGCACCTTTTACGACAGTCACGCTTTACGGCCGTTTTTACGACAGTCGCGCTTTGCGGCCGTTTTTACGACAGCCGCGCTTTACGGCCGCTTTTACGACAGTCGCGCTTTACGACCGTTTTTACGACTGTCGCGCTTTACGGCCGTTTTTACGACAGCCGCGCTTTACGGCCGCTTTTACGACAGTCGCGCTTTACGCCCGTTTTTACGACAGTCGCGCTTTACGGCACCTTTTACGACAGTCGCGCTTTACGCCCGTTTTTACGACAGTCGCGCTTTACGGCACCTTTTACGACAGTCGCGCTTTACGACCGTTTTTACGACAGTCGCGCTTTACGGCCGCTTTTACGACAGTC
Source organism: Setophaga petechia (assembly GCA_024362935.1). Taxonomy (NCBI): domain Eukaryota; kingdom Metazoa; phylum Chordata; class Aves; order Passeriformes; family Parulidae; genus Setophaga; species Setophaga petechia. The sequence goes on from JANCRA010000005.1 coordinate 73,630, forward strand.
GCGCTTTACGGCCGTTTTTACGACAGTCGCGCTTTACGGCACCTTTTACGACTGTCGCGCTTTACGGCCGTTTTTACGACAATCGCGCTTTACGGTACCATTTACGACAGTCGCGTTTTACTGCACCTTTTACGACAGTCGCGCTTTACGGCACCTTTTACGACAGTCGCGCTTTACGGCCGGTTTTACGACAGTCGCGCTTTTCAGCACCTTTTACGACAGTCACGCTTTACGGCCGTTTTTACGACAGTCGCGCTTTGCGGCCGTTTTTACGACAGTCGCGCTTTTCGGCACCTTTTACGACAGTCGCGCTTTACGGCCGTTTTTACGACAGTCGCGCTTTACGGCCGTTTTTACGACAGTCGCGTTTTACGGCACCTTTTACGACAGTCGCGCTTTACGGCCGTTTTTACGACAGTCGCGCTTTACGGCACCTTTTACGACAGTCGCGCTTTACGGCGCCTTTTACGACAGCCGCGCTTTACGGCCGCTTTTACGACAGTCGCGCTTTACGGCACCTTTTACGACAGTGCAGGTTTGCAGCACCTTTTATGACAGTGCCGCTTGACAGACTCCCTCAAAACGGCATGGGGGCGGGGCCAACCCTTAATAAGTACATGGGGGCAGGGTCAAACCCAAATAAAGGTATGGTGAGCGGCGCTAACCTCAAATAAATGCGTGGGGCCGAGCCAAACCCAAGTAAGGGTGTGCAGCGGGGCCAACCTGCAATTAGGGCATGGTGGGCGGAGTCAAGCCCATATAAGTACATGGGGCAAAGCCAAACCCGAGTAAGGGTGTGGGGCGGGGCCGACCTCATATAGGGCATGGTGGGTGAGGCCAACCCCAAATAAGTACGTGGGGCAGGTCCAACCCCAAATAAGGGCATAGTGGGCGGGGATAACCTCAAATAAAAGCATGGGGCAAAGCCAAACCCAAAAAAGGGCATAGTGGGCAGGGACAACCTCAAATAAAAGGGTGGGGCGGAGCCAAACTCAAATAAGGGCATGGTGGGCAGGGCCAACACGAAATAAGTACATGGGGCGGGGCCAAACCTGAAATAAGGGATTGGGGGGGGGGGGGGTTAACATCAAATAAAGGGGTGGGGCGGAGCCAACCCCCAATAGGGGCATAGTCGGCGGGGCTAACTTCAAATAAGGGCACCGTGGGCGGGGCTAACGTCAAATAAACGGGTGAGGCGGGGCCAAACCTAAGTAAAAACATGGGGCAGGGCCAAACCCAAATAAAGGCATGGCGATAAGGGCTAAACTCAAATAAAGGCGTGGGGCGGAGCCAAATCCAAAAAAGGGCATAGTTGGCGGGGCAAACCACAAATACAAACGTGGGGCGGAGCCAAACCCTATTAAGGGTATGGGGCAGGGCCAAACGCAAGTAAGGGCATGGTGGGCGGGGCTAACCTTAAATGAAGGTGTGTGGCAGAGCCAAACCCAAGTTAGGGTGTGGGGCGGGGCCAACCTGCAATTAGGGCATTGTGGGCGGGGCCAAGCCCAAATAAGTACATGGGGCGGGGCCAAACTGAAATAAAGGCATGGGGCAAGGGCAAACACAAATAAGGGCATTTATTTGGGTGGGGCTAACCCCAAATAAAAACGGCCAAAACCCCACAAGTCTGCTACTCACCGTGCTCCTAAGAATGCCCAGCTGCTCGGGCCGCACGCTTCGGGCACGCTCGCAGACCGAGGCCGTCGTCACAGGGGGTGCCTGGGATAAGAGGAGAGGAGGTGATTTGGCATGGCTGAAACCTCAGTGCACCCTCACTCCTCCTCCCTACTTCCCTGACTCACCACAACTCCTCGGCTGTTGCCCAAGACCACCAGGGTGGCACCTTTAAACAGAAAATTTCAGGGCTTCATCACCAGGTCCCCCAATGCATCCACAGGGCTCACACGTGCAGGAAACCCGCTGCATCGGCCACTTGGGGGCTTGGCACGCTCCGAGTGGATTGCCTAAAGAACAAAAACAAGAAAGGAAACACAGAGCTGCAGCAGAAATTGAGAGCTGAGCAACAACAACTACTTCTCTCCACTGCTCACCTCCACTGCTGGTGTCCAGATTTACTCCCTAAAAAGAAAGACAAAGAACAGAGCTGTCACACAGTCACCATTTACATTTCTGCTGCAGAGACAAGTGGTGCCTCACCTGCTCGAGGGAAACCTCTCACCTGGGATGGAGCCCTCTGGCACCGATTTCATCCATCTGAATCTGAAAAACATGTTAGTATAAGAGTCAAACTGTTGCAGGATAACTTAAGAACAGCAGATATCCTGTGTCCATCTACAAATCCCATCCAGAGTCAGAGTACACCCCACATTACAAACTTCTAGTCCCTGGGACTTCTCCTATTGCACCAGGCTGTGCAGCAGGGCAGAGCAGCTCCGGTACAAATGTGTGCAGACACCCGTGACACAGGACAGGACGTGACAGACAATGGGGACACAACAAAAACAGAAATATCCTGGCAAGGAAAATGGCTGCGAGGACTCAGAGAATCCAAAAGGAGATGACCGAGGTGAAACTGCTGCTGGGCTGATGAGGCTCAGAGAACCCTGGAGGATGAAGACGCTAACTGAATTATTTATATTTCATATAAATATATTTTACATATTATTTAATATATATTATATATACTCCAAGAAATGCAACGATGGATGCCTGAGAATCCCACAGTCAGAAGCCTCTACTTGTCCTCGCATTCCTTTAATTCCTAAGCCACCATAATGGAACCCGGCCAGGAATAGCTGTCCACACAGCTCAGAACAAGACCTGAAAAGACATCTGACCGGATGCTTCTAAAGAGAGATGCAATTCTAATACCTGTCTGAGGTCCTGAGTCAAAAGTTCCACGGCCTGGGTGCCAGGGCAAGGAACACAGAGAACAGATGCTAACAATGATACCAGGGTTTCTGACAGGCCCCTCACAGGGCTAAGATAAAAGACATGAGATATCCAAACAACACATAATGCACAAAAGACAAGTGACACAAGACACACCGGGACTGCTTCCCTGCGCATATCAGCGCTGTGATCAAAACTGAGACTTTCCTTTTATGAGGCCTAAGGGGCCACTTCTTGGCTACACTCAACTCCAGAGCCAATTCAAATTCCCCCTCTCTGCCCCGGGAATCCCAACCCAGCACCCCGCTTTCATCCCCTCTGTGGCTCACAGCCCTCCACTTATCTCTGGGACACCCGGGGCTGCCGCTCCGCTTCAGGTGCCAAGGAAGGCGGCCTCACTGGCTGGGAAGCTCCTGCTGTCACCGGGCTGGTGTCTCTTGCACAGCTAGATTAAAAGAGGAACAAATATCACTGCCTGATATTGGCACCACATCGGCCAAAACCAAACCAGTCTGCTACTCACCGTGCTCCTAAGAAGGCCCGGCACCTCCTAACCCCAACCCTCCGCCACAGATGGAATGCACCTGCACCTGAAAGAAAGTTACAACAGATGTCAAACAACTGCAGGATCGCTCAAAAGCTGCAAACACCTTCTATCAATCGAGGAATAGCATCCACAGTCCAAGTACACCACACATTAAAAACTTCAAGTCCCCGGGACTTCTCCTACTGCACCAGGCTGTGCAGCAGGGCAGAGCAGCACCAGAACAAATGTGTGCAGACACCCGTGACACAGGAAATACAGGACATGACAAACAACGGGGACACAACACAGACAAAAATATCCTGGCAAGGAAAATGGCTGAAAGGTCTGACAGAATCCAAAAGGAGATGACCGAGGCGAATCTGCTGTTGGGCTGATGCCAGGCTTTCTGACAGACCCCTCAAAGGGCTAAGGTAAAAGACACGACGTATCCAGAAAACACATAATGCATGACAGACAAGTGACACGAGACACACCGGGACTGCTCTGCCCTGCCCATCTCAGCACTGTGATCAAAAGTGAGACTTTGCTTTCATGGGGCCCAAGGGGCCACTTCATGGACACTCCCCACCTCCAAAGCAGACTCAAAAACCCTTCCCAGCAATTCCCAAACCAGCACCCTGCTTTCAATCTCTTTGTGGGTCATAGCCCTCTACTTATCTCTCACACTTCTGGGGATGCTGCTCTCAGGTGCAAAAAAATGCCACCTTGCCAGCTGGGAAGCTCCTGCTTTCACTGGGCTGGTGTCTCTCAGACAGCTACAGTAAAGAAAACCAAACATCACAGCCTGATCTTGGCAGCCCAGCAGCCAAAACCCCACAAGTCTGCTACTCACCGTGCTCCTAAGAATGCCCAGCTGCTCGGGCCGCACGCTTCGGGCACGCTCGCAGACCGAGGCCGTCGTCACAGGGGGTGCCTGGGTTAAGAGGAGAGGAGGTGATTTGGCAGGGCTGAAACCTCAGTGCACCCTCGCTCCTCCTCCCTGCTTCCCTGACTCACCACAACTCCTCGGCAGTTGCCCAAGGCCACCCGGATGGCACCTTCAAATAGAAAAGGTCAGGGCTTCATCATCAGGTCCCCTAATGCATCCACAGGGCTCACACGTGCAGGAAACCCAGTGCATCGGCCACTTGGGGGCTTGGCACGCTCCGAGTGCATTGCCTAAAGCACAAAAACAAGAAAGGAAACACAGAGCTGCAGCAGAAATTGAGAGCTGAGCAATAACAACTACTTTTCTCCACTGCTCACCTTCACTGCTGGTATCCAGAATCAGTTCGTAAAAAGAAAGACAAACAACAGAGCTGTAACACAGTCACCATTTACACTTCTGCTGCAGAGACAAATGGTGCCTCACCTGCTCGGGGGAAACCTCTCACCCGGGATGGGGCCCTCAGGCACCGATTTCATCCATCTGAATCTGAGAAAAGAGTTAGGACAAGAGTCAAACTGTTGCAGAGCAACTTAAAAGCTCCAGATATCCTGTGTCCATCTACAAATCCCACCCAGAGTCCAGCTACACCCCACATTACAAATTTCAACTCCCCAGGACTTCTCCTACTGCACCAGGCTGTGCAGTAGGGCAGAGCAGCTCCGGCACAAATGTGTGCAGACACCCGTGACACAGGACAGGACGTGACACACAATGGGGACACAACAGACAGAAATCTCCTGGCAAGGAAAATGGCTGCAAGGACTGAGAGAATCCAAAATGAGAGGACCGAGGTGAGGCCGATGGTTTCTGACAGGCCTCACAAAGGGCTAAGGTAAAGGATGTGACATATCCAAACACACAAAATGCACAAAAGACAAGCGACATGAGACACACCAGGACTGCTCTGCCCTGCCCACCTCAGCGCTGTGTTCTAAAGTGAGACTTTTCTCTGATGGTGCCTAAGGGGCCACTTCTTGACTACCTTCAACTCCAGAGCAAATAAAACCCCCCCTCCCCACCGCAGGAGTCCCTGTCCAGCACCCCGCTTTCATCCCCTCTCTGGGTAATTGCCCTCAACGTATCTCTGGGACATCTGGGGGTGCGGGTCTTCTTCAAGTGCGAAGGAAGGCCCTCCTTGCCATCTGGGAAGTTCCTGCTCTCACTGGGCTGGTGTCTCTCAGACAGCTACAGTAAAGAAAACCAAACATCAGAGCCTGACCTTGGCACCACATCGGCCAAAACCCCACAAGTCTGCTACTCACCCTGCTCCTAAGAATGCCCGGCTGCTCGGGCCACACGCTTCGGGCACGCTCGCAGACCGAGGCTGTCGTCACAGGGGGTGCCTGGGTTAAGAGGAGGGGAGGTGATTTGGCAGGGCTGAAATCTGAGTGCACCCTCGCTCCTCCTCCCTACTTCCCCAACTCACCTCAACTCCTCGGCGGTTCGTGACAGCTGCCCGGAAGACAGGGCTCCCGAGGGCCGCAAATCCAGACCAGAGCTTGACGTGCTCCGAGTGGATTGCCTAAGGCAGGAAAACAGGAATGGAGACTTAGACTTGCCCCAACGAATTGAGTCCTCAGCAACAAAAAAGGCTACAGGACACTGCTCACCTTGCCCTCTTGAACCTGACTGCTGAAATCCAGCTATGCTTCCTAAAAAGAAAGACAAAGAACAGAGCTGTAACAGGGTCACACTTGACACTCCCGCTGCAACAACAAATGGTGACTGACCTGCTTGTGGGAGCCCCCTGACCCAGGACAGGGTGCTCTGCCAGGGATGAAATGCACCAGCACCTGAAAGAAAGGTAGAACATATGTCAAACACCTGCAGGATAACTAAAAAGCTGCAAAAACCTTATGTTAACATAGGAATAGCATCCAGAGTCAAAGTACACCCCACATTACAAATTTCAACTCCCTAAGACTTCTCCTATTGCACCAGGCTGTGCAGCAGGGCAGAGCAGCTCCGGCACAAATGTGTGCAGACACCCGTGACACAGGACAGGACGTGACAGACAACGGGGACACAACACAGACAGAAATATCCTGGCAAGGAAAATGGCTGCAACGACGGAGAGAATCCAAAAGGAGATTACCGAGGTGAGGACGATGGTTTCTGACAGGCCTCACAAAGGGCTAAGGTAAAAGACGTGACATACCCAAAGAACACAAAATGCACGACAGACAAGTGACACGAGACACACCGGGACTGCTCTGCCCTGCACACCTAGGTGCAATGATCAAAAGTGAGACTTTGCTTTCATGGGGCCCAAGGGGCCGCCTCATGGACACTCCCCACCTCCAAAGCAGACTCAAAAACCCCTGCCAGTAATTCCCAAACCAGCACCCCGCTTTCATCCCCTCTGTGGGTCATAGTCCTCTACTTATCTCTAGGACATCTGGGGGTGCTGCTTCAGGTGCAAAAAAATGCCACCTCTCCATCTGGGAAGTTCCTGCTGTCACTGGGCTGGTGTCTCAGACAGCTACAGTAAAGAAAATCAAACACCAGAGCGTGGTCTAGGCACCACATCGGCCAAAACCCCACAAGTCTGCTACTCACCGTGCTCCTAAGAATGCCCAGCCGCTCGGGCCGCACGCTTCGGGCACGCTCGCAGACCGAGGCTGTCGTCACAGGGGGTGCCTGGGTTAAGAGGAGGGGAGGTGATTTGGCATGGCTGAAACCTGAGTGCACCCTCGCTCCTCCTCCCTGCCTCCCTGACTCACCTCAACTCCTCGGCGGTTCCTGACAGCTGCCCGGAAGACAGGGCTCCCGAGGGCCGCAAATCCAGATGGGAGCTTGACGTGCTCCAGGTGGATTGCTTAAGGCAGGAAAACAAGAATGGAGACTTAGACTTGCCCCACGAATTGACACCTCAGTAAAAAAAAGCTACTGGTCACTGCTCAACTTGCTCTCTTGAACCTGACTGCTGAGATCCAGCTATGCTTTCTAAAGAAGAACACAAAGAGCAGTGCTGTAACAGGGTCAAAGTTGACACTCCCCCTGCACAGACAAATGGTGACTGACCTGCTTGTGGGAGCCCCCTCACCCAGGATAGGGTGCTCTGCCATGGTTGCAATGCATCTCCACCTGAAAGTAAGCTAGAACACATGTCAAACATCTGCAGGATAACTCAAAAGCTGCAAAACCCCTATGTTAATCTAGGAATAGCATCCACAGTCCAAGTACACCCCACATTACAAATTTCAACTCCCTAAGACTTCTCCTATTGCACCAGGCTGTGCAGCAGGGCAGAGCAGCTCCGGCACAAATGTGTGCAGACACCCGTGACACAGGACAGGACGTGACACACAGTGGGGACACAACACAGACAGAAATATCCTGGCAAGGAAAATGGCTGAAAGGACTGAGAGAATCCAAAAGGAGATGACCAAGGTGAGGATGATGGTTTCTGACAGGCCTCTCAAAGGGCTAAGGTAAAAGACATGCCATATCCAAACACACAGAATGCACGACAGACAAGCGACACGAGACACACCGGGACTGCTCTGCCCTGCACACCTCAGCGCTGTGATCCAAAGTGAGACTTGGCTTTCATGGGGCCTAAGGGGCCACTCCAGGGACACACCCCACCTCCAAAGCAGACTCAAAAACCCCTCCCAGTAATTCCCAAACCAGCAATCCACTTTCACCCCCTCAGTAGGTCATAGCCCTCTACTTATCTCTCAGACATTTGGGGATGCTGCTCTCAGGTGCAACAAAAGGTTGCCTCTCCAGCTGGGAATGTCCTGCTGTCACCAGGCTGTTGTCTCAGACAGCTACAATAAAGAAAACCAAACATCAGAGCCTGATCTTGGCACCACATCGGCCAAAACGCCACAAGTCTGCTACTCACCGTGCTCCTAAGAATGCCCAGCTGCTCGGGCCGCACGCTTCGGGCACGCTCGCAGACCGAGGCTGTCGTCACAGGGGGTGCCTGGGCTAAGAGGAGGGGAGGTGATTTGGCAGGGCTGAAACCTCAGTGCACCCTCGCTCCTCCTCCCTCCTTTCCTGACTCACCGCACCTCTTTGGCCGTTGCTGAAGGCTTCCCTGGTGACACCTTTAAATAGACAAGGCAGAGGCTTCAACCCCGAGTCCCAGGATACTTCTGCAGGGCTCCTGAGAGCGGCAAACCCGGCCCGTCGGCCGCTTGCTGACTGAGGCTTGCTGTCCTGCGAGTGGATTGCCTAAAGGGCAGAAACAGAGGCTTAGAGTTGCACCAGAAAGTGAGACTTGAGCAAAAACAACTGCTTCTGTATGCTACTCAACGCTCACCTCACCCACCCTCACCTTGACGGCTGATATCCAGCTTTACTTCCTAAAAAGAAAAAGAACAGTGCTGTAACACAGTCACACTTTAAACCCCTCCTGCAGAGACAAAGAGGGACTGACCTGCTCGAGGGAACCTCCTCACCCAGGATGGCTGGATGGATTTTGCCCTGGATTTTTTCCTTCTGTGTCTGAAAGAAAGTGAGGACAAAATTCAAAGGGCTGCAGGATAACTACACATCTCCAAACATTTTGTGTCTATCTAGGAATATCACCTAGAGTCCGGCTACACCACACAAACTTCAAGTCCCCAGGACTTCTCCTACTGCACCAGGCTGTGCAGCAGGGCAGAGCAGCTCCGGCACAAATGTGTGCAGACACCCGTGACACAGGACACACAGGACATGACAGACAACGGGGACACAACACGGACAGAAATATCCTGGCAAGGAAAATGGCTGCAAAAACTGCGAGAATCCAAACGGAGATGACCAAGGCGAAACTGCTGCTGGGCTGATGCCAGGCGTTCTGACAGGCCCCTCAAAAGCCAAAGGTAAAAGACATGACATATCCAGACAACACATAATACACAAAAGACAAGGGACACGAGACACACCGGGACTGCTCTGCCCGGCACACCTCAGGACTGTAATCAAAAGTGAGACTTTCCTGTGATGGGGCCTATGGGACCACTTCTTTGCTACCTTCAACTCCAGAGCCAATTCAAACCCTCCCTCCCCACCCTGGGAGTCTCAACCCAGCACCCCGCTTTCATCTCCTCTGTGGCTCACAGCCCTCCACTTATCTCTTGGACATCCGGGGCTGCCGCTCTGCTTCAGGTGCCAAGGAAGGCGGCCTCACCGGCTGGCAAGCTCCTGCTGGCACCGGGCTGGTTTCTCTCGGACAGCTAGATTAAAGAAAACCAAATATCACTGCCCAATCGTGGAACCACATCGGCCAAAACCAAACCAATCTGCTACTCACCGGGCTCCTAAGAAGGCCCGGCACCTCCTAACCCTAACCCTCTGCCACAGATGGAATGCACCTGCACCTGAAAGAAAGTTACAACAGATGTCAAACATCTGCAGGATAACTCAAAAGCTGCAAACACCTTCTATCAATTGAGGAATAGCATCTAGAGTCCAAGTACACCCCACATTAAAAACTTCAAGTCCCTGGGACTTCTCCTACTGCACCAGGCTGTGCAGCAGGGCAGAGCAGCTCTGGCACAAATGTGTGCAGACACCCGTGACACAGGACACACAGGACATGACAGACAACAGGGACACAACACGGACAAAAATATCCTGGCAAGGAAAATGGCTGCAAGGACTGAGAGAATCCAAAAGGAGACGACCGAAGCAAAACTGCTGCTGGGCTGGTGCCAGTCTTTCTCGCAGGACCCTAAAAAGACTAAGGTAAAAGACATGACATATCCAGACAACACATAATGCACAACAGACAAGGGACACGAGACACATCGGGACTGCTCTGCCCTGCACACCTCAGCACTGTGATCAAAAGTGAGACTTTCCTGTGATGGGGCCTAAGGGGCCACTTCATGGACTCCCCCCACCTCCAAAGCAGACTCAAAAACCCCTCCCAGTAATTCCCAAACCAGCACGCCGCTTTCATCCCCTCTGTGGGTCACAGCCCTCCACTTATCTCTCACACTTCTGGGGATGCTGCTCTCAGGTGCAACAAAAGGCCACCTCGTCACCTGGGAAGGTCCTGCTGGCACGGGGCTGTTGTCTCACAGACAGCTAGAGTAAAGAAAACCAAACATCACAGCCTGATCTTGGCAGCCCAACAGCCAAAACCCCACCAGTCTGCTACTCACCGTGCTCCTAAGAATGCACAGCTGCTCGGGCCGCACGCTTCGGGCACGCTCGCAGACCGAGGCCGTCGTCACAGGGGGTGCCTGGGCTAAGAGGAGAGGAGGTGATTTGGCAGGGCTGAAACCTCAGTGCACCCTCGCTCCTCCTCCCTACTTCCCTGACTCACCGCACCTCTTTGGCCGTTGCTGAAGGCTTCCCTGGTGACACCTTTAAATAGACAAGGCAGAGGCTTCATCCCCGAGTCCCGGGATACTTCTGCAGGGCTCATGAGAGCGGCAAACCCGGCCCGTCAGCCGCTTCCTGACTGAGGCTTGCTGTCCTGCGAGTGGATTGCCTAAAGTGCAGAAACAGAGGCTTAGAGTTGCACCAGAAAGTGAGACTTGAGCAAAAACAACTGCTTCTGTATGCTACTTAATGCTCGCCTCACCCACCCTCACCTTGACTGCTGACATCCAGCTTTACTTCCTAAAAAGAAAAAGAACAGTGCTGTAACAGAGTCACACTTTAAACCCCTCCTGCAGAGACAAAGAGGGACTGACCTGCTCAGGGGAACCTCCTCACCCAGGATGGCTGGAGGAATTTTGCCCTGGATTTGATCCTTCTGTGTCTGAAAGAAAGTGAGGACAAAATTCAAAGGGCTGCAGGACAACTACACATCTCCAAACATCTCGTGTCTATCTAGGAATATCACCTAGAGCATAAGTACACCCCACAAACTTCAAGTCCCCAGGACTCGTCCTACTGCACCAGGCTGTGCGGCAGGGCAGAGCAGCTCCAGCACAAATGTGTGCTGACACCCGTGACACAGGACACACAGGACGTGACAGACAACGGGGACACAACACAGACAGAAATATCCTGGCAAGGAAAATGCCTGCAAGGTCTGAGAGAAACCAAAAGGAGAAGACCGAGGCGAAACTGCTGCTGGGCTGATGCCAGGCTTTCTCGCAGGACCCTCAAAAGCCAAAGGAAAAAGACATGACATATCCAGACAACACATAATACACAAAAGACAAGGGACATGAGAAACACTGGGACTGCTCTGCCCTGAACACCTCAGCGCTGTGAGCAAAAGTGAGACTTTCCTTTGATGGGGCCTAAGAGGCCACTTCATGGACATACCCCACCTCCAAAGCAGATTCAAAAATCCCTCCCAGTAATTCCCAAACCAGCACCCCACTTTCATCCCCTCTGTGGGTCGCAGCCCTCCACTTATCTCTCAGACTTCTTGCGATGCTGCTCTCAGGTGCAAAAAAAGGCCAACTGGGAAGGTCCTGCTGGCACCGGGCTGGTGTCTCTCAGACAGCTACAGGAAAGAAAACCAAACATCAGAGCCTGATCTTGGCAGCCCAACAGCCAAAACCCCACAAGTCTGCTCCTCACCGTGCTCCTAAGAATGCCCAGCTGCTGGGGCCGCACGCTTGGGGCACGCTCGCAGACCGAGGCCGTCGTCACAGGGGGTGCCTGGGCTAAGAGGAGAGGAGGTGATTTGGCAGGGCTGAAACCTCAGTGCACCCTCGCTCCTCCCCCCTACTTTCCTGACTCACCGCACCTCTTTGGCCGTTGCTGAAGACTTCCCTGGTGACACCTTTAAATAGACAAGGGAGAGGCTTCATCCCCAAATCCCAGGATACTTCTGCAGGGCTCATGAGAGCGGCAAACCCGGCCCGTCGGCCGCTTGCTGACTGAGGCTTGCTGTAATCAGAATGGATTGCCTAAAGTGCAGAAACAGATGCTTAGAGTTGCACCAGAAAGTGAGACTTGAGCAAAAACAACTGCCTCTTTATGCTACTCAATGCTCACCTTACCCACCCTCACCTTGACCGCTGACATCCAGCTTTACTTCCTAAAAAGAAAAAGAACAGTGCTGTAACAGAGTCACACTTTAAACCCCTCCTGCAGAGACAAAGAGTGACTGACCTGCTCAGGGGAACCTCCTCACCCAGGATGGCTGGAGGAATTTTGCCCTGGATTTTTTCCTTCTGTGTCTGAAAGAAAGTGAGGACAAAATTCAAAGGGCTGCAGGACAACTACACATCTTCAAACATCTTGTGTCTATCTAGAAATATCACCTAGAGTCCAAGGACACCCCACAAACTTCAAGTCGCCAGGACTCGTCCTACTTAACCAGGCCATGCGGCAGGGCAGAGCAGCACCAGCACAAATGTGTGCTGACACCCGTGACACAGGACACACAGGACATGACCGACAACGGGGACACAACATGGGCAGAAATATCCTGGCAAGGAAAATGGCTGCAAGGACTCAAGGAATCCAAAAGGAGATGACCGAGGCGAAACTGCTGCTGGGCTGATGCCAGGCTTTCTCGCAGGACCCTCAAAAGCCAAAGGAAAAAGACATGACATATCCAGACAACACATAATACACAAAAGACAAGGGACATGAGACACACCGGGACTGCTCTGCCCTGCACACCTCAGCACTGTGACCCAAAGTGAGACTTTCCTGTGATGGGGCCTATGGGACCACTTCTTGGCTACCTTCAACTCCAGAGCTAATTCAAACCCTCCCTCCCCACCCTGGGAGTCTCAACCCAGCACCCCGCTTTCATCCCTTCGGTGGCTCACAGCCCTCCACCTATCTCTGGGACATCCGGGGCTGCCGCTCTGCTTCAGGTGCCAAGGAAGGCGGCCTCACCAGCTGGGAAGCTCCTGCTGTCACCGGGCTGGTGTCTCTCGGACAGCCAGATTAAAGAGAACCAAATATCATTGCCCAATCGTGGAACCACATCGGCCAAAACCAAACAATCTGCTACTCACCGTGCTCCTCAGAAGGCCCGGCACCTCCTAACCCCAACCCTCTGCCACAGATGTAATGCACCTGCACTTGAAAGAAAGTTAGAACACATGTCAAACATCTGCAGGATAACTCAAAAGCTGCAAACACCTTCTATCAATCAAGGAATAGTATCCACAGTCCAAGTACACCCCACATTACAAATTTCAACTCTTTGAGACTTCTCCTATTGCACCAGGCTGTGCAGCAGGGCAGAGCAGCTCCGGCACAAATGTGTGCAGACACCTGTGACACAGGACAGGACACGACACACAATGGGGACACAACACAGACAGAAATAACCTGGCAAGGAAAATGCCTGCAACGACGGAGAGAATTCAAAAGGAGATGACCAAGGCGAGGCCGATGGTTTCTGACAGTCCTGTCAAAGGGCTAAGGTAAAGGACGTGACATATCCAAACAGTCAGAATGCACGACAGACAAGTGACACGAGACACACTGGGACTGCTCTGCCCTGCCCATCTCAGCACTGTGATCAAAAGTGAGACTTGGCTTTCATGGGGCCTAAAGGGCCCCTTCATGGACACCCCCCACCTCCAAAGCAGACTCAAAAATCCCTCACAGTAATTCCTAAACCAGCACCCTGCTTTCACCCCCTCTGTGTCTCAGAGCCCTCTACATATCTCTCAGACATCTGGGGATGCTGCTCTCAGGTGCAAAAAAAGGCCACCCCGTCAGCTGGGAAGTTCCTGCTGTCATCAGGCTGTTGTCTCTCAGACAGCTACAGTAAAGAAAACCAAACATCAGAGTGTGGTCTTGGCACCACATCGGCCAAAACCCCACAAGTCTGCTACTCACCGTGCTCCTAAGAATGCACAGCCGCTCGGGCCGCACGCTTCGGGCACGCTCGCAGACCGAGGCCGTCGTCACAGGGGGTGCCTGGGCTAAGAGGAGAGGAGGTGATTTGGCAGGGCTGAAACCTCAGTGCACCCTCGCTCCTCCTCCCTACTTCCCTGACTCACCACAACTCCTCGGCAGCTGCCCAAGGCCACCCGGATGGCACCTTCAAATAGAAAAGTTCAGGGCTTCATCACCAGGTCCTCTAATGCATCCACAGGGCTCACACGTGCAGGAAACCCAGTGCATCGGCCACTTGGGGGCTTGGCACGCTCCGAGTGCATTGCCTAAAGCACAAAAACAAGAATGGAAGCCTAGAGCTGCAGAAGAAATTGAGAGCTGAGCAATAACAACTACTTCTCTCCACTGCTCACCTCGACTGCTGGTATCCAGATTTACTTCCTAAAAAGAAAGACAAAGAACAGAGCTGTAACACAGTCACCATTTACACTTCTGCTGCAGAGACAAATGGTGCCTCACCTGCTCGGGGGAAACCTCTCACCCGGGATGGGGCCCTCAGGCACCGATTTCATCCATCTGAATCTGAGAAAAGAGTTAGGACAAGAGTCAAACTGTTGCAGAGCAACTTAAAAGCTCCAGATATCCTGTGTCCATCTACAAATCCCACCCAGAGTCCAGCTACACCCCACATTACAAATTTCAACTCCCCAGGACTTCTCCTACTGCACCAGGCTGTGCAGTAGGGCAGAGCAGCTCCGGCACAAATGTGTGCAGACACCCGTGACACAGGACAGGACGTGACACACAATGGGGACACAACAGACAGAAATCTCCTGGCAAGGAAAATGGCTGCAAGGACTGAGAGAATCCAAAAGGAGAGGACCAAGGTGAGGCCGATGGTTTCTGACAGGCCTCTCAAAGGGCTAAGGTAAAGGACGTGACATATCCAAACACTCAGAATGCACGACAGACAAGTGACACGAGACACACTGGGACTGCTCTGCCCTGCACACCTCAGCACTGTGATCAAAAGCGAGACTTTGCTTTCATGGGGCCTAAAGGGCCCCTTCATGGACACCCCCCACCTCCAAAGCACACTCAAAAACCCCTCCCAGTAATTCCTAAACCAGCACCCTGCTTTCACCCCCTCTGTGTCTCAGAGCCCTCTACTTATCTCTCAGACATCTGGGGATGCTGCTCTCAGGTGCAAAAAAAGGCCACCCCGTCAGCTGGGAAGTTCCTGCTGTCACTGGGCTGGTGTCTCTCAGACAGCTAGAGTAAAGAAAACCAAACATCAGAGCCTGATCTTGCCACCACAGCGGCCAAAACCCCACAAGTCTGCTACTCACCGTGCTCCTAAGAATGCCCAGCTGCTCAGGCCGCACGTTTCCGCCGTGCTCAGAGGCTGATGCCATCGTCGTGGGTTACATCTGGGTTAAGAGGAGAGGAGGTGATTTGGCAGGGCTGAAATCTGAGTTCACCCTCACTCCTGCTCCCTATTTCCCCAACTCACCTCAACTCCTCGGTGGTTCCTGACAGCTGCCCGGAAGACAGGGCTCCCGAGGGCGGCAAACCCGGATGGGAGCTTGACGTGCTCCGAGTGGTTTTTTAAAGGCAGGAAAACAAGAATGGAGATTTAGACTTGCCCCACGAATTGAGACCTCAGCAACAAAAGAAGCTACTGGTCACTGCTCACCTTGCCCTCTTGAACCTGACTGCTGAGATCCAGCTATGCTTCCTAAAAATAAAGAAAAAGAACAGAGCTGTAACAGGGCCACAACAGAAACTCCCCTTGCACAGAAAAATGGTGACTGACCTGCTTGTGGGAGCCCCCACACCCAGGATAGGGTGCTCTGCCATGGTTGCAATGCATCTCCACCTGAAAGTAAGCTAGAACATAAGTCAAACATCTGCAGGATAACTCAAAAGCTGCAAAAACCTTATGTTAACGTAGGAATAGCATCCAGAGTCAAAGTACACACCACATTACAAATTTCAACTCTTTGAGACTTCTCCTATCGCACCAGGCTGTGCAGCAGGGCAGAGCAGCTCCAGCACAAATGTGTGCAGACACCCGTGACACAGGACAGGATGTGACACACAATGGGGACACAACACAGACAGAAATAACCTGGCAAGGAAAATGGCTGCAAGGACTGAGAGAATCCAAAAGGAGATTACCAAGGAGAGGCCGATGGTTTCTGACAGGCCTCTCAAACGGCTAAGGTAACAGACATGACATATCCAAACAACACAAAATGCACGACAGACAAGTGACACGAGACACATCGGGACTGCTCTGCCCAGCTCACCTCAGCACTGTGATCAAAAGTGAGACTTTGCTTTCATGGGGCTTAAGGGGCCGCCTCATGGACATTCCCCACCGCCAAAGAAGACTTAAAACCCCTCCCAGTAATTCCCAAACCAGCACCCTGCTTTCACCCCCTCTGTGTGTCAGAGCACTCTACTTATCTCTCACACTTCTGGGGATGCTGCTCTCAGGTGCAAAACAAGGCTGCCTTGTCAGCTGGGAATGTCCTGCTGTCATCAGGCTGTTGTCTCTCAGACAGCTACAGTAAAGAAAACCAAACATCACAGCCTGATCTTGGCAGCCCAACAGCCAAAACCCCACAAGTCTGCTACTCACCGTGCTCCTAAGAATGCACAGCTGCTCGGGCCGCACGCTTCGGGCACGCTCGCAGACCGAGGCCGTCGTCACAGGGGGTGCCTGGGGTAAGAGGAGAGGAGGTGATTTGGCAGGGCTGAAACCTCAGTGCACCCTCGCTCCTCCTCCCTGCTTCCCTGACTCACCACAACTCCTCGGCAGCTGCCCAAGGCCACCCGGATGGCACCTTCAAATAGAAAAGTTCAGGGCTTCATCACCAGGTCCTCTAATGCATCCACAGGGCTCACACGTGCAGGAAACCCAGTGCATCGGCCACTTGGGGGCTTGGCACGCTCCGAGTGCATTGCCTAAAGCACAAAAACAAGAATGGAAGCCTAGAGCTGCAGAAGAAATTGAGAGCTGAGCAATAACAACTACTTCTCTCCACTGCTCACCTCGACTGCTGGTATCCAGATTTACTTCCTAAAAAGAAAGACAAAGAACAGAGCTGTAACACAGTCACCATTTACACTTCTGCTGCAGAGACAAATGGTGCCTCACCTGCTCGGGGGAAACCTCTCACCCGGGATGGGGTTCTTCGGCACAGATTTAATCTACCTGAATCTGAAAAAAGAGTTAGGACATGAGTCAAACTGTTGCAGAGCAACTTAAGAGCTCCAGATATCCTGTGTCCATCTACAAATCCCATCCAGAGTCCAGCTACACCCCACAATACAAATTCCAACTCCATGGGACTTCGGTTACTGTACCAGGCTGTGCAGCAGGACAGAGCAGCTCCGGCACAAATGTGTGCAGACACCCGTGACACAGGACAGGACGTGACACACAATGGGGACACAACACAGACAGAAATATCCTGGCAAGGAAAATGGCTGCAACGACGGAGAGAATCCAAAAGGAGATGACCAAGGTGAGGATGATGGTTTCTGACAGGCCTCTCAAAGGGCTAAGGTAAAAGACATGACATATCCAAACACTCAGAATGCACGACAGAAAAGTGACACGAGACACACCAGGACTGCTCTGCCCTGCCCATCTCAGCACTGTGATCCAAAGTGAGACTTGGCTTTCATGGGGCCTAAGGGGCCACTTCATGGACACTCCCCACCTCCAAAGCAGACTCAAAAACCCCTCCCAGTAATTCCCAAACCAGCGCCCTGCTTTCACCCCCTCTGTGTGTCAGAGCCCTCTACTTATCTCTCAGACATCTGGGGATGCTGCTCTCAGGTGCAACAAAAGGCCACCTCGTCACCTGGGAAGGTCCTGCTGGCACGGGGCTGTTGTCTCTCAGACAGCTAGAGTAAAAAAAACCAAACATCAGAGCCTGATCTTGCCACCACATCGGCCAAAATCCCACAAGTCTGCTACTCACCGTGCTCCTAAGAATGCCCGGCCGCTCGGGCCGCACGCTTCGGGCACGCTCGCAGACCGAGGCCGTCGTCACGGGGGGTGCCTGGGGTAAGAGGAGAGGAGGTGATTTGGCAGGGCTGAAACCTCAGTGCACCCTCGCTCCTCCTCCCTACTTCCCTGATTCACCGCAACTCCTCGTCAGCTGCCCAAGGCCACCCGGATGGCACCTTTAAATAGAAAAGTTCAAAGGCTTCATCCCCGAGTCCCGGGATACTTCTGCAGGGCTCATGAGAGCGGCAAACCCGGCCCGTCGGCCGCTTGCTGACTGAGGCTTGCTGTAATCAGAGTGGATTGCCTAAAGTGCAGAAACAGATGCTTAGAGTTGCACCAGAAAGTGAGACTTGAGCAATAAAAACTGCTTCTCTATGCTACTGAATGCTCACCTCACCCACCCTCACCATGACTGCTGGTATCCAGCTTTACTTCCTAAAAAGAAAAAGAACAGTGCTGTAACAGAGTCACACTTTAAACCCCCCCTGCACAGACAACCAGTGACTGACCTGCTCGGGGGAACCTCCTCACCCAGGATGGCTGGATGGATTTTGCCCTGGATTGTATCTTCCTGCATCTGAATGCAAGTGAGGAGAAAACTCAAAGGGCTGCAGGATAACTACGCACCTCTCAACATCTTGTCTCTATCTAGGAATATCATCTAGATCTGGCAACACCCCACAAACTGCAAGTCCCCGGGACTCGTCCTATTGCAGCAGGCCGTGCGGCAGGGCAGAACAGCTCCGGCACAAATGTGTGCAGACACCCGTGACACACAACGTGACAAACAGGGGGATGTTAGACAGGACACATTATGCTTGTGCTGAGGGCCTCGAGGGGAAAAGGCAAAAGGGACCCCAAAGACACACTAGGTAACACGGTACACTGGACAACACCACACGGACCGGAACTGTTCTGCGCTGCCTGCCTGAAAGCTGCCATCAAAAGTAGAGCCTGTCCCTTTAGCTGTCCTAAGTGGCCCCTTGGAGAAGATTGCTTTTCCCTCTGCTCATTTTTAAATCTGTCCCAAGAACTCCCAACCTGCTACTCTCCCATCATCCCATCTCCAGGCCGTGGCCCCCAACTTATCTTTTGGATGATTAGTGATGTGGATCCACGTTGCACCTGAAATGAGCCTGCCTCGGAGGGCCCCGGGATGGCCTGTTAGCCTCTCGGTCAGCTACAATAAAGAAAACCAAAACCAAAGCATGAGTACAGAGTTATGTGGGCCAAACCCCAGCAAGCCAGCTACTTGCCCTCTCCTGAGTGTGCCTGGCTCCTTCAGGCTCCAGCTTCATCCTGATTCCAAGGGTGCAGCCTTCATTAGGAGTAGCACCTGGGCGAGAGAAAAACAAAGTTAAATGGCATTCCTGTGAGTGCAGTGGATGACCCTGAGTGCTGTAAGACATGGGAATGCCTCTGCTATGCTTCTGAAAAACCTTGTGTTGCGGAGCTCTCAAATAAACACCCTTTCTCACCCTGCTGCCTTCAAACCTCCCCCCCAGCAATAACTTCTATCTAGATACATGCTCACCCTCCTAATCACTATCCTCAACTCACCTGAAGCCTCAATCTCAAACATCATCTTCAACACAGGGCAGATGCCTCTTGTGACATGATCAATCTGCTGAAAAAAGTGTTGTGCTTAACACAACCTGGAGTCTCTGGAAGCTGCGCTCCTGCCAAAAAAAAATACAAAAAAAAATAAGAACAAAATCAGAAATTACAAATGCACTTTACCACCCCTAAACACAAAACCCAAAATTGTGAACTTAAATACTCCCTGTGTTCCATGCTGTTTTCTTCACAGTCTCTTCCAAGCCTCTGCTGCTTTAGATGCCCAGAAACACCAGCTGAAAACAAGCTGGGATAAACTGAAAGAGCCTCTTCACTGAAATGAAAGGAGAGCACTTTCCCCAGCACATCCCAGAGAGGGAATGAAGCCCCTCAGCAAAGGCTGGGGTTAATATACCCCTGATTGTGCCCGCCTCTCCTTCCCATGATGCCCGGGAGAAGGGAGGGGGCTGATCCCACCAGGTATAAAAACCCTCAGAACAGCTGCAGCTGTTTGGCTCCTCTGACTCAAATTCAAGGGGAGTAAAGGGCTTGTTAGAGAGGAAAACTCTTCAGAAAAATAACAGCGCTTTCTTTTTTGCAACAACTACTCGGAGCAGAAGAACAGAAAACTGATAAGATATAAAACTTTGTGTTTAGGTAGCATAGTTTGAAAAAATTAGGTAATTGGGTAATTTGCTGTTAAGTTACAGAATTATTCTGTATTTAACAAAAGCCATCTAATAAATTAACACCCAAAACTCCAGCAGCCGAGCTGGCCCTACAAATCTCTAAGTTTATACATACAGTAAACAAAACCAAAATCCCACTCATACCTATCACAAGTCTCTGAAAGAAACCTATTGAAATTCATCTTACCTCAAATACAAACCGACCCACCCAGAAAGTTAGCCTCACTCAAAAAACAATTCACACAGAGTTAATAATACCAAGCAATAAAACATCACACCATATACCACCAACAGTATATCACTGTTTATTTACACTACATTTAATTATATTCACATTTATATTTATCATTTCTTTATCACCATATAATAGTGAAGGGAAAAAACCCACAAGTTTTTTACTTTTTTTTTTTTATTAACTTCCTTTATTAGCTGGAACAACAGACTTTGCCAGGACTGTAACAACAACTTCTTCTTCTTCCTCTCCTTCTGAAATGTCCCTTCTCTAAATAAAACCTCTGCCTCTAACCAAATAAAAACCAAAGACACCCCTTTGTTTAAACCATATTTAAAATTCTAAAAATAATTTTATTTTTCCTAATTCTATTCACATTTACATGTATAGTTTTTATTTATTATATTTATCGATATTATATATATTAAGAGAGAATACCTTTTCATTTAATAATAAATATATTATTTTTATATTATAGATTTCTTTTTCTCTTCTCTATTTCTATTAGATATTTATAGATATCGGTATATATGTTATATATTTGTATATCTGGATTTTAATTTTTATATTATTTCTATTAATTTTATTTATAAAAAAACCCCAGCCTATAACCTAATAAAAACCAAAAAATCCCCAAGTTATTTTAACAGTGTTGAAATATTTTTATATTTACAATCTATATTTATATATCTTTGTGTATATATGTATAATAGACTATCATTTAGCAATATTAAAATATGTTACGATAATATACTATATATTATAGTTTCATATATTTATGTATTAGTTTTCTGTATTTATGCTTACCACTATAGTTTTATAGATTTTATTTCTATTTTTCATATTTACATTCGCATGCATATTTATACCGGACATTGATCTGTTAAGTAATTGATATCATATATCACATCTATGCCTATTATCTATATTTATTTATCTTCAGTGGTTTTATAAATATCTTTATATCTTCATTTTATATTTCTCTTTTTAGATTTATATTTCTATAATACTTCTATTATTCCAAAGAAAACCCATATCTCTAACCAAATAAATACAAAAAATCCCTTCTTTTAAACGACATTGAAACATTTTTATTTACACTACATTTAATTATATTCACATTTATATTTATCGTTTCTTTGTTGTATTTTATTAATAATTGTATATAATATACCTAAAACTCAAAAAAATATTGAAATTATTTAAATTATGTATCATATCTACTACTATAACTATTTTTTCCTATATTTCTAAATTTTATATATATCTGTATGTATTTATATTTCTATACATACATTTCTACTTCTGTATTAATTGTATTTTAATTTTTATAGTCAAACCCCTGCCTATTGACAAGTAAAAAAACCCGCTTTATTTAACTATTATAAAAAATTTATTTATAATTATAATTTTCCTATGTATATTTCCAATTTGTTATATATTATATGATAACATGTTGATGTACTATACTTATATATATTTTATACATATTTCCTATAATATATTTTAATAAGATATATACAGTATTACTTGTATTACGTATTGTATCAATTTTTATTTTGCTGTATTTATGAATCTTTTCTATTTCTATAAAAGTCTGCATACATTAGTCATACATTTCTCTGTATTTTGATTGGGGTTTCGTTTCTATTATAATCTATATTTTTATATATCTATAAACATATAGAATACTCTGTATTAAAAATATTATATGCTATTGTAATATATAATGATTTAGGTTACATGGTTTATATTGATATATTCGGTCTCTATTTAAAGCTTTTTATTCCCATTTCTATACATATATTTGTTCTGTTAAAATATAGTTGTAGTTATCATTTTACATTGAAAATCCAATTCCTAAAGAAAATAACAAAACAACAGCATCGAATTCCCACCAATATCTTCCAAAAACATCGAGACACCTTCACCAGCCAAATAAATGCCAGTGAAAAAAACCACACAACACCATTTGCACTAACAATTCTCATCACATCAGAAAAATGGAATCAAAATTTGGAAAAACCCTATAGAAACACACACAGCAAATCACAAAAACTACTAAAAAACAAACACACTTACTAAACTCCAAACGGTGCCACTGACCCTGAAAGTTACTAAAAAAATAACAACCTTCACACCGCTACACTAAATCAATAACCAATACTCTGTAAAAAAACCTTTTGAAACCGAACGAATTAACGAAATAGAAAAAAATCTCAACTAATAAAAAATAAGAAAATAACTACCCAAATAAAAAAACTGCTTTAAAAGACCAACTATTAAAAAAAAAAACAAAAAAAAACCAAAAAAAACCCCAAAAAAATCCTCCAAACCAAGTAAACTTAAATTTACAACAGAAAAAGTATTCCCAACAGAATAAACCTATAGTGCCCAATCCATCAAAATAAAAATACCACCTAGAAATAAACACAAAGCCTAAAAACAAACGTATCCATAAACAATATCTCCCAAAGGATCCGGAACAATAAAACACACACTACAATCAAACAAACCAAATCAAGAAAAGCCCTGGAAAACGACAAACACAAATGCAATTATCAAGATTTTAAAAACCCCGATGCAATTACCGGCATGCCGCTACCTCAAACCCACCGAAACAAACACTACACACTCACGCTAATAAAAGCCACCACAACAGAATTCAAATCTGAACCGCTACTTCACGCTACGACACATAAAAACCATTGCACGCCTTTCAAAACAAAATACCCCGGCAAAAAAACCATCCGACTACAAAACTCAATCCAAACCAAGCCTTTATCATCACCGCCTGAACCGAGAACCATCGCAGTCAGGACGGACACCATATCCCTCAGCGTACACCCGCTGCAGAGCGAACAAAACGATGCAATAAATCCCTACAAAGCGCCTCCGAACCACGGCAGCCGAGAGCTTTCAGCAGCTGCAGCCCGCGCTCGCTGCCGGCCCCGGCCGGAGCGCGGCTCCCGGCAGGACAGCGGCTCCTGCGGCGGCTCCTCCGGCACGCGGGGGCGGCGCCGTCCCGGAGCCCCCCGCCCGCTCCCCCTGCCCGGCGGGGCCGGCACCGGGCCCGGGGGGCCCCGGCGGCGCCCGAGCCCCGCGCCCGGAGCGGCCGGAGCGGCCGGCACCGCCCGGGCCAGCGCAGCAGCGCCCGCGCCGGCTCCGCCGCCCTCGGCCGGCCCGCCACGGCTCCGCTCGGCTCCGCACGCCTCGCACCGGCGCGGCTCCGCCGCTGCCGCGCCAAATTCCCCGTCCGCCTCGCCAACTGCCCGGGCCGTGCCGGGCGGGCTCCCGAGCGGCAGCGTTCCGGCCCGGGCCGCGGGCACAGGGAGCGCCCTCAAATGCAGCGGCACAGCCCCAGGGCGGCCCTGCAAACGCTGCCAGAGCTGCAGCTTCCCGCAACTGAACCCCGACACTGACGCCGCAGGCGCGGCTCGCCTCACTTCAACAAGGGCACAGAAATGTGTTCACCCCTTCCATTTCGTCCCCTAGGAGAGCAGAAAAGAAGGGGTGTTCCTCAAATGAAAGCCTTCGACTGATGGGAAAGGGGCATTTGGACCTCGATTCAAACCCTTGTAAAGAAGGGACACCAGGGCTGCCCCCGTAATTGAATCCTTAGGATGATGAAAACGGGGTGGCTGCCTTCAAATCAAGCCCATAATACCACAACAAGACTTTTCCCATTCCCCTTCAAACAGAAGGCAGGGATTCCCTGTCACCCCTGTGATACCCCTAAGGGCCTGGAAAAGGCAGGTGTTCCTTCAATCAACACCCTTCAAACCACGAGCGAAGAGGGATCCCCTCAGTTCAAACACAGACAACAATACAAGAGCAGCTGCTTCCTTCTCCTTCATTTCTTTTGTCCTCATAAGCTCTATTTTTGTTCCCGGGGCACCGGGCAGGGACTGGCAAGATGAAATTGAGAAGGGGAAGGACAAAAGTCCCCGCTCCAAAGCCACACGGGCTCACCTGTTCGACTGCTGCTTCCCGGCACAACGATTCGTCCCTCGGCACCTCCTTTAGGCGATGCTCCACGTATCCAAGCGCGAATCCAGGTGTTCCCCCAGACCCCGTGAGAGGCTCTCGCAGTCCTTCCATGAGACAGCCCCAGGAGCCCCCCAAAACCCCCTCCACTCAGCAGCTCCATGCAGACTGGAGCTGAGGCAAAACCTCCGCCTAAGACAGCCTCCATCCGGCAGGAGCCGCCCCCTCATCATCCTCACAGCTCTCACCTGGCGCTGCTCCGAGCCCCCATCATCCTCACACTCGCACCTGGCGCTGACGCCACTCTCCAACAGCGCCTCTCCCTGTCCAGCACACAGCCCGCTTCTCACAGACACAGAGTGCACAGAAATCTGCCACGGCTGTTGGCTTTTCTTAGTCCGTCTGGTTCCGCAATTCAAACGCGTACGTGCACTGATGGTATTGAGGGAAAGCTTTCCAGTGCACAAAACTGGCATTCTGGTAGCACACTTTGATACACCTTCAGAAAAAGCAGAATCAGCGCCAACTCCTAAGACCCCTGCTGAGGAAGCCAGCCCTCCTTGGCACGCCCCATGCAGCAGACCTCGAAAAACGAGGGGAAAAGTCAAGCTTGGAGTGGAAAAAGAGAATATAAATACACCGGCCCGTAAAAAAAAGCCTTCACACAGCAAAAATAGGAACCGGTCACATTTCTTCTTCCCTTGCTTTCTGTAATGACATAAAGACGAAGGAAAAAAACCCACATGAAACACAAGGCAGAGCTGGGATTTTACAGCTCTTCGTTTTGGCACTCTGGATGACAAGCGCCTCTTCCGGGACAGCGACACGATTTGGGGACTGGCGGAGAACGGGGGCAAAAGGTGCCAGAGAGCCCTTTCTATCGCCTGCAGCCCCTGCAGCTGTTCTGATGGTTTCGGGGCACAGCTTGGTCCATTCCTAGATCAAAATGCTTGGGCAATATCTTCAAAACTGCTACCCATCTCTAGTCGGACTTTCCTACATTGCTGTAAACAAATGAGTGGATAGAGAGGGTTTCTCCCCAAATGAATTTAGAGACAAATTCCTGTTCTTTACCAATACCTATAGAAAGGAATACCTTGGCAGGTTTTAGCATTGTACACCCACCCCTCCCTGTGCATTGGGCGGCAGCTTTGGGTCCCTCTGGGGGACGGCACCCAGCGCGACCCCCCTCGCCCGCCACCCACCTGCCCCCGCACCGCAGCGGGGCTCCCTCTCCTGGGGACCTTGGGGTGCCCCCGACGGCGTCGGAGCCCCGAGTCTCCAGCCCCTTTTCCTGACCCCCAAAGAAGGCACAGAACGAGTCCGACTGCCCCGCACGGCAGCGCAGCGCTTGCTCCGAGCCCTGGCCGCATGTACATCCCCCCCGAAAGGGATTCTGCTGCAACAGGAAAGGAACGGGGGGCAGCCCCCGGAAGGGTTGAGGTTCCTCCCCAGCCTCGCTGTCACGGGCCAGGGGCAGCGAGAGGGAGCGGCAGAGACGGCGGGGACGGCCCGGCACGGAGCGGGGGCCGCTCTCAGCGCGATGCCGGCAAAGCCGCGGCTCCGGCGCTGTCGGGCGGGCTGTTGGAGCGGCGCGGGGGGATCCGCATTATTAATAATTAATCCATATTAATATTTAGGTTAGAATTGTTAGTGTTAACACTGGTAGTGAGTGTGTTAGCTGGTGTTTACTGTGAAGCTCTGCTCTCCCACAGTATGACAAGATCCTGAAGCTGACCTCAGGTGCAAAGTTTGGTGAGGGCTGCTGTCCTTACCACGATCCCCCGATGGAGCCATGCTCCAGAGATGGGCAGCAGTGAATCTGCCGATGCCTTCCCAAGGTGACAGAGCTCGCCCTCCCTCCCGTCTGCAGTCAGGGGATGTGAAGGCAACCTTTGCTGTCCTCAGCTTCATCCTCTCCAGTGCAGCCAAGCGCAGTATAGACATTGAGTCTCTGCCAAGTGAGCTGCAGCAGCTGGGACTGCCCAAAGGCAGGAAAAGCCCTCAGGGTTCTCCCATCAAGGTGGCACCATGAGCCAGACCTGATGGAGGGCAGGCTGCCTGCTGTGCTGTCCTGCATCACCTCCCTTCTGTGCCATCAATCCCCGGGGCTCCTCAGGTGCTTTGGTGAGGTTTGGCAGCTGCAGGTCTGGTGTGAGCAGAGGGATTCTTCTCTTGTCTCCTCTCATGAGCAGAGCACGCCAGCCAGTTGTGCTGTTTTACATGTGACTGACCCACAAAACTGCAGGAGACGGAAGACTTGTGACAGGTGCAGGAGACGTTCAAAAGGAACTTGGGAAAAAACCTCTGTCTTTCTCAGTCCAAAGGGACAGCAGAGCTCACATTGCTCACAATAATCCTCTGGAGAGTGGAGCAATGTTTGTAGGGAAACATGACAGGAGGTAAAATCAGAGAAAACTAAGTTACATTTATATCCTAATAGGAGTTAGAACGGGACAAAAATTTTAGGGTAGAATACAGGTGCTGTTCCCAGGATGGAACTGGGTTGGCATGCTCCACAATGATTCTCCATACAAGCATAAGCACCTGCTAAGGGGGGTGTGGAGTGGAATGAAGATACCACGACCAGGCTCTGCCAAAATCCTTGGCAGCAACTTGATGGTGCTTTGAAGCTGATTAACTGCACAGCAGCTGAGAGAGAGATATCTTGCTGCCAAATAGCAACATGGCAAAATGGCTTTCCTCAGATGAACGTGGTTCATTGTAGCCTAATTGTAATATTAATGCACACCTCCATCCCAAAGTTAACTGCCTCCAAATTACGACAACCTCTCATTGGGCATGAGCTCTATATGGTTTTTTGACTGTATCTTTGTAAGTGAAGTGAAAGGATTCTACACCAATCAGTACCAAATATATGCATGAGTAGAGTCATTCCAGCTTCACCTAAATAGAAAGAAACACTATAAAAGTAAGCCAAGAATGGAGAAGAAGTTAGTGAAGGCTCCATCATAACTGCTGGGATCAGTCAATGGGCTGAACCTGTCCTCTCCCCCGTAAGGACGCCTGTTGGGTCAGAAATGCACTCTGCCTGCTGAATAATTTTACTGGGGACTACTACTTGTCTGTATATTGCTTTGAACAAGCTTTTGCAGCCAAATACTATCACTGACAGATACCATCACCAAGAATCCCTGAACCTTAATCTGTCACAATTTTATATTTATAAAGAGTACAGTTCCATAAACTGTTCCATAAAATTCCAAAGTGGGACTCCTTCATGGATGCTAGCAGTTGCCAGCAGCAGGTAACATATTCAAATAGGAAGTCCTACTGAGGGGTCATAAAGTGGGAAGACCTGCTGAGGGGTCTCCCATATGCTCTTGGCCTATTTCCCTGAATGTCAGTCAAACTTCAATCCAGCAGGACTGCTCAACGAAGGGTCCCTGTAACAGGATGCTGACAGACTGGTCAGGCACAAGGGTCTCAGCTTTTCTGGGGCACTGACAGCTGGGCAGCTTGTTCTTCCTGGAACTTCTTGAGCAGCGAAAGTGCTCCATAAGCGCTTCTCAAGAATAACCTCCTGTGAAGGACTGCAAGGAAAGAACTTCTCAGAATGGTCCCAGTCACAAGTACTGGTAGTTTTCTTTGAGATACCTAAATATGCACAGAGAAACATCCAGCCACACACATAGATATGAGAGTCCCTATATTCTATTGCCAAAATATTTACACACAAAAGTAAAACAGCTCACTGGCTTGCAAAACACTGGAGGGTATGTTCTCAGCTCAGAGAGATGCAGTGGTTGCATGTGTTCCACATTACACAGCGGTGCCCATGGCTGGTTCCTCTCATCCTGAGGAAAGCTGATTCCTTAAATGACTCCTGAGTGCTTACTCCTCCACTCTTGGAACACCAGCTTTATTCTAAACAATTTCCAAACACTGTTTTGGTTTCTTCCCAAGCTTTGGAGGTGGATGAAATAAACATGGCTCCTTAAACAAAGTAAGACAGTCTACCAGTGTTCATCAACTTGAAAGCAACCACCCTCAGTGGCAATAAAGCAACAACTGAGTGTGAGATTTGTACTCTGGAATCGTCCCAAAGAATTGCCTTTGTTTTTAAAACAACAACTGATCTGTCACCTTCTTAGCATTCCCCATAACATCCAACTAGTTCAGGAGATGGTGTGTACAGTTGTGCATACTCCACCTTTATTATGGGGTAGAGAACAAATGAAAGCCACAACAGAGTTGGCAGCGTACAAAAGAAGCTGCAGGGTCTCAAGAGTCTCAATGGGAGGTAACAGTCCTCAGCAACTAGGAGAAACAAAAGACATGCTGTCTGCTTTCTTTTTAAAGTCAACTATTTGGGTGGGAGTGTCTAGCTAAGAGGTAGCACAATCTCTTCAGAGGTATTCAGATGCATTCTATGCCCACAGTAGTATTTTCTGTATTACTGACAGCATCCCCTCTCAGCCTTGAGCTTTGCAACAAGATTAACACATAAAATCCCCAAGACCCATTAGACAAATTTGACAATACATTACAGTTGAAATGCACAACCCCAAAGTACTAAACATTTTTTTGCTGCATTCAAAACAAGATGACAATAGTCCACTAAACCTTTCTGCTTTTCAAACATGTTCGTGATCTCCAGCTTCACATCTCAAGTATCTTCCATGCTAAGATTCCTAACAATGCACTCAAGGATGCTCAGTACCCCAGGTAAGGTACAGACTAGTGCCAAATTGGAGGAATCATGGCATGAATTCTCTCAGGCATACCGGCATGCAAGAGGATATAGCAATTTCAGAAAGCCAAGATATAGCAGGAACAGGAAACCTCCCTTTTGACTGCTCACTACAGGGGTTTCTGCTATAGAAACCACTGAACTGGACTACACTGAGCTGCAACACAAAGCTGCTCACAGCAGGCAAAGGCAAGAGGTGCACAAAGCACCAAGAAGCAGCACCTGGCCTTCGCTGAACACTGCTTTATCGAGCTCCAGAGGGGATGACGTTTGGGAACAATCCTTGCTGACTGGAAGCAATTCAGGCCCCAGAAGCAACAGGAGACTACGAATGCCTGGCGGCAGCAGCGCCACAGCTGTGCGATTTGCACTCTGGGCACTGTGGCCCCACAAGGGCAGGACAAGCACGAGGCGGCGGCACCCAGGGAAGGCGTGAGGGCCCGGCTGCCGTACGGAACGTTTGTTACAGCTTGAGGCGGCGGCACCCAGGGAAGGCGTGAGGTCCCGGCTACCGCACGGAACGTTTGTTACAGCTTGAGGGGGAGGCACCCAGGGAAGGCGTGAGGTCCCGGCTGCCGCACGGAACGTTTGTTACAGCTTGAGGCGGCGGCACCCAGGGAAGGCGTGAGGTCCCGGCTGCCGCACGGAACGTTTGTTACAGCTTGAGGCGGCGGCACCGAGCGGAAGAAGCCGCGCCCTGCGCGCGGCGGCCCCGGGCACTGCGCGTGCGCAGCTGCGGCCGCCCTCTGCGCGCCGCGGCTCTCCCGAGTCAGCATCGCCTCCTGTCCGCCAGCAGGTGGAGACAGTGAGCTGCCCCACACGCAGCTTCCCTCCACACCCCCCCCCTCCCGCTGCGCATGCGCAGTAACTCACTGTGCTGCGCGTGCGTTGCTCTCGGTCATCGCTCGTCCCTTTGCTTTTTTGAGTCCTGCCGCTTATGTGCGCGCATTTTTGCTGGGTGTTTTTATGTTTGAGGAGTTTTATTACTGCTTTTTAGTTGCGCATGCACGGCGCTGCAGAGTTCGTGTTCACGGGTGAGATCCTCTGTGCTGCACACGTAAAGCCTTCTTATTTGCAGCGTGCTTAGGTTTGGGAGGTGCGCAGCAATGCACAAGATGGGCGTTTCAAACAAGGCAGGTCATTGCAGTGCAAACACCCTGGCAGGTGAGGGTGGCACAGAACAAAAGCCTATTGCACACACAGTAGCCGAAGCCAGAATTTCCAGTAACGAGGAAAAGTATACTCCTTCTCACCCTCAACGCAGGAGCCCAGGATAGACACTTGGAACACATCCAGCAGAGCACCAAGGAGCTCTGCAGGAGCCACAGCCCTAAATACTCACGGTGGCACTGAACACCTTGCATCCTGTCAGCCTTACAGCTCTTAACTGGCCCCAGGATGGGATGAGGCACTCAATTCTGCAGCTTGCTCCCATTCACACATGGATCTGTCATCACTGGCCTCATCAGGGAGATATGGGCCCACCATGAGGATCAGGTATGCCTATGAATTGCTGGAACCAGCAACAAGCCACAGTTATTCCTTATCTTGAAACCCTGGGAACTAGAAGGGCGCGTGCATGTGCGGACAAGACAAAATGCACGTTTGCATGGACACACGTGCAGTGTGCCAACAAAGATCCGCTTGCATGGTCCCACCAGAGCTTGCAGATAGGTGCCCCCGTGGAAGGGGATCTCACAGCACAGATACACAGATGACAACGAATCTGGCTGCTGCCAGGCTCCACCCATCTAAAGCTGTGCGGCATCAGGGCTGCAAGGCAGATCTCCTCGGGGAAGGCAGCTGGGGTCTGGTGGCACCATTCACCCATGTCACTCTTTCATTTGCAATGAAGCTCGACATCAAACACACGAATCACTTCAACTGCATTTGTGTGTGGAGCTCCTTACACTGCTCACCTTCGTGGAATGGTGTTTTGTTACAAAGACTGAGGGAAAATTTTTTTAAATATCCTTCGAGTCATCAATTTATTAGGGCATCAGAACCCATGCTTATAACCCTAAATGTATTGAGTGCATATAAAATACTAACTGCTTCACTGTATGACATTTTATTAAGCAGTACCATCCACCTCAGCAAGGATTGAACATTTATTATAAACTTCAATTCACCTTCTTCAGAAATGAGTTAGAAACATCTTCACATATGCCTGGACCTTCACTTTTCAGATTAATGTCCTGGAGCTGTATTTCAACTAATTACTGGATAATACTTGTAAGTGCTGGCACCAAATGCCTAAAGTTACCAGAATGGGCATAGAAATATGCCATTTCCTTAGCATTCCATTTTCTTTCAAGTCTTACAGGTGACAGGCCAACTCATGTAATGCTAGCAAAGTTAACTCTGCAAATCACGAGTTCATTTCAGCTGGTAAGGCACATCCTTTCCTCTGCAGAAGTTAGTTTTACATACTGCAACAATAAACTAAACTCATGGCATTTCAACATACTGCACTCTTTGCCAACACATTGTTTACTGAGGTAATAACAAAACTAACACGTATCTGTAGGACATACAATTCCAATACATGTATAAGAATTTATTGTACCACCATTCATAGAAAGCATTTCAATCCAAAATGGTCAGAACAATCTTAAATATCCAGGTAAGAATTCAGAAACATTAGTGAAGATTTCCCACAGCCTCCAGCTTTCTATGTTTTCAAGTGTAAGTTCTGGTAGATATCCACATTTAAATGAAATGGACAATACCAGTAGAGATGCATACCTCTTTCGTCTTTATTTATAAAGAAGTGACAACACTAGAAAACACATTGATAACTGGTGCTTTGAACAGTGAAGGTGGGATCTAAAAAAAGTCTGATTAAACTGAACAACCTTAGGTCTTTATCAAGTTGCATATCTGCCAGGAATGCTGAAATGCAAGAGTTCACACCTGCAATATTCCATAATGGAGCAGCCACACGGTATCAAATATAATCTCAAATTTCCAAACTGGTAAATAAAAAAAGCCATCACCAAGTATTAAAAGACCACTGCAAGTTCTTATTGCTTTTTGAGTTAAATAATAGTCTTCAAATAAGCCTAAATCCAAACAATCTCTACGGTATTTTGCTTATCCTCCTGTTCATTCATTAACAATGGAAGCAATCAGTTATATGATGCAGCACAAGAGGCATTTAAGAACACCTTAACAAAACCTATTTAAGTACACGGGCATCCCCACCCTCCCTCTGAAACCCCCTATAACCACTTAGTGCCAGGACAGGAGCAAAACTCGGTAAGACAAAGCCAGAAGTCTGACTACAGTAAGAAGAAAACACAAAGGGAGATAGAGCTTCCTTAAATATTCAGAATCTGATGTCTTCCAAAACAAAGCACAACATCCTCATAATTTAAAAAGGGAAGTTGCTTTCTATGTATCTAATCCGCACACATGCTGAGTAGTTCTCAAGTCTACTGAGCTCCACTGTGCAGCAGTTGATTTTGAATTCAACAATGCTTCGAAAACTACAGTAATATTCAATGCGCATTTTACTAAGGAGAGGAATAAAACAAATGCATGTTGATGTTGTTCTTGCCAGTTCAGCATTTCTGCAGCAATTCTGTTTGTGTCTTGCAGTATGAAAGTTCTACCAGCATCAGTCTTCAGAGTCATCTTCAGAAGCTGTAGGAACAACACAGTGTAATCAGAAGTCCTGACAAAAATGTGTGAAAAATTAAAGCACTTTAAGATGAGTAGAGGAAATAAAAGTGATTTTATAATATTAAATAGCAGACTGCAATACCCACCCAAACCTTGAGTAATCACATAACTTAATTCTTAAATGCATCTCATGTACAAAAAATGCAGCATTTTCAAATCAAAACTCAACAGAGCATAACAATATGCTGTGTCCTCCTACTCTCCTCCCTCAAAATAAGAGGGAGAAAATTAATTAAGCCAGAGATTCAACTTTTATGTAGTGCTTAGCGTGGCTAATTCCAGCAGTAGTCAGAGGAGGATATCCTCAATCCATGACAGCAGCACCCAACGTAAGTCAACACTAAGTTAACAATATGGATACTAAAATACCTAGAATGATCCAGCAGTCTAAACAGACTCTTACATTTTATATATTTATATTTATATATTGCTTAATGCAACCTGGGCCTACTTGGAAGAAGCTCCTCTCTCCACTCCTGTCCTTTCAGCATATGCAAGATGAACACAATGCCCACACATGCACAGGATTTTGTCGTTGCAAGGTGAGTCAAAAGACAAACACACATTTGTCAACTATGGCAGAAAGGTCCGTACACACATCTACATTAGGCTTGTAAAATGTTAGCCTCTCTGTAACAGGAATGTGTCCTCTTAAGCCAGGTCTGCAGACAAGAAACTATCTATACTGGAGTAACACGTTCCATCCCTGAACACAGAAAGAAGAAAAGTCTGACTCCTTGCTTCTTCAGTTCTTAGAAATGTAACTGAAGCACATCAATAACAGATCTACAACTCAGTATTCCTCACCTGCAAGTTAAAGGCTGAATCAAATACAGATTGAACTAAGGAGTTAAATGACACTCATTAATTCTTCCTCTAGTAAGGATGCACATAACTTAGGAATGAATTCATAACTCAAGTCCACTTTTGACCGCTCTGAATGCAGAAATAATCATCTTGAACCAGAACTCCCTCTTACACACACACACACACACACACTCTCCCTTTCTTTATAGAATTCCAAATGCATCCTGTGTACTAAAAACCCGTATGAAGTTGACAAACACATGCACACTAGGAAAAAAAGGGTAGACCAACTACCCTTCTACTGCCTCTTCAACATGCTCAGAAATAGATCCAGGGTATATTTACCAGAAATTTAGATGTATCAGCATATAGTTTTGAATTTAAACACATTTTAAAAAGCCATTAGATGAAAAGTAGTCTAATCCTTTGGTTTGCCAAAATTGGCAACCTTCAGACTTCATTCAAGAGGTCTGATAGATCTGATCAAGGAACCCACACAACCAAAAAGTGTGTATAATGGAAAAAACAAAGGGGAGAAGAGGGCAAGAAAAAGAAAGGGAAGAAAATTGGCAATAAAAGTGTCTAATTTAAATACAGTAACATTAAATTCTAAATGTTTCTTTCATACTACTTTTTTTCCTACTTTCTCTTGTAAAAGGCAGCAACCTGAAGGTCACCATTTATCCTGTAATTATGAATTACCAGAATAACCAAACTGTAACTACTAAGGAATTTTGTTATTGATTGCAGATAACACTATTGTGGTCTAAACAACTCTGTGCTGTTGGGAAGTTAATACTGGAGAATTAAAATTGGTTCCCCCTCAGAATAATTCTACGGATGATGGAAAAAGCACTGCTGAGTAAGGATTTCAGTAATTATGTTCAGTATTATGAATCTTGGCAAGGAGGATTGTACTCATTAGCTTTGAGTTGATCTAATGGGAGGGGAGGAAAAGAGGGGAAGCACCTACTTTCAATATCTTCCATATGTGCCTGAAGAGTTCTTGCAAGGTTAATAAACTAGAAACAAGGCAGAGAGAAAGTAGTTTAAAAGTTGCAAAGTTATCTGCAGAAATTTGCAACAAGTTAGCAAATTTTTCTTCACTTTTTACATCCCAAAGCTTCATGACAGATCTTGGTTACCTAACCCATTTGCCCAACTTCGAAAAAACAATGCAACATTTAACATAAATCCCCACACACGAGACTTCAAATTGCTATTACACAGTTATTTCAGCTGCAAAATGTTTGTGGTAGCAACTTGTGTCATCATCTTCATGTTCTACAGTCTGTAGAACACATCGATTTTGAAAGTAGCAAACACAAACAAGTGTCAGTTCAATGAAAACCATTCCTAGAAACTCTGATGCAGAAAAACAATCACAATAAGGACTTGCATTAGTTAAATCCATTTCATTTAATTCACGACTAATATGACAAAACAGAACCCTCTAAATTAATGTGATTCAGGAAAAATTCATAAATACACTTAAGTTCTTGTTTATAATTAAAATCTTAAAAGCATGATTACTATTGGGCAGCGGTGGTGGTTTGATGTAAGAAATGTATGGATCAAAACCCAAAGCCCAAATTCCTGCAATTGAGAAGTCTCGGCCAAGTGGTTTTCGTCACTGCCAATCTGCAGCACTGCCCCAGCTGAAAGCCCAGATACTGAGACACAGCAGATAACAAGAGTTTCCACAGCTTACTCATATGCTTGATATAAAATACTAGCATTGATGCTCTCACTGGTTTAAAATGCAGCGTCACACACAGAAGTATGTAATGCCTCCTCTGATGGGAAACCAGTAAAAACATATTCTGCAATACACTCAAGCTAACAATCTGTGCTGGATGCTGGCTACAATTATATCGTGTATTTTATATCTCTACACTTGCAGCACAGAAACTGGAGCATGGAATACAAGCTCTACGTTGGATCTGTACAGAAAAGAGGAGCACTGCTCTAATACATTAAAAGATTAGGTAGAGCACAGTCCTGCCTCTTCCAAAGATCTACTACCTGCTAGCACTCAATCATTCCCATATGCACTGGAAAAGGTTAATACTGTCACTCCTTTGTATGTAAGAAAAAAACCCTAAAAGTAACCGGCTTTTCAGGAGCTCAGTTGACTAAGAGCACTGATTAATTATCTAGTATCAAATAAACATGTAGCAAACTGGATTTATGAGCGAATCACTGTGCAGAAAGAACTCTGTATGCTGACCTCTGACTGGTTAACGGTGTACTAAACACGTCCCTAAGCTGGACCTTTCAAATGATGAGAATGCAGTCAAACACAACTAATAAAGAGTTTGGACTAATGCCAGAGAACTCACACTACAGCTCTAGGCTGCTGCAGAATGTTAATGTTCAAGTACACATTTAGGTGTACTCTGGCAGACAAGCACTAGTCTAGCACACTAGACAAGCACAAGTTCTAGTCCTTTGCAATACAGACTTGCATAATGAGAAAAATTGAACAAATCAGGTAGTCCAGCATTCTTAACTGCATGTTTGGCACAGAGAGAGGTTAACCTTCCAGTTTTGTATAAATTCACAATAATCACGACAACATGTATGCTAACTGTATGCTGTGTGCTAAACGTGTGCCAACTAATGAATTACCAACAACTTTGACAGAAAGTATTCTGTAGCAGAGTATCTGCAATTATGTAGTACCTTCAGCTTCCAATCAAACACAGCACACTGACAAGCACAGCCCATTTTAAACTAAATTTGTTTTAAAAGTGTGTTTCTTGGGTATCTAGCTCCTAGGTCACCCAACGTAACAATCTGCTTCCAAGTTCTCTGTACGAGTAATTCCTGCCAGAAAATCGCTGCATACTTACTCTGACACGTGTGCTGGCCTCATTTGCAGTTCCTAACATATCAGAAAAGCGCTGCTCGCACAAGTGTAACAACACTACAAGGTAGAGACCGGAGCTGATAAATTCATAGTCTGCCTTAAAGGAGATCAGAAGAAACATTCAGAATGTCAGTAATACATCTGCATATATGATTCAAGTAGAACAACAATTAGA
The DNA here is from genome assembly GCA_024362935.1 of Setophaga petechia. Classification (NCBI taxonomy): domain Eukaryota; kingdom Metazoa; phylum Chordata; class Aves; order Passeriformes; family Parulidae; genus Setophaga; species Setophaga petechia. The sequence goes on from JANCRA010000005.1 coordinate 110,425, forward strand.
TTTTTAATGAAATCATTACAGAGTTATCTCTAGTTGTTCGAAAGAATTAGGAAAATGTAATACTAAAAAATTTAAGTTGCTGAAAAGCTATTTATACCTCTTGTCCTTCCCATCCATCCCAAATCTAACATGTTATCCTTGAAGATAAACAGAGTTCTACAAATTAAATCTGTAAGCCTGATTAGCTCAGAGGCAAGAATGTGCAAGTCAGAGTATTATATCACTTGGGGAAATCAAACCAGTATTGCTGGTTTCTTCTCCGTGGTCTCAAGGCTTTACAGAAAGCCAAAATAAAGGAATATATTTTAAGAATGTTATTATATAAATATTTGAGAAATTCCTTTACCTGCTAAGAGAAGAGAAAAATTTTTAAAATGCTACTGCTGAACAGATAATTTAGTCAATTCTTTAGGAAAAAAATTCAAAGTTCTTAATTCTATTAAAGTGCAGTGACAGCAGCAACCAATAAGCACTAGCACTAAAACAAGATGTCTTGAGAAAGACTTTACAGAGACTTCCCCGACTGACAGGAATTCGAGTACTAGGGTAAGAACTTACTTTAAAAATAAAAAAATTAGAGGCTGACGTTTTGCCCCAAAATTGATGTCACTTGGCATGGATTCTTACAACTTGGTATTTTCTTTAAATATTTGAGGTAGGCTAATAGCATTAGTCTTCATATAATGTCAGATTACAACCCAGAGAATAGGGAAGACCCCTCTGAATAAAGTTCATTAAAAACACCAGCTCTGTGTTATTTACTCTTTTTTAAATACTACACAATCCAGTACGTCTAAGATATTCTATTTTAAATAACAAAAGTTATACCAATGGGCCTTTGATTATTTTTAAGTTAGGAGCAGTTATTTGAAGGAGCAGTTAGAAACTGCTAGAACAGAGGTTAGTTTCTACCACTCTAATGAAATAAAAGAAATTTGTAATTGTATGTTTAAAACAACTGCTAAACTGTGTTCAAAAACAGCTAAAAGTGACAACAAGGCCTGACTAGGAAATTCAATATAATCATGCTAGAATTCACACTCCACCTATGTGGCACAGATACTGGATTACAAAGCTAGATGACAGATATGCAACTAAGGAAAGAGATATGTTACACTTACTGAAAGCTCAGCTGTAGGAAGCATAGCAGGAAGGTAGTGGTAGTTGGAATATTGAGGAGAAAAATCTGTTCCACATTAACATTACTTTACATGCATAACAGCCCTTCTGAAATGGAGATGCATTTGGCTTCTCTAAAGACTGCCCTCCCAGCAAGAAAGCAACACTTACCAAATAAGGTAAAATATACTAACTTGTTCATTTGCATGTGCCCTATAAAGTTCATGAATGTCAAAGTCTTCCAGATTGAGATGCAACTTCTCTTTGCACAATTCACAAGTTGTCACTGCTTCCAAAGAAGAACCTGGTGGGGTGGTGGGCAAGGGGAAAACTCAGTGTCAAGTTTCAACAGTCTATAACATACCACACTCATATAAACATTAAAAACTCTATGTAATTTTTGACGTTATTTTGCAGAGCAAGGTTACAAGAAAAGCAAGCCTCTAATAGAATGTAGTGACATCTGCTACTGTCAGAATTTAAACCCTGTAGAATGTTTATTCTCTATCCAGCTGCACCTATTTTGCCTCACATTCACTCTGGGCATTATTATGCTTCTTCCTGCAAGTATGGCATAAAATCGCTTCTTGGGCTTTCTGAATTTTACCGTGTAATTCAAATACACACAAAAGTAAGAATAAATACACCATAACAAAGTTATTGTTAAGTAACATTCTGTCTTAAGTACCAGTTTTAAAACAGACTCCTCCATAAGCAACAAGATGAACAAAGCGATTTGATAGTGGACTTTTGTCTTCATATGTAGCTAAATAATTCAAATTATTTTTCCTCTACAGGCTGAGGCTTCTAAAACATCCCTTTGCTGATGTGTATCCTCTGGTGCTGAGCAAAAAGGTCAGATACTAGCACCTTCCTTTGGTATAAAGTATTTCCTGTATTCCATCAAGCCACCTACTTTTAAGAATACTGCAGGTAACAGTTACAAACAGTCAATCAATCTGTTACAAAAATATTTCTACAGCATGCAATATCTGAAATGTTTCTTAAACAATTATATATGCACTTTTAAGTAATTTTTGAAGTGCCTTGAATGGGAGTATCTTCAAGAAAAAATTAACATACTTTAGTTACAATTCAAAATAATTTCTGGATTTTCAAATTCCTATCACCGTTAACAGTTAGCTCAGCTATAGAAGTCTTGGAAAAAAGCACAACCATTTCCATAAGGAAGGGTGGGGAACAAATGCCACCCAAAGTGGTACAACTGAAGCGGCAGAGTAATTCTAAAGCTACACATCTGCAACATTATCTTTCGTCCAATATCTTAACAGACAACCACAAAAAATGCAGTTCTCTAAACAAAAAATACAGTTCTTGGAACTACTCACATGAGAAGCTGCGCAGAACACAAAAAGCCTGGAAGTGCCATACTACTGTTTGTCCCCACTGCTTGCTTTTCAGCTAAATACCCCAGCAGGTGCAATCCTTCCAACAAGTCTCCCATATAACTGGAAGTCTATCTTGGTCTAGAGTTTGCTTTACCTGAATTTATCTTCGACTGCAGCCATTTTTTCATGCACTCCTGGTGAACATACTGCAGACTTCCAGTGCATTTGCATGGTTCTATTAAAAGGTTGTCAGAACTTGCAGAGGACATCTGACAGATTCTGCATATGTCACCCTCTTCATCTTCAGAATCTTCTAAAAGCAGGCTGAATAGGATGGAATACCAACAAACGCTGTGACATTTCATGTAGGACTTTTTATAATGAGAATTCCACTTATCAAACTGTTCTCAAACCCATGAGAATTAAAACAAGTTTCTTTAAAGACAAAAGTGAGAATACAACTGAGTTGCCACCTCCTCTAAAATAAAGGGTTTTTTTAAAATCATGATTGCAGAAAGCCCCCTCAGGTTACAACAGGTATATTTTACTGTTCCAAAAGAAAATACTAACTCACCTTTCCTTTATTTTCTGGAGTCTTTCCGGATCTCTTGAAGGTGGTATTTTAGACTTGCCACTTTCTTGTCCATCAGACTGATTCCAGCCAGAGGGAATAATATCTACAGTTATCATAAGATTGTCAGACAGATTGCTTCCTAATGTTGGAGGCACTGCAAAGCGAAAGAGAGAAGCAGGCAAAATTCCTGAACCTCTTCCACTGGAGGCTGAATCCGGTGGGGAGGCAGTAGCTGTAGAAATAACAGATACTGCAGGCGTTGGTCTGCTAACAGAAGCCCGAGGAGGGCTATCTGATGCTTCAAGAGAGGTGTCCTCACCTGACTCTCTCCTTCTAAAGACATGTTGTGATCTAGCAGTTGTATCAGGGGTAGAGATCCTTGCAGATTCATCTCTTCCTTCTCTTCTTCTTCTGGAAAAGAGAGGTGTACATCTGTTCCTCAAAGAGGATGACAACCAGGATCCTGTGCTCCTACTTTCAGTGTCGGGTCTGTAACTTTCTCCATCAGAATCAGAGCTGCGATTCTGTGAAACTCCTGACAAACCCCATCTTCGTCCAAGAAAACTGAACCCCTGAGAAGCTTCGGATGACTGAAGTCCTGGAACCTCCGGAGTCGCAGCTCCATGACTACCAGACAGAGCAGCAGCTTGAACTCTTGGGGCTGCTGTTGACTCTTCGGGGCCTAACGATCTTGTATGCAATGGGTCTTGGCTAGACCTTCGAGAGAAAAATGTGGATGACATACTGGATGCCAAACGAGACAGCAGCTGTCTGGTGGTGCGCCTCCCTTCACTGTCAGCTGCAGACTCATTCAGTGACCTCTGAGAAGATAAAATCCTTTCGGAACCACTTGAGGAAGGGGTTCCATCTCTAATGGCAGTAAGAGAAAATGCTGGCTGCACACCCCTCTGGGGAGATTCCAATTCATTTCTCCTTTGTCTTGAAGAATGGCTGGATCTTGAAGAGCTCACGTTAGAGTCTCTGTCGAAAAAAGATGGCTGATGATCAGAAGGCAACTGGCGGTTCACGGATGCATTCAGCCTCAAAGTGCTTAATGAGTTTTCTTTTGGTCTTGCTCCCTCTGCGTATGAAGAGGCAGGCCTGTCTTGAAGATCTGTTGCAGAAAAGCAAAGGAAAATACTATGATGATGTGCACATACACATCAGGAAACATCCAAGGTTAGGTTCAACAGGGCTCTAGGCAACCTGTCCTAAATGAAGATGTCCCTGCTCACTACATGGGGATTGGACTAGGGGATTTTAAAGGTCCCTTCCAACCCATACCATTCTATCACTCTAACAAGCACATCTTCTGTAAATGCTGTCTGAGTATCTCAACACACTGAGAAGAACTCCACTGTAGATGAAGCACAGCTCACATGAAGCAGCTGAGGTGGCTAGTGTCCTTCCTCAAACAGCTGCACTGGGTGGTTGTGGGTGGGAAAAGGGGGAAGAAGAAACAAGCGTGGATAGATGAAAGTAGGAAACAGAAGCTCTCTATGTAGTCTCAATTTTAAAACTTTCATCTTTGCAGTTTTGGTGACTTTCTTTTAATGCATTCTGCCTTGCAATCACAATTTACTGCTCAAGATGGGCTTTATTTACCTGGCAGATTCCAGCTAATGAAACATCTGCACAGATGCCAATCATCTACCATATGCTTTTGATTACACATCAGGGAACACAGCTGAGAGTTTTTTAATAGCACTTAATAGCAGCACTACTGCTAGAAATGCAGCATAGACAGTACAAAGCAAGGCTGCTCCCAGTCCACTTCTCCCATAAGGCCCTACCAGGTAGAGTAGCTGAACTGCCCACTTACTAAAAAGTGCTACAAGTATGATGACATTAAAATATACTCATCTGTCAAGGCAAGACTCCAGGACAAATTCTGAAAGTAGTTTTTAGCTTTTCTGCTTATCTTCTATACTTAAAAACGTGGCATTTTCTTTAACCTCCGCATTACAAAATACAATTAATGCATCTGCAAAAGGTTGCAGATCAAGACTAATGGCGAGCTTCCCCTGAGACAGGTCTAGAACGTCACAGCACTCTGAACAGAAAGTGAAAATCACAGTGCTGAAGTCCTTACTAGTCCTAGCAGTTGACACGAGACAAACCTCTCAGCTCAGGTCAAGTGTGTGTTTATTCATTTTTATTCTCAGTGTTCTAACAGTTTTCCCTAATAACCATTTGAGAACCCAAATAAAAAGAGATAATATGCACCTTTAAGAAAAAACTTCCCTGGGTCAAATCAACATTATTTCTCTTCCCATACCTAAATACAAAGAGATTTTAAGACAAATAAGAAATGAGCTTTACTGAGTAATCACAGAGTTACAGTGGCGATCATCAACACCACAATGCATCTACAAGCGAGACCATTCATATATCCTTCAATGGTTTGGTCAACACATGGAAAGTGGTCAACCAATTTTATTTAAAAGGATATTTAAAATCTATTTTGTGGTCATGTTTTCAATAAAATATTAAAAAAACATGCCCAGCAAAGTTCTGGATGTTCCATCCCTGGAAGTGTTCAAGACCACATTGGATGAGGCTTTAAACAATCTGGGATAGTGGAAAGTGTCCCTGCCCATGGCAGGAGGTGGAACAAACGGTGCCTTCCAAACCAAATCATTCTGTGATCCTATGAACATGTTAAGAAACTAAAAGCAGTACAAACTGTAGGTTTATGAGCTTTCAGTTACATGAAACATACATGTTGAAGGTGAAAAGTCACTGTTTCCATAGCTGGGATCCAGCAGGTTATTAACAGACAGATCTGTTCTTCTTTCTAACTGTGTTCGCTCTCTCACCAGATCGGTTCCAAGGGAGCCAAGCATTACTGATGAAGATCTAGGAATCCTACTGCATCTCCAGGAGGAATCTAGAAAGAAACAGTAAATAAATACCCTGGTTTTGTCATCATCTCAAACTCCATTAAAACTGACACTTACACAGACATTTTCGCTATTCATATCAAGGGCAAGTTTAACATCACCACTAGGCTGACCAAGGACCCAACTGCCAACATAAAGCTAAGTGCACTCTGCTGATGCAGGCACTTACTCCATCTTGCAGAAAGTTGGCTCTGAAAGCTACATCAAGCAAAAAGTAGTAATACTTTTGTGAATATTCAGACCCATTAACACTCTTACAGGATACAAGAGGAAGAGAAGTAGCATCTTGCTTCCTAATGGTAGCTAGTTTTTAAAAAGGTTTCACATCATAGCAAAACAGCAGCTTGAGACTTAGCAAATACTGCCATTCTACTTGACATTACTTAAATGAAATTTCATTTCTCATAAAAACAGCTGATGAAGCTTAAATGCAGTTTAGACACAACTTTAAAAACAATGACTAGCACTGTCCTTGTTCATATTACAGAGTAAAACACTTCAGCGTAAAAATGGATCTTGGTTTTTGTTAACAGCTCCAAAACTGCATAGCAAGCTGTATATACATCAGCTGGGGAAAAAAACTCTAGTTCCAAAAGAGTCTTCAACGGCTCTGAAAAATTCACCTTGACACCACTTCATTGTTAACTTAGAAGAAGAAATTTAAGCACTCATTGGTCGGCAGTGTGACAACCAACCAACACAGAAATGGAAATATAAACAGTCCTACACCATGAGAAATGTTAATGGTCGTCATTTTATTAACACAGTAAGAAAGTATCAATAATACTGAGGTTTGAGCAAGAATTTATTAATTTTATTTGGGTATCTATGCAATTCCGTAAGGTTTATTAAAAAAACCCATTAATCCATACTCACAAGGGTAATCTGAATTAATTTAATGATCTGTATCAAAATGGTTTAGAATTATTTTCAGCATAAGGTTTTGACCGTTACTTCCTGAGCTTTAGATTTCTGCTGGCATACTGTATAAATTCTGTCTATCCAAGTTTCACGAACTTACCCACAGCTTCAATGAAAATCTCAGGTTTTCCTGCAAGAGCTCTTAGTGTAGAATGTTTCTTCAGCCAGGACCTAGAGAATGAGTTCAGGCCCTGCTAAAAAAGGAACACCTTCTTCCCCGACCCCTAATGACAGTGCTCTAACCAGCCATGGTGCTGTGCTTGAACATATTGCTAAGTATGGTAAAGATTTCCTTTCTGCTGGCTCTGCACACATTGATGCATCAACGCCATCTGACTCATGAAATAAGAGCAGCTGCACTCATTCTTTTCTTGACATCCTAACCAATGAAGGTATGTTTGAGCCAGGAAGTTCAGCTTGACCACAAATGGAATAGGTACAGGTAATAATTCTGAAATGGTATGAGTACAACTGGACTTCCAAAAGACCATGTAAACAGCATACTCGGAACTTTGGACGCTGTTGTCATTGTGAACATACTCTTCAGACGGGCATAAATTTTCACTAATTAAGAAAGATAAAGGCATAATATTTGAAGCAAGTCTTTTAAAGCTTGGCAGAACCTCATCTTGCTACTCAGACAATTTTGATGTAACTCAGCTCAAGCAATCAACCACTCACCTGAAAAGGCAGCCAAGCCATTACTTCTCACAGAAGAGGTAGATGTACAAGATAGTTTAGGTCTCTTTGAATCACTATCTTGCTGCTGGCTATGCAATCTTGGATATGCTCCCTGAGTTCTCTCAGATTCACCGTAACACCCAGATGTGAAATGAGAGGAAGGTGTAGACTGAAATAACATTAAAAAATAAATTACATAGTACATCAGATGCACTTATACTCCACAAAAGTGTACATAACGTAAAACTCACAAACCTTGTAAAGAATAAGTTTAGATACAAAACCTTTTCTTTAAAAATAAAGTACGAATTATGCTTGTGCTCTTGATTAGTATTTCTAGGTTTACTCAATAGAGTCCTACCAACAAAAGTCAGTTTCTGTAACGTTCAACATTTTATTTCCTTTCCAGATAGATGTGGCTTACAACAAAAAATTGTTGCAAAAAGGGGGAAAAATTATATTCCTGGTCTGTAAGACGCTATAAACACAATCAAATATAGCTTTACAGATCCCCAAGGGAACATATCTTGCTGTCCAGAAATGGCCAAAACTTATGTTTTATCAAGCTAAAATATAATTAGCTAAGGAGCGAGCTTCAGGAAAATTGTTTGAAACAAGTATATTTTGATTACAACAAGCTTAAGCGCAACTGAAGGATTTCAGAGAAAAGAACAGATACAAAGCAACTTTTGCAGTGTACAGCATCAAAATAAAATAGTTCTCAAAAACTAGCACTATAGGACCTAGGAAAAAAGTTTGTAATAGTCTACAAAGCTGTTTATCTGGTTACTTACAGTTAAGGCATTCATCTTCTATTCTAAATACTTCAGGTTTATTTTTTTCATATAAAAAAGTTAAGCTCAATCAAAAAGCTGAATTGAGCTGTTTGTCTTCCCAGAAACTATCCACAACCAAGATCCTTTGAAGATCAACCGAATTAGACTACATTATATCTGTGTTTTTTTTCTACTTAGTTATGGTTTTTACTAAGTTTAAGCCATAACTTCTTACTCTTTCACACTAAGAAGTCTTTTAAGTATTTCCCTCATCTCATCATAAAAAACCAGGGAAACAAACCAACATTCAGAAACCAAGTACAAAGCCAGAATACTTTCCCTTATTAATCTTCTATTTAACATATCACTTATTTTTTAATCATTTACTACTTGATACGTGGAATTTTCAGAGTGTCTTCTGCAAGGATCACTTGCATTAGAATTTACTTCAAGAGAATAATTAACCTCAATGGAGGGAAAAAAGAGTTTCTACCTTGAAAACCATAGCACTAATTTAACTAGATATGTAGACCACTTAGAAGCACGGATTCCACTTGCATTTGAACTATAGGTAGACATCTACCATGACCTCCCCTGAAGGCCAACACGTGCACACTAGTTCCTCCCTCCTCAGTGTCTTCACCCTTGACTCACCTAAGAAAACCAACGCCTCTTTAATGATGTGAGCCCAAACATATTTCCCTTTTAAAGTGAGTAAAATTTTTATTTCACTATTGTCCCACCAAACTTGTTCACAGTTTTCTGCTTTTCTTATTTTAATATTTCTACCGTGCTTTAAAGTGTTTTTCTGTCACTCTACAATGCATAAGCGTGCCACAAGCAAACTACTTTATTCTTGGAGTTAGCAAGGCACATTCCAGAACCCAGTTAAGACAAACTCTCAGAGCCTGCGTCTTGAATCTCAAGTAAGCATTCTTTTGCTTGTAAGTAAGAACAATCAGACTACGAGCTACACCTCACATGTAAATTTCCTCAAGTAGGTCTCCAAACCCATGAACTCTGTGTTAATTCACAAAGCTAGTACCACCCAAGAAACATCCCACCTCCCACCCCGGGAAATACCTGAGGGAGCAAGTATAAATAATATGAACTTTGCTATCCACAGGACTGTAACATGTCTGAGATTCTAATCACCCCCTCCTTTTTTCTTTTTAAATACACTTTTACAAAGCTACTGACTTTAAATGCATTTCTTAGTTCTTAGTAAAACTAATACACTATTTTCATCCTCTGAATGTTTTTAAACACTGCTATCTTCTAGTTTTTGCTCCATCTTGAATTAGTAAGATCTACTTATCTAAAAACGTTACAGAGAGCCCTGCTGGCAGCTCTTCAGATTGGGAAGACTAAAGTAAAACCCTGGGGTTTCAACATTTTTCCCCAATTATCAGGCATTAACAGTTCTCACCAATCTGCTTCTGCTTCCCAAAAATCTTCCAGAATGAGGGTGATCAAGTGTCCCTGAGTAGCGTGTTGGAGACGTTGCTGGAAGCTTCCAAGGAGTTTCACGGGTGTCCCTTTCTCCAATTCTCCAGTCTCTACTGGAACTATTCAATACACTGGATTCCTGAAGAACAACGTGATTATCATATGCATCTTGTAACTTAAAAATAACCCAGTATCTGGTCTGAGTATTGAAAATACAGGGAAGTGGACGCAGTAACAAATCTGGGAACATTTATTAAGAAACCTTGAGGGATAGCCAAGAAATGAAACAGGCTTAGAGAGAACCACCGGCAAAAGGAAAGTTTTGTTATTCATTTTTTTTAAAGTACTTTATAGCAGCTCTTTCATCTGTCCTCTGTTTTGAACTAGGACAATAAAAAGTCAAAATGTAAGGCTTTTGAGGCATTGGCCTGACTTGGGTACTGCAGCAATACAGCAGAATTAAGGGCCTGATTTTCCAGTGTTATGCAAAAACCCCCACAGGTGTAGAAAGGGTCTCTATGACAACAAAAGCACCTCTGGTCACTAAAACAAGTTGAATTTCAATGAATAGGTTATAACTGAGGAAAGTGGCTGCAATTTAATTTGCCCCATAGAATAATAATGGAGATTAGCAAAATTAATAGAAATACAACCATTTTATTAACACTAAGCAGCATTTTTGAGTGATTATTTGTCCATTCTCTTTCTATGAACTATGAGTACTACAAACACAGTAGCACTGTGTTTGTCAGCATTTCTTAAAAGCAACAGCAAAGCGTTCAAAGCCAAACCAAAACAATGCAAAAATCTCAGCCAGTTTTCTTCCTTCATTTCAGCTTCAGATTATTTAAAATCCCTTCTCAGAATTTAACAATTAAAGCTCTATATAAGGTATTCTGGTTATGGTGTGTGTTTTCAGCAGCTGAAAAATGTTATCAGGAAAACATTCAAAACAATTTTATAAACTGTTCTTGACCCTATGCCTCCACTGAAAAATAAAACCAACTTACAATTTATTTGTCATAAAATGTTTGCTATGTTGTATCATAACAGATAGGATTTTTTTTCTCATACTATGACACTAGTTCGATTTTTTTATTTTAAAGTTACCTGGCAACAACACTATATCCCATACATCTGATTAGTTTACAATTAACCTCTTCGTTATGCCTCCTCAGATAAGCAGGGGCTAGTACCCAGACTGATCTCAAAAGTGCATGACGTACAAGAATTCCATAAGTGCATGAAAAAAAAACCCAACAATTAAGAAAGATGGAAACCTTTTGTATTTGTTAGTCCTAATCAAAACCAAATATAAATTTGACTGATCTGTCCCAGAAGTTTTTGAGTTAACTTATAATGAAGTGTTCTCTCTACAGAAATTCTGTATTAAAAATCCAAGCCCTCTCGATACCTAAAGAATTACTGATAGTCCAAGTTTTTCTTCTAAATGACAAATTTTAAATTATTTGTAACTGAACTAGATCTTAAATACTTAATGGTAGGTTTCTTAATGGATTAACAAAGTGAAAAGGCCTGTCCTTTGTATTCCTATCTGACTGGACTTAACCTTTCTTGCTCTGTAATCTTAACCTGCCAGCAATAAGGCAATTTGCTCCTTCCAGCTCTGTACATACCAAAGGTCAGTCAAGAGACGGAGCTTCCTACAGTTTTATCACTAAGCACCAGTGTTGTGTAATGAGTTCTCAGACTGCCTTCTACAAACTGGGAGTGGAAAAAAGGGATACAACATAATCTTCTATACAAATATTTTCCCTGCTGTTTTAACTGGCAAGTGTTATGAGATCATTCCTCAGCTCAGAATCACTTTGCTCAACAGGAAATAGTCAAAAGAATACACAGTGCAGTGAACACATTGCAATTTATGTAATAAATAAAATAATGAAAGATATGTTGTGTCAAAATCCTTTAACAGCACCAGTTCAGCTGAAGACATCTGATCAATGGCTTTCAGTATACATACACTGTGTGGACTGTGCCCACCTATCTCTACAAAAGAGTAAGATTGTTCCATTTGCGTTTGCTGAGCAGCCAGACAGCAAAAAAGATGCAGGACTCCAAAATGCAAAAATTACTGACAACTGCTCCCCCTTGTACATTCAGCCTATATATTGTAGCCTATATAATTACAAGCACATGGCATGCTGAAGATAACAAAAATGTAACACACACAATTAACTGTGCTAAAAATAATGTTCTACTACTTGTAAAACTGTTTCTCAAAAAGGCATTATATAATACAATGCCCCAGATAGCCTGCCAGCAGGGAACAAATTCCTAACCATTTTTTTAAAAAATATGAACATTTAATCACAGAGTTAAGTTTCTGCAATTTCAAAGACCAAAATGGGCTTACATTTCTGGGCCCAAAATTGAGGTGAGAACTGCTGACAGGAGAAGAAAAAAAGTACTGAGATAACTGAGAGAAACTGCTGTCTGTTGCTTCCAAGTGTCAAAAATAATTTCTACAGTAGTTTTATCTCTGCTTCCCATAATACCCTCCCAAACTGCAAGTACCTGCACAGTGTGAATACTTCCTCTTGAGAACAGCTTCCCTTCCCCACAAAAGTAGTTTGGTTAGTGTAAAATGCTGCTTGTGAAATGGAAAAAGGTCTTTTTTCAGTCCCATGTAGCACACAGAAAGCCCAGCTGTACTAACATACTGACATGCAGGCTTATGTGAGTCTCTGTTGGTTTTGCACAGTGCGGTTTTTGGCAGCTGCCAAAACCCTTGGGGGCCAGAGAGATGGCTTCTGTAATTAGCTGCTGGAAGCTTCCACTATGTTTGGCAGAGCAAATCCCTGATGGCTCTGAAGATGGACGGGCTGCCGGTCAAGGCTAGGCCAATTAGAGATGGTAGGAACACCTCTTGTGATGACAGATTTCAGAAATCAAAACAAAAGGAGGGATGCAGTTTTAATTTCAGCCATAACAGATTAGAAGGTGAGAACATGTGAGGGAAAACAACACAGTGACACCAAGGTCAGTGGAGAAGGAGCGGGAGGAGATGCACCAGAACCAAGGCTCCCCTGCAGGCTGTGGCGAAGGCCATGGTGAAGCAGGCTGTCCTCCTGCAGCCCATGGGTCCACCCGCAGCCCATGGGGGAGGTGCTCCCACTGGAGCAGGTGAATTCCTGGACAAGGCTGTGATTCAGTGGCAGAGCCGATGGAGAGAGAGGGCCCCTGCTCCCAGGCTGCAGCAGCTGTCCTTGGAGGATTCATCCCGTGGAAGAGTGCCCCAAGCCACAGCAGTTTTGGGAAAACTGCTGCTCATGAGAATGGACCCATGATGGAGAAGTTCAGAGAGAACTGTGTCCCATGGGAGGGACCCCTCGGGTGAGGAACTGACCAAAATCCCCATGCCCTGTCTCCATGCACTGTCAGTGCGAAGGAGGGAGGGGCTGGGAGAAGCAAAGGTGTTTTCCAGGGATTATTTTACTTCTCATTATCCTCCTCTGATTTTGTTAGTAATAAATTAACTTTGTACCTTTAAGTTCAGGCTGTTTTGCCCTTGGAGTGTTTTCTCACAGTCCTTATCTCAACTCATGAACCCTTCATTAAGTTTTTCCCTCCTCTGCCCAGCTGCGGCAGGGGAGGATGAGTGAGCAACTGTTGCCTGGCATTTGGCCGGTGCCAAACCACAACAGAGTCTACAGCTCCTCTTCTTACCTTTTTCAAAATATAAACACAGGAGGTGCTGCAGAACGGTGTAGCCTTGTTAACTGACAACATACTGTACTTTTTGCATCACCAACACATTACGTGTAATGCCCTACCCACATCAAAGTTCAAACAAAATCCTCACCTCTCCCGCAACAAAAAACTCCATTTACCCAGATTTAGGATGGCAGTGGTTCATAAGAAAATAGATCCATATTATCAGAATGCCCTCTCATTCATTAAACAGCTGATTTCTAAAGGTGCAGCTACAAACAAGAGCAGGTAAAACCAGAAAATCTAGAACTACTAGTTCACCGATTACTGTCACTGGTCTGGTTAGTAAATTCTTGCATCTTAGAAAATTTTTTTGTCTAAGTTTTGGGGCTTTTCTTGGTTAAAAAAGACACTTTTAAAATTATTTATACTTTATAAAAAGGAAAAAAAATACATTACCTGGTATCCAGATTCTAATCTCCATGAAGATTCTCTTGTACTATATGCACCAGATAAACTGTTGCCAGTACTGGATCCTACAGGAGAGCTGGAAGCCTGAACAGATATCCTGCGAGGAATTCTTGAGGGTTTTGACTCCATCCTTTGTATCCTGTACAAGGACATATCGATCATTTTTTTCTCATGGAAGCAGGGAACTCATGCAAAATAGGCACAGGTCATTCTGGGTGTAACATAAATATGACTCACACACACAAATATTTACATAGTACTTTGGTCTGACTGCATCAGCAAAATGGGGAAACAAGTTCTTATCCTAGTTTTTGTAACCTCTTCCTAACATCTCCTCCCATCCCTCATTAGAAAACTACAGTCCCTTTTATGATTTTGTTACGATATATTCTTGCAATTATAAGTGTAAGAGGTACTCCCTTAAGAACCACACAGTACCCACACTAACGCAAAACGAGTCAGGAACAGATTACTCAGATTTCTCAAATTAATATATTACATTTTTGCCAATGAACTGCATCTCAACACTTGCAGAAATTATATTCAGATTTATTCCTCAGGGTTGAAATTGTGAAACCTCACCCTCCTGTGAAAAAACACATCCACAGTCTATCCACCTTCAACTTCTCCACAGACAGCTCCCATGGAAGGGAACATAGGCAAAGGAGCACAGGTTATCTCACAAGTGTATTCATAGACTGACTTCTCACTTGCTGACTGTTTATCTACCTTTTGCTCTTTCTAGGCATTTCAAAAGAAATGCTGTGAGATGTGCTCCTATACTCATCCCTGCACTTGAAATGGGATCTGACTTAATGTTTACCTAAAACTCAAGACAGCTAGTTTCTTCCTCCTCAGGATAGTAGAGACAGAAGCAGACCACAAACGTTAGGTCTTAAAAAAATTTAAGGAAACTGCAGTATCCTCAATGGTATGGTACATGAACAATAGCATGACACGTAACAAACAGATGGCAGAGGATCCCAGTGATACAGGGTGATTTGCCAAAGTGCTACAGTCTATTTAACCACTTTTAATTCTGGCCTATCCTTCTGAGAACAGGAGTAAACTATATTGATTAAAAAAAACCCTATCCATCAACAAAGCACTCTTTTTTTCCACAATTCAGTCATGCCCATCAGTATCACATTCTGCAAAAAGCTGCTACATCAATCCCGACACACTTCGTGTCTGGCTGCAGTTTAAAGGTGAGTCCACATACTCAGGACTTTTCATCTTTGCTCAAGTCACGCTGAATTAAATATTCTACCTGGTAAAAGCCAATTAGCTTGTACAGAACTCCACCACCTCTAACAGTATGGACAGCTGAGGTTAGTTTCCTTAACCACTGTTCTCATGTACGTTTACTTGTTACCTAGCTTTACAAGAGCAGCCAAAATGCTTAATATTGCAAGTAGGACTCTAAAGTATACCAGGTTTAAGTGACTGTTTACCTTCGTGTACAAAAGAGCTACTGGCCCCTATTAGAGAGGACATCTGCCTCCAGACCACACTTCCAACACCAATAACCCGTCCGTGTTTGCCAAAGCCATCACCAGGTAAACAAGACCCAGTTAAGAATCTAAAATGCTCACTTGCCCAACTTTGCATCAATATACTGCATTAATTAATTAATTTAATTTCCCAGATTACATTTAAAACCTTTGGTAAATATTCAGCGATTTATGCAATTCTCAAGTTGTACGTACATCTGTATCAATAGGAATGTTCTAAGCAGCAGTCCAGAGTTCAAAAGAAACCAGTTAATTGTGGAAGTTTAAAAGAAATTGATTACAAGCCTAATTATCTAAACTACAGCACTTCAAGTGGATCATTAGTTCAGTAAAAGTAACAATCATATTTATTCTCAAACTGTAATGATAGCTAATTTATTCTTCACAGTAATCTGTCATGATGTGCTCTACAAGTTTAGCACTTGTATGAAGCTGCAATGAGTGTAAAAAAAGTAACTATCAAAGCTGCAAACTATAAAACTAAAATAATATCACAAGAATATAGACTAGTGTAGGCTGGACAGGACAGCTGTGTGTCTTGATGAGATCTGATAGTCAAAGCACTGTTTGTCTGTGTTTTACCCTGATATAAAATACAAGGAACAAACACACAAAAAAATGGATCCAAGTCTGTACTATTAAGTACTCAACAAAGAGTGCTGGCATTATCTCCTCTATTATGGATCATTCTGTTTCTGAATCACTTTGTTTCAAATAGGCGTGGAACCAGATGAATAGCATAGATAAAAGTCAGACACGGACACACATGGAAAATTCAAAGGTTCTAGAAGGAATGGAAGTTCCTATTAGCAGCAATTAATGTCCAGATGAGTCAGCGGAGTAGACAGAAGCATAAGACAACTTCAAAGACTAAATTATAAATCATCTAATACTAATAAAATTGCTTATGCACCATCCACAGAACAGATTAAGAGCATTCACACAGAACAGGATGCTGTGGAAGACTGGACACCAGAGCAAACTACCTGCAAAAGATGAAATTGAGTCCAAAATTAGCAAATTCCTTCTACAGACATACATAAATAGGCACAAGACTAATTTTCTCCTTTAATGGTAGCCCCAAGAGGACAGACAATGTTACTCATCAGCCTTATCCTGAAAATTAGCACAGGTTGTGATTTCAATCCAAGTATGTCAGGACAATACTACCTATAGAGTATTTTCTTTCTACAAGTAAAGAAATCTTGCAGAAACTATACCCAAAAAAAGGTGTTTAAACCAACTTAAGGCAGCACAATAGGAAAGGCAAAATTTAATGCACCAGTTTATGTATACAAACTGCGAGTCATTTCCTGCATACAACCTTAATTTTTTTCTGCAGTCTTTGCTTCAGCCAGCAAACGAGAAGGATCTGCTACAAAGATCAATCAGAGTAACATAAGAATAGGCATTTGACATCTGCCATGTCTGATGCAGAAGTGAAAAGATGCTGAATAAAAGGCCTTATGATCTAGGCAAAGAACTTCAGGTCGAGGAAATCAGACTTTACCTTTCCCTTTCAATAAAGATTTGGTGACATAAAGCATGTTGTTAAGATGAATCATTTTTTAAAATCCGCTGCCCAAGAGGTCTTCAACTTCTGGGCATCCATAATAAAATTTATTTGCAATCCAACTAGGAGAAGTCACAGAATAGTTTGAACTGGAAAGGCTATTTCAAGGCCATCTAGTCCAACCACCCTGCAGTAAGCAGGGACATCTTCAACGAGATCACATGGCTCAGAGTCCCATCCCACCTGACCTTCCATGTTTCCAGGAACAGACCATCCACCACCGCTCTGGGCAATCTGTGCCCACGCTTCACTGTGCTCATCATAAAAAATGCCTTCCTAAAATTCACTCCTTGTCCTAACACAACAGGCTCTACTGAATGTCTGTCCCCATATTTCTTAAACACCCTGTTTAAGTACTGAAAGGCAGCAATGAGGTTTCCCCAGAGGCTTCTCTTCTCCTGGCGAAACAACCCAAATTATTTCAGCCTTTCCTCATAGTCTCACCCAGATGGACAGAGATGCAGCTGAAGTCAACGGAGCCATGACATCCATTCACTAGACAGATAAAACTAGATCTAGGCATTTCACCTCTAGTGATCAACACTATTAAGATGTCTTTTGGGTTTCGGAACTTTTTCGCCAGAGTTCTCTGAATACCATTTTAGGCACTGTACCATGAAAGCCTGAGATGCAACTGTCTGTATAGGTGCCTTGAATACAAACAAAACACATACAAGGCTTATGCTGATCGTGGCAACACAATGAGGTGGTTATAAATAAGGTGAGCGTGCTAACATGCTAAGATATCACAGAGCACTGGACAGAGCAACACAATGCTCTCATGCTAAAAAAAAACAACCACACTATTAAAGCCACAACAGTACTATAGTTGTCTGCAAGGGGAATATTGAGCTTGTATACAATATTTCAGAATGAGAATGGTTCCCTTTTACAGCATCATTATCTTAAGGGTTTTCCTGAAGAAAAACACTCAAAACCTCAAACATTTTGTTTACACACAGAGGAATTCAACAAACCCCAAGTGGTAATTAAGATGGTGTAGCAAGTTCTGTAATGACAAAGTAGACACCTCAATTTATGCAGAAGGTAATGAGACCAAAAAATACTTAAATTTCTTCTTGTACTGAGGAAATAATAACAATTATCGTGGAACCAGAAATTGGGTTGATTAAAAAGCCTGTTGTTGCCAAAAAGCAAAGGAACGCCTTACTCAAATATCACACCTGATGTGCCCTTCATTGAGAATCCTCAACACATGAACCAGTAAAAATGCACTTCTGGCTTCTCCATTATTTTAACGCTACTCACACTCATACCCAACAACAGAAAAATGAGAACATGTACAGCAGGATGAGCAGCATTCTTCTTATCAAAGCAACATATTTCACCAGCTTATGACATGTTACACTACTTAGCAATCAAAACCTCATGAAAAAAATTGAAACAATTCCAGAACCTCCTGAAATAAGGGACATATGCAATACCTCTCAAAACTTGGTCAGAAATCAAGTTCTGAAATAAAACTTTTTAGTCATACCTGAGAAACAGATGGCCAACTTGAAAAAGGAGGTGGAGCTGCACAGCCTATTTTGAGCACACAGATCAAATGTCCTGCATTCCTTGATCTGTCACCCCTCTAACAGCATTGTGAAAGACGAACTAGACCTAACACAGCCACGGACAGACAAAACGAATTGATTAAAGATGCAAGCAGTCTTTGAGGCAAAGCAATGCAATCTCAAAAGACAAAAACAGTTACTACCCTTAACTGTCCATTTTTATACCCCCTCGCAAAAAGGGATTCACAAAACACAGAGAGCAAATATTTCTCTTCTGCTTTGACCCTCTCTATCAATAAAAGAGGAGCAATTTCAGGTAATCGCGTCTAAGAGTAAGTAAAGTGTTTGCCAGCTTCCATGATTACTACCAGTTTTAAGCAAT
This sequence comes from Setophaga petechia, assembly GCA_024362935.1. Classification (NCBI taxonomy): domain Eukaryota; kingdom Metazoa; phylum Chordata; class Aves; order Passeriformes; family Parulidae; genus Setophaga; species Setophaga petechia. Next base: position 129,332 of record JANCRA010000005.1, read on the forward strand.
CTTGTACCCTCCATCAGAAGGAAGCATAAGCTTCACTGCCTGCTCCTAAATTCATTCTTCTAGCTTGCAACTATGGACTGACACTTCTACCTAAGACTCGAGCTCTCATATCTACACGTTTTTTTGTAGTTTAAAATACAACTATTCACAAGATTTCCTCCCGAGCAACCCCGGGAGAAAACACGCTCACGTGTCTTCCTCGGAGATTACTCACAATCACGTTTTTATGACAAACAAGACAGAGCTCACGAGTCTTTCTCTCAGACTCTGCAATTCTTCGTTACGACTATTTTCTCAACCTTCAATGTAGTGAAATTGACAAATAATTCGGGAGCCTCTCAGGAACCTCTGAGGAGCAAGAATATTTACAAATGCCGATGGCTGCCCACGCTGCCGCGGCTGGTGCCCCAAGGCCGGGCTGTTCTCGCAGCCAGCAGGTGCTCTGCAGAGCCGCCGAGGGCACCTCACCTCCCCCGCCAGGCCCCGGGAAGCGGCTCGCACGGCTCGGGCCCGGCCGGGGCCCGCGGCCGCACCCGGTCCCGCTACTCAGGCAGCATCCGGCCCCAACGGCTGGGCAGAGGCCGCGAGGAGGGCGGAGAGGAACAGGGGGCACCAGGTGTCACAAAGCCTCGCTACGAGAGCGGGCGCGGAGCCGAGCGGCCGTTGACGGCGATGGCGGAGAGAAGGGTGGATGGGCCAGTCCCAGCACGGCACAAAATGGTTTCCCCGGCCCTGGCGGGAGGCCGCCAGGGCGGGCGGGGCCCCGCAGCAGGCGCGGCCCGAGCCGCAGGCGGCCCCACCGCGGGCAGTCTGTACTCACCGTCACGGCCGGGCCGCCGCGTAGGCCAGGCCAGGCCGGGCCGGGCCGAGCCGCCCGCTCCCGGCGCTCCCACAACACAATGGCGGCGGCGCGAGACCGCCCGACTGCCCGGCGCGGCCACTCCCAGCTCCCGCGAGAACTGCCGCCGCGCGGGCCCGCCCCGCGGAAGGGGCGCGGCGGGGGCGGAGCCGGAGGGCTGTGGGCGGGCCGGAGCTGGAAAAGCCTGCTGGGAGCGGCAGGATTCCCTTCAGTACGCCCGGCAGCACAGCCAGGGACGTTCCAATCGTCTTGCACGTTCGGCCTGAAAGCTGCATCACGCTCTTTGAGTTTTCTGTCTCTGTCACATTCTCTTCCTTGCCTAAAGCCTGTAAATTAATTCCCCCGTCTCTCGTCACCCCGTACACCCGGCTGTCCGGAAGGACGCGGCGGGATGGGGATGTTGGGCAGAGCCCCCTCAACGGCAGAGCAACAGAATTGCCGTTCATTTTAATTGCACGGAGGCCTCAGTTGTGTCCTCTTGAAAGTAACAGACATTGGCAGCCATTTTTACTTGAGGGGAAGATGTTGCATGATGGAAATAAGGAGATAATCTTCCCAAATTCTTAAAATGCCAAGTCTTCACATAATCACAGAACGTAGATAACCAATCCTAAACAAAGCATGATTTCCAGTGTCCCTGGCCACTACAGAACGTGGGAGATGCTTCACAGAGTGTTTCTGAGCCAGGCCCTGAAGAAGACAGGTTATGTTATTACTAACGAGTCTAGACTTGTATCACAGCTGTCATGAGCCTCAGTATTTTACTGATCCAATCTCCATCTGTCATCAGTCTGCAGCAGGGCTTTCCTGAATCCCAGTATCACAATAAGTGCCATAGATCATACTTTGCAAGTAAAATAAAGGAGTGTGCAACAGTAGCAGGCTGGCTATTCTTTAAGGGAGGATGAAAAGAAGAAAACGAAAAGAAAAAAAATTAAAAAAGGGAAGAAAAACACAGTCAAGATACCCCGACTTGGGGCTACAAGACATACAAATTCAGTGTGTCCATGTCTAATAGGTCTGACAGATCTGAGACCTGTGTAAGACCAGCCAGGCTGGTTAGAAACTAGACAGGTGGCACCTAAATTGTAGACCATCCAAATGCTATGTTTAGTAACATCCTTGATTCTGTTTCCATTCATGCTTTTAAATATGTTTGGATTGTATTGCATTTTATTCACTTCCTCACACAGAGAAATAACGGGCAAAGTACTATTTAATTGGAGACAAAGATGTAGAGCTCGGAAGAGCTGTACAATTGAGCTGGGAAGAGAGGAACAATGGAACAAAAATTGATAGGGAGAGAAAGGCGTTGGCTTTTTTTGCTGATGGGCATGTTGACTTTCACCATCATGCCAAGAGCAATGCTTATTGGACTTGGGAAAATCTTGTTTATAGCACCCAGACGCAGGCCTACTGCCCCAGACAATACCATTTATTTGGCATAACTCTCTCCAGGGGAAGAGGACAGCTAGAATGGGTTCATGAATGATTCCAACAGTAGCAGCTACTCTTTTTCCTGGATAGCAAACCAGAGCACTTATAGAAAGAGCACTTAGATCTGTAATAAATTCAATCCTTATGGACATCATTCTGTGTTTTAGTAATGCACAAATCAAGTGTTATTCACAGATCTAGTGAAGCACTGTGTAAATGTGGAGGATGAAGCGTACGGCCTCCCTGCAGCCAGGACAGATGACAGCCACCACTAATCAAGGGCATTATGCTTGTCTTTTTAGAAGCTAGTTAGAAGGTAAGTGGGGAAAGCCCCATCCAATACAAAACTTCAGAGGTCTTCGACTCTGTCTTGCTAACATCAGAACATGATTTACTGGCAATGCTAAGATGTTATACCATTCATTGCATTAGCCCTGTCCAATGCAATGCACAAATTGTATTACTGGAGGGTGGATGCAATGACCTTTATTATAAACAATCTATGAGCTCTATGAGCCATTTGCTACCTCACAGAAAAATGCAATTGGACTATCACCTGAGTTAATGAACTTGCTTTTGTTTTGTTTTTTTTTTTTTTTTTAATCAGCATAATGGATCAAAGATCTAGCCTGTAACAACTAGTTTAATTACAAATATACAAAGTGAGGAAATGTTAAGACATAGTGTTCAATACTACCACATAGTACAAAGACTTCTCTACATTCTGAATCATTGCTAAAATAGGACCATCTTACAAATATGCATATAATTTGGGTTTCGTCTCAGGGAAAATATCTAATATCAGGCGTTAGTGGTTGAAGTCACAAATCCTGTGTAACAGTGTGCTCGTAAAAGGCAAAGCAGTTCATTCAAAGTACCTCTGCTTTATCAAGTTCTTTAACCATATCAGTGATATGGAAACAGGCAGATTTAAATCACATCATTATTAACAGTTACAATCCTTAACTGTCTAGTCTTACATCTCTTCACAAAAAGGGAATCACAAAAGCTGTTTTTTCCACAAATGGCTAAACTTCTTCTAGTATCTGTCTTTAACTTCAATAGGTTGTAGTGTGGAATGTTAGGATTTTCAGAAATCAGTGCTGCCTAGCTGAATAGTTTATAGTTATCCATATTAGTAAGTCATTCTTCAGGAAAATTCATTTTTAATAACCATTTGGAGATAGACCATTTCCATAGACTTTTTTGTTAAATTTCTGACCAAACTGCAAGAATCTTATTAGACTTATTAGAGAGCACATTTTTTAATGTGATTTAGACTGCATCTTGAATATTCATTTGTTATGAAGGATTTCAGGCAATATCCTAAGAATCTTAACCTTCTTCTTTCAGACAGAAGAGGAAGCAAAAAGGTCTCAAGTCCAGAAAATGGATTTTTATATGGCAAGTTATAGCACAGATGATCCTGAACATTAAAGTAGCCATTTCTGAAGGCGAGAGGCAGGAAGAAGACCTCCATGGGTAGCAGCCATTGTGTCCAAGAAAAAGGAAAATGCATCCTTGAGACAGAAGTCCATTTATTCAACATTCACTATGAAATACAGTTTTTAAAATACATTGCCTGCCATGGGTTTGTGGCTTAGACAGCAGAAAAGGAATAGGTTGAAGAACTTACAGACAAGACAAAAAACCAAAACAACCTCGAATCATCCTTTTAATGTGTTTTTTTTCTGCACTAAAGCGTTGCTTTAGTTTACACATGGACTTGTTCTTTTTACTGTGTCAGCTAGAACAAGGACTAAGAAGATAGTGCCTCTGGTTGACACTATCCACATTCCTGGGGCTGTCTTCAAGGAATTGAACCCTTGCCTTTTCTCCCTCCTGCGGGCTGTGGTGTCGGGCACTGGGCAGGCTCCCGGAGCTCCAGGAGCGTTTGGACAGTGCCCCAGGCAGAGGCTGGGATTGCAGGGGTGTCTGGGCAGGGCCAGGGCTTGGCTCCATGGTTCTGGTGGGTCTCTCCCGACGCAGGAGGTTCTCTGATGCTGTGTGCACTGGAGCTACTGAGCGTGACCCCAGCTGTGTTAGAGGCTCCCGGTTTCCAGCCTGCCCTGCGGGGTTGTGGGGTTGCTCCTGGCTGGCTTGCTGAAACAGAAGGTCTGCACCATACAGGTTTCACAGAGCAAGGAAAACTAGGATGTGAAGAACAGTAGAGTTCATGTTCAACTGTCTAAGAGAAACATTACGCAAGAAAGATTTCTGAAAGTGGATGGTAAACCAGAAAGTTGTCCTCAGAAAATAAATGCAAATCACAGTTCATAGCTTAAACAAATACAGTAAATATGGTGTCTGTAAAGGTCTCGTGATCTCTATCCAAACTGTAAGATAAATGTGATATAAAAAAAAAACAAAACAAAAAATAAAGAAAAAATAAACATTGCAGAGAATTTAGAACAGATTAAGCCATAAAGAAACAACTGTAATACTGACAGGGCGAAACATGGCATAATTCTTATAGAAATAAATAATTTATCAAAATATGTATATAGACTTTACAATGCAGGCACTTTTAACTTAGTAATTTTTTTGAGGCAAGCTTAAAATAACTGCTTGTAAATGTTTTGATACAGGAAATTAACTTAAAACCTAATTTTGATATGGGAAGCTTTATGAAACTAAAATACTTTTTAACTTTATCAAAATCAAGCTGAAATAATTTTGGCCTATATGGAACTCAGTTTTATGACAGAAAACACTGTGGTGCACACCCATATTAAAAAGGTTTCCTTTCCCTCTTGTTTTATTTTATAAATTTATACTTTTTTAATATCCATCTAAAATCATCGTCCAGTGTTCCTGAGAATTTTTTTAAGCATAAATAGATTTACTTTATCATGTTACCAATTTATTTTAATCAAGAAGTTTCTTTGTGCCTTCTGAATCACATCAGTGTAAAGTAAAAGGCAATTAAACCACATTTACAGATTAATTTTATATGTGTTGCTATACCTTGGGTAGATGGATCAAGTGTATACCTGTATCTTCTTTTGAAATTTTAGGTTTTGGTTAAACTTATATTTTGGAAGCTGAAAGAACGTGTACTTAAAATTACAGAAATCATTAGAATTGTCTAAAATTATTCAGCTCTATTTTATAAAGGTGATGAGTTCTTTTTTTTTTCTCTGTAATTCCTATTTCTGGAATTCTAATACTATAGAAAGTGTCAATGTTTTAAAATCTTTCTTTACTTCTTTTCTTCTTCCCATGTTCCAAGTCAGGAAGAAGACTAAAGCTCTGAGAAGCACAAAATTGTACTTCTAGTACTGTTTTATTCACCAGGGAGCTCTTACTGCTCATTTTAAAGAACACTGATCAGAATGCTTCAGTTGGTTTGTTTTCTCAGAATACCTACATGCCCTTTCATTCATTTCTATGGAATAACCAGTCTTCTAAATAGAGACATATAAAGTTAAAACAAAAAAACTACTCAGAACTTCAGCAGACACCTGAAACAACTACCTTTTCCCTTTCCAATAGCTTTTATGTTTAAAAAGAAAAATCTAAATATTTGTATACCTTGTGTATACCTTCCTAATAAATAGGAAGAATTCTTCACCTTAAATCACATATCTCAATTGTCTCTCATTTTTGCAACAGAAAAAGCTAATAGTGAAAAGTCACAACACGTTTTAGAGAAAAGAGAGTGTTTAGACATCAGGGTTTTCTTTCATCTCCCTATCCAGGAAGATGTCTTCAAACCAGGCTAGAGCAGTGGAAATTACTCCACTGGAGATCAAAAGGTCTTTGTTTATTGTCCTTTAGCAAGAAATTTTAGCTACTAAAAGCTTGGATAGCCTTAAACTGTCTTTCTATATACCTATTACAAGAATGTAATAGTTGCACAAAACCGACACACATTTACATATATATATGTGTAAATATATATATGGGATTGAAAGAGTTTTTGAGCAAGAGTAATAGCAGTGTAAGATTTTACCAGTCTGTGCTCTGCTGCTGAGGATGGTGTGTAAGTGGGGTGGGGAGTGCAGGAACAGGAACACAATCTGCTCCACTTCCGCGTTGATGATCTGGACTGGAGTCCAGATTCTACAGAGTTGTTGTTATTGTCACATGGTGACTAATTCAGTGTTAAAGCAGAGAAGGAAGTGGGAGGAGAAAAACATCAGGAATTATTATTACAGTACATTCAACAAGGAGTTCATTCTGCTTTTCCTGTAATTGGCAGTGGATTTGTCTCAAAAGTTGTCTCAAATTAATTTATTGATTTACCTTAACTTTTATTATGTCAAACACTTTTGTGGGGAGAAAAAAATGACTGTGATTAAAACATAATTGAAACCAGAAAGAATTTGCAACTGTTGATGAAACTATACCTCTCTCTTGCTCTTGCTTTATGATTGAAGAGATTAATATCCCTTTCTTAAGGTTCCAGTAAAAAAAAATAAAAATGAACATCTGTGTTTTGCTGGGCACTTACTAGGACCAGAGTAAATGTCTTCCTCTTGTGCCTTAAACAAATGAGAAAATAAATATCAAGTAAATTTGACTTAATGAATCGTGTAGGATTAGGCATATAGGCCTTGTTTCTACTGTTGTATGTACTACAAGTGTATTTCACCTGTGGAAAGTGGCTCAACTCCCCATCTGGCTGATTTTTTCTTTTGTTTTGATTTTTTTTTTTTTTAAATTTTTCTTTACAGTGCAGATATGGTAGATACAGTGGTGCATTTAAAAAATAAAAAATAATTCATTTAAAACTAAAGGGTGTGTACATAAATATAACAAAGGCCTAGCTAGAATTTACATGAAAAGTGACTTACATGTAAAAGGCCCTATATGCTCTACTGTGCCCATTTTAAACCAGCTTAAGATAAAGAAATTGAAGGAGAAAATGAAAGGATTTTGTTTTGACCAAGGATAGGGAACCACCAGTCAGCAGAGATGGGAAGGGAGAAGAAGGTAAATGAGGTGACAGTCCTGCATTTGGATAAGGTATTATTCTTGGAGGTTTTTATCAGGGAGGCTCACATGGGGCTGAGACTGTATCTTCACCTTTGCCTCATGCAGAGGGGACTGGAAATAACAAGAACACAACATAGCCAATGCCAGAAACAGTTTGAGAAGTGAAAATTGACTTCGTGGGATATTTAACAACAGAGATATTTTAGTCACCTTAATTTTTTTACTGGTGCTGTGATAGGTGCTGCCCAAGTTACACAGACTGCGAGACTGGACACCCAAAGAGTTTGTGGAAAGGAACACCAAATGCCAGACTTGCATTTCAGAGCTACAGGTCAAAGACAGGTAGTGGCACACATCTTTATGATGACTGGTTCTTTTATCCTCACAGACACATCCTGTAGTGGTAATTCCAGAATTTAGCTTTGTGATGTGCAAACAAAGGATTCTCTTGTTGTTTTCTTAGAGCTCACTATCTGATAATTTAATTTGATACTTCCCAATTTCTGAAATAAGAGAAAGAACAAATAACTGTTTCATTTTCAAGTTCTGACTTTATAGATACCTATCATCTTGACTTTGAGTTTTGCCTCTCCTGAGTTACAGGATTCTAATCCATTATTTAGTTCGTGAGGTCTTCTGTATCTTTGAACATCCTTTGTTTCAGTTTTCTGGTCCTACTAGATCATTTCTGTCAGAAGTAGCTATAACTGAACTCATTATTCGGGGTTTAGGCACACCACAGACTAGCAGTGGTTTAGTGGTGACTTGACATTTGTACTGTATTCCCTTTCTAAGCACTTGTAACACTGTACTTGGGTTTTTATCACTACAAGCCATGAAGAAATACCGACACCTAAGGATTTAGTCTGGAATGAAATTCATGCTTCTTCCCAGAAGGAGGACTGAACAGAACTCCATATGCTTGATTGTAAAGAGAAGCTGCCTTCATTGTATCCTGTGTTATTCCCTTACTATTGCTGGACATCTGCTATTAGCTTGTATTGGGTTTATGTGGCAAGGATTTAGTAGTGGGAAGGCTGCAGGAGTGGCTTCTGTGAAAAAACATGGGAGTTTCCCCCTTGTCCAACAGAGTCAGTTCCAGCTGTCTCCAAGACAGACCCACTGCTGCCTAAAGCTGAGCCCATCAGCAATGTTGCTGGTGCCTCTCTGAGAAATGTAAGAAAGTGTAAAAACACTGTGGAGCAGCTGGGTGAAAGTGGAGTGAAAAAAATGTGTAATAACCCTGCAGACAACCAAGGTCAGTGAAGGAGGAAGAGGAGGTGCTCCACACACCAGAGCAGAAATTCACCTGCAGCCCATGAGGAAGAGCATGGTGATGCGTGTTGAGGCCCTGTGGCCTGTGGAGGACTCCACACCAGGACAGTCCAGCTGCAGAAGCTGTGGTCCAGGGAGAGGTGACAGGAGCTGGTTTTCTAGCAGGATCTGTGGCCTAGGTGGGAGAGGAATGGGGTGGGGTGGGGGACCCACACTGTAACAATCTCTTCCTGAAGAACTGTACCCCGTGAAAAGAGCCCACACTGGAGGGAGCAGTTCCTCAATAATTGCAGCCCACGGGAAGGAGCTCTGCTGGGGCAGTTTGTGCAGGACTGTTGCCGGTGGGAGGGATCCCGTGCTGAAGAAGGACAGCGCAGCAGGAGGAAGGTGTGGGTGGTACAGAGGCGCAGGCTGGCGTGCGCTGAGATCATTTTCCTCACAGTAGCTCATACAGTCCTGTGGTTTGGATTTGTGATGAAAACAGTTTTGGTAACAGGAATGCTTTAATGCAATAGTGCAATCCCCATTCCTCATCCCCACTGCGCTGCTCATGGGAGAGGAGGTAGAAGAGTCAGAACAAAGCAGTAAAGTTGAGCCTGGGAAATAGGGAAAGGGAGATTGATTTTCATTTTGGCTTTGTTTCTGACCATCCTGTTCAATTTTAAATTGGCAATAAATTAAATTAATCTTCCCCCAGTCAGTTCTGTTTTGCCCCTGATGGTAATTAGTAAGTGATCTGTCTGTCTTTATCTCAAGCCACATAATTTTTCATCTTATTTTCTCCCCCTGAGCTCTTGAAGAGGTGGAGTGAGAGAGTGGTTTAGTGGGCATCTGGCAGGCAGCCAAGGTTAACCCACCACACAGACACTGTTGGAAAAAAATACTGTCTTGGATGTTCATTTTCTGATCTCATATAGGCAGACTTGTTTGTTGATTCCTTGAATGTTCCATAAGTAGGAAATGTGTCAAACTAAATCTCTGTCAACTACTGGCTTTTTCTTTCTCACAAGTGTGAGTTTGATAGCTCCACTGGGAAGATGGCTCTATTATTGCTATGTACATACGCCTAAATAAATCTGTATCTTCCTGCCTGGAAGGACTGAACCTGAAATCTGAATCTCTGGTTAGTGACATACGGCTTTTTCATTTGAGGCAAGTTCATGTGAAATTTGGCAAGTCTGAAACAAATGTCTTGGTTTGGAAAGACAGGAGTCTGCTAAGGAAGGCAGGAACCACCCCTGAAATGGAGAATGTAAACCCTCCCCACCCCTCCAAAATGCTATAAATTTTAAATTAAGGGGCTCTCAGGCAAAAATATGGGAGCAGGAAATAACAGTTCTTTAACAGGGAAAAGAATAAAAAGAATAAAATAAAACAATGCAGTGCACTAGAACAACACTGCCAGAGTCAGAACCCAACCTGACGCCCTGTGGGGTGTTGGTAGCAGTCCCATTGGAATTGTGGCTGCAGTCTTCCTGCACTGTCAGGTGTGGTTCTGTTGGAGGGAGGGGGATCTGTAGAGAAGGATGGATTCTTCCTCTGAAGATCCCGTGGAAGAGGAAGACAGCTGCTGTTTCCCTGAGGAGTTCCATGGAGAAAGTCCTGCCGGTGTTTCAGAATCTCAGATTATATCAGAGTAGGAACTTGGCTCCTCCCTCTGGGCTCATATCTCCCATTGGGATGCTGTAGTTCTTATCAGTCATGCACTGACATTCAAGAGCTGTTATCAGCAATGTCCCCTCCCAAGGGAGGTGTGAATGTGGTCACTCAAAGAGAGACATAAAGCAAACTGCCCACTTGACAAAGGTAACCTGCCATACAGATGGTAATGGAAAACATCTTCCATGCAGTCTTCAACAACAAATTAATTAGATTATTTCCTTTCTAATAATGTGCCCAAACCCATTTGGTGTCTCACATGCAGTGCCTTACATAAAAAGGGATTCGTTTTTAATCATATTACCTTGATCTGGAAAAGGGGAAAGTTTTATGTGTTACTTTGTGTTCCAGCTAGTGAAGCTGTCTTCTCAAAATGCATAAAGCAAGTCCCAGCTGTTAATAACCTTCACTTCTTTTTATCCGCAGTCTCAAGGGTCACGTTTTGTCCTCTCCTGCATGCCAGGATGGATGTGTGATCCAGAAAAGTCCTAAAAGCCTTGGCCCACTGCCTGAGGAGTTGTGCGGAGGGGAAAAGGACAGGAGGGTTACCCCGATGGGACTGCAAGTTGTGAGTGTGTCAGGGGAGGCAGCATGCTCCCACCCTGCACATACCGTCTGCTTGGGGGTTTTTGGTCAGAGCCTTAGGAGAAATACATAGTCCTTAGAGAATACTAAGCCTATTGCTTTTTTGTGTTTCATTTAGAGGTCATACCCCAGTGACGTTAGAGGGCTCTGCTCTTCATTGTGGAAATCAGGATGTAAGATTCAGGAATAATTGAATGCAGGCTTCTCCTGTTTCACATGAATCTTAACTTTATAAATTGGGTGGCTCTGGGTTTTAGGGAAACAAGAATGGCTTTGTCTTCCACAGCTTCAAGTAGTTTATTTCTGTTTGTTTGGTTGTTTTTTTTCCCCTCCTTCTCTTAATTTTAAATATCAAATACAATATGAAAGGCTTTCATTTAGATGCTTTGTACAATTTTTGACTTCTATAAATAATGAATTGGTTTTATCCAAACTGTACAGCCTAAATAACAAATATATAACATCACATTTAGAATAAGAAAACTTTGATTTTACATTTTAGAACAGATTCTTAATATAGTTAAGTAGCACCTTTTCATTCTTAGAGCTTGAAACTACTAACAAATCTATTGCTTCCAAAAGTAGCCAAAGGAGATGTGGCTACAAGCTGTCAAAATAAGAAATTATCACAGCTAGAAGTATCTGCTTTCTTTGTAGATGTTTGTTGAGTAGATGGGAACTAAAATGTTAGTGAAACAACTGCATTTTTCAAACCACTATTCAAATTAATATTAACATAAAAACCTTTAGTGTTTTGACTGATGGTTTAGTTGTGTTTTGCAGAAAGTCATAGAAAGAAAATGCATGGCAGACTATTAGCCTATTTACTTTTAATTAAAGATGTAAAGGATAAAAAAATTCCAAAAATACAACCAGTAACATTTTACTTCTAAAACAATGAACTGTGGGGGAAAAGGCTTTTACAATGGGAGCAGCTCTGAACAGAAGCTGGTAGAGCCTATTTAAAAGACTTTTGTGTGAATCCTATGCTGAACAAAATGTGGAATTTAAGCTGTTGTTAAATGCAGATAAAGGTCAGAGATCATGATCTCCAGAGACAATTGTTTGGAGTATTTCCAACTTCTTTTATGTACAGGAGGCCTGTACAATGCAAAAAAGTAGACAAATCACTGCAAAATAAGGTTTTCTTGGCAACAGAGAAGAATTTACTGCTCCTAACAAAGACCAGCATACAAATGGGCTCAAAACTCAGACACAGACAACTCTTGGTATAAAGAACCGATGAGAAGCATTTGTCTTGCATCAGCTCGTCGGTGGGGAAAGGATATAATGTAATTTTTTTTTCCTAGGAAGTTGCCCCTGTGTCACTGGAGTCCTTTCATATGAGTTTACACTTAGAATCTGTAATTTGAATTTTTAGTTATAAGCATTTACAGAACCTGTAGTTAATAAATACTAACACGGCTTGTCATGTCCTGTGGCACTCTGTGCTATGGAGAACCCCTCTGGCCAGTTCACACCCGCTGTCCTCAACAGGCCTCTCTCCAGCATCTTGTGCTCCTCCTTGCTGACAGAGCACAGGAAGAGGCCTTGGCTTAGGACCAGCACTGCTGAGCAACAACCAAAAGCATCAAAACATCAGTATTATTCTCATACTGAATCCAAAACACAGCAGTCACTGGACTAGCAACTGAGAAGAAAACAAAGTCTGTCCAGGTTAAACCAGGACACCTGTGCAGACACTGACCTCTCTTCAGATTCTGGTAAAACTAATATTGTGTCTAGTATCTGCTGGTGGTGTGATTACTGAGGTGGTTCTGCAGACTTCACTCAAGTAAATAAGTGATATGTAACTGACTAATACTAAACTTATACTTACAAATATTACATCCTCTATAAGACAGCCTGCAACACTCTTTCTTAGCTCTCTAGACTGATTATCAAGCAACAGCTCTGATATACTGTGAGGCTTATGGATCTTCTCAAAAACCATAATGGTTAGCATACTCATAAATATTTGTAATACAAGGTGTTAAAAGATGCAAAAAATAAAACTGATATGCAGATACTGTCTGTACCAGCACTGTGTTCCCAAGTTTGCAATAGGAACTTGGGCTTGGATACCACTGACACATATTAAAATGTGTATTTTATAATTTATTGAAAACATACAGTTTTCTCTGGAAACAAATTTGGAATATCTGTTTGCACTGGTTTGGAAATGTAACTTTTGTTTTTATTCATTGATTATCTTGAGGTGTGGCACTCTTCTGGACTAACTACAGTAATTTTTTTATTTCAGAAATACTGAGAAGCCTACAGTCAGGTTGCTTGTATAATGTATGCTGTATTTCTTGTTCCCAGTTGTGACAGTGTTCACAGGGGTTTTCAGGTGAGGGAAGAGACGAGAATGTTGACTCCATGTTCAGAAGGCTTGATTTATTATTTTATGATATATATTACATTAAAACTATACTAAAAAGAATAGAAGGGTTTCATCTCAGAAGGCTGGCTAAGCTAAGAATAGAAAGGACAACAATGATAACAAAGGCAGCTGGCTCAAACTCTCTGTCCAAGCCAGCTGACTGTGATTGGCCATTAATTAGAAACAACCCCACGAGCCCAATCCCAGCTGCACCTGTTGCATCCCACAGCAGCAGATAACCATTGGTTACATTTTGTTCCTGAGGCCTCTCAGCTTCTCAGGAGGAAAAAAATCCTAAGAAAGGATTTTCACAAAAAGATGTCTGCGACACCCAGTGAGACCTGTGCAAAACTAGAAAGCAATTTAATTTCCTTTATTTAAATGTACATGGTCCTAATGCTTTTGTATAAATGCACTAAATCTTAGTTCTAATTAATAGCCACCTAATTTACTTATGAAAAACAAAAAGAATGGACGGACATTTTAAAACAAGGACATTGTACTCAGCCAAAAGGTTTCAAATAGAACGGACTAGTTCAGTTGGAAGAAACCTACAACAATCATCTAGTACATCTGCCTGACTTCTCAAAGGCTGACCAAAAGTTGCAGTTTGTTTTTAAGGTCACTGCCCCAATGTCTCTTCAATCCTTGGGACATACACTCGCTCTCCAGGAGACCTGTTTCAGCATATGAGCACCCTCCTGGGAAGGAAACGTTCCCTCATGTCCAGGCTGAACCTTTCCTGGCACGGCTTTGAGCCATGCCCACACATCCCGTCCCTGGGTGCCAGGGAGAAGAGCACAGCGCCCGCCTCTGCACGTCCATGGCCCAGGAATCGGTAAAAAGCCCAGCGGTCGCCCTCAGCCGCCGCCTCTCCGGAGCAGACGGGCCCAGAGCCCTCCCCCAGCGGCACCCGAGCACATCCATGTCCTGGCCCAGCGCTGGCCCAGCGCGGCTCAGCGAGCGGCGGCGAGGCCGCGCCGGGCGGGCTCACAGGGGCCCGGATCCTGCCGAGCGCCGCCGCCCAGCACCCGCGGCTGGGAGCTGCTGCACGGCCACTGATGCTCCTGCACGAGAGGGAAATGAGGAACACAAATGCAAATACCCAGTCGGAAACTCAGGAATCACATCGTTAGGCTAAACACAGGACTGCCGGATTATTCTGTCATAACTGGATCGGTAAGAGGAATTTGCTGCGTAATACAAGAACTGCATCGCTTCGTGATCAACTGATCCTTGCCTAGGAGAGGTAAAAATCAAGTTCAGTCTCCTTCTAGGAAAACTCTCCCTATCTTTTATGAAATGTCCTTACACTATTGGCTAGGTTTTGTATACGAGAAAATAAGGAGGGTGGGTTCTGTCACTTTAAGCTGTTACATAGAAAAAGATTGAAAATCATTCAATATTAATGAAACCAGGAAATAGGATTATTTCTTTTAAAACACCATTGCCTTTACTATTAATAATCAGACATATTCGCACAGGAAAAGTTAGGGTTTTTTTCACAGAAACAAACTGTTCTTCTAGATAAAAAGATAACTTTTACATACAGATTTTCACATCCAAGACATTTTTTAAAAATTAAGGACCTATTTGGAATGTTAATGGGTATAAATGAAGGCCTCATCCAAAATCCAGATAGAAAAATTGTTTGAAATCACACTTTTCTTTTGCTGATCTATTATAGTTTCTTCCCTAAGACATACAGTTTTTTGTTGAACATATTTCTCTTGCCTTATTGATGCTTCCTACGTGATCCATCATGTTTTAGCCAATATACCTTCATAATACTTGCTTTCATATTGTCTGTAGCATGAAGCATACATAAACTGTAATGACCCATTGGATATTTTTGAGATAACTGCTGCTCCAATATAGAGGGAGAATCAAAGATAGTCTTAAACCCCAATATCATTCAAAGTCGTGAGTAAACAGCACAGGAGACTATGAAAGCATATTTCTCCATTGGATGGACCATCATGTTTTTAAAGGCCGAATTCTAATCCTTAGGTACAGGAGACCAGTGTAAAGAGTGTTGAGATCCAAGTGCGTAGGGCTCTACGATCCTTGCGGGTCGCTTCCAGCCGAGAACATTCCGTGACCGCGGCGCAGCGCCAGCCTCGGGCGCCGCTCGGAGGCGAACCGCGGCTGTACCGCGGCAATCCACGCGGGGGCGCCTGTCCCCCCGCAGGGCCCGGCCCGCGCGTCCGCGTTCAAAACACATCGACTCTGCAGGAGGAAAACCGCTACACGCCTGTAAAACATCTACTGCTTTATTGGAAATCCTGGAAAATAAAAAATCCTGGTGCAATAAAATGCATTTAGCCTTTCCCTGAATTTCCAAGCCTAAAAAGAAGAAGAATTTAGCCAGAATCAAATACAGAGCCAACTCCAGAATTCGCTGGAAATGGTGAGTTTCAGACCAGCAGGTGGGGCTGGAAACAATCCTGTAGGGGTGGCATTTTTCAGTTAACCACTGAAACGATACGCTGCCATTACGTCATGTACAAAAACTAAAGAAAGCAATAGTATACCAACAAAACAGAAAAAAAGCTTTCACAATATTTCATTTACTTTAAAATACCCATATGTAGCTAGAAGTAAGTTTATAAAACATATCCCAGGCTCAGTTCCTCTATTGTGTAATCACATAACATTATATGAGGTTTTTTCTCTCTTTCTATCTCAGTACCCATTTCCCTCACTATTGCAGCACGTTTTCTTTTCCCCCTGTTGTAACCGTTTATTAGCACCACTTGACACAGTGGCACTGACTGGTGAAATCACAATCAGACACCTCGGGCTGCAGTAACAACTCACTCTGATGTATCCCAGGATGCTATTTCTCCACTCTCTTGTGAAGACTGCTGCTCACGTGAGTAGATCTTGCTCTGGAAAGCAACACATTGAAGCAATTTTATAACTGAATTATTACTGATTAACTGATTCCCAGCGATGTACAAAGAGGGAAAAGAACATGCTGCAAGACAAACTGTATCACCCCAATCCTAGTACTCTCAAACTTTTAAATACCCTTTGAGAAATTGTTTTGTTGTAACCCATTATGCTGCTTTTATTATGTAATTTGTGCATACTTTTTGGCAGTTATATGAGAAGGACAAGGTCACCTATTGCATCACTGAAATAGCTGAGCGTATGTACTAAGGATAAGTTAGCCTCTTTAATCTTTGAAAATACCCATGGCATCTGCATCCTCTAATAAATCTACTACTTTACTTTGTATCCCTTGCTAATAAGGCTTGCATCCATGTAAATGCATGCAATTTCACCAGACTGCGAAACACCAGATTCACCTTGTTTCTATGTCATTATCAATATTAAAGATTCTTTTCATAAAATATTAGAGACTTCTATTTCAGTTAGTCATAAAGGCTGATGCCACTTTATGCCTTCTGAGTCTCAATCCATTAAGAATTGTCAGGTTTGAAATCAGTCATGGATTTTTTAACTGTCTCCTGCTTCTTCTTCAAGATCATGTGTCTTCTAATCTCTGAGTACAACAAGAATTAGCATTTTGCTGAACAAGTAATATTGCCTGGAATTTAAGTAATTGCCTGGAATTTAAGATTCAGTAAGAAAAACATTTACATTTGAGGAAAAGTGGATTAAATTATGGATTATTGCTTATCTGTGAAGTCAAAATCCCAGATTTTGACTAACTCTGGAGAGCAAAATAAAGATCTCACAAAAGAAAGCTTATATCTGACATTTTTTAAAACATAACTCAGCCTGCTTCTATTTATTGTGCAGAATTAAAATTTCTTACGCTAATACATTTAGATTCCCATGATTATGCTTAGCATAATTAAATTTAGAATGTGGTTTATTTATGGAAGGCGTTACACATACAGCTTCTGCATTATTGTCCCTTCTTAAAATAAAAAACGAATACAGTAAAAATACTCGTAATTTCTCATCATTTAAGGCACATTCATGGCATTAGTTAAATAACTTCGTATCATAGCTATCAAAACTTTAGGTTCTTTTGTTTACTTTAGTAAATAAGCACGACTGCCAGTATCATATGAGGAAATAATGCAGAGAAAAGCAAACACATAACTTTAGTCCATAACGAAGTTCTATCAGTTGAAAGTGAGAGGTGAAAACAAATACAGTGTACTCCTCTAAAATCATCGCTCTGCATTCCTCATTGCCAGTTCTAACATAACTGGTTACAGGTAATGTTTATTTTATGATAAAGAGTCATTCAAACAATTATCCAAAACCGATATTAACATTGATTATGGCCCTGACTCCAAATAGTGACCGACGGAAGGAGGGAGGGAGGAAGGAAGGCAGGAAAGAAGGCAGGAAGGAAGGCAGGAAGGCAGGAAAGAAGGAAGGAAGAAAGGAAGGCAGGAAGGCAGGAAGGAAGGAAGGAAGGAAGGCAGGAAGGAAGGCAGGAAGGCAGGAAAGAAGGAAGGAAGAAAGGAAGGCAGAAAGGAAGGAAGGAAGGCAGGAAGGAAGGAAGAAAGGAAGGCAGAAAGGAAGGAAGGAAGGCAGGAAGGAAGGAAGGCAGGAAGGAAGGAAGGCAGGAAGGAAGGAAGGAAGGCAGGAAGGAAAGAAGGAAGGAAGGAAGGCAGGAAGGAAAGAAGGAAGGAAGGAAGGCAGGAAGGAAGGCAGGCTGGAAGGCAGGAAGGAAGGCAGGCTGGAAGGCAGGAAGGAAGGCAGGAAGGAAGGCAGGAAGGCAGGAAGGAAGGCAGGCTGGAAGGCAGGAAGGAAGGAAGGAAGGCAGGAAGGAAGGAAGGAAGGCAGGAAGGAAGGCAGGCTGGAAGGAAGGAAAGAAGGAAGGAAGGAAGGAAGGCAGGAAGGAAGGCAGGCAGGAAGGAAGGAAGGAAGGCAGGAAGGAAGGAAGGAAGGCAGGAAGGAAAGAAGGAAGGAAGGAAGGAAGGAAGGCAGGAAGGAAGGCAGGCTGGAAGGCAGGAAGGAAGGCAGGAAGGAAGGAAGGAAGGCAGGAAGGAAGGCAGGCTGGAAGGCAGGAAGGAAGGCAGGAAGGAAGGCAGGAAGGCAGGCTGGAAGGCAGGAAGGAAGGCAGGAAGGAAGGCAGGAAGGAAGGAAGGAAGGAAGGCAGGAAGGCAGGAAGGAAGGCAGGCTGGAAGGCAGGAAGGAAGGCAGGAAGGCTGTAGACAACCAGATTAGAAATGAGCTTGCATGTTACATCTTCTCAGAATTTCTGTCACAGCTCATTTTGACAACAGTTCTCGACTTTTAAAAGCCCGGTGCCATCTGAAGATTCACACAGGACTTTTGAAGTCTGGATAAAATCGATGTTCAAAGCCTTGGGCTCACTGGTGCCTATTCACCTGGCATAATATTAAGTGCTTTATAAGGATCCAGACTGCTGGGTTTGGCCTCAGACTAAAATAAAGGTTAAATTATGCCTCTCCAAGATTTTTTTTATTAATAAGTTTGGTGCTTCTTGCAGTGACTTTTCATCAGATGGGTAGTTATTATCCTGACCTGAGATACTGGTGACATTGGTGGGGCTTTCTGTGCTCCCCTTCACTCACGTGCTAAGACATGGCAGTATTTTTGATACAGCATTTGGAAAAAAGTTGTGCACTGTGAGCCAAGACCACTGCCCATAGAAAAAATAACATTATGACAAGGGGATAAAATAACCACTAATAGCACAATTTACTTAATCACAGTCTGCTTATTCCATCCAACATCTGTTGCACATCTCTTTCTGAAGTTGGTAAAATTGTTTTCTGTGATCTTTGCTTCCTCTACGTTGTATATACATATGGATTGATTTGGGAGTCCTCCAAATACGAAGTAGGGTAGCTTGTTTAACACTATACTAGACCAACTATTTATTTTACTTTTTGCCTGCTTTTGCCAAATAAATGCTTCTTTCCACTGGTACCTCATAATGACAAAAAGGAGTGTCCTGTTAGAGCCAACAAATCAAGACTCAGGAGAAACCATCATAATTGTCAAACTAAAAAAGAATAAACATGAGAAACTTGTGTCTTTATCACATGGAAACAAAGCTAATGGAAGAAAGCTTAGAAATAAAGAAAAAAATTGAAAAAACAGTCTCATTATTTTGAAGAAATTATCTTAATTTTGTACTAAAAGTATTGCATTAAAAATTATATTTATCTCACTATCTTATCCAATGATCTGCAATTAAAAAATAGCAATATGTACATCTTGGAGGAGTGTGCAGTTGTCTGTATGCATCCATTAAGGACAGCAAAGCAGCTAGTACCATGCTGCTGGGAAACTTGCAAATGCCAGGAGCCAGCAGCCTTCTTACCAATTACCTACTTAAAATGAAACCTTTCTGAAACGATTTATGGCACGTGGCAATTGTTTCCTTTGTCTGGATGATTGCTAAAAGAGTTTTACACCTGAGTATAAAGTCAATTTACTTGCTTAGTTTTAAGTAGTAAGCCAGTCTGTTAGTTTGAGTGCTTTGTGTTAAAGTACACCTTGAGAATTCTGCTCCTGCCGAGGAAATTATCTTCAAGTGAAGATTAGAGTAAATATTTTAAAAATTATTTGAAACAAATTCTGGTAAGATATTTCTTTCCATAGCCCTAAGTAATTTTTCCTCCCACAACATGCCTCCGTTTATATTGTGAATGATCTTTTGCAGATATAAGAAACTCACAGCTCTCAAAAATACCTGTGTGGTTTTGCCTGCCTTCTTCCTTTGTCCTTGCACACATCTGCCTCCTGCTGCCTCTCCACTAAGGTTTACTTTCAACCTCTGCCGTTCTTGGTTGTCACCCTTTTCAGACTTGAAAAAGATAGGAATAATTATGTAAGCCATTCACCAATTACTTTTTCTTTCATACTTACATGTCTGATGTTAACAGTTAGCATACATAAATTTCAGTGTTTTGTTACAGACTTCTTGTGAAATCCCAGCAAGGGATGTGCCCAGGTCTGATGGACAGCCAGGCTTTGCTGGAGGTGTTGTGAAAGGGGGCAGCTGCTCACGTCTGCTTAGCCTGTGTCTGGAGCCCCTGAGCCCTGCACAGGTGACAGGGCTTGCACCAGCACGGTTGAGACATAATTCAGTTGTGCATTCCCAAGGAAACGAGCCTCATACAAACGCCCTGCCAGTCCCATTGTTTGCTGTCTTGACCAATTTCAACCCATTTTGAAAGACAGATAGAAATCTGTGTTCCCAGAAGTTTCCTGAAAATCAGTGTCTGTGCAAAAGCGAGTGCCAAAATAATAGTAGCTACTTGAGTGATAAACTCAGGGTGTGTAGGAGTGGAGATTACTGGATCTGAGCCTGAACAGACAGACAGAGAAGTTGCTTGTTGTGACAGAGATGCTAACTGGAGATCCTGAGTGAGCAGTAAAAGCACAGAGCAAGAAAACTCATTGGAGGTCTCATTTGGTGGTCGTATTTTTCCAGGCATGAAGGTGAGTAGTAAGAATTAATACTTTGAGTGAAGAAAGGAATGCAGGATGCATATGCTGTATATTCTGGTTGGGACAAGCCTCCTGGCCAGCCAACTCTCATGGATTTACATTAGCATAAGGCACGTTGTCTCCAGTCCTGGAAAAGCATACTGAAGGGATCATGGCGTAAACAGAACTACTGTGATAAAAGAGGAGTCAAAGGACAAAACCCCCTTCTTGACTGTTCTTTTCACTGAAAACTTGCATTTTGTGCAAGCATAAATAATCAGATTTCTTTTAATGACATCAGTAAACACAAATTAAAATAGCTCTATGGCTAGTGGAACTACCAAAGCCTACTTTCTTTTCTCTCTGCAGAAGGCCACATTACAGCTTCTGCTGTAAGCAGAAGGTTAATAAGAGATAGAGCATAGAATCAATGCAGGGGTTATTACATAGTTTTTAGACTAAACTATCTATTTTTAAATTCACTTTCCTTGAACAAGTTGGATTTTTAAATAAGAATTAAACGTATGAAAGACTAAATATTTAACTTATACAGACAAAAATATTCCTGAAATTAGTGACAAAATAAAATAGATTCACTACCTTTTCACAGAATGAGGACTTTGAGACAATATTTTTGATTTAATTTGTCATGCTTACAAAGCAACAGTAATGAAAATTACCTTTAGATTGAGATGCAAAAGTAAAATCATTCTGTCAAAAATGCCAGCACTCTGAGAACAGGAATCTTTAATGAAACACCTCTCTAGTCACGGGTCTCAAATTGCTGCTGTGTAATTGTAGCAATGGCAATACAGATCAGATTACAAGGAGGTATTTTAAATAAATCTTAATGTGTTTGTTATCGCAGTGACTGTTAATCAAGTGATCTGTTGGAAAGCAACTGAAGTCAAAATACAAAGCCAGATTATCATAGCTGCTTGTCTGTGCAAAATGAAGGACATCAAGCTTCTACTTCTTGTACAGTAGTAACATACACACTATTAAGGTACATGAGGAATTTATCAATTCACAGACAAGAAGCAGGCTCTAAGTAATGATTTTTTTTACAGGTGAAAATTAATCTGGAGCAAGAGCAGACATGAATTTAAACCTATTCTTTATAATATGGTCATTAGGCCATATAGGAGACCATGTTTATGTGACAATTGATTCTGGAATAAGTAGTCCTGATTTGGCATGCTAGTTTGTATGTATTAGGAATGATTTTATCAGTTTTCATATGTGGCATATTACAATATGTATTTGCCAACTTTGCTTGATAAGTTTGGATGCTCAGGTCAAGCATCTGTGTTTGGTGAAGATCTTTGCTCAGAAAACAGCTCTAAATTTCTGTGAATGGAAGTTGGTAAATACCCAATACTTTCAGAAAACAGGTGGTCAAACTGCCTATTTAGGTAATAAAGATTAACTATTGAACCTTCAGTTTAATAAAAAAACATTTCACGTCAGAGGTTGAGACAGAAGGCCTGCTTTCCTGAGTGGTTTTCATTTTCCTTAACTTAAAGAGCAACAACTCAATATTTCATTCATTCTGTGGTCCAACTTCTGCAGCAACTGGCTCAGGAATTGAATAGACAACTGCTGCCTTTGTCTACTGCCCTCATACCCCACCAAACTACACTGGAATAATAAGCTCATGAGAACAAAGAGGTCAAATTGATGTCATGCATGAGTTTTAGTCCTGTTTATTCTTAGCTCAGAGAGCTTGTCTGTGAGGTCTTGAAAATATTTTGTTTGTTATAATAGTAAACTGTAAGGCCCATCAAGTAGTACAGGATTATTTTTATAATATGTTAATTTTCAGTCCTTAGGTTTGATCAGCTTCATGGATGACTGACATTTAATTAGCTGTCAACTTTGTAGTCCCCTTCAGAAAGATGAATCTTAGATTTTTGTCTATTCAGTTTTTCAAAAAATTTAAACTGATAGAATACGAATCAAGGTTGTTGATTTTCCCTGCTCCCCTCCAAAAGCCTGTTCCTCTTTCTTTTTTTTTTTTTTATAGCTGCCACCCAGAACTGCAAGTGCCAAATGCCTCTTTCTTGGCCATCCAAATATCTACTGCCCTGGAGTGTTCTTACACATCCACATCAGTATGTAGTTGTCTTTTGTGATGAAGCTCTTGTGCATATGAGTAACCCCAGTACTATCCTCTGGTGTGGATTTTCGAACATTGACAAAATATCTGGAATTTTGAGTGGCTGCACTTACTATTCTGCATACATCTTAACATTCATAGGAATGAGATGACCTTTCACTCAAACCATCCTGTGATTCCACACAACTGAAACAACAAAACATGATGACAGCTCAAACAGATCAGATTGAAGGGGATCTCATAAATACCAATTCATGTCCACTCAAATTAAGAACATATGGGGCAGGTGTGGAAGATTTAATTTCCAGGGCTGACTGCATCAAGCCAAACTTTCAAGACCTAAGCTGTTTAGTGCTCTAGTTGTGCTGGGATTTCAGCTTAGTCCTAGTTGAAATACAACTAATATTTGGACTTGAGAACAAAAAGCCTTATTTCTAAACTTCCTCAAATTGTGTAGAAAGCTTAGGCTGGCTAGGCCAAGGAACCTGCAATCCCCAACCCCTCAACTTATTTTGGTTCCATTACCTTCAGTGCAGATAGAAGACAGCCAAGAAATCTCCAGATGCTAGTGATCGCAATTGAGGAGATCAAGGTAAGTCTCAGACTACTGTAAGAAGTAACTTAATAGATAATTAAGAGAGACTGGAAAAATATTAGTAAAAAATAATGCACAGCTCAAGGTCTAACAGCAGAAGCATATACTTTTGTACTGTCTATGACAGAAAATTAATGCTTGGTAAGAATGGGCTCACAAGTTCAGTGAACCCTTAGTAAACACCTTTTCTTATAAATACCCATGAAAGAAAAGACAGACTATTGAGGACTTGCTTAATGATAGGTTTCAAATATAACTATGGGAATTCTTTGCTAGCAGTTTCCTTGACATCATCTAGACCTCTTGACTGAAGAACTATAATGATACTATTTAGTTACCTCTTCAAGTTGTCCGAGACTTACCTTGATCTTCCCTCTTGAGGTCATCAGCATCTACAGACTTTGTTTCTGTCTTCTATGTGCACTGAAGTATACAGAACGAGATCATTTCAGGTCAGTCGGCAATGGAAAATTGTCTGTTGTTGGCAGTTCTTCTCTTAAACAATGTTCAATGCTGGAAAATCTTGTTGAACTGCCTCTACCAACATGGACTTTTGAGAGCAGATAGTACATCAAGTAGAGATCAAGCCTTTTTAATAATTCTTTGCTTTTAATAATTACTCCAGCTTCTTCATAGTGCTTTCACAAAACACAGCCTTTTAAGAAGCAAGTACCTATTTGCCTTCTTTGAAGAAGAAGAATCCTTGCCAGTGAAGTAGGTGAGAAAATTTAATTGTGCAATAAACCACTGCAGTTTTGCATGAGGTCGCCTCCAGTCAAATTTGTATGAGCAAAAACCAACTGAAAGCAGAGATACAATTTAATAGCCAAGATGGGACTCGGTCTCAAGTGCTTCAGTCACTCTGCAGCTAGTCTGGCATAGGAGCACAAACTCCAAAAGGCAGGGTCTGCTCTGTCCGAGCTGCCTTGCTGCGCAACCGGGCTGTGAGGCCACGGCGGCCCTCGTAGGTATGCCCCAGCGCAGGCCATTTCTGCTCACCCGCAGGCCGGGCCCCAGTGCAAACCATCACTACAAGCCATCGTCGCTTCTCTCACGGGCCCGGTGCGGGTTACGGCGGCCCGAGGACGTGCGGAACGGCGCCGGGGTGCCGAGGCGCCGGGCCGGCTCCGGGTGCCCCCACGGCGCCGGGCCGGCTCCGGGTGCCCCCACGGCGCCGGGCCGGCTCCGGGTGCCCCCACGGCGCCGGGCCGGCTCCGGGTGCCCCCACGGCGCCGGGCCGGCTCCGGGTGCCCCCACGGCGCCGGGCCGGCTCCGGGTGCCCCCACGGCGCCGGGCCGGCTCCGGGTGCCCCCACGGCGCCGGGCGCTGCCGTTCCCGCCGCGCCGCCCCGGCCGGCACAGGCCGGGCCACAGAGCCGTGAGGGCGGGCGCTCAGTGCGCGGCTGGGCAGCGCGGGGCTCGGCGGGCGGGAGGCCCGGAGGCGCTCGGCGCTCTCGGGCGTGCTGCGTCTCCTCTGAGGTGTAACGCTGCCGACAGACGGGCCGGCTCCAATGTGTGCACTGTCTTCAACAGACGGAAATTACAGCCACGGCCGAGTGTGGGCCAAGGCCCGTTAATATGGTGAAGCCAGAGAAAAGATGCAGGGTCTTGTCATGCAGGAATACCTCTAGAGGTATTCCACTATTTGCCCTTTCAAAAAAAAAAAGAAAAAAAAAAGATTGTTTTTTTTAATAACTGTTTAAAATTTTTCCTAAACTGCTAAGGTACTACAGAAAATGAGATTAAGTATATATCAACCGCTAAAAATACTGGGAAAAGCATCGAGGTTATTTTTAACTCTTGCACTTCATGAACATACACAATCGTTTATGAGACGCATAAAATGCAGCTGTATTTATATCTGCTGAGTATGAGTTAATGTAGACATTCAAGCCTAGACACTTGGATTGGTTTTGGCTTTTTTTTTATTTCTATATTAATGTTAAAACATAAAGACACAAGAAGCATCAAAGTGATCTTTATTGATTTCTGTGATCAAAATGTGATCAGAAACCTAAATTTTTAGAAGCTAAAATTTGGAATGACATACTTAATTTGAGAATACCACCTGTTATAGTCATAAAAATTTCAAACACTATATACCTTTTCCACTTACGATAATTCATATGAGCTTTCACAGAGGCACAAATCAGTCATTTTACCACACCAGGAAGTGATTTAGGTAAGGCTTTGTCATAGAGATCTCTGTAGTGGATAGTAATCAATTTATGCATTTTTCGCTTTCAACAAAGGAAGTTAATATAATCTGGAGGGAGAGAAGTGAAAAGGTACAGGGAAGGCCAAGACTGGAAGTTTTGTGTTATCAACACATGAATGCCCGATTTCTACTATTCCAGTTACATTAAGTAGCTTTTTGTTACTTTTTTTTTTTTTTTGGCCTAAGATATCCCCAAATATGTAACAATAGATGTAGTGTGTTTAGAATTTTCAGTAGTATCCTGAAAGTCCTTTTCATGCATGCTTCCCTGGAAAGAAATGTTAGTTACTTATGTAAAAAACAGTTTAAAATTTCTATAATATAAGGTGCAGTCTTTTCAGAAACACTAAAAAATATTCAGGTTCATATTCAGATAGGTACAATAATAATCTCTGGATCCGTAGTTCAGCTTTCTGTAGTCCTGAAAGAAGCCTGATCTTTATTTGGGTTATGTTGTGACATGAATGGTGATAATGTTCTGAGAGTTCTAAGATAGTACAAATAGATGTGACATCAAACGTATGGTGCAGAAAATGTGCTCAGATTAAGAAATAACAGATTAGCAAGAGATTCTGAAGACATGGCTGTAAAATAATCACTTTTTATTTTTTTAATGACAATAGTATTGCACTCAGGAATATGATTTCTGAACTCACTGGCAAATTGTATTATTATAAATCCCTAGAAAACTAGTTTAGGGAATGTGTATTTCTTTATCAACATATGCAACTAATTATGGTACAAAACTATTTCTAAGAAGCTCTTTTTAATATTTGGAAGGTGGAACTTCACAGGATTTAGAATCACAAGCTTATGATTTCAGCTTTTACTTCTGTCTACCTCAATCCTTGTCTATAAAAAGGACATAATCATTAGTATTTTTTAAATTTAAGAGTTACTGTCCATGAGGCAATGTATGAATGTAACTTTTAAGAGCCATTGTATATTTTACGTTTCAATATAGCTCTCATTTAGAATATAATTTATGATGTTGGTGGAGGGAAATTAAATGTACTAATGGGTTGATTCTGTTGTGCTAAGGACATTCTTGGACATTAGACCTCTGTATTTCCTTCAGTTAGTGGCATTGTTGTAGAAGTCATTAACTCAATGGCTGAAGAGAAGTGTCAGTGCATTTATTCTCCAGCTTAGTTTTTTTGCAGTAATCCTTGTTCCGTTTTACATATTTTCTGGTTATGAATGCATCACCAAGGTCTTAAAACATAGAAATGTGTTTATAATGTCTTTAGCAACATGGCAAACAGAATAAGGATAAACTAAGAGAAGAGCTAGAAACTGAAGAATCTGAACTGTGTACATAAAGCCAGGTTCTGCCTTGAAACAATAGGTTTTGCAGGCGTATGAGACCTTAATTAAGTAAAACTTGAACAGCATGTGTCTCTGAAAGAAAAAGAACAAGCCAGAAACCCAACCACCCAACCAACTAAAAAATCTTTGTTCTGTCACAGTATTGGTGTTCTGCATTATTCTGTTTAATGTACAAAAATCATCTAGACAATATGCATACATTGGATGTAGTCTTAAAGGTAGCCAAGGCTGGATGGTGTTTTATGGATAAAATTATTAAAAGTACACTAAAGGCAACATCATTAATAGCCTAAGCGCTATTGAAAATGTATATACTGACAAAATAATTTGCCACAGGTCTTTTTGGTGCATACAGCACTATATATGCAGTAGTAATATGCTGTATTTTAAATTAAGTTCATGGGCAATTAACTAAGGCTGTGCTGAAATTTTTGCAAGAGTTCTTAATCCTTGTGACCTGGCCAGGTTCCAAGTTGGCTAATCACATAAAATTACTTCCTGCTTAAATATAGTTTGATAAGAGATGCCATCACTTCCTGTCCTAAACTATTGTGTAGTCTTGTCTGCTATGTAACAGCTGTTGTGTTCCACCCTGAAAGAGCTTCTTTTCACTTGTGGGTGCAAGTTCTACACTCCATACTTCGATCAAACTAGCTGTAGTTTTGGTCCAGAAGAAGAGACCTTTGTAAGTATAAGAAAATTAACCAAGTTGTTATGTAAGGTATTTTGTAGACTTACATAGGGAAGGGAAAATGCCAAATATACCTAAATAGCAAAAAGCATCAATTTTTTGGAAGAAGAAAAAAATTAACTGAATTTGCAAGTTAGTATTTCCTTCCTTGCTTTAGTTCTTGTAAAGCACCTAGTGAAAAAATTACACAAAAGTAATCCCTGTTTCTTTTGTTTTTATGTATGTCTTTCAGACACTTTAATTTGCAAAGATTTTGATAGAACAATGTGAGCTGTCATAGTAATCAAAGATTTTCAATACCTTATTTGCTAACATTGCTGTCAGTGAGGTTGGTGCTCTTCCAGTCAAACAGAAAAACCTGTCTTTTCTAATGTGGAGGTAATTTATTGCCTGACCGTAACATTTAAAATGACCTTGTTTTTCATTAATTCCAAGGGTAAATATAACATCCTGCATATATGTCCCAAACAACTTGCCGTTGAAAGCACCCTTGTACTTAAAATCCAACATTGGATCTGAGTACAAGTCAGAGCCAGATTTTGACTGTAAAATTTGACAGGAATATTGTACAGAAGGCACCTAGTGAAGTACGTTTTTTTATCACTCTACTTCCAAAGGGTTAATATTTTAACTGTTTCGATTGAACTGGCATCTCCCACTTTTAGAGATTTAATTGGTTAATAAAAATACTATTTTTGATCATGGACATGAAAGAAATGCTGGAGGAGCTATGGAAGGCAAGCTTGGAGTATGAGACTGCTGAAATGGGATTGGCAGAACAGATCACAGATTTCTCTATCTTTTAAGATGAGCAAAAGTATCTTTTAACAATTTATGAGTGACAGGAAATAACACATAGCTGCTTTCACCTCCCTCCCAGTGAGATGTGTTGTAAGAAGAGTGCACTTTCTATGCAGTGTATTGGTAAGTTGTCTGTAACACAGCCTGATGCAGAAACTCCTTAAGGAAGATTTCTAGGCTTCTATAGAATGTGTGAAGTCTAGATTCTTGCAGTCTAGATTCTTTTCCATCCTTCAGAAGTTCTTATTTTGGTACTTCAAATCTGTGTTTTCTGCACACCAGTTATGACTGCTCTGTAGATTAATTTAGTTCAGCACCTCTGCACAACTTCAAAACAAAATTTCCCTTCATACTGATTTTCAAGAATTACACAGCATTTCTTAATGAAAGCAACTTAGTGGTGAACATATTGATCCAGTTGCAAAACTATTAAATTAGTTTTATACTTTTTATAAACTTATGTTTGTAAAGATTCCTTGGCCTTTTGTACTTCAACCCTGGTTCATTGTAGTGAAGTAGATGCTCATTTGACCACTCCAGGACAGCATAATAAAACCACGTGTATAAGAGCATAAAGCCAGGGATACTTAGACATGCTGAATTGTTTAAATAGCTGTCAGAGAGTGGTAGCATAACCTCTGCAAATGCTTACAAGTATCTGTGATGACAATAAACCTCCTAAACACAGAGCAAATTCAGCAAAAAGGCTTTGCAATATTTTTGAATGTAATGTTTTAAAAACAAATTGCACATCACAACTGAATGATGTATTCAAGGTTTTTTTTTTAAGTCAACGATTTAATTTTTTTATTAATAGTATTCATTAAATGCTAACTACTTCAACCCTTCATTGGGGATGGACTAGCCTTACTAGCCTTGTATAAATGTTGTTATTTTTGATTGATAGTAACTTCCTGCTGGTCCTTACAGTGCGGCCAATTGGTTTTAATATATTTTATAATAATAAAACACATGCTTCGCAAACAGTGCACAGGACACCTGTTAACAGAATTTTATCATATATTTCTAGTCCTTTGTGAATACTGCATCTCCCTTTAAAATACTTCCAAAGACATTTTGTTTGTTTAGGTGTATAAGAAGGTCTGTCTAGAACAGATCCTGTTACAAGATCATAGTTGGGAAATGCTGTGTGAGTTTTACCTTTAGTGTAGCCTCACAAACATCTGGATTGCTACAAATGAAGGGCTGTAAACCTGTGCTGCTAGTCTGTGCATAGTGGTGCAGAAGAGAGAAACCTTTTGAACTGTCTGTGCCTCTGGAGAGATCATTGCAGTGAACTCTACCTCTGTGGTCCCACAAGAATTTTGGATTTGACCTTCCAGACATCTATGCATGGTATGTAAATGGCCCTTGTGACATCAGTGTAATTATTCAAATATGAAATTACATGTCTGTAAATACAGTGCTTATTTTGTTCTTTTTTCTCCAGATTCAGCAGTTAAGATTAGGAATGCATTGATGCGTGCAGCTAGTTAAAAAAAATATCATGATAGGGTCAAAAAGCATAGCAGAAAACACTAAGGGAACTACAAAACTCTGGCATGGTGTATTTTTTTTATGGTATTTACACTGGAAGCCTGAAAATGCAAAGGCTAACTGTATTTGTAATGAATTCATCATGAAAAGGAAGCAAAAGAAAAAAAGAATCCTGTTTTTGTAGTATATGTGCTGCAGGTTGAATTTGCATTTTTTAAAATTGAGAACTCCATCCTTCATACTGCCTGAGGGAGAACAGCCAAATTTGAAAGCTAGGGACCTTTCTGATGTAATAGTTAATCATTTTAAAGGCATCAGTAATGTCCACTAGCAACGGCTTCTGTTGAATAAGCATATTAAAACAAAGGAATTCTAAGATGTTTTTTTTAAACCTTAGTACGTTTTGCAGTAGTAAAACTGATTTGGTTGTGACTAGTGGAAAAACTGTCACAACTGTCACTACAAATGGTGTAGACTATAAAATATTATATAGCTACCTAAGACTACGTTAAATAGTTGACCAAAAACCAATATTCAGCATAATGAGAATAATAGTTTTCATATTTTTATGACAAATATAACCCAGTGCTGTAAATTTGGATAGTTGACTGAACTTTGTGATGAGAAATATGTGTTGGGACCTGTTGTTCTGTGCTCACAGATTAAATTCTGTCCTGCTGAGCATTACAGAAAATAAAGATTACATAACATTGTCCAAACACGCACATATTTTTATTTGTCACAAGATACTATAATTCCTCTTAGTAACAACAAAAAAATATATTTACAATGGTTATTTAGAGAGGTTGTAATAATACAATTTCTATTATTACTAGAATTTCTTTTAAATGTTACAAGCAGCAATATTAAATATGCACCAAACATCCAGTAAATTTGATAGTGAATTATCTAAATCCATTGTTTGTTCCCCCTTACAAAACTCTGTAGTCTCATGACTGACAGTGTTGCTGTATTGCAAAATGTGTGAGCTTTTGATGGATAACATTCTGAGCAAAGCAGCTGTTTATTATATCTGTACTAGTTCTTACCCCACACTGGTTTTTAGACCATTATTAGTAAGTTTTGAGGTTAGAGAGGTACTGACCCAATCAAACATGTACACAGCTCAGCCTCTGAGTTAATTAAATGTGGGTTAATAGTATATTATAAGGAAATCATTGTCCTTATTACAGTTATTAGGTAGTTAGTCAAATTATAGCTTCAAAGGAATGCAGAGCATGGAGAATTTTGGACTAAATTATGCATTTGAACCTTAGGCCAGCTTTTACTGTTGAGACAGTTTGCTGCTAAAAGAAATTGTGTGTCATTGAAATTAAATGCCTTTCTGGGGATGGAAGCTTCAATTTTTTAATGAAATTACTAAGTGTGGTGTAGTGAAATGATTAAAATCTGTATTCCGGGAATGTGGTGGACCAAAAAAAAAAAAAAAAAAAAAAAAATCAATAAATGCTAGGAAACCTTTGCTGCTGGATGTGGATCCTTGGAATGAAATAGCTTGGTACAAAAATAATAATTAAGAACATATCAGCACATTAATGTATTTAGCATGAGTCTCACAAGACATCATCTTCACTAATTTTTAGCATAAATTTTACTCTGTAATGAGAAGCTTTTTTTTTCCTCATATCCGTGTTCGGCAGTATTTTTGCCCTTCCCCCAATGCTCCTGCACTGCAATCATTGTGCTTGCACTTATTATGTTACAAATGACCGAGGTAAGGCTGACATTCTCGTTGCATGCAAAAAGAGCTAGTCTGCCAGGCTTTTTTTTTCCCCCTAATGAAGCAGCTTTGTGAAATCTCCCCATGTGTTAATACTAATGAAGATCCTCCAGCACAATTAAAATCACAGCCAGTGGCTGAAGAGAAAACAGAAGACAATGGCATCTTTCTACATGTGCATATTTCTTTATGCATAGATCGACTTCATTTAGAAATATTGTTGATTTTTAAAGTGGTTATATGTAGTATTTAATAAGGTTAGCAAGCTGTACACATTCTTGAATTCTGCAAGTACGTTTTTACCAACTCATGCTGAAATCAGTTGGATTTTCTTCATTGCACTGTGGTTTAACTTGATGGTGTTATAGTTATGGTTTGTAGGGAGCAGTCCTTGGGCGCTAGCAGTGTACTTTAACCCTGCTTGAGTTTGAGACTATGCCAAAGAAGGAAGAAAGAAAGAAAGAAAAAAAAAAGGGGGATACCATGTGTGTAGTGTGAAGGGTTGGTGTAGGGAAGCTCAGCTTTTAATTTTCTACAAACAACCTCTATGGATTGTTTCAGGCAAGGCGAGATGATTTGTATTTAAAAGATGCATTTTTAATGTTAATTCTTGTGTCAATAGCTGGTGAGTGTTAATACTTCCCCTTGATTTTAATTTCATTCTGCCACCCTTTCTCTATCGAGTACTTCAAGAACTCAAAAGTTGAACGTTGCTTGTTTAAAATGTCTCCTTTTAGAAGTGGATCACCTTATTTTTTTTTTGTTTCGTAGACGTCAGTCGTTTACACCACAGATTCTACTGTTGATTTATTATTTTTTTTAACCTGAACTTAACCTGTAGGTTCTTAAGGTGGGCAGCTTGGTTTCTCCCCCGACCGATAAAGTCATCATTAAAAAATGGCCCAAGGTGGACCGGAACTTTCGGTCGCTGTGTGAAGAACGCGGTCCGGAACTTTTCCCAGCGCGGGGGGCGCAGGTCCCGCGGCGAGTGCGCGCTCCCGCCGCCCGCTCCCGGCCCGGCCACGCCGCGGGGCGCGCCGGCGGTGACGTCACCGGGGGCGCGGGGGCCGCGACCCCCTCCAGGGTCCCGCCGGCTGGGGGCGGCCGCCGTGCGCGCCGCCGCCCGCGCGCGCCCCCGCCCGGCTCCGGGGAGCGCCGG
This sequence comes from Setophaga petechia, assembly GCA_024362935.1. Taxonomy (NCBI): domain Eukaryota; kingdom Metazoa; phylum Chordata; class Aves; order Passeriformes; family Parulidae; genus Setophaga; species Setophaga petechia. The sequence goes on from JANCRA010000005.1 coordinate 162,021, forward strand.
GAAGGGCCGGCCCGGCGCGCGCCGCCCGCACAGCGCAGGGCAGAGAGCGGGAGAGTGGGAGCCGCGCGCCCCGCGCACCGAGCGGCGGAGCTTCTCCCAGGTGAGCGGCCGGAGCGGGATGGTGTTCCACCGCGCCGGGGCTCCCCGGCCCGAGTAGCGCCCGCCTCGCCGGCCGCGTCCCTGCCGGTGCGTATCGCCCCTTTGTTGTGTGGGCCGAGCGCGAGTCCCGCTGCGGGGCCCTGCCCGGGCAGGGCTGCGGGCGGGAGGCGGAGTGGCTGCGTGGAGGTGAGTCCCGGGGAAGGGCCGGGGCCGGGGTGTCTGCAGACGGGACGGCCGCGTTCCGAGCAATTTTAAACTTTGCTCATGGCCGCACGCCCGTGCCTCGGCCGGGCGGTGCCGGTCACGTCTCTGCCGACGGACGCCCGCAGCCTCCGGGGCGGCGCGGCGGCTTCTAGCGGCCACCGGGCGGCTCTTTTGTGTGGCGCTGTGTGGTACGCTCGGCTCCCGGCGGCCCTCCCGCCCCGTTCCTTTCTTGGCGGCGGGCGCTGCCCCGCTCCCCTCGGTCGGGGCTGTCAGGGCGGGCGCGAGGCGGGGCCGCGGGGCAGCGGCCGGAGCGGGCGATGCCCCTCCGCGGGCGACCCTCGGCCCCGCGCAGCCCCCGCTCCCGCGCGCGGTGAGCAGCCGCTCCCTCCCTCCCTCCCTCCCTCCCTTCCGCGGGGCGCGGCGCGGCGCGGGCCGGGAGCGGGCGCCGCTCCGCACGCCCGGCTCGCTGCGGGCCCCTCTGTCCGCGGCTTTGTGCGTGTCCCGTCCTTGTAAAGAGAAACAAGCAGCTGCAGCGCTGGGCCGAGTTGTTGAAATTTATCCCTTTGTGTATATTACAATATCCTCCATTTTTCTGCCCTCTAAACAACAAGCCTTTCGCCATCTTGGGCAAATTTTTATTTCAAAGTCTGACCGTCTCTTTTAGGAGGAAATGAGTAGAAAACCTGAAAGCACTTCTGGATAAGCATTAAAGTTTAGGGAATGTTACAAGGACAGATAGTGACGTCATGTAAAGTTTAAGGGGATTTTTGTCCAAGACTCTGTGCTTTCCCCTGGAATCCCTGATCTAACGTGTTGTAAACCGCACTTTAAAGAGAAAGGTTCCTAGTCGTGCGCGCACGTACAGGGGACACTGAGAATATGCTTCTTTATCAGGTGCCTAGTTTCATATCAGGAAAAGAATAGTGCCCCCCCCCTTTATTTTTTTTTTCTGCCCTGGCCTTAGTATTTAGTGTGCAATGCTTAACTGTTGGGTTATTTAAAAAAACGTTCTGAAGTTACTATGATAACTAACAAATGATCTGGAGATCTGCATTGGTTTTGTTTGTGGAAAGTATGAATCTGATGTGAAGTTTACGTGAAACACTTGGAACAGAATCTTCTCTGAGAAATAGAGTCTTCTTGGCATGAGGAACATGGCTAAACAGACCTCCATTTTTAAATTACAGACTCGGAGGTATGTTTGGAAGCAACAAGCTCATTAAGGTATATTATTAAAAGGTTCCATCTGGAAAGTACCTATAAATATTACATGTAGTTTGGGTTATGTTCCAGGTACTGTATAATGTGTGTGGCTAAACCTAGTAACTATACTTAAGTCATTGAAAGAACCAACCCTACAACAACTCCTTACCCAAAACCCAACAACAAATCTCTTTTCCTCTGACTACAAGTTTTGCATCAGCTGTTGTGAAAGGGAGAACAAGAAAAGGTATTGTTCAACGTGTTAATTTGGTTCTCAATTGCCCTTTTTTGATCTTATGAAAGTTTTTCTGGTCACATGACTTAGTGAAACATGTAATTGGTAAGGAGTAATTGTTGTAGATAAATTTTTTCTTTTCCATCCTTTTTTCTATACTTGTTTGACTAGCTCCATATTTAAAGTTGCACTATGGAGGACATGAAACTAGTTGTATTTAATTCACATTTTCTTAGTCTTCAGGATTGGGGAAAATATTGGCAACAGTTAACATACAATGTAATAGGAATAGTTGTTTGTACATCAAGATTTTCTATCCAAGTCAGTATTAAATGCTGTACTTAAAGTAGCTTTAAAGTTACGTTAGAACAGATGTCAGATGATTACTTTATTTTTCTTTCCTAAATGCATCAGAAAGTGTGGTTGGATTTGCTATTTCCTGTATGTGTGAATGCTGAGTAATGAAAATGTTTAAACACTGGAAAGCATGTGCAGCAGGTGATTCTAAATTATAAGTGCAGTGAGCAACAGAGGATAGGTAGTTTCCGAAAATGGCAGTATAGCTTTGACATCTCATAATAAACCACATACGGTTTTTGTCAAAATGCTGCCAAATCAGTAAACTGCATAATGTTAAGAAAATGGTAGCCAAGGTAATTTTTGTAAAGTATATGTAGAGAAGGGAATAGGAATCGTTAAGAAATCTTCAGTTTCAAGAAATTCTATGTTCACTTCAGGCAGGCGATGCTGGTTTAATCATAGGGTCTACCAATTCCTGCGAGCGAGGGGAGTATCCATATCAGGTTGTGATGAAGTTGTTCATAAACAGAACTTGCTGGAAAGTAAACAAAATTTCTTTAGAGGATCAGGTATCCTTTCCTTTTCATTCCTGATCCAAAGTCTGTTCTGAATGGCACAGTATAAGGTTTTGTGACTATTCTGTATTGAAAATGAATGGGAATTGTGATACGTGCTGTAGTTCCAGCCAGGACAGGGTTCATTTTTGCAGCGCCAGGGGGGCATGGCCAGACCCGGCAGTCCTGACCGCCTTCCCTCTGTTCCTTGGGGCGGGAAGGGCAGGCAAGGGCTCTGTCCTCCTGGGGAGGGAAGGGCTTGCTTCCAAGGGAAGCTAGGGGATTGTTGTTTCCCTGTGAATCTTTGCACGCTTTTTTGTAGTCTCTTTCATTGGTATTGTTGCTATTACTATTCTTTTTCTGGTCTCATTGCTGTTTCCGGTAAATTGTTCTTATCTCAATCCGAGACCTTTACCTTTTGTGCCTCCATTTCTCCTCTCCGTACTGAAGAAGGGGAGGGAGCGAATGAGCAGCCCGTGGTTTCAGTGGGAGCACTGAATTGGAGATTACCAGTCCTAAACCGTGGCATACTGGTACTTCTCATCCAAATTATTTTCTCAAACTAAATTCCACTGTGCTGGGTTCCTTACAGGTCTGTGTTCCTACAAAAAGGTAATTGTTTTTAAGATTCTTGTAGGTTGTCAATGCCATTGTAAAATTTTTTGAGTAGTGTGAGAGGGAAAAAAACGAAATGCATACTTCATACCTTTTGGTGAAAAATTCTTGATTTTCTCGAACATGTAATAAAATGTTTTGGATTTTCAAAAGGTAAACTAATGATATCTTTATATCATGGAGGGAAAGAACATTGGTTTGACCGCTGTAATATATTTGTTTAATCTTTATGTTGACCTTATGTTAAGAAGAAAGTTCTGCTAGACTTTTTTGGAATTTTTTGGGAGACACTGAAAGTGCAAATAAGAAGGTAATAGAAGCCTTTCCTATAGGTCCTGTTGCCCTTTTTAATGTTTTCTTTGTTTGCACGTTTATTGTAGAACTGCATTGTAAGGGAGCAGATGTTTTGCAAAACATCCTGATGTGTTGCTTTTTTCTTCTGGGAGTGCATAGCTGTTCCTTCTGATGCATCGATTTGACAGCTGGTTGATTTCATGAAACTGCCAAGAAGCCATTAGTGGTGTCATTGAATTCAAGTAGAACAGTCCCTCCCAGCTTGAACTGCAATTGTTAAGGTCTTTGTTGCTACTTTTTGTTCCTATGCAAGACGTAGAATATCAGAGTTGCAAAGAAAATGAAGCTTGTGCACCCGGTCTCATATCCCAGAATGAGGGGAAGGAATACCTCACTGTTGTTAGTTCTGTGATGTTCTTATAATGGGATGTTTGGGAATAGGAGATCTTGATTGTTGGGAGGGATAACCAGCAATGCAGTTTCTTACACCCTTCCTCCCTCTGGCACATGGAGGTTTCACTGTGGGAACATCCTGTGTTCAAATCACTTTACTGTGATGGTCTCTGAGATGCTAATGTATAGTTATCCTTAAATGAAACTTAAAAGTGTAAATAATGGTGGAATGGGGTTTTTTTGTTTGATTTTTTAAAATTTAATAAACAGACTACTCCATTAGAGTACTAAGAGTGATGCTTAGTGTTTTCATGACGTAGATAATTTGGCCCCAGGAAGATTCCTATAGTCTACCAGTTTTCTCCCAAGTGTGGATCAACTTCTGAGTTAATACTGTAGTTTTACTACAGTAAATTATGTCATACTACATTATAAACTAGTTTGTGATCGTTAATTGCCACCACAAGGAACACTGAAGCAGCTGTCAAGGTTAGCAGTGATTTTTGTGATAGTTTAATAATTTATAACATTCTGAATGTAGACAAAATGTACCAAGTATATGTTGGTCAACATATTTTATAGAAATGGGAAGTTTGTATTGAAGAACATTGTGCACTATTCAGAATCTAGGTACAGGCGATCTTCCCCGCTGCATCAAAGGAGGAAATGAAATATCCTTTTTTTAAATGGACATCTACACTTTTAAAGATTTTTTTGTTATGCTACTACATCTTTACTTTAAAACCATTTTTACTGTAAATAGCAACAAACAAACCATAAAGGAATCACCAGAAGATTAGTGTGAGGAAACCAGTAGGTTCTCATTACTTTTTTAGTTTGTCTTTCTTAGGGCTTTATGAAAGCAAGACAGTTGACACTGTTTCACTGTTACAGAGATAAGGACTCTTGAAGGGTTTAGTCTTTTACCAACATCACAAGGAGCTGGTGGCAGAGGATGAAGAAAGAGCTGCCTTCACTGACTTTAGTCTGTGCTGTGCTGGGTCCTTGTTTCCTTGAAAACGGAAATGCGTGGTTTGTTAGCCCACAGAGTGAGTGCTGTGGGCAGGTGAGCAGAATGCAGCGTGGAGTCATGAGACAAAACTGGCACCATGTATTCATTCAGCCTCTGCAGAAGGGCCAGGCAAGATGCAGTATTTTGTTTTTATTTTGTGTCATAATCGTACAATTTTAAGTGGTAAAGAGGTATGTAGAACATATAGTCCAGTTAACACAGAGTTTCAGCTGTCTGCTGTGTTAAGTTCTTATCCAAGTTCCTTAGTGTTTAAGCTATTTACTGTCCTGAATTTGCTGTTATATAGTGCCCAAGACTCCAGCCATTCCTTAAATAACAAAAAAACCAAGTATACTTTGTTAAAGTCCAATACAAAGTTCCTCTCAGATTTAAATGGAAATAAATAATAAAAGTAGTAATTTAATGGTATAAAATAGATTTTTGTTTCTTTTTGGGAAGGAGAAATTGTGATTTATTTTGTGGTGTTAGCATTTCATGAGACCGGCTCTTGAGACACCAGAAAGAAACTCTTGGAGTGTGAGGTGGTCTTAATGGTTGCTTCACTTTTTTTAATGTAGCAATAAGGAAGAAAGGATACAAGGGTTTTCCCAGTTTAGTTTAGCAGAATTAATTTATGTATTTGACACCATTCCTAATACCAGTTTCTTCTCTTTTTATAGAATATCTTTCAGATCATTGGAAAAAAGACCAATATCAAAACAAGTAAGCATTTTAAAACTTTGCTTAGTGGCAGATGAACTTTCAAACATCGTCTCTGAAACTTAGGAAAAAATGTGCTGGGCTTGTCAGTGTCTGTACTATGCCTGTTGCCTTTAATGTGAATTCCCTCCTTTTACCTTGCTACCCAAGCCCTTCAGGGCCTCCTGAATGTCTTGTTTTCTGTGTGTAAAGGAAATAAGACTCCTTTCACTTGATGTAGGTCAGGCATTGTAAAGAGCTGAATGGGTTAAGCCTTGGTAGTTTGCAAAAAGAGATTGCAGAGATTTTTCTAGCTGCTGAGGGAGGAATCACCCAAAACCTTAAATTTCAAACTACTAAAAATGTAAAGAAAAAACTACCTGAAAAATTGTTCTACCTGATGGACTCTTTACATTAGCAATTAGTGGGACTGCTAAATTTGTCACCGGTAATGTTTACAGTGTAAAACCTTGGGAAAGACGGTAGGCTTAAAAATAATACAGTGACTGACTGATAATGCTGCTGTCTTTTTGGAGCCTCACACAAAACTTAGTTCTGCTCTGGAATTGTTGGAAAAGATAATGAAAAATTTTCATTTTTTGAGTAATGATGAACCCTACCAGTATATACTTATTCCTGTAAATTACAGGAAGTATAAGGTAGACTTTGTTTATAATACTTAATACAGTAATTTAAAGGCACAAAATAATCTGCCTAGCTTCTTGAACTTGAACCTCAGTTCTGAGTCTTTTGGATTAGAAGATAAAACCTTGAAGTTTTCCTGAGAGTATTTTTTTCTTCACTGAGTACATAGATGAGGTTTTTGGATTGTGACCCTATTTATTAATCGATTTGTGTTAATGAGTTAATGCTTTTCTAATGCTGAGAGATTCTTTCATAAACAAGGCAGTCCATTTTACCAGTTACCTGTTTTAGAAGAGTGGTGTATATTATCCAAGTATAATCAGCAAAATAATTCCACAACCACCTCCTCAACCCTCAGTCTTTCTACAACAGGAAGCCAGTTGGACAAAAATGATTGCAGTAGTCCACTGGTGCACAGGGACATAATTGTGTGGATTTTGCCCCATTTTTTGTTCTTGCACTTTTCCACAAGCATGCACTCATTAATCAAAGGCACTGTACTGTTGAGGGCAGAGAGGTTCATCAAATTGGCAGCTGGTTTGGTATAAAGAACAGTGTGCTGAAGCTCTTAACGTGCTATGACATAAATAAATCTTACATCTTTGTATGCAAATCCTGGAGGTTAATACTGTATAATTCAGTGTCCTATCTTTGTTTTTATGATGGATGTTTTTAAGTGTTTGAAGCTTGATGCAAACCTTCAAACAGGTCAGGGTAGACAGTCTGATAGGCTGAAGCAAAAACTTGGCAAAGGGGCTTGTGTGTCTGCTGTGGAGGTTTTTTTTGGCTTGGAGATCATTGTTGTATTGCCTGTGCTGTTGTAGGGGAGTTCTAAAGATTGACAACCCTTGCTGTGCTAATAGACTTAGTAATGAAATGCAAATAGTTTGGTCGTATTTGTTCCAAAGTTACTGCTGTTTGTATGTAGCCGTAACAGAACTAACATGTGGAACAAGCAAAAAACTACTAGGATTTCCCTGTAAAAATGGTGCTGGGATTTGGCTTTAACATGAATTGGTTGCATATTCATAATTAAAGAACAGCTGGTTACAGCAAGTGCATAGTCGTTTGCAAGCTATTATAAACCATTCTACTCACACATGGCGACTGTGCTTGAGCTTTCTATTTTATTGATTTACCTGCATTTGAAATCTGGTCGCTGCAGCCACAGAGGCCCTTCATTTTAGCTGTGCTTGCCTCGTAGAACAACCTCTGTATTAAATATTTATTTTTAACTAAATGCTGAATAAAATGTTTAACTCTGTGCTTTGAAGAAACAAGGTGTAAGGGTGAGCAGTGACATACATCTTAAACATGAAATCTTGTTATGTAAAGACTAAAAATGTGACATCAGCCAAGCTTTGTAGTCGTTTTGTAACGTTTGTTGTTCTGAATAAGAAATCCTTGTTAGATTTACCCAGTGTTACCTTGCTAACACTGTAGTTGCTGATATATTTTTTTCCCATGCATTGTATACCCAATGGTTTTGGGGGAAAGCCAAGACGTATAACGTGTGATTGCATTACGCAAAATGAAGGTATAGTAAAATAGAAGTAAGCAGTCCTGTTGAGTATCCCATGGAGAAAATAATGGACGTATTAGGAATGACTGCACTCTTATAAAGGTATGTTTATCTATTATTATGATGTGAAAAGTACATACTTAGAAATATTGGTTATTAATATATATAAACCGTGATGTAAAGTTGATCTCCCCACATTCAGTTTTGCTTTTCAGTGGGAAATCAAGCTTATGCAGAATAGTTTGATAACTTTTCTGTATTTTTGTTTGGCGTAGTGACTGGGACTTTTATAAGGAGTAATATAATTTTGACAATAAAAGTCAGTTTTCTTAACATCCTTAGTTCTTCTGGGAATAAAAGGGAGCCCAGAATTCCTGCTCTCCATACATCTTTTCATCCAGTACATTGAAAGTTGTTAATTTGTTACTAATTTATAAGCTGGCCAGTAAAGAAAGTATTGCTGAGGAAAGTTGTAAATAAATTCTTGTTTTATATGTATGGATCCAGGGAAATGGGAAGTCATTAAGGGAGGTTTCTTACTGTGTAAGTCAGCAAGACAAAAATATCAAACGTACATGCCTGAAAGAGTCAAGCTGTATCAGTTGATTTACTAAAAGATGTTATCACTCCTTACAGCTCTGGTCTTGTCTGAGTAGTTACAGCAATTGGAAGAGGGATAAACTGTGAGAAATGCAAAGCAGCATTTTTCCGTTGTATCTCTGATCGTTTTTCTTTCTTGGAGTTACCTGTAGCACCTCCCTGCTTCTTTTCAATGTTGAAGAAAGGGCTGGATCAGAGGTAACTGAGACTACAACTGTGTGGTTTAGGAGAGAAGTGGGGTGGAGGGTGCTCAGTAGGTCCCCGGGGGTACCCGACCTCTACAACAGTTGTAATGCCAGGAACAGTTTCTTCATAGTGCGATTGTAGGAGCTTTCAAAGCAGCAAGGAGAATTACTGGGTGGGTTTTTGAGTGGTTTTAGTTACTGAGTCTAATATTAGAAACAGTAGACGCTTCCATTTTGGCTCTTCCAGTGAAGAAGAGCCAAAATACCTTACACAGGAGTCTAAAGAAGTAAATTGTTAAGGGTTTGAAGGGAAAGCCATGAGAGGAATGGCTGAGGTCTCTTGGTTTGTTCTGTCTGGAGAAAAGGAGACTGAGGTCAGACCTCATTGGGGTCTACAGCTTCCTCACGAGGGGAAGTGAAGGGGCAGCTCTGATTTCTGCTCTCTGTGATCGGGGTCAGGGCCTGAGGGAACAGCTGCAGCTGTGTCAGAGGTGGGTTTAGGTCGGATGTCAGGAAAAGGTTCTGTCCTCAGAGGGTTGTTGGGCGCTGGACAGGCTCCCCAGGGAATGGTCACAGCCCCAAGGCTTCCAGAGCCCCAGGAGTGTTTGGACAGTGCTCTCAGGGACAGGGTGGGATTGTTGGGGTGTCCTGGGTGGGATGTCCGGTGCAGGATATTCTGATATTAGGTGATTACACACCTACCCTCCTGTTAGTAGTTGCTGACACTTAACCAATTGAATTTTTTTCACTGCGTTGTCAGCAGAGATCATGTTAAAAAGCTACTGTACCAAAGAAAGTGTGAGAAATGGGAAGAAAGTTGAGATCCCAAGTCTTGGCTAAAGGGAGTGAAATACTGTGGATTACTGAAAAAAAATCACAGAAATACATTCCAACAGTTATTATCTTTCTGGCAGCTTAGCTGAGAGTGCACTTGGATTTAGTAATACCTTAAATGTAATGGAGGATTTAGAGGATAGGGTTTTAGAATAGGTGTATATTTGAACACAAAATGGGTCTGCCCCATTTTAATGACATACTGAAGTGCTTCTGTTTGGTGTTTTTCATGTCTTTTTTTGTTTGTTTTAACTTGCCAACAATTTGCCAAATAAAAAATATCAGAAGGGTTTTTATAGTTACATACTTGCCACTTAATGCATGTAAGAGTGTTTGGAGCAGTAAATTTCAGAAAAGAGAAAAAATGCATATGGAAAGAATATATTACTAAAATGACAACAGACTTAGTAAGGGTCCTTTATTGTTCAGCCTTTAACTGTGGTATTAACACTACATTTTTCTGCAGTCCTCTTTTCTTCTTTTCTAGAAGTGCTTTTCAGGCCTGATTTTCCCCCTTTAAGGCTTAGAGAGTATAGCAAGTTGTCTTCATGGAACCAAACGTATTTTTGAACAAGAATGGGAAGTACTGGTTCCTTGGTAGAGCCTTATACAGAGGGCTAGTTTGAACTATTTTTTAATGATTTGCAAAATGTAGTGTGTTCATTATACAAAGACAGTCAAAGGGCATGTGAGGAAGGAAGGAACTCACTCTCACTTACTTTAGGTTAAAACTAATGTTAAGTGCAGTCAGTTGTAAAATGCTCTTTTTTGCCTGGTATTAGGAACTGGAAGGAACAGATTATGCTATGTCATTTTCCTTTTATTTATATGTGAGAAAGATACAGAGCAGCTTGAAATACTTGCCTATTTTTTGGGAGATGTTTTTCTATGTCAACTTGTTTCTGGTTATGATTGAGGTAAATCTTTTGACTTGCAGATGCCAGTAAATTTTCAGTGTTAGTAGTTAAGATGTTATAGATATACAGCATATTGGAAAGTTTATTGTGTTGATGTAAGTAGTTTACACAGAGCAGTGTTCAGGTGTAGCCTGCAGTCTGTTTGCGGTAATGGAAATGAATTACGTGTTCTGAGAGATCCGTGAATAGCGTAAGGACTTTATGTTAAAACAAGAGTGGGCAGTCACTTTCAAAGGATTTCTTGGCCTCTAAATGCTTAATTTTTATAATTGTGGTATTTTTTATACCTTGCAATGTGTTTAAAATAAATAGATAAGCAGTTGTCTTGAGGAATGATCTGTGTTACATGTTCTGGGAGACATTTGAAATGCATGTAAGTGGGATCTTTTTGTGAAGCTGAGTTACTTTTTTTGCTCCACGTGTCTCTTTCCCTTCAAGTACCTGCTGTCAGCACGTAAAATTTTGTGACTGGGCTCACCTGTTTGTCCGTGTGCCTGTCCATTCCATGCCCTAACTTTTGTTCGTCATTTCTTTTCAGACATAATTGAAAGTAGGCTAGCTAATTAACAGTAAAGTTCTCCAGTTTTCTGAAAATCAATCACTGTCTTGAAGAAGATGGACAGATTAGACCTGCCAGCTGAGGGAGCGGTAGGGCCAGTACCAGTGTTCCTTCCCGGGTGCCCCGGGCAGTTTAGGGTCCCTCGGTGTGTGCCCGCTGTCAGCCAGTCAGTGTGCTGCCAGCACTGGCCTTGCCAGGGGTGTTGAGCTGGGCTTGCATTTCCTCAGGCGGTCTGGTTTAGGGCAGTGGGGAAGTGCAGGGTACCATCATAGGAACACGCTGCTCACAGGAGAGTTTCTTCAGCCACCTCAAAAGCACATGAGGAGACCTGCAGTAAAAAGCTTTTGCATGGTACCTTGTACATGGATTTTGTGCACAGTAGAATGCAGATAGTGGATACTAAATTTTACTTTCTTTGGATAAAAATTTTGTTCTCAGAATAAATTCAGTATTTTCAGTTAGAAAATGTTGGTCACTTTTAAGTAACATGACTAGAATGATGTTCACATTCGTAACTAGGAGCAGTGAGGACTCCAGTAATTTCTGTTGGTGAAAGTACCTCCGAATCATTCCCACGCGTGCATTATTTCTTATTGAGGGCACACAGATAGTCTAGCACAAGTTGTACTGACTTGTTATGTTTCCAGTGCAGTATTGCATGAGAGAACAAGCATTTGCATTAGCATTCATTGTAGTTGAGGATTTTTCAGAACTGAAGTCTGTGAATGTACCAGTGCCCTGTGAAATGGATTGTGTGCATGTGTCACATGGGTGGCTTACAGACAGCTGACTGCTGTTTCATTAATAAAAGCAGAACCTGCTTTTATTGCTTCCTTTTTAAATGACTGCTACTTATGTAGTCAAATGCAGGTGAAAAATGCAAAGTTTTAAAATATATAGTCCTAGTTATCTTTTAAGGCAGGTGAGGTTTCTGCCCTCCTCCACCACATGCCCCCTCCCCCCCACCCTGCCACGACTGTGGACTGGATTTAGTGATGGAGAAGATTCACTGTCATCCTGTAAATTGTGAACTAGACTAGCAAGAGTCAGACTTGTTTGTCAGATATTAAAAAGCCTGCATATATAGCTACTCTTGTTGTAGTATAAATCATACTGGTTCATGTATGTGGCAGTAATTAACTAATGTGGATGCTAGAAAATAAGTTGTCATAGAATTGCTGAAAAACAGGTTTCGGTATGTTTTCACTTGTTGAACAGAAGTCAGGTGCTGTTAGATCAGTATAAATTTAATTTTGAGCAGCAGAAGTGTAAGACTACAATTTCTAAAGGACTTGAAGAGAAGCTTAGTTTCTTAAACAAGACATTTAAGTTCCTTTTTAAATGTTTTTTTTCTTTAAAATAGATTATTTTATATATATCAAAATCAATGAAATAATCAGGAGTTGCATTTTTAAAAGCATATGGCCTCAGGATGATTAATTTTCAACTTGCCTGTTGCTTCTTTTCTGTTCTGTTTTGTTTTTTTTTTTTTTTTTTATGAGCCATAAAGAAAAAGGCAGAGGTCAAATGATTAGCGATCTGTAGATATCAAACTGAAAGTGAGTTTTAGAACAAACTTGTATCTTGACCATCTTTCCTTCTAAATAAATATAATTTGTTAAAAACAAAAAACTATTCCATGATGGATTCTTACTAATCTGATTCAATGTTTCTTGTCTGAGATACTCAGATACTGATTGATACTTAGGGCAATATTTTAAAAATATGTAGCATTGCTCTTTATGTTCTTCTTAGAAATACTTTGAATTCCATTAGTAGCAGAGTTAAATTAGCACTAAGCAGGGGTGAAGTTTCATTTTTGAGCTCAAGCTCCAACCTTTAGGAGCTGAAAAGCCAGGGATGTTCTTCTAAGAAACAATTAATTCAGACTTGCTAGCTTCTGGCCTCTTATCATGTCATACCCTGTAGTGGTCCTTTGCACACAGTATTTTTGCAGTATTTTGTCTTTTAATCAGTAGACAATCAGCTTCCTTTTACAGATTCCTTAGTTGTCTTGTCAAAACTGTGGTCTTATCCTGAACTTGAAAGCTCACAGAGCAGAAGAAAATACTTACAAGCTTATTTTTGCCCAGAAGGAGTAGGGAAGCAGAAGAAAAATAGTTTGAAACACAAGTTCTAGTTTTTCAAATAGGTACCCATTATAGTATCTTCAGGCTGCTGTTAGCTTTCCAGCTTGCAGAAGCCTAGTGGAGTGTCTAGTACATTGCATCTGTACTAGAATGATGCTAATGCAATGAATATAATACCTGTGAATGGTTTGAAGTAAAAAATTGTGACTACCAGTAGTTCCTTGTTTTTACACTCTACTTTCTGAGTACAATTCACAGGGTTTTTTGGGTTTTCTTTCTCCCTTGTGTGTGTGGCCAAGATTCATACAATTGCTTCAGCAAGACTGAAGGAATAGGGGCAGTGAAGAATCCTGACAGCAGAGCCCATTGCTCACACCTAATTATCAATTTTATTTTAAACTAGGTAAGATTGCTACCTTGCATTATTCTTTCAACTTCCAGTGATATCTTGTAGTCTGTTGTTTTGCCAGCACAACACTATCTCAGTATTTTTTGTTTGTTGATACAGTGGAACTGGTATGCAAATTTTGTTTCTTTGAACTAGTTGTTACCATAAATCCTTTTGGCAGAATTACTGTTGTGAGCATTCAGTGTGTGGTAATTGGGAGTGGGGCTGTGGGAGCCTCATCCCTGGTGGGCTGCGGCTGTGCTGCACAGGTGGCCAGTGTGGCAGGCAGTGAGCCTGGAGAGCCCAGGTGTACTGACCAGCCACCCAAGGGCACAGGGGGCACCCGGGTGGAATGCATGGAAGATGAAGAAGATAAAAGGTTGGACTGAAGAACAATAAAGGGCAGATGCTTGAAGCCTTTTTTGGTGTCGGTTGTGGCTCTGCCGTTGTTCCAATAAATTACTACAATTTGTAAGTTGTTACCAAAATTCTTTATGGCATTTCACTGTTCAGAATGCAGTTAAATACGTGCTGAAGGACAGAGGTGAGGTTTGTAGGGTCGTGTGTGTAGCTCTGAGCTCCTCAGCGTGGGACTACTGAAGTGCATCTGATAAATGGCCCTTAAGGAGTTGAAGGGTGTGGAGCATTTTACCTGCAAGGAAATCGAGTTTGAACTCCTCAGCCCAGAGAAGAGGTTCAGGGGAATGTCATGGCTGTTTAGAAACACCTGTCTGAAAGGTGCAAAGAGGACAGAACCAGGCTGTTGCCAGTGATCAGGACAAAGCTGGGCGCTGGCTGGAGCGCAGGAGGCTCCGTGCCTGTGCTCCGGGGTTCCCCTGCTCGAGCAGGGGGCAGGACCAATGGCCCTGTGCTGTCCCTTCACACTGACCCGTTCTGTGGAGCTGCCCTCAAACATCAGGAAGCGCTTTTGATTTGTGAGGACGGCTGCACACTGACATATAGGTTGTCCTGAGAGGTTGCTAAGTCTTCACCCTGGGGAATACTCCAAAGTCATCTGGACGCAGTCCTGGGCAACTGATTCTAAGTGACTCCTTCAGCAAAGGCTTTGACAAGATGGTCTCCCTTTCAATCTCAGCCAATTTGTCATCCTGTGTGTCACTTGTTCTATATTTTAGGATGTTTTGGTGAACTGTTTAAACTTCCTTTGTGTGAGAATGGTACTAGGAGAGCATGCAGAGTCAGGAGTTTTGACCAGAAGTGTAGAATATTGCTACAGTCTTGAATTAAGACTCTCAAATTCTGAGGTCTTTAGGATTCATTGAAGTAGAATGTATGAGGATTAAATTACAGGCTATCCAGTGTGATCTTTAAAAAGATTAACTTTTAGTTGTTCTGCAGTTTCTTAGATTATACTGTTTTGACATTTAATGCACAATGTCCTGAGATAGAAGGACTCCATAAAAGTGTGCCTGAAGAAAATCAACAACTATGTCAAGGACAAAATGGGTTTTTTCCTGCTGCTTTTATATCATGTTGGGAGAGAATGTTGACACAGATGTTTTTAGTAACTTCCTGCTGAACTGTGTGAGCACAGGGAGTCCAGAGTATTATAGGTTAAACTTCCGTTCTCTTTGCTGCTTTTCCTCAGAATAATAAAAAGGGTTGTTTTTTAGAGATTGTTTTATTATAAACTTAGTAGGAAGTTCTTCAGTCCTGTCTTTGATGGATTACCTCATATATTTACACTGTCAAATTCTCCCTTACCCAAAATCTGAGGGGAAAGGGAGAAGGGTTGATTTTTCCTTAAGTAAAATTTGCTCCTTTGTTTTTTCCCTGAAAACCAACAGTTATTTCCATTAAAATTTATCCATGCCTAAACAAAAGACTCAATATTTGTGTGTGTAGCTCCATTCTGTCAACTGTACTTTGCATGCTAGCAGGGAGCAACATAATTTCTCTGTTTCAGAATTTTTAGTGGTTGTCTCTGTTGCAGGATTTGCTTTGCCTTTTAGTTTCAGGGAAATGAACCTTCTGTAGCAGGACTGTATTTAGGAAAATCTGTGCAATAGCCTTTATCACTGGTGTGGATTATTTGTTTTTTTCAGGTAGCATGTTGGTACTTACCATGTGATCTGTTAAATCAACTCTATATGGCTGGTAGGGGCTCATGTCACACCCTGATGACTTAGGGAGAGGCTACAGAAGATGTCCATTAGTACTGTTGGGTTTTTTTGTGATAGAGGTTTTTTTTTAATTGCCTTTGATATATATGGACCAATTTAAAGCCTTTTGTTGTTCCAGAGGAGTAATATATTAGAATTACTGTATTAGTTTGATAAAATGTGTTTGCTAGGTTTTTTTTCAATGGTTGTAATTCCACCTTTGAATACATAAAGTGGATGCGTGTGTGTGTATGTATATATATAAACATACTGTGATTTTCAAAATTAAGAAAGCCTGTGTTTCCCTTTGGTCTTTGCAATGCTAAAGTTAGCTTATCAGCTGCACTGCCTTGTTTTGTAAGGCAGTAAACTTAAATATAATAATGTTAAAAAACAAACAGGAAACCCCCAATAAACTCCTGTTTGTAATGAAACCCCCTATTTTTCATTTTTAGCAGTTGTTTTGAAAAGTAATGCTGCCTAGTATAGACATGTAACTAGGAAACATACTCTATGATTCATTAGCTTGTAATTTTTGTGATTAATAGGAAGTGTTTTGATCTAAATGTAGTGTTAGGCAAACTGATAAAGATGAAGACAAGATTTTTAATGTAAATAAAGTATTTTACTGAACATTGTAAAATGAAGATAAAATATTTGAATGAGACATGAGGTATTTTATTATCCCAGCTTCTTTGAATCCTGATTTATTTTCCTTATTGTGCTAGCTGTATTACTAGACATTTGTTGTTGGCATCTTTCAATGCAAGGCTGTCCAAGTCAGATGTGAATATGTGCCTCTTCTGTCAAAGCATGAAGTCAGACTCATTCTCAAGAGCAGAATGGAGGAGTATGCATTAGGAAATGGAGAAGAAGGAATGTGGTATTGCTAAGGACTATGTGATATGTGAAGTAAGTGTTCTTCTGGTTGTTTTGTGTGGCAGCTGCCAGTGCAGGAGCCTGATTGTTGTCTTGGAAGAGAGAGTGAGAGCCTAAAATGGTAGGGGTTTGCCTACTGAAAGGGAATGGTGGGGTTGAGTATTGTAGTATGTTGACTTCGTTTGTGGATAAATGGAAACTGTAGGTCCCTGTGAGAATATTCCAGTGTCAAAAAGTGTTACATATGTGTCTAAGGAAGGTACTACTATCTTGGGCAAGAGTGAATTAGAATTGCAATAGATTATTGTACTTCCTTCACGCGTATTTATAGCTAAAAGCCATCTCTATTGCTAAAATGCTCTTATTTGTTAAATCTGTTCCTGTTTTATCTGATGCACCTATAAAATATAAGTAATGATATGTAGTAAATGGTTTGATCCTTGCATTATCTAAGATATTTTTTCTGGAAATGGATTTGTTTTAGCCCTCCAGTACTTCTTTGCCAAATAAGCCTTCCAATACATTATTTAGGATTATTTTTCCCCAGATTTTAATTTGTGAGTTCTTCTTTATGGAAATCCGTTGTGTCCTACCTGCTTCGGGTTATGTGGTTTCTTGTATACTTAGTGGAAAAATTATTTTATACATGTATAGTCCATCAAGAGAATAATTACAAGAAACTGTAAACAGTATCTATGTTTCTGCCTCAAAAATGCTGCTTCCGCATTAGGTTTAAATTAACTCTTCAGTGTCACACAATATGGGGAATCTTTTTCTGTCATGGTATCTTGGGCTCTGAACGCCAGGTGATTGGTAGGACAGGTTTCACTGAGATATTGGGAAGGAATTCTTCCTCATGAGGGTGCCCAGAGAAGCTGTGGCTGCCTCATCCCTGGAAGTGTCCTAGGCCAGGTTGGACAGGACTTGGAGCAACCTGGCATAGAGGAAGGTGCCTATATATATATATATATATATATATATGTATATATATATACACACACACACAAACATCTTCAAAAATTTATTTGTACAAGTTGGATTAATGGTTTTATAGACAGGCAGGGCAATGTTTCTGTGAGTGATGTAGAAGTATAAAGACAGGATCTGATACAAAGGATGTTTAAATGTAGCTGTGCTTGATAACCCATTAATTTCCAATTTCATTTGGTAGAAATGCTTTAGCATGCAGCTGGTAATTCCTTTTATTGGAGAAGAGACAAAATGTTTACTGTTTGTCACATCACAGCATCTCAGTTTTGGAGAACAAACTGTTTGTTAAGGACCTGGAAATAATATCTTTGTGTGGAAAGAGTTATCTTCTTGTTGCAGTTTTCAGAATAAGACTCTTATATTAGCTTGTGTACTTGACATAATCTAATTGTGAATCAAACCTGTATTTCATACCTTTTCTAACCATTTGTTGCTGGACTTCAGTGCTGGGAAACGTAATAAAAGTGACTTTTTGACATTTTAGATATGTCTGAACTATGTGCTGCCTCTGTGATAAACAAATTCCTAATAAAGGTACCTGTACCTTCATCATCATCTTCATCCTAATAGTCTCACTTAATTCCTGTGAGACTTTATGGTTGCATTGCATTTTTGTTCTTAAGTAACTCAATCTATTAATTAAAAAAAAAGGCTTTTGAAACTTTCTGATAGTTTTTTTTTTTCTTATTTTCTTCCCTTGTCTGATTTTTTGATTCTTGCTTTCTCTGTCTTTTCTCAGCTGTGTTTGTGTCTGTGTAATTATTGCCTTTGTAATGCTGTCTAGGAGTCTCTGGATCATGTACGATGCAGCGAGGCTTTGTCTGTGACTGGGGCACTGTGCAAAGCAGTTGCTGTGTCTTTTTGGCAGGCTGGAGCACTAGCTGTGTGAACACTGAAGCCATGTCTTGCTGCTGCCCTCTTGTTTGCAAGATCTTCCAGCATTGCGGAGCAGAGATGCAGTCTCAAGGTAGCAGTCAGTCTTCAAAGAGAGGATCAAGTCCTACTAGTGCAGTAATTCTTAGACTTTCTCTTTTTCTTTAGCTTGAAATGGATGTTAAAGGCTGAAATGGCACTTTGCTCGAAGAAAAAATTATTTTCACATTTTTTGGTCTTCTACTGAAAGTGACGACAGGAAGAGAAGCAGTTTTGAATTTTTACCGACAGTGGTTTTTTCTTCACTTTCTACTGGCATTATAGAGTTGTTAACCAACATGTCCTCATGTTCTTGTTAGAGAATAACCTTGACCCAATTTTTGTTTCTCAAATGTACGGAAGTGACACTTCGGGAGGTTATATAGAATGGCCATGCTTTTTAGTCCTAAGTGTGCCTGCTGATACCTGGAAGTGCTGGGTCAGAGAAAAAATCTGTCATGTCTGTAGAATGTGGGAGTTGATGAAAACTAATTAAAGCGATGCAAAAGCCTTTCAGCACTTTTGGGCAAGCTTTGCTAAAAGATCATTTTTTCACAAGTGTTGAATTTGATCAAAATACCTAATTATGATATAGGCCATGTCATAGCTGACATCTTTGCTTTCAGCCATTGTAACAGTGAGAAGTCCTGTTGTGGAAAGGTTCATGGCATAAGTGTGTCCGATGTGCTGACAGAGCTTTCACAGTCCATGCAGCTTTTGTTTCTTCTTCCCTTTTTTGTCTGAGCAGCCAAGTGTTGGAAACTCACCTTGTTGAGCTGCACAGAATGGTCAACAATGTGAATAAACCCTCATAGCTCAGCTTTCTGAATTTTCTTGCTTTTTAGCTGGATCTAGAGAATAATTATGCAAAAAAGTGGCATGTTTTGTGGGCATACTTTACCTGAAAAATGCAAAAAAGGTTAAAAAGTTGAATTTGTTTTTTTAATACTACTGAATTAAATAACGCCTCCAGTTGATGGTTATGCTTTTGTGGTCTTTTACACTGAAACAAACATAAGCTCAAAGGAGGAGTGTCTTTGTTCTTCACATAGTGAAGACTGACATGGAGATTTTTCAGCATTTGGAGATCAAATAATGAACAATTGCTTTAGTGTGAGAATTATTAATATTTTTCAAGTATTTGAAGATGGTCAAACAAACAAGTTAAAATTATTAGAGACTTAAAGAAATATGACAGTCCAGAGGATAATAAGGATTCTGTCTAGAAGGTATTTACTTCGGTATGATTGTACAGTTTTGTGCCAGGGAAGGCTTAGATTGGATGTTAGGAACAGTTTCTTCCCTGGAAAGGGTTGTCAAACCCTGGCACAGGCTGCTGGGGCAGTAATGGAGTCCCTGTCCCTGGGGGCATTGAAAGCCATGTGGGTTAGCAGGGGCCTTGGCAGTGATGGGGGAGCTGTTGGACTCGATGGTCTTGGAGGGCTTTTCCACCGAAGCAATTCTGTGTAAGTGGATCTCTGCACACAGGGATTGAGTATGAGAGATGTCTCCAGCTGCATTGATCAAATTACTTGGATAAAAAATATACACTGAAATTATGTGTGAGCCTCAGTCAGGCAGTTTGGGGCCAATTCATAGTTCCTGTGTGCACCATTGCAGCAGCTGACTAACCTCCATGTTTCCTCTACGGCAGGAAGGAAAGTACCAGTGCAGAATCAGGTACAAACCTAAGGCTTTGTGTGGCTTCTGCCTTCAAAAAGCAGTGCTGCCATACTCACTGTGAGGGTATGGCTTCTTGCACTTAGGACATTAGTCATAAAAATGGACAACTCCCATTTGCTGCTGAAAAAATGATTTCTCAGTACAGTGAAATTGATTTAACGTTTCTTATCTTCATTCTGTTTGTAAAAAGTTAAAATGTGGGTAAAGGCCTTAGTTTTTCTCCCACTTCTAGAATTTTGTCTAATGTGGGTGAAGAGTGAGTAGTTTTTTGAGGACTGATAAAATAATTATATGAGAAAACGTGGTATTTTTGGGGAGTAGAAGTTATGCTTGTGGTTCTACACATCATAATCTGAGGAATGTTCAATTGCAAATGACTGGAAGGAACAAGAGCATCTTGAAGAAATGAAGCCGAATGTAACTAGATCATATCAAAGATGGTTTAGAGTGTGGGGTTTTTTTTGGTGGATCCCCACTTGCTGCCCCCTCAGTTGCATCGCTTCTGTTGAGAAGGTGCAGCAAGAGCTGTAAAGAGCTTAAAAATGGAAGGATTCTGCCTGCTGGGGAAGCATGTGACAGCTGAGTCTTCATGGGCCAGTACCTGAGAGAGTCACTGAGGTGTGTCTCCAGATGGGAGCCTTTGTGCAGTGACTTCAGTGACTCCCTCAGGTGGTTGTTGCATTGGGAACGTCCTGGTAAGGCCTCATCTGGAATAGAGTTTATTTCTGTCTGTTCCAGAAGGATTGTTCATATTCAAGAAGCATATTTTTAAAATAGGTGAAGAGAACACACACTGGGATTTTGAGGGTAATCAGGAGATTTATACAAGGATTTGAAAGAATTTAAACTGCTTTAGTTTTAGCAAAATTTAAACCTTGCATACTTGTGCCCCATGGTGCACAAGCTCCCAAAAAAAAACTGTAAAGAATGTAGAAGTTGCAGGATTCAAGCAAATAGAGTCAAGCTGATGAAGAGCAATTTTAAGATGAAAACCTGAAGGATGTAAAGATTGGACAAGAAAACCAAATTCGAAGGTGATATTTTATTTATTACGAGAAGAATTGTGTGATGTGGGATAGAAAGGAAGTAAATTTGACCCAGAAGTTATTTTCAGTTCTGTGCTCTTTCCATACTGGTTCACTGGTTTGTTGAAGAGGGTAGGGGAAGAACTGCAAGCAGTCAGAACCCAACTACATAAATCTTTTAAACAAAGTTAAACCCAGAACCCAGTGTCTTAGAGAAAGCAATTGATTTCTGTTACTTAAATGTTCTTCATACCAATGGATGCATAAATATAATGATGCAATACTGAACTCCTGTTATACTATCAGGTTTTGAAATCGTAAGGGATAATTTGGCTTTGGCAATTTCAACATTTTCTGAGATTTTTTTTTTTGGTTGATTTTTTGCTCTAAATTCATTTTTTTGAATGATTGGTTCTCCAACATTAGTTCACCAGAGGAGATGAGTCTTAAAGAAACCTGTTAAAGTATGTGTGTGTGGTTTTTTAAATCAAGGTACTTTTCTAAGACTGTATTTGGGCCCATGACTTCTCTCTTTCTTTTGACTATTCAGTGGAAGGGGTTTTCAAGAAATATATTGTCATGTACTAGTCTTTGGTAGGTATTGATGACTTTTGTGCTTTTAAATGAGCAGAACTACCAAAAATGGCATTTCTTGTCTTACATAGAGAAACTTGCTTCAGTTTTTTTCAAATGTTCAGGTAAGTTCAAGGGAATAAGGGCCTCCCATTTTATCAAATGTTCTTTCTATAGGATTTTTGGCAACTACTGGTTACAAATATTAATAGAAGTATGAAACAGATTGATAATGCTCCCTGATCTCACTTTCTCAGTCTTTTATAAATGCTGCCACTTCATTAGCTTTCCCGTCACAGTAAGCTTTTCGAGCAGACAAGTCCTGAATTAATGACTGAAAACCAGGAGGAGTGTAACCTCAAAACCGTGATCTTTCAGTCTTTGTTTGCAATGTAATTAAGAAGGGCGTTAAGTTTTTAGAAGACAGGCATGTCTTTAGTAGTATGTTTGCATTGGAGAAGTAAGCAAATTGCCATCAAGATAGAAAATGTCTTCCCTCACAGCTTTATGAAAACGTTTTATTTTGCTGCATTCTGCAGTGCTTTCAGATACAAGTTTGGATTTAAATGAGAAGATGCCATTCCCATAATGTAAACCAGTTATTCTAATCTTGCTTAAAAACCCACCTTGCAAAGTGATAAGAGTAACAAAGGTGGGAATTCACCTCATCCTGACTTCCCACTGAAGTCACACCTTAATTAGCTTCATTTATATGCTAATATTAAGTATAGGAAGCTTCCTTTGTCTTTACCTTTTACGCAGTAAGGAAATAAAGCAAGGAAACCTGATTAGGTTACATTAATGTTGCATAGTCAATATTGAAATTTGAAAACAATAAAATCACTCTTGTCCATTGTGATTGTCCCATTCTCCGTTGACCACTCTCAGGTTTCTGTTGCTGTTGTGGTTTTAGGTTTGTTTGTTTGTTTTTGGTTTTTGTTTTAAATACTCAACTTCCACTTCTCTCCATTGTTATTGAGTATGGAATGTTGGCTATTTCTGGCCTTTTATTCTTAATTTGCATTAGGATTTTGTTTGTGTCTGAGGATATTTTGTTTTACACTTTCTAATAATTAGTTCTAAAAACAAATAAAAAAATAAACCACAAACAAATGCTTCTCTCTAGGGCTTTAATAGGATAACTGGAAGTACTGAAAGGAAGAAGAAACTAGTTTAAAGGACTTCCAGTATTGGACCGTTAAATGGTTAATCTTGAGCTTGCCGTGTTTGTGTGTGTGCAGGTATGTTAAGAAAGAGAATATTTAATCTGAAACAATATTCTTTGGTCCATTGGAGTATTTTTTACTGTATAGAGAAGTTAATGTTGTTTAATTTCTTTCAGTTCATGCCAAATCATATCTTTGCTATTGAGTTTTACCTTGGTTTTCCATTTAGGGCATCTGTTTATTCTGTGCATTGGACGCTGGGGCCAAAACCAGCCTGTGTGCTTTCAATCAGGGAGCCACAGTAGCCCCTGTTTTCAGAGCTATGTCATGGCTCGACTGAGGGCTGAAGAAACCGTGCCCGTGCAGGATCCCCGGGGGCCGGTGCGGGATCCCTGTGCAGGATCCCTGTGCAGGATCCCTGTGCAGGATCCCCGGGGGCCCATGCAGGATCACTGTGCAGGATCCCCGGGGGCCGGTGCAGGATCCCTGTGCAGGATCCCTGTGCAGGATCCCCGGGGGCCGGTGCGGGATCACTGTGCAGGATCCCTGTGCAGGATCCCTGTGCAGGATCCCCGCGGGCCCGTGCAGGATCCCGTGCAGGATCCCCGGGGGCCCGTGCAGGATCCCTGTGCAGGATCCCTGTGCAGGATCCCTGTGCAGGATCCCCAGGGGCCCGTGCAGGATCCCGTGCAGGATCCCCGGGGGCCCGTGCAGGATCCCTGTGCAGGATCCCTGTGCAGGATCCCGTGCAGGATCCCTGTGCAGGATCCCTGTGCAGGATCCCGTGCAGGATCCCGTGCAGGATCCCCGCGGGCCCGTGCAGGATCCCTGTGCAGGATCCCTGTGCAGGATCCCGTGCAGGATCCCGTGCAGGATCCCGTGCAGGATCCCTGTGCAGGATCCTGTGCAGGATCCCGTGCAGGATCCCCGGGGGCCCGTGCAGGATCCCTGTGCAGGATCCCCGCGGGCCCGTGCAGGATCCCTGTGCAGGATCCCTGTGCAGGATCCCGTGCAGGATCCCGTGCAGGATCCCTGTGCAGGATCCCTGTGCAGGATCCCGTGCAGGATCCCGTGCAGGATCCCTGTGCAGGATCCCTGTGCAGGATCCCGTGCAGGATCCCTGTGCAGGATCCCTGTGCAGGATCCCTGTGCAGGATCCCTGTGCAGGATCCCGTGCAGGATCCCGTGCAGGATCCCGTGCAGGCCTGTGCAGGATCCCTGTGCAGGATCCCCGTGCAGGATCCCCGGGGGCCCGTGCAGGATCCCTGTGCAGGATCCCTGCGGGCCCGTGCAGGATCCCTGTGCAGGATCCCTGTGCAGGATCCCTGTGCAGGATCCCGTGCAGGATCCCTGTGCAGGATCCCTGTGCAGGATCCCCGTGCAGGATCCCCGTGCAGGATCCCGTGCAGGATCCCGTGCAGGATCCCTGTGCAGGATCCCGTGCAGGATCCCGTGCAGGATCCCGTGCAGGATCCCTGTGCAGGATCCCTGTGCAGGATCCCGTGCAGGATCCCGTGCAGGATCCCTGTGCAGGATCCCCGCGGGCCCGTGCGGGATCCCCGGGGGCTGGGTGCTTGAGCAGCTGCTTACCATTCCTGGCACGTGGCAAGCAGGAACCTTAAGAACTTTTTTTCGCTTCCTTCTGCTGAACCTCTAACCTTTGTCCCAAAGTTCAGGTCTTGGGGAACTATTCAGTGCCTTCAGGACTGATCCCAAACCCCAAATTCAGCAGTGCCACGGAAATGTGTGTGGTCAGAAGTAGAACATGCTTGCAGAATATTAGCTGAGAGCGAGTACTTGAGCTTTGAGCTCCAGTTAATGCAGGAAGTGCCCCGTTTCCAACTTAAGAAAGGAAATCACCAATACACCTGTGTTTTCTGCATTTGGGAAGACAATTTAGGGCTCTAGTCAGCCAGCAGGATGATTGAGAGTGTAGCAAAATGCACACTTTTTTAAGCTTCCCCTCTCTCAAGTGTCAAGCTGTGCTCCAATTGTTTGAATTGTATAATTACTGTGTGGTGTCTTCTATCTTCTCCCTTGTTTTGGTTCCAGTAGGTTGGGGTTTTTTGGTGGTGTCAAAGTATGGCAGTAGTCTAGAGAAGGTGAATATCAATGTTCAGATTTCCCCTTGAGAGAATAAACATAATAGATTTCCTTTATAGGTTCTTGATGTTGCCACTGACTGTTGTGAGCAGTGTTTTGTTCTTGGCTGTCCTTTGTCAAGGGAGAAAAATACCGATTGCTTTTCTGGCAGGCATGGGAGTTTAGCTTGACATTGGTGGCCAGAACAAACAGAAGCAGTTGGAGTTAATGCCCAAACATTTCCAGGTTGTAATTTAAGATTACATTTTTAAAAAGTATGGCTGCTGTTGATGCAACTGCCTACCTAGATTTAAATTAGCTTGCCTAACTCTTAAAGAAGTTCTTAGTCATGTAGATGACTGAAGTTTTGTTTGTGTTAGCTTATTAGTGTGCTTTCCTGTCTGTGCCACTATGAGGTAGGCGAGCTTTACGCTCCCAGCAGTGTGATGCTGTAGAAAAGGATCTAGAGTAAAAATACCTGGTTTTCTATGCATTTGTTTTCTAAAAAGCATTCCGTCTAAAAGCCCTAATCAAGGCAAACCCAGAGAAAAATCCTGAAATGCCATTTTGCTACATAGGCAAATTATGCCTCTCTGCTTAGTTAAAATTGTCTGTCAGTGTAGCTGAAGGGAGCACCTCTAAGCTTTGTAAAGCAAGTCTACATTTAATTTTATATAAGATATTTTTAAAGTACCAAGCTGTAAAATTTCACTCAATCTTTACATGTCTTCAGTAAAAAAAAAATCAGAAAATCCCAACAGTATTGGATTTCTACTACTATAGCAATAACATTGTTCTGAAATGGAAATGTCGCATCTGTTTGCTGTTTTCGGTGTCCTAGACACTGTGTGTGAGCTAGGTGTTCAGAGAAACTTGATCTGCCCAGGGAGAAAAAAGTCTGGGAAGTAAACAATCCAAACGAGTGCTGAAAATTATTCTGAGTTTTAAATTTTCAGTGCAGTATGTGTGGATTGTGTGCTGACACACAGATGCTTTTGAATTCTCATAGCATGAGGAGAATTTGAAATCTGCATGCTAGAGAGCATCACTAATGGAATGAAACTCTGGTTCCATTATTAAAAAAGTAACATTTTCCATTATTTTTTTGGAAATTACTTTGCATTTTGACAGATTCCTTTGGCTTACTGTCTTTATCAAAGGGGTGCCGGTTGTACTGTATCATTCACAATTTAGTTATAGTAAAATGGGTATGTGTATTTAAGCAGATGGTTGCAAAAAAATAAAGTGTTACTATATAACATTTATCTTCAACTGTTCCTCTTGTAATGGCTTCATGCCTGGCACACAGTGCTTTCAGTGTGCTGGAAATGCCTCACGTACTTTTTTGAAATAAATTGTAGTGTTCTGTTTGAGGTGTCTTTGTCCTTGCAGAAGTTGCTGGATGGCTCAGTTGATGATCCATCAGCTGCTGTCTGTTTTCCCGTGGCTGACAGCAGTGTCACACAGCTGACCACGTTGGTCAGAGCAGCAAGCTGGAGCAGTAAGCATTCTGATAGTTCTCTGAGAAGCATGACTCATACAGGGAAAAGGAAAATATTGTTTACTGAATGGCCTAGTGCTAAATTCTTCATGCAGGTCGTGATTTCAGCCTCAGCTAAAACTTAGGGATTAATCTAAATAAAACTTAGTCTGTGGGTGCAATTATTTTTGTGACTTCAGGTTTAGGTGTTGAGAAGGTCTTTAACAATTAACATAATACTGTTTTATCATTCTTTCTGGATTACTTTGTATGTAAGCTTGAAATAGAAATTTGATAGGATGTAATTTTAGTGTATACCTTTAATAGGTTTGATGTCTGTTGTACAGTTTACAGAGTATTTAAAACTAATAGAGAGTTTGTGCTGCGAGGTTAATTCCAAAATCAGTTTTAGCAACTTTGAAAGGCATTTTGCACAGTCAGAGAATCCGTGATACTTTGCTAGGTGATAAACATGAGTTTTCTTGTTTTACTAGACTGGGCGATAACAGTGGAGTTTTCTGTCTCAATAGTGACCTTGTGGCCCTCATCCCAGATGTAACTTTGCAGTTAGTAGAGGTGAAATGTGCACTGACAGTAGGGAAGAAAAGCCTAAACCGATAATGTTTGCATGCTGGTTAAAATAATTTGTAAGGTTCAATTTAAAAGGCTCAGGTTTCAGAAGTGCTTTCTGTTCAGTGTGGAAGAAGCTGTGGCAGCCACTACATGTGTCTTAATATAATGTTTGTGGGAATGGCAATGGCACCACCTGCAGCTGCTAAATTCAAAGAACGAATAGGTTAATATGAAGAGGGCAGATCTACTAAACTGGAGGGTTCAAGTGAAATAAAGTTCAAAAGAGCAGTTTTCTACTGAACACATTGCTTAGCAGGCAGTGATAGGCAAGCAAGTAAGGGTGGGAGGTAGGATAGCCTGCTATTTCAAAATCATGAGCAGCATCCTGAACCATTAAAAAAACTCAAAAAGCAGAATGAGGAAAGTCATTAAATAATTTGCAATAACAGAAATAGGAAGGCTTTATCTGTATTTAATGTTTAGTGCAGAATCAGCTATTGTGAAACTTCCTGTAATGTGGTAATGTACTGCCAGCTTCTGTAACCTGAGCTGGTTTTAGTGAAAAAGCCTTCATTTAATAAAAGCTTAACCCTGTTGTTTTTTTGTTAATGGAGTAATGTTTTTTGCTGGGATGTACTGAGAGTGCTGCTTTCCCAGCCTTCAGTGACTGGAATGATGTAGAAACTTTATGGAAGAAGCTTCCAGTTTTGCAGAGGATAAGGGGATGGAATACATAATTGGTATTAAACATTACCTGTAGGTTTGGCTTTGAAAAGCTAATCCTGCTAGCTTTCTGACTTGAGAAATTTCGTTTTAAAAAAAGTCCTTTACCTCGGGAAGGAGATAGAATTCTACTAAGAGCAGAGGAGCATTGCTTGAGTTGAAAGTTTGTCCTGACTTCTGAACACTCAAGTGTTAGAAAGGCTCCTTGCTCCTGGCAGTTCCTGTCTGTGAGTCCTCCCGTGGGCAGCTGTCCTGGAGCTCAGGTGTGGGATGAGAGCTGCTGCTGCCCACTGGGACTGTGGGCCCTCAGGATGAGGGCCTTACTCAGGAGAATGAGAAAAATGCTTCATACGTGGTCAAGTTGACGTGCATGAATTTCCTCCCTTCAAGTAGGCAGTTGGAGAAGAACAGGAGGAATTTATAGAAAGATTTATGCTTTTTGATGAGTTTTCTTGTAGGCATTAAAAATAAAAGAGAAACAATAGCCAGATGTAGATATCTTTATTTCAACAAACTTCATTTTGATGCTGGCTGTTAGTACTAAATCAGTGTGCCACTTTATTTTCTTTGTGTGTTTGTCCAACCATGCTTAATTATTTTCTGAGAGATGAAAAATATCAAATCTCTGAATAATAATAAAAAAAGTATCCTTAATAATCTCTAACATTTTTGTGAGTACAGTCAATTCTTTAGCTTACAGAACATACTGTCTTTGCTATGAAGCAATAATACCCCTTGCATCCAGAACAAATAGGTTGATGAAGGGAGAGCGTGAAGAGATTGGGAAAAATGGCAAGTAATAATTCCTTCTGTGATGTCATTTGTGGTGTTGGTGGTTTGTCTGTTAGTTTGGTGAGATTTCTTTTTCTTTTGCTTTTTTTTTTCATGTTACAGTGATGCCATTCTAGATAGGAAGTTCTTGTGGATGCAAATTTCTACTCCCCAAATACAATTTTTTTTAAATTCTTAATTGTGGCTCCTTTTATTTGTACAAAAGGCGGCAGCGGTGAATTCTAACAGTCCCAATTTATTTGGGGAAACAGCTTATTTAGAATGTTGACACAGTACTTGAAAGTTATGCAGATAATACTTTCAAATAAATTTTATATTGTTGTAACTAAACAGGTTATTAATGGCTATAATTAAAAAAAAGAGTTCAGAATAAAAGATCAGCTCAGCAGAAGGCTGCGCAAATTTTTCTGGAGTAAAGTTAGGAAGTTAAGAAGAGAGGCCTCTTTGACAAAAATTGTCATGACAAGGTAAATGTCATGTTTTTGAGAGGTGTTGCCATTACAGGAATACTGGTGTTGGGGTGAGCATGGTGATGAGCAGAAGCATCTTCATAGGTGAGGTCTACACTTGAAGATTTTCCCCCCATTTTTTTGGATGGGAGGGCAGAAGGGGGAAAAAATAGAGCAAAGAAAAGCAACATGTTAGAAAATTCAGAAATCAAGTGTCCTACGGAAAGTTTAAGTAGGGATTTAACAGGTTTTGAAAACTACCCATTTTCTTTTCACAGTAACAAAGTATTCAGTGGCCTACTTGGAATTGGCAACTATGAGTGTGAAAGCAAACATCCAAAAAAAATGAGTGTGAGTCAGACCCATGAAATATTTAATGTATTTCAGTTTAAAATATGACAGCAATTTGCCAAGAAAAGCCCTTACTTGGAATTTAAATGTAGGTAAATAATAACCTGTTTGCAGCTAAATAAAAGAAGACTTGTAGAAACAAGCAAGTTAGGCAAACAGTTTTTATTTTATTTTTATAAAACCATCTGCTTTATCACTTGCAGCTTCTATGTCTCAGAATAAAAGAAAATTACCAAAAACCAGGATTATTGAATCGGAAGTGACATTTGGTAAGTCTGGGCAGATAATGAGAAACTGTTGATAACAAGTTGGAACGCGCTTTACAGAGAAGTAAGGAGGAAAAAAGAAGAAAAATTTGGTGATTTTGGGTTCATAGAAGTAGTTCTGTGGTTTTATGGCAGTTTGAATTGGTATCAGTAGCTCCTTCTCCACAACTGTTCCCCTTCTCATCAAAAGTTAACTTAGGCATCTACATACATACATAGCTGTATTTGTCTTTTTACATCATGTAATTACTCAAAAAGATGCAGAGAATTCCTGGAAATGTCCATTTGGTTATGGAAAGAGTATCTCTGTTTTTATATTCCCCTCGAACAGTTCTGGTGCCTGCAGTGCAGGGAAGATGCGGAGCTGCCAGGGTAGGTCTGGAGGGGGCCACAACGGGGGTCCAAGGGCTGGAGCCCCTCTGCTCTGGGGCCAGGCTGGCACAGCTGGGGGGGCTCACCGGGGGAAGGCTCCAGGGACACCTCAGAGCCCCTGGCAGGGCCTGCAGGGGCTCCAGGAGAGCTGCAGAGGGACTGGGGACACGGGGTGGAGGGACAGGAGCCAGGGAATGGCTGCCAGTGCCAGAGGGCAGGGCTGGGTGGCACACTGGGAATTGCTGGCTGGGAGGGTGGGCAGGCCCTGGCACAGGGGCCCAGAGCAGCTGGGGCTGCCCCTGCATCCCTGGCAGTGCCCAGGCCGGGCTGGACACTGGGGCAGTGGGAGGGGTCCCTGCCATGGCAGGGTGGGATGGGATGGGCTTTGTGGGCCCTTCCAAACAGAATCAGACTAGAAAAGGAGGCTGTTGGTGGTTTGTGGTAATAATGTTTGAAAAGTAGCGCTTTGGGGGTTTTTTGACTCTGTAGGTGGATATACACTTAGCAAGCTCCGAAAAATTTTAAAAGCTTCCAAAACATGCCATCCCCCACAGAACATGAGAATTTGCTTTCTTTATACACATGTAACAGCAGGAGATTTAATTACATCTTCACTTTAGTATACTAACAATTAACATTGACAAAGAAACTAAAGATAATATGATTGCAACAGTTTCATATGCTTGCAGTAATTATATTGAGCGTAAATGAAATGCAGGACAATTGTACCTTTTTCCTCCTTGTTTCTATGTAATTATTTTTAGAAAATAATCCTTTAAAAAATTGGAAGTAGTTTATTGCTGTATGTTGTCTGCAAATACGGTTAGTGTGTATGTACTTGTATAACTTTCTATGTATTTAGATGCCTTTATTGGGTAAAACAGCCACGCTAGATCAAGCAACTAAAATTACAAAAGTAAAACTACAAAAGGACCAAAAGTTTATAGGAAAGAGTTAATGAACTGCATATTTATCTGTGAAACATCTATTTTTTATTATAGTTTTTTTAAACTAATAGTCTACATTTGATGTGTTGTAAGTTGTAATAGGAAGGCAGTTAAAAAATCAAAACAAAGCACAAAGCCCCTTTACTGACAGTTTCTGTAAGATTTACTCCCAACTTTCTTAATGCTTCTACTGCAAACCAGATTTAATAATGGTTATCTGCTGAGGGGCAGATTCTAAATTAGTATTGTAAATCCACTGTTAGGAGGAATAAATGGTTTGTTAAACTTTACTGTACAGATGACAGCTGGAGGAGCTCAGATGTAAATTCAGTTTTTGGTAGTATCACCATGTTGTTTAGACCAGCTGATTTATCTTTGCAATAGCAACATTCTGTTTGCACAAGAAAGTGTTTTTGTTGTTCACAGTTCCTTCAAAAATTTAAAAGTTCAGAAATCTTTCCAAGTACATATGATTAGATTAGAGTTTTCACTTTGTTTGCTTTGGCTTTCTTAGAGAAGGAACTGTTCTTAGCATTTAAAAATAAAGCTTTGTCCACTTACGGGAAATGAGAAATATTTTTTCTTACTAAATTTCAGAGTCCTATTATACAGTAGCTCTGAAATTTAAATGTTCAGGTTGAGGAGACATTTCTAGTTGACTATTGAAAAGATATTTTTCCATATGTAAATTGTTGCCACCTTATTCTTTCAATCTAAGTGCTCAGGAATTTTCTTGCTGGTAGCTCATTTTGAGTATTGTGTTCCTGTTTCAACTAGAAAGCTTGTTTTAATAGGACTTGACTAATTCACACAAGGAAAGCTCCAAAAAGTCTGGTCTTTGTAAGGGCTATGAGTTCAAGGAGGGAGGCATATTGCATGTGGGGTTTTTTTACCATTTGCCCAGACTACTATTGATAATTTTACATTTGATTCTTCAAAAGTTGAGATTGTAAAATAGATACTTTGCAGGTGTTTTGAAGTAATTTTTTCATAAAGATGCTTGCAAGCTTCATCTTGTATTTAAATATTTTGCCCCTGTATACTTAGCATTTTGAGGGTTTGCATGGCAGTACTTGAAGTTCTGGCTATCATATGTGATTACATACATACTTGTAATACAAAATTGTTTCTTCTGTGGTCCAGTTTCTCTATGAAATCAAGCTGCAGCTTTGCTCGTTTTAAAATTAGTCTGGAGTACCAACATTCACCTGCATTTGGAGACTCCAGGAGCTGCTGTCTCTGAATGCCTTCGTTACAGTCATGCTGTAATGAGCCCGATGGATGTGTGTTCTTGTCCTTGACAGAGAGCATACGTGTGCATGGACGTGTGTGTATGTGTGTGTTAATGCTTAACATGTGTACCTGGTTAGTTTTATTGATCCAGGTATAATCTGTTTTGTCTGAGGACCTAATTCATTAGGTATTCTTTTAGTAAGTCAAGATTCTCTTTCCTCTTCTGACCTATCCCTAATCTGGATTTTTTTTTAAAAATCAGATTATCTATACATCAAGAGCTGAAAGTAGTTTTGCTAGTTTCAGCGGGGCTGTGATAGTTTATTCTGTGTAGTAAGTATCTTACCAGGCATGTTTTGTTTAGAAAGGAAAGAATAAAGTAAATTGTGATGGTGTGCATGTACATTATGTAAATACAGATATTTTCTAACGAATTTTTACATGTTTTGTCAATAGTCAAAGGTTTTCTTTTTAGATTTTTCAAAGGTAATTTCTTTAGGGCAAACGCAACAGGGAAAAGGATGTATACAATTTAGAGTTTTCATATTCTTGCACAATTCAGAGGGAGTAAAGAAATGATGTATTAGAGTACACCTTAAATGCATATCAACTGAATAAAGCATGGGCTTAGAGCTAGTTGAGGGTTATATGTATTATCTGCTTTAGATATTGTACAGAGGTGATGTCAAGGTGAAAGCACACTTGCAGAATGGTTGGAAATCATTGATATTCTGACTCTGAGGCTGTAAATGGCTCTGTGGCAGATGGAGGCTTTGTCAAGGAAGAAAAATGGCAGCTCTGCAACATCATAGACACTTTTGCTTAGCAGCCCAGCACATAGCCCGTGACCTTCCAGTGTTCAGGACTTCCTCCTGTGCTTTAATAAATTGTCCTCTAGTTTTACTCCTAAAAGTAGATAAATGGTAGTCATTGTAATTCAGTACAATTTGTAGTATTTCATTGTGAAAAAAGTGTAAGCCTGCTTTATTGCTAGGTATTTAAAAGTGAGCTTTGAAGCACGCTTACAATTTCTGCGTTGAAGTGCCAGTACTAGCATTTAACTAGGAATGTGTAATGCTGAAGGTGTAGGTGTTGGTGTGCATGCATTTGACTACAGGAGAGCACAACACAAAACCAGCACATGCCAACTGGACAGCAGATGTGTGTGTTCTGTATGCCAGCGTGTATATGTTTATGAATATTCTCGGGAATATTTGAAACACTATAAAATGGACAGTGTTAAATTTTGGAATATGCTCATACTCAGAGTAGCTATATCTGTGATTTATTGCAGCAATATATAGAATTTTAGACTATATATTGAAGTAGCTTCCTCTTCAGAGTTCAGAGAGAATAAATACAAATAAATAAATTTCTGG
The DNA here is from genome assembly GCA_024362935.1 of Setophaga petechia. Classification (NCBI taxonomy): domain Eukaryota; kingdom Metazoa; phylum Chordata; class Aves; order Passeriformes; family Parulidae; genus Setophaga; species Setophaga petechia. The sequence goes on from JANCRA010000005.1 coordinate 195,367, forward strand.
ATTAATGCTTTTTCTTATTGATAAAAATTCAAGTATGTTTTATCATGCACCTGGCATTATCTTATTCTGTGTGGTGTTGATGCAGTTTCATCTATATTCTTGTCAATACTTTTAAAATAAGGGCTCACTTTCATTAGTAGAATAACTGGTTCTGTGTTCTCATGCCTGTGAAATTTTTGCCAAGTTGTGTGAGTGTGAAGTTTTAAGTTGTGTGCTTAAGGTATATGCATGATTGCCTAGTGTCAACAGTGATGTACCAGAATTACATATTTCATATGTACAGTAAATTTGCACCTCTTGTCATTCTCATTTGAATTAACACTGTATACTTTAACAGTTTTCTATATTCCTAGCTTTCATATCCACTAGATTGATCACTAATAAAGCCAGTGATGTCAGTTGCTGTAATATGTGACTTCAAGAGCCTGTGAGATCTTGTAGAAGATGCTCAATTGGACTGTTGATCTATATGACATGGCAGTAAGTCATTGTTAAAAGTGCAAGCTTTTCTCAGCTATCATCTGCCAGCCATACTCTTTAGCCTACTTGACAATTGTTAGAGTTTCAGAAAACAATCACAGAAGAAAACGACCTATTACTTTCAAGGGTCAGGGTTGTTGCATGAGAACTTCTTTATTTCAGAGCCTAGAGGTCATTCATATAGTCCTTGTGTTTTAATTAATCATGCCTCCTGTATCTCTTCAGCCTCAGTCGTTTTGAGATCTAACGTGGATGGCTTTATTGCAGAAGGACAAATGCTTCATAATTGAAGGAAGCATTTTGGATGGTGTGTGATGGTCTTCATACAGCCTTTGTTGGGACGTGGTGATGTGGGAATGGGAGTAAGAGCTCTTGCTGTGACACATGACTGGATGTTTGTATGCTGCAGCCACGTGTCTTTAAAACTGAGGAAAATGGAAGAAAAAATAAGGCCATGTGTTTTGTGCCTTCAGCTTTCAAAGGCTCTTAATGACAGAGGTGCTTGTTAACTTAGCAGTGGAGCGCATATAAAGACAGTTTATGGAAATTTTTGTGTTTGAATTGCTTACCTAGGTCACCATGTCCAGTATCTTGATAGTATTCCTGGCCTGTATAGAGACCATTTGATACAACTTGCTCCAGGCATACTTAAGTCCATATTCTGACAGGTAATTACTTTTCTCCTCTATTTTTTCAGTAGTCTTTTATGCCACTTTAAAAAAGTGGCATAAAAGAAGTTAAACTTTGTTAAGAAAAAAGAAGTTAAACTTTCTTCTGTTCTTTTTTGATGTTGGGATGGCTGTTCTAACTAGAGAATGACTGAATGGCTTCCTTACATCCCCCAGATAAAATAAATTACAAATTGCTTCCATTTATTCCATGAGAGTTGTGAGCAATTTTTGTATACTACAGTAAGTAATTATTTGCCCTTTCCTTTTCATGGAGTTTTGTAGTGTTAATTAAAAAAAAAGAGAGCAAACCACTCATGCCCACGCAAGCAAGCACCACGTGATGTGTGACCCCCCTCTCTCACCTGCTTCTGCAAAAAACAGCCAGCCCTACCAAACAGGTGCACAAACATCTGCTCCTATTGTTTTGTGTTAGGTTTTGGTATGACTTTGGAGCTTATCAACAATAGTACTAACTTGATAGTACTGTATGGTCACAGTGTGTTATTTGTATTCATTCAATAGGAAAAAAAATCTGTAAAATGAGAACAGTAGAAAAAATTAGTGTGCTTTATTCTAGTTTCAAGAGTTTTGGGGTGATTTCAAAGCATAGGTTTAATACTTTTGGAACTAGGGGTGCAAATAGGTTGCTTTTTATCTATGAAGTATAAGACAGCCTATAACCTGCAAAACTAAAATATGATATTGGTATAATGAGAGAAAAATGTATTTTAAAATACCTTTGTAATTTTTAATTTTTTATGGTCACCTCAGAGGAGTAGAATAAATAATTCCATTCTGTATTCATCTCTTTTTCAGTAAAGTGTTTTATGTACCTGTTATATATAGAGTGTACTTTAACATACTGTCACTGAGCTTGCTGGATTGTTTTACTTTGTTACATTATGGTCTTGCATGTTCAGGCAAGGAAAATACACCTGCATTCATGTAATGATGCTAAATTCTGTCCTGTTTAATCATTGGATAAATAGAAAGGCTATTTTTCTAAAATGTGGTGTTCTGTTAAATTCCTGTATTAAGGGGTGTGCAACTTGAGCTATGAAAGTATAGTTTGTTCCAAGTGACAGCCAGTTTGTATTAGATGTTCCTGCAGTTTGACAGAGGAAATAAAACTCCTTTGTTTCTGTAGTACCCGTTGATTTTTCTTACAAGGCTACATTCACAATGCTGATAGAAGCTCTGCAATTAGAATCTACGTTTAGTAGTAAGCAGAGAAAGAAATGTTGTAACATAAGAAGTGTTGTACATACAGTGTTCAAATATTTTGCAGTATTGCTGTACTTGAAGCGCTGAAACCAAGAGGGTAGAATACTTGAAAGGTCGAAAAATGAGAGAACAAATGATGCAAAAAGAAAATGACACTGAGGTCTTGGTTTAATACAAATGTATTCCAGGTTGATGGCTGATTTCATTAGCAGATCTCATTGTTATGCAATGTCTGTTCTTCTGCAGCAAAATGAATATTGTATTCTCAGAGTGTCTGCGTGTGTATGTGTACTTTGATGATAGATAAAGAATATATTTATTGTTGTTCCAAGCTTTAAAAACTTCTGAAATATAGTTTCAAAATAATTTATTTTCAACTTTTCAATAATGTGGTAAATTAATGGTTATTTTTATGGAAAATAGCAGTTTAACTCTACTTCTATGTGCATTTCTCTACCTATGTGATCTTTTCTCCAAAATCTTCTTTGACCAAATAGCAGTTAATACTGAATTTATCCCCCCAAGTACATATATGTAAAGAAAATTAAGAATATTGGTTTCTGTAATGCTTTTCAAAATGGATGATACTAATGTATGCAGAACATGGAAATAAACCTCATCTTGGTGTCAAATCTCATAAAACTCAAATGACTAAATTTTAATAGATTATATTGAAAAATATTAGCAAAACTTTTTGGTAAGATATATCAACTTTATTATGAAATTACATTATTTGGTACGTAGGACAGTGTGTTCCTTGACATCCTGATATAGTTTAGTTTGGGATTTTTTTAGTGTGTTTTTTCCAAGTTGCTAGTTTAAACCATTTAGTAATGCTAAGAATGAAAAGGAGTACACGAGAAAGCTTTGACACAGGAAAATAAAAATGTATTGAAATTCAGGTTTTTTTCTGTGCTCTTTGAGTATTTTTTCCATGTCTGTATTTTGTGGGGTTGAAATCTTAGTGGCAGATGTTTGAAATGCCACTAAGTGAGGGATAGTTTGGGATTTTTTGTAGTTCTGTGATGAGTTTTAGGTAACGAGCTTGCATGAAGAATGGTTTTGGGCAGGGAGGTAATGCAAAGGATGAGCTGGTTTTGGGGTTTGTGTGCCTCTCATGGGCGCTGGAGCAGTTGGGTTTGGTGGAGGTGTGTAGAGTAAGAGCAGGCTGTGGCTCTTTGTGAGGGCCGTTCACTGGTAGCTGCTGTGTTCATCTCAAATCCAGGATACTGTTTCAGGATCAAATTGACAGGTGCAGTGTTCATGCATTTTATAAACAATTCAATGAGGACCAAAGGGCCTTTAAAACAAAGCCAAATCGTGAGCAGTATGCCCCATAAATGTGACTGGGATGTGCAGGAGGTAGAACAAAGGGCGGGTTGTTGTCCCTCTTCTCCTTGGGAAAGGACACCTCTTTCCCTTGGCTTTGGGAAGGGATATAACCCTGCAAGGATGCAGATTCCTTACTGGCAGCTGATGTGTTTCAACGATTGGTTGCTGTGTTTGTTTTTGGTGGTGAGAAACTATTTGAAGTCAGGTAATCTGTCCCTTGTGATGCATCTTTGTTTTTAGTTTGGGGACCAAACTTGAGACCAGCCCAGTGAGTACTAGTGGTACTCAGTGTAAGAGCAGAACTCAAGAGTGGGCTCTGTACAGTAGCATGTGTAGGGAAAAAATGCTCCCGAGTCTTGTAAATGTTAGCAGAGTCTGAATTTACAGGGATGCAGGTAGGACTTGCTTTGGTGTGCCAGTGCATGAAGGTCTCTGAGGAGTAAATGGTGGTTGAGGCTTCTGTTTCAGGCTGAATGAGGGGAAGAAAGTCAGTTGTTGGGCCTTTCCTTTGTGGACGCTTCTGTCCTCCTACCAGTCTTTTGTAGTTTACTTGGAGGTCACTTCTATTAGCTTGTTAGATTTTTCTTGAATAAAAAGATTATTTAGAATCACTGTTATTCCTTAAGTAATGAATTATCTCTTTTGTGTCCTCCTTATTGGTCCATGCAGTTAGTATCAGAGTATTCCAGCTAAAATACCTAGAAGCAAAAGGTAGGCTTAATACTGCATCTGAAACTTTTATAAATAAGGACATTGATTTAATAAACTGCTGAAAGTTTGTGCTCTCCAACACCATTGATGCAGGTTGTGTTCACAGATGACGCTGGATTCAGGTACTGGGCCTGTATTCATAAATGTTTGCTATTTTGAGCAAGTATTTCTGGTATGAACATGTGATTTTTGCAACAATTTTGAAGTTGGATCAAGTTATGATGTGAAATGTAGATCTCTGGCTTTGTTAGCATTCACTGCAGGTTCCACAGGGATTACATGTTCTTCTCAAGTGTGCGTAAGCAACATTTACGGCTTAACTGCTTTTAGATTTCTTTATCACAGGGTAAACCTCAGTGGAGGAGCCCTTCAATATTTTACTTAATGTTATCATATGTATTGTTTTGTAAAGATTTTAATTTTTTCATTTGATGTAGTTTACGTAAGCATACCCATAGCTAGAGTTGTATTCAATACCCATATTTATACTCAGAATTTGCTGTATAGAAAGTGGTACTCTTAAGAAAAGGAAATCTTTCACAAAGACAGTAACTCCACATTTTGAGGCCATGCCATTTCATGAGGGCAGGGGCTGATGAGTACTTGAGATACACTGGAGTACTTGATTTATTATATCATATTAGATCAGTTTTATAAACGTAATTTTTTTCCTGAAGCTGAGGTGTTTGACCACCAGTGTTTTGGTTGCCTGTAAAGCTTCTGTCTGAGAACAATTGCTGAATCTTTGTTACTCTCTTGCTGACTGTCATGGAGGCAGTGGGTTGTAGTTCAGTGTACTTAGCTTCTCTGATGGGTACAGTGATAGAAACCAGATCTGTGCTTTCAATGCTTCACTGACTGTTACTGGACTCAGGTCTGATTGAGCCTTGGGTTTGGAAAATAAGTATGGCCCTTCTGTTTTGCTGCTTCCAGTGGCATGTTTTTGTTTCTCTCTCCTTCATTGCTCTGTCAGTGTTAAACAGCTGTTCCACACTAAGTATTTTTCACATTATGAGCAATATGGATTGAAACAATTTTAGAAAAATCATCGTTTATGAGCTATTACTTTAACAGGTGGAACTATTCTATGTGGTTGTCCTGGAGTCATACAAGAACCAAATTAATCGTAGCTGTATTTTAGCATGCAAATTTCTGATATTAGCAGATTGAGGATTCAGATCACGGTCTCCTGAATCTTGCAGTGAAAGCTTGTTTGCAGTGATACTAGCACCAAACTACCCCAATTAAACACAATATATATTGCTTTTTAAAACTATTTTAAGACTGCCGTGAAGAGTGCTGCTGATAGTCTTTGTTTTTTCAAAGGCTTTTCTCATTTGATGGTTTGGAATTCTACTGTTCTCTTCAGAAAACCTGCACGTGGTTTGACAGAACTACTTTTTTGTAAGACAGGAAACAAAAAATCATGTGAATGAAATGCTAAAGTTTTGGTGTAGTTTAACTTAAGGCAATGAGTTAATATGCAAGTGTCTGATGAGGAAATTGTGGCTGCACTAGTTAAGTCTATAACAATCACAGCCTGCAAAATTCTTCTTGGTATGTTGTTTTGATTGTAGAGATCCCTCTTAATGCATCTTTGGTAGTTTGGGAGATTGTGAGGACAGAATCACTCCTTCATTGGCAAAGGCTGCATTTTCACTGTCAGTGTTTGCTGATACAGGTGAACCCCTTCATATTTCTTGATCTTTCCAGTAATGCTTTCTGTATTTTTTTATGAGTTTCCTTTTTTTCTTTCGTAATTGTGAAAAATAGCTGCCCTGTATTTCTAACATTGGTATTAGAAACTTGGTTGGTGTCTTGTTTCTTGACTTGTTTTTTCAGACATGTTACTTTGGTGTGTTCCCCAGGTTGTCTTTGATGCTGCTGGATTTCTGAGAGAGGAAGAATTCCTTGGTTGATCCACTGCCCCCCAGCCCCTAGTGTCTTTGCATCTCTCTACTGCCATACAGATGATTTTTCTTGGATTACATGTTGTGGTTCAGGCGCTTGTGCTGTTATTTTTGGTCACTGTAACAGTTTCACTTGTATAAACAGATTGTCTAATAAGTTAACTATATTGATCTCTTGCAGAAATTCTGTATTCTGTTTTTGGACCAAATACTTTATTCTAGTTTCTTAGGAGAAGTGAGCTTTTAAATCTGTTAATCAAGGGGTTTTTTTGGGTGGGGAGTGTTCTTATTTATTTGTTGGGGGTTGCTTTGTCTTTTCTTTTTTCCTTTTAATTTTCATAGTAACCTAGGACCCTCTTCAGTTCCACCACAAAAATACAGTTTTTAAACTGAAGCTTATGCAAATTAGTTTTTGGAATGATTGTAGGTAGGGGACGACCTATAATCTCTTCTCACTCAGTCATTGCCATATATTTAGTCCATATGCGATTATTTGATTTGTAGAGGAAAAGTTTTGGCAGTTTCAAGAAAAGTAATTTGAATTTTTTTCTTTTAAAATTGTGTTAATTAATTTTTATGATTTCTGCATCTTGTTAGTAATTTAATTGTGCTTAAATTCGCATGCAGTGATTAGAGTTTGTTTTTCTTAGTTTCAGATTTTTCCAGGGTTGTTTCAGGGTATAGTTTCATAGCACTTTGACATAGTAAAACAACTTGAGGAGCAGTTTGTTCTGGAGAGAGAGAGAGAGAGAGTTTGTATGTGTGTGTGTACATATGCATAATTTACATAAAAATAGCGATATTTTCCTTGGGCTTGGCATAAACGAGAAAACAATGCAGCCTGGCACTGATGCTTATGTGACGCTGTGGGAAGACTTTCCTTTAGAGTTCAGTTGGTTTTCTGTTTTTCTGCTGCCCTTTCCCCTCACATAAGGAAAGCACAGATGAAGCTGCGTGCTTTCCTGAGCTGGTTTGGTCCGTGAGCAGCGGCGTTCCCGGTGATGCGAGTGCTCCACCTGCCTTTCGCTTTGTTTACCAGGAAATCAAGATGTGTAAACTGCAGGAAGCGCTGTTTGACCCTCTCCGACAGGATCTCATTACAATAATTGCTAATCTCTGAATAAGACAGCCATGTTTTGTGTGGAACACGGAGAGAGCTTGTGGTAGATTTTAGATGCTTCCTTAAACACAGCTTTGTCAGTGCTTGCTTGGATTTCATTTCAGGATAGCCTTTGACAATAGGCATCTGGCGACCTTGGGGCTCAGCAAACTCGGACACGAGAGCGTGTGTGCTTTCTTCCTTCTTGACTGAAAAAGAAAGCAAACAACAAAAAGCTCCAAGACCAAACCCGCGGCTTGTTTTGGAGTGCTGTCACTGCTCTGTAGCGACAGGATAATGGCTACTTCCTGATTAAAGCCCTCTCCACAGTAAGCTGTTTGTGTTCTTTATCTACTCTCCTGTAATGCCAAGTGTTCAGTGCTTTTCTTCTGTGCTTCCTTCCCCTCCTTCCCCCCCCGCCCCTCCTGACCTTCCCTGGGTTAATAGTTTGAAATGTTTATAGATTGAAGAATGCAAAAAAAAAACATATAGAATAGCAATTTTTTTTTTTAATTCTGAGACAAGTACTGCTTCTTGTAATGCTTATCCGGCAGTAGTGATGAGCAAAAAACCTGATTTTCATGAGCTTAAAAAACCCCAAACCATTGAAGTCTATTTAGGTTTCAGCAAACTAGTATTAACTTTATGAAAAATTCCGATGAATACTGACTGGACAAATGCAGTGACCTAGAATGTGTGTTTCACGCAAATTCTAAAGTATTGCTGTTTTCATAATATTTTTATCACTTCCAGAACTGTTTTCCTGTCAAACAAACTTAGTCTTCAAATAAAGCAAAACAGCCATTTTGTCAGCCTTTCTTACATGATCATGTGAGTGCTGTTTCTATCTTTATTAGAGTTGATGTGTTATTTTTACTTTAAGTAATTTCTTGGCTCTTGCTGCTGAGGACCAGGTGAGTGTGAGCTATCACTCGGTACCCAGGTGTGGTCTTATTTTTCTCAAGACTGTCAGTCTAACAGATTTCTTGTTGTCAAACAATGGTTACAGAGTGTTTGTGATCTTGCCTGGCTTGCTACATGGGTCTACAATTATTTTATTCTTCTTAAGATTGGTCTTTTGTTGTGCTGGTATTAATGGCCTAGCATTTGCAGTAGTGCTGTACATACCACGATGAATGTTACTGGCATTCTACAATATATAATACCAATTTGTGTTCTTGGTCATTTTGTGGAAGTTTAGAAAAGTGCTAAATTAAATTTTGCAGTTCTGATTTAAATTAATAATAAAATAATATTGTGTTCTTGGTAGATTATGGAAAACCTTGTAATGAATTCCTAAGCAAAATAATTGTTGCTCTTCAAAAGTCCACTTTTTCTATTATTGTATTTTACATGCAAATAAAAGGATGTACAATTTCATTTAGTAACACAATATATCCACTATGTTAACAGAAACTGGAACCAAAAATGAAACATGGAGAAAAAAATATGATTCAGTTAAAAGAACAAGATGTTTTTTCTAATAGATGGGTAAAAGAGACATTGAATTAAACAGCTGTTATTAAAAAACTTGTAAAGTACACACCATATATAAGATCTGTTTTGTTCACTCTGTGAGAAAAATAAGTAGATGAGGAGCAGTGTTCCTTCAGCTTGAGGTAGAAAGAAGTTTTTGGGCGTGCTTGACCTGTTAGTTCACATGAGTTGTTAGCTATAGAGAAAAGGGTGTGGACAGCAGAGTGGCTAGAGCATGTAGATACAGGTCTGTTTTAAAGAGAGCAAGGCAGGAAAAATGCCACGGGGAAGAAAGGAAGAGGGATTCAACATATATTACTTTATAAAGGGTTCTCTTCTTGTGGGGTGGTGAAGACCTGGTATTTGGAAGCCATTGATTTGAACTGTTTTTCCCCCCAAATACTTGTGCTATATTCTGAGGATTGCTGAGGAATGAGTGCCATTCTCTCTGAAAGGATGACCTTTTCATCTTGAGAACACTGACTGAAAGATAAAGGATTCACAGGATACCCATAGGTTTTCTACAAATGCTGCCTCCCTTACAAGCCCTTTAATACTGGTATTTATTTTGGAAACCCAGTGACCTGGAGTACTATCCTATCCTAATGTCTCTTACAAAACAAGATTCTATTGATTTTTTGAACAAAATACTGAATCACTGCTGTTAATAGATAAAATTTATATAATATGATATTCCAGATAATATCAGTAGTGCTTAATATTGACTATGTCTATGAAATGTCCTCGTCTGGGGACCAGCAAAACATAGGTATTGAGTTCCAGCAGAGTTCCTTGCTGTCCAGCCATCTTCTTGTACCCCTGCTCTGTTCTTTCCAGTGTCCTACCATCTGGGTTTGAAAGGTTTTTTGAAAGGTTTGAAAGGTTTCCCTTGCTATTTGTGATCTTTTTGCATGTTCTACCTCTGGAGACACTCTTAAAGCCTGGTGCCTCGCAGCTGACCTTGCTGGCTCACGCTCCAGCTCCCTTCCAGAGCCGATTGCTGCAGAGCAGGTGGGACAGCCCGGCGGGAGCTGCCCTGCCCGGGGGTGCCGCTGCCTTTGCCGGGCAGGGAGGGGCAGGGACAGCCCCCGGAGCTCTGCGGGCGGAGCTGGGCACGGAGCTGGGGCTGCTGAGGCTTCTGGCTCCCGCGCCCGGGAGGCAGCCCCGGCCTGGCTGTCACCTGTGACCGGCGCTGAATGCTCCCCTTGGCAGAGCGCCTGCACAGCTTTAGAGAATGGCTTATTTACAATGTGTATCACTGTTGATTTTAAAGGGTTTTCAAGAAAACAACACAGGGTGTACGGCAAAAGTGGACTCACGTGCTTTAACCAGTGTTCTTTAATGATGTAGGAAAATGTAATGTTTAGCATGTGGCTTTGTTAGAGCTTCATATCTAGATACAGTACTTTTGTTTCGAACGTGGAAGTATGGATGGCTTATTATCTTCTTTCTTTCCAGTTCATGGAAATAAAATTGTGATCTGTCAGGTTTTTTTGTGTCTAGGCACTTATTTCAGGTTTGTAAATAACATCAAGATGTCAGATTTGCATCTGCTTGGTTTGTAAAAAGTGTTGAGAATGGACTCAGCCAGAATAGTCTTCTGGCACAGTAGTACCTGCTGTGGGTTCTGTTAAGGCTTAATTTTTTTTCTTTGTGTCTTAAGAACCCATTATTTTTCCTTCTAGTTACTCTGTTTACCTAAACTTTAGTGGACTCTGTTGTTGTTTTCTGGGGGTTTTGTTTTACTCAAATGTCTCAGGTTTTAAAAAAATCATCATATCTTTGGAACTGGAAGAAACAATGAACAAATAACCTAAGAAAGATATTTTGGAAAAGGGAATGGGTGGCAGTGATGAAGCTGACTCAAAACAGTAGCTGTTTCCTTCAAGAGCTGGTTCTGGGATTCCAGAGAACCGTGAGAGTGTGACTGCATGAAAATGGGGAAACCATTTATCTGTGTCTCAGCCAGTTAGTGGGAACGATTACATTCCTTCAAGATGACTCCACAAGATGCTTTTAGAAGTTCAAAACTGAGGAATTAGCATTGCTCAGTGATAAGTTTTTTAGTCAAGGTGCCAGAACTCAGTCATTGATGTGAGAGGCTGATAGACTTCTTCGCTCTCCCATGGCTAAAACTAGTTTTTGCTGGCATTGGAGAACCTAATGTACAATTTAGATGTTTGGGTTTTTGTCTTTTTGCTTAAACATAAAATGATACTAGTGTTAGAATAATCAGACTGAAGTTTGATGCTCTTCTAAAACAAAATCAGGACCCAATGCAAAGCCTAAGGCTGGTACAGGAACACATTGAAAATACTTGTTTCTCCTGAATGCTTTTCTGAAACTCTGACTTGGTACCCATAATTCATTTCTCATCAGAGTATGCTGGTGGTCATAGCTTTTAGCAGTATTTGAAGGACTAGAATAATAACTTAAATTGTTAGGATGAAAAACTCCCAACAAACAAAAAACCCCCCAAAAAATCTCTGGACCATTTGTTAGGAATGGTCCATTTGCCTACCATCCTGGCCCTGGCGTGCTTGTTAGAGTACATGTGGTCTTTAGGTTCAGGACTTCAGGCTAAAAGAACCCTTTCTTCAGCATCTTGTTTTTTGCTGGGCAGTGCCCATGGACTTCTTCTGAACTGTTTATTTTGACACACATGGCTTTCATACACCCAAACAGATATTAGATTTGTAGTTATTCTTTCCCTAGATTAATTTTCCTTTAGATCATATTTTTAAAGATGAACTGAAGTTTTCTCTATGCAGTAATTTCGTTATGTTATTTTTCCTAGCATAAAGCAAAATAATACGAAGTAGGAAAACCACATTGTTTGTTGTGACTCCTTTGGAAGTTCTTATTCATATATATATATTAGAGACAATACTTTAGACTTCACAAAGTTAGGTGTTGGTTTAATGCCTTCTGTTATTATTTGGCGAAGTTAGGCAAGATTCAAGTATAGAAGTACTATAAAAAGCATGTTTGGCACAAGCACTGTTGAATTTTAATGATGCTTAGACAAGCCTGTGGCAGCTTTTGCTGTCAGAGGTTCAGCAGGGCACTCCCCCTCGGTAGGTGTTTTCTCCAGCTCTGATAGTGCCTGAATTGGAGCTAAGCCTCAATCTTGAGCTTGAGGTCAAGTCTGGCTTTTGAACTATGGGAAGAGGTGTACTATACAATGGCTAAACAGGAGCTAAGTTTCTGAGTGGCAGAATATCACCTGAAAAGCAGAAAATTTTCCTCTGCCAGATTAAAATTCAGATTTTGAAAAAGCACAGAAAAGAAAGGCATTGACATCAGCTGTCCCAGTTGTTTTACTGATTTTTGAACTACTGTTACATAGGATTTATATTCTTAGGGTTTCTGTTCTTAGGGTGGGTCAGAACCACCCTAAGCAAGAATTCTTGGTATGTATTAAAAAAATGTTGTATTTTATCAGTATGCAAAGATTGAATAGTACTTCATAATTTTAAAGTTATAGAGGTAGTTGTAGATAGTTTGCTCAGTGCCCTCACAAACTGAAGTAATAGTATAAAACGCCAAGTCTTGCTTCTTTAGAAGATGTAGTAGTACTAGAATCTGGTGCAAATGAACCCCAAGTTATTGAAGTCTCATAACAAGAATATTAAAAAAAAAGATATGTGGGGATGGAAAAGTGGGCTTTTACATTGAAACTGGAAACATGTATTTAAGTTGAACAGTTAGGCATGAAAATAAAAACTGATATTCATCCCAAGACAGTATAACATATTGCAGTGATCCATTTGTTTGTTGGTTTGGGGTTTTTTTTAGGAACAGAAGGATTTGTAAAACCTCATTTCTGAAATGATAAATCCTTTGTTTTGGTTTAATGACAAAATCTGGTGAGTTTCCATCTTTGGGGCATTTACCAAACCGATGCCAGAGAATCTTTGCCGTTGAATGTTTTTCAGATGCTGTTATTTTAGCCTCTGCAGTTATGACAAGAGTCTAGACTTTTGCATCAATTTTATGTGGTACCACTATTTATTTGCTGTTTGGAGTCTGCTCAGAAGTGTTGGAACACAGATGTGTAGTGCCATCATCTCCACTTCATGAGCGGAATGCCCATGAGCCTTAATGTCTGCACAGAGTGTCACTGTGCAATTGCCACCCCGATACCTGCACCCTGGCTGCTCCTCCTCTTGAGCTGGATGGATTGCACAGCTTTTCTGTTGGTAAAAGTAACTTACAGGATGGTTCCTTTCTTGTAATCTGAAATTTGCTGTACTGTAAGAAATGGCTTGGGCAGCTGCTTTTGTAGGGTGAGCATTCCTGACTGACAGTGTGTTCATCTGTGTAAGAAGCTAATCCCACCCATCTGCCTCTGTGTTTTGAGGGTGATGGTGTCAGCTTCTCCTTTCCAAACCCAGCATAGAAGTGAAAATAAGTGAAGGGGATGTGTGTTCTTAATAAAAGTGTTAACTGCTAAACATGGATGTATAAAGTTGATAACCTCATACAGAATAACAGATAATGCAGATAGATAGATTTTATTTTAGAGGGAGGGGAGGCTTAGATTAGATGTTAGGAAGAAATTGAGGGTGGTAAGGCACTGGCACAGATTGGCCAGAGCGATTGTGATCTCCCCATCCCTGGCACTGTTAAAAGCCAGGCTGGATGGATCTGTGGGCAGCCTCATGCAGTGGAAGATGTCCCTGCCTGTGGTGGTGTGTGTATGTGTAATGAAATGAGCTTTTAAAGTCCCTTCCAACCCAAACCATTCTCTGATTCTGCTTATATATTTGTTTAAAGCAGACTCTTAGTTTGTTACTCTGGGTTTGAAACATTTAAGGAGGCTCGGGTCACTTGGACATTAAGTACCTCTGTGGTGCTGTGTTGCCCCATGGATATTTAGTATGGCTGTACACTTTTTGTGGTACAGATTGGATAGGTTCGATTTTTTGCCCAGCATTATGCAGCTTTCAGGAGTATATTCTGAGGTTTGTCCCGAAGTGAGGCTTCCGAAGGATTGTAGTTTAACCTGACCTGTGTGCCCCTCCTCCCTCCATGGAATGTAAAGTAAGTGAATGGTAATGCCCTCTGTCATTTGTAACTATTCTTTCTTTGCCATGATCATGAAAATTAGAAAATGTCCGAGTGTAGAAATACTCAAAGTTATGTTTATTTCTAATGGAAAGCAACACAGTTACTTGTTTATTGAGCTTAAGAGTTGGGTCTGCTTTGAAGTGGCTTTTAGTAAGTCACCTGATGTGGGTAAAGACAGTTAAAACAAATATATATGGAATTGTAATCTCTGTGTGATTTTAGGAATGTTTTCACCGTTTTGGATTCTAATGTATAAACAAGGAGTTGTCATATCACCGTTTGAATGTGGGTGATGTGAGTCAGGGGAAGGCTATAAAGCCCATTTAGAACATAACACAGGAACGTACAGTCTGCCTCACACAGTACAACTGGCAGTAAGGTATTAATTATGTATTGGTGCATAAAAGTGTCTTTGTGTGATATCTTTGAAACACAAACCAGTCATGCTTTTGATTGAAAAAAAAAAAGGTTTTATTGTGGTTGTTGATTCAATAAAAGAAGTTTAGTTATGGCGGCTTTTTTTCCCAGAGAATTTTACATAAAGTACTTAGTGCAAATTATTGAAAGTGACATAATTGCAGTGACATTCTGCAAAATTTGCAATATGTAGCAGTTAACTTGGCTTTTCTGGTTTGTACAATATTTGAGACAGTGGATCTCACTGAGTATATAGGCACTTTTATTTGAGTTTAACAATCTCAATGTGTAAAGCATCCTAGCAGTAGTGGACTGTGTGTTGGAAGGTTTGTGACGAGGCCTTGTCGGCAGAGCAGGGAGCAGCCGTGGGAGCTCCGGGGTAAGGAGCAGCGCCCATTCCTCTGGGTACCTCGCTGCCTCCTCACCTGGGCTTTGGTCAGTGTGCTTGCTTGTTTCCTGGGTGTTTTTTGTCACACCACTTGTTCTGAACCCACCACTCCCTGGTTCTGTGGCCCTTGTGGAAGGTATGGAATGCTCAGGTCCTGCTTGGCCTGCTGAGTCACCTCGGAGCTGGCGCCCGTGCTCTGCGTTTTCCTTCTGAGCGTGGCCTTTGTGGACTCTGCATTCTGCATTTGTGATGGGCTGGGCTGTGTGTTCTGGGACTCTGATGTGCTTCCTTCACCACCTGCAGTGTTTGTGGCGGTGGAGCGCTCATCGACACAAGAACTAGTGGCAGACTGACAATGTTACTATGGTGCAATGAACAAGAGAACGCAGTATTGTGGGACTCTTCTATAGTTTGGGATCATAAAGTTGTTACAAATTTCACTTGGTCATTGAGAAAAACTGAAGTGTATTTTTACCCAACTTTTTTTTTTTTCACTGTATTAGAGATAATAATTGGAACGAGGAAGCAGTACATGGGAATGTAGAAGTTAAATTGGAATTTGGAGATGAGTTTAGTGTTTAGATATCTTCGAAACATACTTCATAGTATTCACACATCCCTGCTAACACTGATAGGGTAAGAGTAGGAAAAGGGTTTTTCTTCTGCATTAGGGTATGTTTCCATGGAGGTTTTGAGCATAGAATAGGTAGGTGATTGACTGCAAAGAAATTTCAACCTGATATATTTGAAAATTATTTGACTGTTGTTTCCTTCAGTAAATCTTTTTTTTTTACTGTTTCTATTTTTACTAAACATTAGTAATTTTTTTCCTTCCAAAATACAACATTTTTCCCGTGTAAAGCTTCACATACTTCCCTTCTTTTTTCCTTTTAACTAAGAGATTACTTTCTGTTTTCATTGGGTTAAGTTGCATTAATGATGATTACTCACCATGGGAAATTCTGGGAAAATAGCCGGAGTTTCAGGCAAAGCATTGAGAGGAACTGACATAAATCACTACGCCAGGAAAATTTTAAAAATTATTTTTCTTCTTAGTTTTACTTAATGATTTTTGTCTTTTACAAATATGAGAGATTAATAAGCAGTCGTGGCAGTTCATAACTATTGACTGGCAAAATAACTCCAATGGAGCAAATGTCTCACTTATACTTGAGGTTAAAAAGGGTATGGATCTGCTGTAACTGGTATGGACTTTTTAGTCACAGAATGCATTAGGTCTATAGTGTAATTATTGCTGATCCTGTCTAATGACTGTTTTGGGGATTATCTCTTTTGGAGTTAGCCATCTGCTGTGGTTAGAGTAATTAAACATAATTAAGGGTTAACTTAGTTTGAAATCAAAACTATGTATGTGTCTAGTAGAAGAATGTAAATTTCTGCCATTCAGAATAATTCTGAAATACCAATATCCCAGTTCTCTATTAAAGACATTAAACAAGCAGCTAAAATAAAGTTTGAAAAAGCACCCTCTCAACAAGACTTCTCAGACCCCTGCAAGCCCAAATAAAAGGAGCAGGGTGGGGGTGAGAGAGAGAGGAGAGCCTTGAAAGGGCAGCTTATTACTGTTCTCCCAGTTCTTATTTGATCAAACAGATGGCCTATGTTAGTTAAGAGCTTGCGACTATAGCTATATTTACTTTTCTGTATTTAAAAAGTATTGATTTGCCAAGGATGTCTTCTTATTTATGACTCAAGCATGGATTGCTTGTAGGTGGTTCTTAACTACGCTTATTTATAAAATACTTTAGATGTTCACACGTGAGCAGCTGCAGGCCTGTCCCTGACCTCAGTGCCAGGAGGGCTGTGGGACAGATGGCCCTGGGAGCGGTCACAGGGCGGCGCGCAGGAAACGGGAGCAGGCCCGGCCAGCAGGGCTTTGGGAAGGATGGCTCTGAGTGACCAGCCAGGTGACCTGACTGGTGCGTTAGGGGAAGGCTGGGCATGTGTCTGTCTCTCACAACATTCTCCTGGAGAGGCTGGCGGCGCGTGGCTTGGACAGCTGTACTCTTTGCTGGGTTAAGATCTGGCCTCCCCTCAGCTGGTTCAGGAAAGCATTTCCTCAGAGACAAGTGGAAAAACCTGTTTATTTAGCAGGCAAAGCACTCCCCAGCACAAAAAATGAACAATACCGGATGACAAAACTCATTTGCTGCTCTGAAGAGACAACAAGTTCAGAAGGTCTCTCTGGTGGGGAGTTGCTCTGTTATCAGTCCCTCCGGCGCTGGGAAAGGCTGCAGAGAAGGCCCCAGCAGGCTGCCAAGTGTGAGCTCTGGGTGGTCCCTTGGGTCTGGAGCAGGTCCAAATGGTTCCAAGAGAAGGGAAAGCTCCAACTGTCTCAGCTAGCTTAACTAACTAACTAACTAACTAACCAACCAACCAACCAACCAACTAACTAAAAAGCAAAAGGAGCGTGGTGTCCTGCCCCATCTGTGCCCAGACATCAGCAGTGTTCCCACAGACTCTGGAAGAGGAGTCCAGTCTCTGATAATAAAAATCTGCACTTCTTCTCCTGGCCTTCGCTCTCAGCCAGTCTTGGGGACACAAAATATAATATCCAGCATAAACGGAGCACACAGCTGGGGATACAAGCATCATAACATCACCCTAGGACATTGATTCATGATCAGTTGGCCTGTAAAGAGTAAAGGCAGTGAAGTTTTTAGATGCTGTTGATGGTGGAGTGGCTGTTTGCAGTTGGTACAGAGGGTAGGTAATTCTGTATGACAGACTGTACCTCCCATGTTAGCAGTTTTCACTTTCCCAGAGTAGTATGCTTTGTTCTGCTAGCCTGCAAAGCCTGCAGACTTTCCTCATGCATAGAAATTGCAGTGTCTAAAAACTGTTAGTGACAAGGAATGAACAATTCAGTTGAAATGGGTACAGTGTATCTTCACAGTATTTTGTGTTTCTCCATTGATTTTGCTTTTGTATTTGCTGTGGCTTTTTAAATTTCATTTTTATTGTCTGAGACAACCAAGGATCTACTTTCTGGAGAGGCAGGTAACAGGTTTTATGCTATCTTTCAAGTGTGCATTTGTGAAGTCACTGTTTAATACAGCTTTGGATCAGAAGTGCTGTTTAACATACCAGTTTTCTAAGTTGTTTAAAGTAGAATTTAGAAGAGTGTGTCTTTCTTGTGTACTTCTGCTTTACAAAATCTCATTCTCACTGGGAATGAGATTTTATAAGTTGTTTGATTTAGGTTCAGTGCTTTCCCCTCAGGTTTCAACTGTAAATCTGAGAAAGGGTGTTGCCTGTCCATGAGGGAGACTCCATGACAGGAACAGATTTCTTGGAAGTTTCCCAGTTAAGAGTTCAATGTGCTTAGTCTCATGGCATTTTTAATAGGACAGGGACTTTGGAATTTTTTCTCCACCTTATTTATACTGTGATCTTGACTCACCATCATCTGCTGCTCTGGCAGATTGAGTCAGACAGTCTGTTGATGCTGCTACCACTGTGAAAAGACATCATTGACTTGGCTGCACTTCTTAAGTATTTGAGAAACTACTTTACAGAATATGCTGAGTTGGAAGGGAGCCACAAAGGAGTGTGACTCCTGGCCCTGGACAAGTCTGTCCCCAAGAGCCACACGATGTCCCTGAGAGTATTGTCCAAACACTTTTTCTAGTTTTTTTTAATAATAATGTTACTGTCTGTTTCTCTTAAAATATACATGCTTGTTCCATGAGATGAGTCTGGTGGCTTTGGATTTAGACAATTCATGGCACAGATAAATGTCTTATTTTGTATGAAAAGCTCACCAGGAAACACCACCACCACCACCAAAACCTCCTAGCAACTTACAGGAGTTCTTGTACTCATATTATCTCACCGTAATTGCTGGGTCTTTTCTTAAATTAAGAGTCTAGATATGGACATTTTGGCATGCAATACCGGTTCTTTCAAGTTGGCTGTCAGAGAGCAGCAAAGAGCAGGGCTGTTCTGCCAGGAGGGGTAAGCTGGCAGTTGAGGATTGCACAGACAGGGCTTTTGCCTACTCCAGCACAATGCTGGTCCCACGGTTAGACAGAATAGTGGAATCTGTCATGCCCAGCATCCCTCTGGCTGCCTGATGAGAAGCAGCAGAAGATGGGAGCTGATGCCATCCTAGAGGGCAGCAGGAACGTGTGATGTAGCCAAGACGCAGGGGCACAGGCAGGCTGCAGGAGTGATGGGCTGGCTCTGTCCAGCCTGAGCTGAAGCTCCTGAGGCATTCGAGGTGAAATGTGCTGTAACTGAACAGCAGTACCCAATCCCCACAGTTCTGCAGCTCTGCTGAGTTCCCTGACAGGTGGCTGCTGTTCATGGGATGGACCTCTCATGTGAAGGTCTCATGGGAACCTCTTGAGAATTCAGTGCAGCTCCGGAGACACAGACAGTCCCGTAGTCCCTTGTGGTTTCCCTTGCTGCCATAGAAGACAGATATTTATCTTCTCTCTTGCAGATATGGAGTCTGGAGAGCGGTTAACGTCACCGTCAGTGTCCTGCGCTGCAGCCGCTTCCACTGCAGCGTCCCCTGCGCCGCCGGTGGCTTCAGAGGGACCCAAGGGCGGCCTTTCCTCCGGAGCCGCCGCGCTCGGCTCCGCCAGCACGTGTGGTAAAAATGACTCAGTATTGCAATGTAATTGTAGTGTTTGTCAGCACTTGTGCTTATTAATACAAGTCAAACGTAATAAGGTTGCACAGATGCATCCAAGAAAAATGTCTGAGGTTTTCTGGTTTTGCCAAGTGGCATTCATTTGCTGTGAATACATTTTACATAGTACTTACTTATTGAAGGAATGAAATGAATTAAAAATTACTGTTTAATATGTGGAAAAAAATTCGGTTTGCAAGGCTGCCTTGAGAGTGAGGATCAAATAAAGGGTTCATCTAGCAAACTCTGCACCACTTTCAGATTAAGTTGTAATAATCAGCTTCTTGAACGTACATCTTGTTCTCACCTTCTAAGCCCAGCCCATACTGTACTTTTACATTTGGATGAGTAGTTTCTTCTAATGGAGCTTGAAATGGAAAAGACAAATTTCACAATGTCACAGTCTTGGGTAATCTTGACTAGAGTGAAATATCTTACCTTGAATCAGAAATATGTATGGAAGATTTCTCCATGCAAGAATCTAATTTTTGTGATTGAAACTCCCATTTCAGCTGAACGATGCAAACATCATCCACAGAACAAGAAATGGTAAACTCTTCCCTGCTGTTTCTCACTTAACTGTTCATAAACAGATCTTTTTTTGGAGAACATTGTTTCTGTTAGCTTGATTCTTGAATGATATATGGTAAATAGCAAGTTCTTTCTGCCTAAATTAATGGTAATCCCCTGTTTTCAGAAAATACTCTGTTCTTGCAGCAAAATGAGCAAAAGTATATTCTCCAAACTGATACAACTTGATAATAAGTAATGAGTAGATTCCAAGTCCCCAATTTCATCCTGCATTTGTTTGTTTTGTAGCTGCCCCAAGAAACAGAAACCAGAACGTCTCCAGACCTAGAGTTATGTCTCAACTATTTAATTTTTCTAAAATCAGCCAGAAAACTCTTAACTAAAACTGTTTTGGAATAAATAACGAAGTGTTTAATTTTCCAGTAATCCACTAAAGATTCATCTCCAAAAGAATTTTTGGTCTATTTTTATTAGCCCATGCCACTTGAAATGGGTTTCTTTGGAGGTTCCTAGAATGTAGCAGGAGTAAATTTCCATATGGCTATGAATGTAGAGTCCTAACCCGAGGATTTCTGTGACTCATTTACCTCTCCTTGCTGCTTTTGCTGTGTGCCTATTACATCATGTAATTCTGTACCTACTGTTAAGCTTCTGTGCATTTATAGGGATATGTATCTGGTCTGGCAAAATACAGTAAGACTGAAGCAGATGAATAATGTAATAAAGCTACTAAACTGTCAGTTTTGTTCTTCGTTAGGAAACACAGCTGGTTCTTTACTAAAGGCCTTTTAAAAATTCTATTCTCATATTTTATTTTTTAAAAAGTGTAATTTCTGTCTGGTAGCTAATAGTTAAAAGGACGGATAGTAATTACCAGCATTCTTTTTGGTTTTGATGGTTAGATTGTTTGCCTGGCTGCCTCTGATGTTTAAGAACATACATAATTTTTCAAGGACACTTTGTCTTCCTAAAACCATGCTGGAATGTAGTTTACTATCAATACCATCAGTTTTCTTTATGAGTATGTCTGTTTCTGTGCTGACACAGTGCTCTGTGGTTACTGTGGTATCCACTGTGAAAAGGTTCCACGAGGTGTTCAGGCTCCCAGCCAGCTGCGTGGCTTGAATTTACAAGATCCTCTGTAGCCAAGGTGCCTGTATACTGACCAGGTCTGGACTGCAGTGTTCTTCACTCCTGTAATATTTTAAAAAACCCAACAGTGTCTGTCAAACAGATAATTATCTTCAAATTTAAAAATGCATTTTTCTAGTGTCTAATAAAATATTTTTTTAAGAATAAGCAATTATTCTTACTAAGAGAAGGTAATGCATCTTAATGCATGAGATTAGAGAGGTTCTTTTTAGCCCAAAAACATCTCTTTATTTTCTTTGCAGCAATCAGTAGTTTATTAAGTAGTCTCTGCAATAAACTTGATTGCATACTGTGTGAGGTGCCCATGATACACGATGAGTTAGAACTGGAAATCTTTATGCTTTGCCAGGGAGATTAAAATACAAGTAAATTATTTTGGCATATTCCCAGGTCAGAAAGACAAAGCACCTCTGTGAAACCATTGTGGAATGTATCACATACTGTTAGTTTAATTGGTTAATTTGCACTAGTTCCTGAATAATTAAACCATTCTAATCAAGTAAACAGAGATTTTATTTGATTTCTTCTTATTCGCCCATTGCTGAAAATAAGGTGCATTGGAAAAGTAGATTGCCTCTGGAAAGAGATTTACATTCACCCTCATGAGAATGTTATCAACTTTGGAAGAATATAAATCAATAGCTTTTTCTCTACTAAAACCATAATTCAGTGTTTTGTCTTTATGAAAAGCAATAATACTAGTGTGTGAAACCATTCTAAGCTGACCATTTAAGCTGTATTGTTTTGATGTTATTAGAGCTGGAAAGTCTTCATTAACTTCTTATTAAATAGCAAAACAGGTTTTTTTTCTCAGACCAGAAACTGTTTTTGTTGGAGCAAAATTGTTCAGTCTTATTTGGAGTTCCCTATTTCTCCTTAATGAGATCCATAACAATTTTAAAATTGTGTACATAAATGCACAAAGTCATTCTTTGTTAGTAAGAGACCAGCATTGTTGAAATGTATTTTGCCCTTTGGAATAATGCTTTCAGTCATTTATCTGTGCAGTGGTTAGTATTATTTCAAAAACTGTGCTCAAAAATATTTAACCTATTTAAAAGTAAGCCAAGAATGTTAAGGAGTGAGATTTAATATGAAATTTACCTATGTGGAGCATGTTTAAAGTAAGTTAGTAACTTGAAGAGTGAACATTGAAATAGGAAAATTAAGGAAATACTATAATTAATTGGTAAGCAGACTGTTAGTATTTTCATGAGATAAGAAAGAGGGGAAATGTCATTACAGTTCATTGTAGTGTTACAAGACTTCTACCATTTTTTGTCGGTGTTCTATTTCTTCCACATGTTTCAATGTGTATTTTAAAATGGATGGCTTCTGTTTCCTGGATGCATTAGGTGTGGCTCAGATAGCACCTTTGGTGTGTCTTTGAAGGCCATTGTAGTGTGTAGGGTGGTGTGCAGCTGGCTGCACTTTCTCTGTGATGAAGACAGGTGATCAACAATCTCAAAGGTTCTTTTGACTCGGAGATTCTTCAGAGTATTATGAAACTTTGCAATGCAGTGTTGCTCATCAGCACGATTGAGAATCGCCACTGTGGTCTGTGAGAGAGAAGCATTGTGGAAGAGATACACAACTGAGGTTTGGGTTGGTTATGGTTGTTTTTTGGGTCTTTTTTGTGATAATTTACAAAGTGATGTTAAAAAGCCATTTGAACTAAATTCAGCAAATGTAGACCTGAAACATGATGCTTTTAAACTCATGTCAGAAGCTTAAAGAAATACTCTACACATCACCTGCAATAGTTAGCATCAATGAAGTGAAAATCCCTTCTTGTCTTGGAGGAAGGAAAAAACGACGCCTGAACCAGAAATGTGAAATCAGAAAGAGGAATTTCCCTGCACTGTCTGTGCAGTATTCCCGTTATGTTGCCTTGTAGTTGCTACCTTGAAGTGGCTAATAAATGAAAAATCCTAGTGAATGCCCTTGTGTTCCTTACACCTAATAGGATGAGTTACTGCAGTCAGGAACTCATTCCAGAATTATTCCTTATATACACAAACACAGTAATAATGTTTAGAACATGTAGAGGGAGGAGCAGGACCAGTAAGTTAATGGTTTGTGTGTGGAACTGCAGCAGAAGCATGGTCAGTGTGTGGAGGCCTTTGTTGCTAATGGGAGTCTTCTGGAAAACGGGGAGTGCTGGTCTTTCTTATGCTGTCCTTGTTGATGTGAATGGTCTTTATATTAAAGGATGGCACACATGAATTTAATGTTCTTTGATGTCAGTCTTTTCCTACTTTTTATCTTCATTAGGGACTACATTGTTCTTCTGGTTATGTATGCTTTTACAGTCTGAGAATTCCATTGTTTGTTTTCTATACTTGTGTTCAGGCTATCTCTAAAGCTGAAGTTTAGTTCTGAAACTCCCATGAGATTCCTCTACCAGGATTACAGAATTTCTAGGGCTTTGATTTTTGTCTGTCATCTTAGCTATTATATATTCTTATTTCGTCCTGCTCTTTTCTGTGCTGCCCTTCCCCAGCCTTCCAGTGTGTAGCAGCTCAAATAACTTGTCTATTTACTTTTTTCTGGTCACTTTCTCTGTTCATTTTCCTTTTCACATATTTTCCTTTCTGTATTAACTTCAATATCCTTACTGTTTAAGGTGAGCACAGGTCTAATGATGCTTAAATTTTGCATGTAATTTTTAGTCTGGTTCATCTAGCTTCAGTGCTCCCACTAGGACCACATTGCCACTCCCTTCTCCCCTGCCTCTCACCACCACCCTTGCCCTTGAAGAGGACTGGAGAGCAAAACTGGAGGCACAAAAGCCAAGGTCACAGGTCGAGATAAGTACAATTTATGGAAACAGAGATGAGATAAGAAAAGAAGTATTAACGTCAGCAGTACTGACGGAGGATACAAGAGACAAACTGTTCAAATGGAACCCTGTCCAACCCAACAATAGACAATTACTGACTTCTGCCACTGGTGGGCCAGCTGGGAAGAGAGCCCTTCTCCCTGGAAGAGAGTCCCTTTGCCCTGCCTGTGGTGTGAGATTTATTTGAATAACCTTTGGGTCCTGGCCATGCCCTGTCCCAACGACTGCAAAACGAACCCTGTCCTGGCTGGAGCCAGGACACCTCTTCATCACATCTGATCTTCATCTTGGCTTCCAACCTCTCAGTCTGAGAGCTGGCATAACACATAGTGAAATTAGAAGCAGGATCACCAGGGCATTTGAATAGGCTTGTTACAGGAAAAAAATAGAGGCAGCTTTTTTTGCAATGCAGTGTCAAACTCCAGCATAGAAACCTCTTGCAGTGGCTGTAGAGTTACCATCGGGTAGGTAGCAGTTCCTCTGCTTAATAGGTCTTCTCATGGGGAGCAACTTCAGATGTGGTTTTGTGGTGGAGGCCTCGGAGTACTGCAGGACTGAGATTGCAGAGGTGACTGAAAGCTGTTATGTTACTTCGTAGTTCCAGTGTAGGAAGAGTGCTGAGATAATAATAAATGGTAAAGGGTGATATGTGAATACTGATTCAGTTTATAAGACTAGCAGTTTCACTTTGGGGTGATCAGTGTCATAATGCTTTCTATTAAGTATAAATTTTCAGAATGCTTTTAAATAAAACTGCATTGCAATCTTTATCAGCATGGCTTTAATGACTTAAGACCAGAGCTGCTTCAGGAAATGTATGTCATTGAGAAGTTCCTTTATGTTTTGGTTTTACTTCTAGATTTAGTGAATCTGCTCTGAATTATGCACAGCAATATGCTTACTGGAATACTTAAATATACTATTAGAACAACTGAAGTTTGTTTTTATTTCCTTTGTGGTTCAGAATGGTGGCGAACAGCAGACACGCACTCTCGTCCTGGGGCAGCTTTTTTCCCACCCCTCTTGGGAATTCCCACATTGTTTGCTCCTCCTGCACAGAATCATGATTCTGCTTCATTCCACTCAAGAGCTACAGGAAAAAGTAGTCGGAGTAATACTGACAAAGGTAATGGCTGGAAATAATCATATTGAACTTCTGCACATGCAGAAAGATGTGGAATTTGACCTTTACTTTCCTCATTCTTCCCATTCCTAAACAGTTCAATAAAAATTGGTTCTGTTAGGTAAGGATGATACATACCAAGTATGTGTTTGGCCTTTAAATCATGGATGATTAAACTAAAATAACTCCAAATGACAGTGACGCTTTGATGACAAATTTTAATATATGTGGCGAGTAACTTGTAAGTATCTAGGATCTTGTTACATGTCTATAGAACGTTAGGTGGCTGGAGCATTTCAAGGAAATTACCTGTTACTTCAGATTTGTTTTAGATGTGACTTTGTAAACCTGTCCCCTGTAGGTGTGAACGGGTCACTGAATGGCAGCAGCAGCAGTGCAGTCTCAGCTCTCGGCACGGCCGTGCTCTCCAGCAGCATCGCGGCAGCGCCGGGGAAAGGCGCGAGCTCAGGGGCTGCAGGACGCAAGTACAGCCAGGAGCAAAGCAAAGTTCAGCTCTTGGATGCCAGGGCTGACAAAATCAAAGACAAGGTAGGTACACTGAAGGAGACTGAAGAGTCAGACAAAAAATTGGAGATGATAAGTGTTCTGCACGCAGGAGCGTTTTTAAGCGTGCGTTCTGAGCACAGAACGTTTTGGGTTCTTCTGATCTATTAGAGCAAGATCTTCCTCCTTGTCTGTGTAGGGATTTTTTGTGTGTATTGGTGTTTGAAATTTTTTTAAATTGTTTTGGGGTTTTTTGACATACTTATGAACAAAAAGTTACTATTAGTGCTAATTTCACTAGTTAATAAGTTAATAGCGGTGCTCAACACCTTGTTTAATTTAATTTATCTAATATTTAAACAATTGTATTTGTAACACCAGTATTTGATATTATTTATTTCAGTATATATATAGGTATTACAATTATAATATTATTGATTAGTTCTATGAATTTAATTAGGTTTTCATGTATCTTGTAAAACCAGAAAATTTTAGATGTTAAAAGTGCTTTTCTGTAAGCCATTTTCTATTTATCAGAAGAAAGAACTATTATTCACTGCTGTGTTTCACTAATAATCCTAGCCATCTAGTATGAAAGACATGAGTAGTCTCAGTGAGTTAGTAAACCTAAGCACTCTAAGAACTTTGCTGCTCTTGGAATCAAAACTATTGAAACAAAACACAGAAAATGGTGTACTGGGAAGGTGATTACTGTCAGAATAAAAGCTAAGGGAGTAATTCTCTACTGATAACCATCTAGGCCAAAATCTTTTTCTTTCTTTATATCTTTCTTTATATCTATTTATTTTTGTTTTGTGAGTGAAATGGCCTTCTTGCTTTCTTTCTGTTACTGAACTGCATTCAGATACCAAGTCCAAATGCTTGAAGGTGAGAGGTTGGCATTTTCAAGGACAGCTGGTGTTTGATGTATCTTCATAAAAATAGGGGTTAGCACCGAAATGGCTGCTTATAATTGTGTAGTCATATGCAATGTTTAGTATATGGACAGTAGGAAAATTATTAAGAATATTTTCTCTCAAAACACTCTTTGTGTTCAACAGTTGACACATTTTGAAAGTATTAAGCTAGTTAAAGGTATTTGGGAAATCTTTGACTTTTTTCAGGCTTAAATGTAAAAAATGGCTCTTTCTAAAATTCTGCTTTTATCCTGGGTATCTACATGCAAAATTTGTCTTTCTTTCTGTGGTGCAGAGGTAAAGCTTTTTCAGATAGTGTTTCTGTGTTTGTGACTGTTACTACAGTTGGGCAGGGTACCAAATACATTTCTATTTTACTAGTCTAAACATCTTCCCAAAAGGTACTTTGTGGCTCTTTGCTTGATTCAGAAAATTTTGCTTCTTTTTGGCCATTGTTTGTTTGTTTGTGTTGTTGGTTGGTTGGTTGGTTGTTTTGGTTCCTCCTCTTTCCCCATTTTCTGTCAGGATGTCTGTCAGCATTGTTATCTTCTCCTTTGTGTTGCCTTTCATCTTTAAGTAAAAATTTGGTGCTGTTGATCGATTTCCTAATGCAAGCACTGATTTCAAACTCCAGTTTTATTGACTAAATACTGAGGTGCTGTAAAAGGATGGATTTGATGTGCAAGTACCTTTCTTAAGAATGTTATGTTCCATATCTTGACTTTTAAGTCCTTTGTCTCATGCAGATAAATGTCAGGTTGTCTTTTTCTTAAGTTCCTGTAGTAAATTTTGAAATACTGAAATGGAGCTTTTGTTCCTAATGTTATTTGATATGCTGGTGTTCACTGCTTCTTTTCTTCTGAAACTTTTTATGAGGTAAATGGCATTTGTCAGTGTAATGATTTGAACAACCTTTTGTATCAAAACACAGAAATTACTCCAAATGAGAACTCTAATATGATGATGATTATTTAAGCTGAGCTTTGTACAAGTGATGTTACGCTTTTAAATTTCTAACTGTAAAACTTGTCTCTTCTTAAAAGCATGTCTTTAATACCTTTTAATATACTTTTCTAAAAGTTCTTTTGTTTAGGGTTTTAGTTTTTTAGTATTCATCTTCTGATTTCATCAGTCATCTCCTTAGTTGTAATTTCTTTTTGGGGATGGTATCTAAAAACACCTGCAAAAATATTTATTTAGTTTTAGGAAAAAAATAAAAAGGCAAAGCTGATATCAAAGTGTTTTTACAATTGATGAAAATCTAGAGTTACTTTCGATATAATGTAGTTGTCAGACTATTTCAGCAGATTCTGGTCCATTTTTCAGAAGCAAATCCCAGAAGCAATTTGATGAACATATTCTTTTCAGTCCTCAAAACTACATTACTGGACAGCCCATACTGTGACAGTAGCTAAATGAATGCATCATTGAAACTTTTGATAAACCTAATGTTTGTTGTTCTTTCTGCGCTAACCTGTACCACAAGTTTTGGGTATGAATTTTTTGGAATTGGCACAATCTGTGGAGCTTTACTAGACCCAAATTCTAGGTCAATGTTCTAGGCCTAAATTTGGCATTTTATGCCAAATAATATAAATTTGTGATGTAGTGATGTCAGCAGTGGTCAGAAAAAGACTTCAGTGGAACTTTGTGTCCAGGTTTTAATTTTCATCACCTTGTGAAGCACTTTTTCTTTAAGCATCGCAGATCGCTTTTCTCCGAAGTCTCGCTCTCCTTTGTTTCAAAGATGATGATGTGTCATCATAAGATTCCATAACAGACTAACAGAGAGTTCATCTCCCCGCCAGAAGCCCAGGAAAAAAGCAGTGGAAAGCTCCAGTAACAGCGACAGTGACTCGGGCTCCTCCTCAGACACCTCCAGTGAAGGTGGGAGTAGCAGTGACTCGGAGGACCTGGAGGAGGATGAGGAGGAGGAGGAGGACCAGAGTGCTGAAGAGAGTGAAGATGATGAATCTGATTCTGAGAATGAAGCACATCACAAAAGCAAGAACAAGGTATAACACCTCACTCCCCCGTCCACAGTCTTGTTTCTACAAGCTGTTTGTGACAAGTGGACAAATAGTCAACAATTATTTAACTGCACATTAAGAAATGCTAAGAATACTCATTTTAGGTTTGCTTCAGCGTTTTCTGTTTGTGGGGTTTTTTGGTTCTTTTGTGTGCATGCATGTCTTTGTATTGCTGTTCTTTACAGGGAGTTTACAGTTGGTAGACTTTATTTTTTTATGAAGTAGGAAATACAAAGAAATTAAGTACTGTGTGCAGGTAGTGAATTAAAAATATATCATTGTGGATATTGCTTTGGCAGTTACTTTTTTCCTAGTAGAATGCCTACCTTTCCCTAGTAGTAGAACAGCAAGATTGGAATCTTTGGTATCCTAATAGGTTTACAGTCAGAAATACATTTAAGAACAGCCATGGTTTAATACTCCTTCTCTAGTAAACATTATTGTAACATGCTGAAACTATCTGGGGGAAAAAACTGAAAATGAACAATAAATACATTACAAGACTGATTTAAAAGTTATTATTCATCCTCTGCCAAGACTAGTGTCATTGTTTCAGGGAGACTGATCATATGTTTAGCCTTTTTAAAAGGATCTTCAACTTACGTAATGAACGCTCAAAAATAAATATTTTGCAGGTGCTAATGCATAGTGGTGTAACAGATGCGAAAACCGATGGACAGAAGTCACAGGACAAGTCTCAAGAAAAAAGAACACACCAGCAGATACCTCTTGTGTCTGATTCCCAGACTCACTCATCATTCCAGTCCCAGCAGAAGCAGCCTCAGGTTTTGTCACAGCAGCTTCCGTTTATTTTTCAAAGCTCTCAGGCAAAGGAGGAATCTGTGAACAAACACACAAGTGTGATACAGTCTACGGGACTGGTTCCTAATGTGAAACCTTTGTCTTTGGTACACGAAGCCAAAAAGGAAACCTATTTAAAACTCATAGTTCCTTCCCCTGATCTACTCAAAGCAGGGAATAAAAATACCTCTGAAGAATCTACCACCTTGACCAGCGATGGTAGATCTAAACGGGTGAGTGAAGTTTTTGATTATTTGTAACCTGTGTCATCTGCTTAAAAAGCCATAACATTGTGCCATCAAACTCTGTTAAATATAGTGTATTAAAATTATAAGTATATATATTTTCATAAGCAGGGGAGTTTGTGTTTTTAGAGTTGATCTGGATTTCTGAATGGTGTAAGTGAACTAGATCGTGTGGGTCATGCATCTCTTAAGAACAATGTGCATCTGAAATCAATGTCAAAATAAGAAAATTGTAAATATCAAAGTAAATAAATTGTGTGGTCTGGATATTTTTCCTATGCTTTTAGGTTCGGTGAAAATGCTTATTTAATACTTCACTTATCTAGTATGTAAGCATGACTTCACTTTCTTTCAAGTTAGATAGTTTCAAGTCAAAGTAATTGAAATCACCTATTTTAACCATCATTTTAAACAAAGAAGCTGAAACCCATTAAAAAAAACGAAACATGCTCATTGTAATGTTGAGTTTTGTTTGCTCTTGAAAGACAGGTGTTTCTGCACTGGTAGCTGGAGAAACTCAGTGTGGCCATTTCAATAGCTTTTTTAGAATCAAAGAATGGCCTGGATTGGAAGGATCCTCAAAGCTCTGCCCTGTCCCAGCCTGCCATGGCAGGGACCCTTCCCCTGCCCCAGGTGCTGCAGCCTGGCCTGGGCACTGCCAGGGATCCAGGGCAGCCCCAGCTGCTCTGGGCACCTGTGCCAGGGCCTGCCCACCTTCCCTTCCATTTGTCTTCCTTGCTACTGCTCAGGACTGTACAATAAGTTTATATGTCTGTCTTAACAGTTCTGTGGCTTCTAGAATTTTTAGATCCTCAGTTTATTTATTTTTTAATAGTAATTAAGGTGACTGCTGATGAATTTTCTGTTCAGTAAGATTTGAATAGGGATTAGAAGAGAATAAAAATCTGTCATTTTACAAACATCGAGGCTCAGGATACATACAAAATAAATATATTAAAAATACATTTACAGAGGTGACTCTCATTATTATTATTATTATTTTTTTTTCAAATTTTGTTTTAAACTAGTAGTATTCAGGAGTAGTAAATTCAATTCTGATGCGCAGCTAACTCGCAGGCCCTTAGTGGGAACTGAAAAATTCTTAATTTTTATTGCTAGAGTAGAAGATAAAAACTGTTTTTCCTTTCCAATTTCTTGTTACTACATAAAACTCAAATAAACTTGTCACTTACCAGGAGTAGCTAAATAAATTATTATTATGATAACATACGTCTTTGCTATTGAAAGAGGCTTCTGCTTTCACATTTATGAGTCTTTAGCTGGTGATAGATCACACATTTAGTAGTTTGATTTCTCTAAAACTTTTACTGGAGGTATACACTGTGTGAATATTTATTTTAGAGATCTTCATAATTTCTTATTCAGTTTTAAATGTTAGCAACTTCCAAGCATGTATTGTCTTTGACAAATTTTTAAAAATTTTTTTTCAACTGTACCATCTTTATTCATTTTATTGTATTTTCTTTTGAAGATGATGTGAGGGTTTTTTTCTTTAGAAGGGTCTTTATACTAAAGACACTGTAAGCTTTACATGCATTTCTGAGCTATTACTAAGTTGTACATTAATAAGTTCAAGTGGTACTCTTTCAGTTAAACAGTTAACGTGTCACAGCATTTCTGAGTAATACCTTTTCCCTCATTCTTTTAAAGAAATTTTTTCTATACCAAGAGTCCTCTGTTGGTTTTCTAGTATTGTGGCCATTAGTGTATTTTATTTACCTTGTGCTTTAAAGTGAACAAATTGTTAAAGGTGGCTGTACATTCACTAATGGGATTTTTATACACTAAATTAAGTTATAAGAAGAGGTTTTCCTGTGCTGATATACAAGAGTAGTAAGTATCTTTCTAAAAATGACCTTTTTCAGAATGATTAATACCTTTATGAAAGTCTCAGTCTAGAGCATTGTAGCAGGTGAGAAAACTTCCCTGCATAATTTGAATCAACTTCATCTTGAGTTCAATTGGTCTTTCTCTACTTGATTTACAGTGAAAAAATCATGCAAGACTTGTGTAACCAGTAGTTACTCATCTCTTCTGATGTACCTAGTATCTGCTTTTAGCTGTCTAAAAATGGCTTAGCAGATGTTTAAAATTTCCTGGGGCTTACCTGCCTGAATACCAAATAAAGCCAAACAAACACTTCCACATTTTATTCCTCTGTCTTCTTGTTTCTTTAGGAACAATATAAGCAGACATTCCCAGCACAGCTAAAGAAACAGGAATCGTCCAAGAGCCTGAAGAAGGTTATCGCAGCTTTGTCAAGCCCCAAACCAACATCTAGTTCACCAGCTCATCAAAAACTCACATGCTTGGAAAACAACCATTCTAACCCATTCCTGACAAATGCACTTTTAGGTAATCACCAACCCAATGGAGTTATTCAGAGCGTCATCCAGGAGGCTCCTCTTGCACTCACCACGAAGCCGAAGCCCCAGACCAAGATGAGTGAAAGCGTGGCCATTTCCAGCAGTGCCCCCTTCTCTTTGCCAATAAACCTGAGTGCGTGTGGCAAAAAGCCGCCGGGGAACCGCGCGGCTGGGGTGCCCTCTGCCTCTCCTGTGTTACCTGGCGCAGGAAAGGATAAAGCAGTCAGCAATCATGCAGGAAATGCAGTCAAACCACAGCACCGCCTGCATTCTGCACAGCTGGTGGTGGAGCAGTTCAGAGGGGTGGACTCGGATGCCCCCAGCAGTAAAGACTCTGACGACTCAAATGATGATGACGACGATGATGAAGATGAAGATGAGGACGATGAAGACGATGATTCTGATGATAGCCAATCAGGTGGTTTAATCTTTTTAATAGGAAAAGCAGAAACTTAACTTTTTTGCATTTTGAAAACATGCATTTCCCACTACATCTTAAAATAGGGGCAGGAAATACTGGGCCAGCATGGCCCCCACAGTGCCCTACACATATTGTTGAAATTAGCACATGTCCCCATTCTCCATTGTGTCATGTCCAAAAATCATGTTTAGGGTGTTCAGATACTTGGTCAGCTGTCCTGGGGAGGTGGCTCCTTAGTCTTTTGGAAAGGCTGTCAGAGACGTGCCTTCCACATTAGTCACCCAGCCTGCAGCTTGATGTGACAAAGTGCTCAGGAAGGGATTGACATTAAGGCTGATTGATGGTTGATGATCCTGGCAGACAGAGACCAGCTGCAAAACAGGTTTCCTAGTCAGAGAGGGACTAAACAAGGGCCTTTGTCAGGAGTGGCAAGAAAAGTGAGTTTCTGTGCCTCATTCAGGAGCACAGGAGTCCTTGAGCAAGTAATTGGACAGTTTTAAGGGCTGCAGACCGGGCTATGCAATTTGGACTGACAAGGTCTGTTTTAAAGAGTTGCCTGTATTTACAGTCACTGCTTTGTCTATTGTGCTGATATCCCTTGTGTCCAACCTCCACCCTTCATCATTCTATTCCCCCTCTCATCCACACACCCTGTACTAAGCTTTTTATCTCAGGATCATATCTCACCTTTAGTTCCTTACCCTGGCTGTCCTCAATTCTTACTCCTCCTTTGCCCAGATTGCCATACTTTTGATTCTGACACCTTTCAGCCCGTATCCAGTTCTGTTGTTTTCTTCCTCTTCATGATGGATTTCTCGCCTGTGAAATGTCCTTCCTGGGGTAATGTCCAGCTGCTGCCGGTCTAATGAGAGGATTTAGCTGTAGCTCGTTCTGGGGTAAACAGTCTTGAGATACTGCAACTTCTGTCACTCATCTGATTCCATTCAAAAGAACAGTGTAATATTGTGCTGAATTACTTAGTACTGTCATATTTGTAGTAACTTTAAAGCTTGGGTAGTTAATTAGAACCTGCTATTTATACTCAAGGGATGTTATTAAAAAAGCATGCATAATAAGAGAAAAGACTTCACAAGTGTTAGGACTTGAACGTACTTGCTAATAGTTTCCAAGTCATAATGTGCCTTTTGCCATACTTTCTTTAAACAGAGTCTGACAGTAATTCTGAGTCAGATACAGAAGGGTCTGAGGAGGAAGATGATGAGGATGATAAGGACCAAGATGAATCGGATACTGACACTGAGGGAGAAAAGGCCCCGCTGAAACTGAATAAAACTTCATCCTCTGTGAAGAGCTCTTCCGTGGGTCTCGCAGCTCATTCTGCCCCGCTTAATCTCCAAGTAGCCAAGCCATCGAGCGCGGCCCCAGCTGCCCTGTGCCCCGAGCCCCAGCCCGCAGTGTTCCTCGGGACAGGAGCCTCCGCCCTCGCGCCAAGTGCACACTGCGGTACCTCACTGTCTTCTCCTGTACTACTGCCAGGTGCTAACTAAGGTCCATGTGTTGTGAAAGCAGTTGCAAAAGCAGTCCAGGTGCTGGTGTTTGCCCTCCGAACAGTGATCACTGAACAGCTGCTCTGGGATGTGGCAGGGTCACCCTCACTTGAGGTTTGCAGTTGGTCAGGGTGCAGGGGAATCTCGGCAAAGCTTCCTTTCCCAGGGAAGGCTGGGTCAGGTGTCTTTTGATGTCCCTTCTGACTTTGGCAGTTGGGTCACTCTGTGATCTTTTCACGGGTCTTTGCAGCAGTCATTAAGATCTGTCAGCCAAATTGCAAGTTCTCCAGACTAGAACATTGCACTTAGACGAGGACATTTTAACTCGTGTAATTATTTAGAGGAGGTAGAATTAAATATCCAGATTTGATATTTATCACATTAACTCTAAAGTCTTTGGAATTCTCCATTTTGTTTTACACTAGTTATTCTTCTGATTTCTGAACATTCTGGTTTGTGTTCTGAATCTTCAGTTTTTGTCCCTTCCTCAACAAAATTTGTAACCATATTTTGTTAGAGCATTATTTTCTAATAAGTCTTTCAAAATTCTCATTAGAATTTATAGATTATGCGCAAAGATTTTTTTTAGAAGTTCATAGAAAGTACATTTAGCATTTGCCTGATATTATTTAGTTCTTATAATCCATCATTTGGTGACAATTTGTAAGATTTAGAAATTACTATGGCTACAGTAAAGAATGCATTTTTGAAAGTCACATTTCTTATTTGCATAGTAACAATGAAATTAAATCACATATTTCCTACTTTGAATTAGAGACTGGCTGTTTATTAACATGGGCGTAAGCAGATTTTTTTTAATGGGGACATCTATTTATGAATCGTTTTTTATATTTGGATTCAGTGGAATAGGAGCTTCATTCCATGTCATACAAGGGCATTAACTTTGAAGAAGTATAATGTATTCTACCTAATATTTATCGCAGAAGCAGGCTTGTTTACTGTACAGTTTATAAAAGATTTCATATGGATTAGGAGTAATCCACATGGGTAAATTAAAACGATGATATTTTTCTCAAGAATCTCTGTCGATTCGGGATGCTTTGAAAAGTCTGATAGCAGATTTTACTATTTACAGGAGTAGAAGGTAGAATAAATTTTATGTCCTTGCTTTATGTATAATAATACTACACGTAAGAATCACCTAATAAGAATCAACACAATACCACAAAAATATTTTTGTGAAACTTTTGACTGACCTAGAGTTGGTCGGTCTCTGAAGGAGTCTTGTGGTCTCTTCTCTGTATCTGTTTTGCATTGGACTTTCTACTTCACTTATACTTGGAAAAGCAGCCTCCTTCCCTGCACTGTGACCATTACACTGCAGTAGTTGTGCACGTTGGGCTCGGCGGGCAGCCCCGAGTGTAAATGTGGGATCTGAGCGCAGACATTCCCTCGGTGCCGCTCCCGGGGAGCTGCTGCAGCCCCTGGCAGCTGCGGGGGCTGTGCCAAGGGGCTGGGCCAAGGCTGGCACTGCCCTGCTCAGCCTGAGCCTGGGCCAAGGCTGGCACTGCCCTGCTCAACCTGAGCCTGGGCCAAGGCTGGCACTGCCCTGCTCAGCCTGTGCCAGGCAGGAGCTGCTGCAGCCCCTGGCAGCTGTGGGGGCTGCACTGCCCTGCTCAACCTGAGCTTTGGCCAAGGCTGGCACTGCCCTGCTCAGCCTGTGCCGGGCAGGAGATGTGGCACAGGCTTGGCAGAGGGTCCACGCTCACTTTGTGAGGAGTGCAGCTTCCACAGTTGGCCTGTGTGCAGGGTTCACGTCCTGTGGCTGGCTGAGAGGCCTAAGGAAAGCCTTTCACACTAAAACTCACATTTGGCAGTTGTCCCTGGGATACTGTTGGTTCAGTTGCTTGACGAGCACCAAACACAACATCTGTTTGAACTGGGGAAACCCAAACTAGTTCTGAAGATTTTCTGCCTCTGGCATTTGACTGCAGTCTATAAGGAGTGCTCTAGGAAGACTAAACCTATTAGAATATGGATCTTAAAAGTAAAGTGTGTTTTTATTTGCATCTTCACTGAAAAAAATTTTACATTATCTTGACTAGAGAAACAGGCATGCAAGGAATTAAACTAACAATATTTGAGAACGCTAAACAGAACAAGCAGATGGGGATGGGATAGTTAAGTTTTCTGTTTACAATTTCAGAGGATGAGGTTACAGGAACTTAGAGGAAAATGTATTTCAGAAGAACACTTCCATTAGTTTTCTTGGTAATTGAGATACATAATGATGAGAATGGAAAAACAGTTCTCTTTTGTTTTGGGAATGAAAAGTACATGTTAGGAACATGTTTTCTTTTGTAAGCTCTGTTAGGTATTAATCAGTGATTCTGTTTTAGGTATTTCAAAAAGACGAAGAGTAGCAGATGAACGGGAGCTGCGTGTTCCTCTTGATTATGGGTACGTTCTGTGTGTACCTGCCTTTCCTTAGAGGGACATAATGCCTTCCAAAATCCCTTGGTAAAGAAATTAGTTTAAAAAATTTTGAGGCTGAATACTAAGGAGAGGGCTTCAACAATTTAGATTTCTGACTCCCAGTGACTGTGAATCTCTTTTGAAAGTGTCAGCGTATTTCATGTGTTAATTTTTGTGCATTAAATTTGCTCTTTTGCAAACATGACCCATCTCTTAGCTGTTTTGCTTTGGAAATTAATCCTAATGATCTGAGCTGACATATACTCCAAATAACTCCCTAAAGTATAGTTCTAAGCTGTTTAAAATCTGGTAATATGTAAGTCACTCGATATAAATAAATTCATATATTTAGTTAGTTTGGACAATCTACGTGATAAAATTTTCTAGTTTGGTGTGTTTGATTTATGATACTCTAGTCACATTTTCCTCTTCTTTTTTTTGTAGAATTCTTAAATTGACACAAATTACTTGTTTGTTTAAAAGTGTATTGTTGTATGCGACTATTTCATATTACTCTAGCTGGCAAAGAGAAACCCGAATAAGAAACTTTGGTGGTCGTCTTCAAGGAGAAGTAGCATATTTTGCACCTTGTGGAAAGAAGCTGAGACAGTATCCTGAAGTAGTAAAGGTACATTAACTTTTTAACTTCTGTGTTCTAATGTTAATAAGCATGCTTGCAATTAAAAGATGTAATTTTTTTCTCTCCAATAGAGGTACTGATTTTCTGTGATGTGAGGTGTAATGTAACTCAGTCTGTTACTGATTCGATGTCCTATAAATGCGTATCCCTTTGACAGAACATGCAAAACATTACAGTCACAAAGTTAGCTGTGCATCAAAGCTGGGTTATAATTATTTACAAGCTGAAGTGGAAAAATATGTGATTTTTTCAGTATCTCAGCAGAAATGGAATAATGGATATCTCAAGGGACAATTTCAGCTTCAGTGCAAAAATAGGAGTGGGTGACTTCTATGAAGCCAGAGATGGACCGCAGGTATCCACTTTTTAAAAAGTAAAGTTTTTGATCCAAGGAGCATTAACTTAAGTTTAGGTAAAGTTATTTTTGCTACCATCTGAAGCATTACCTGTTTTTAGCTAAATATTTCTAAAAGCTGCACCTATTCATAACAGCAGGTAGATTGAGACATGGAGAGCTTGATCCTGGGCTGTGTTGAGAACCACATTCAGTGGCTGTGCCCAGAGGGTGCTTTAATGATCAGCTCTGAGCCTGGCTTGGTCTAGTTTGAAAACTCAGAGCTGCATATTTTATCTTAGCATTCAGGTATTTGTCAATTAAGACTTTGTTTCTTCTTTTATTGTGTACAGCCTCCTATCAATAGTAATTTATGTGTAGATGTTAAATCCCACTCTGTTAGTGTGTTCATAATACATGTATGTGTGTACGTGTGTGTTTATATATATATGTAAATTGCATATTTATATACAGGTGTCTCCTGTATCAAGAATATTCTGTGCATCCTAAAGCATGACACTTTTACAGAGGGGGATGCAGAACTGTACCAGTTATGCCGTACAGTGGTATAACTGCTAGACAGTGTGTAGGTAAACCATACCAGGATAAGTAAAACTAAAATTTTAAGGCAATTGTTACTGTGTTTGTGCCATGCTGTGTTACTGTATTTTGGCCGTGTTGCCATTTATTTTTCTCAGTGAAGGTATTTGCTTCTTTAAGGTATAAGTGTTCTGAACATGTTACTAGCTCTCAACAGTCTTGAGTTCAGGTTTGAGTTAAGCCTGATGTTCTTGTAATACCTTGTAGAAGTATGTAATGTTAGTGTGAAATGAAATTGAATGTCTTTAATGAAAGCATTAGAGACTGAATTCATGGTAAGCAGCTACTTCTAGGTGGTGCTTCCTGGTTTACAGGCTAAAACATTGCTAACCTTGCTTCATGTTTGGTCTTCAACAGTTCAACTGTAGTTATGAACTTCATTATGTACCTGCACGTCTTGACTGAAATAATTCATTTTACTGTGATGTACTGTACTGGCAGGGTATCTGCTCTCTTTTTGCCTGGTCTGTTTTCTTTGTCTGTTACCTGTATAACTTCATTAGTCTTGTCCCCTTCTTTAGTTATATCTGTCTTCTCCCTTTGGTTGATTTGCAGTTTGCCCTGTGATTTATAAAACTTGAGAATGAAGGCAGTGTGAGGGGAAGATTTCTACAGGCAAGGCTGGCAATGTGAACATTAGTTTGCTGTACATATCATCATGAAATTTGTACTGATGTGGTTTTTGATAGGTTCCACTGAGACTTGGGTAGACAAAGGAGAAGTTTTCTCATTAGAAAAAGAGACTGAGGGCAGCTTTGTCAAATGTGCTAAGATGTGTTTACATTTTATGTGTGAATGATGAGTTACAAAACAATGGAGCTACTCAGGCTGATAATGTTGCCTAGTGAAGCAGTATGTGGTACTGATACTTTATAAAAAGAGCTTGCACCCTCTTTACCCAAGTTTTTTGAATCATCCAGATTCAAAATAATATATGATAATCATATCCTCATGGATGTCTGGAGGTAATTCTAGAAGTTTTTATTTTTGCTTTTGTGGTAATTTCAATTATTCTGTATAGCCTTTAGTGATTATTCTTCCCTTCCTTTGTTATATTTTTCTGTCATCTTTTGAGACATGCAACATGTGCTGGGCTAATTTTCACACAGCTCTAAGATAAAACAAGATGTGAAAAAAACTACCTTGAGGCTAAATCAGTATTATTAAAGATTTACTTATAGCAAGGCAAAAGTACGAGGATTTCCTGCTTCTATTAGTGCCTGTGTTTCTCTCTTGGGGTATGCAAACCACCAAATATTATGGGTTACTCAAAGCAGAGTTTGAGTACTGTAACAGAAGCATATCTGGCAGAAGTGGGCCACAAGGGAGTAGGATTAGGAGAATGACTGAAGTTTGGCAAATGTGAAAATTCAGTGACTGGACTCGGAAGCTTTAAAGTGCTGTGGTATAGAAAGATTGGTATGAATGTGGTTTGGGCTGATGGAATAAACATGGGTCCTCACGAATTTTAGTAATACCTATAGGAGTCTTTGTCCTATTCTGAGTTCTGCAATTCAGTTGGAAAAGCAATGTTGTTAACTTTTCCCCAGAAATCTAATCTGAAATTGAAGTGGATTTTTGCTTCTTGCAAAGTGCCTGTGGTTTTGTTCATTAGCTTGATTAACAGGATTTGAACTTGATTCTGCTTTCATGCATAATTGTCTGGTGTCTTTTTGGCAAATGTCCTGGTGGCAGCACAGTATTGTGGTACATGTGTAGATTCTTGAAGGTGAGAAAATGAATAAAGTTATTATTTTGATTAGTTTGAACAATGCACCACAACATTTCACAGTGTTATTCCCATTTTTTCTCTAATATCTGAGTAGCAAAGCTTCAATTTTATGGAAGCCTGTGATTCTCCTATGTTAGGGCACAACCCCTGTATTTTATCTTTGAAATGTCAAAACCCCAGAGTTTTTGTACATTTTTTTAATAGAACATTCTGACTGTACATTCTTTTAATAGAAATGTATTCTGGGTTAGATTTTAAAAATTGTTTGAGCACAAAATATAGGTGGTCAATCAACTCATGCTTAACCCTTTATTGCTTTGTTCTGGACTATTTTTGTCTTACTTGTGAAAACTTGGTTATCTGCAGTGGCCTTTGACAGGGCATTAAACTGTCCTCTCCCATCCCTTGAAGCACCTGCTCCTTTTGCTTACTGAACCTTGCTCACTTCATTTGGTGGCCTCTAGTTTCTCTTTCAGGTGGCATTAGGAAAATGTAATAACCAACATGGTCTCTGGTGCTAATGATTTGATAGACCTCTTACTTTTTTGTGATGCATATTAATTATTGTTAGTATCATTAACTGCAGAAAATACAAATACAGGGCATGAGCAACCTCCATTGCCATTCTAAGGTACTTTTTGAACTATGGCTGCTTCTCCTTCTCTTTCTTTGATTTCTGTTTTGCCTCCCTTGGCACGTACATTTTGTGGATGAGGTTTTCTAGGTTGGAAGTTGGTGTAGCTCGTAAGTACAAGTATTAAATCTACCTCACACTGAACCTGTGATAAACTGCAATTCAAGTACTAGGCAGAGAAATGAAAGTTACATTTAAGTAGTACTCTTCAAGATAGTAAGAGAATTAACTTCTAGTCAAGTGGTAGAGGTGAATATTTTGGGTTAAAGTCCTTAGGGGTGGTGCACGATGATGTGGTGCACATTAATGATGTGGTCTTGGCTCTGAGCAGTGCATTTTCAGAACATAATTAACAACGAAGCCCTTTGGAATGTGTGCAAACCAAATGTGACTTGTACTTTGGGGATGGTCATAACTGGGAGTGATTCAGACTTTAGAGAAGTATCTTTGCAGATACTGATAACTCCTTTGAAATCTGAATGTCTCATTGACAAACTGTCATTTCTTTTGCTGAAGTTATGCAAAACCTTTGTAATTGTGAAGAATGAGCACAAATAATTAAAAGACAAAGCAAAAATCATTTATGTTGTGGTACAGTAAATTGGATTTTAGGGTCTGTGTGCATATAAGTGTGAAAACTAAAGCACTGCAAATATATTTCTTCTGAACCTGGTTACTTAAAAAACTCATTAAATACCAACTTTTCTCCTTGCTTTATGCAGACATTTTCAAAATTTTTTACAAATTTTGACACAAACCTTGTCTTTTTAAGGCAAGTCATAAAGAAGTCCTAAAGGATGCTTAGCTTGCAGATTTTCACCGCATTTGTCAAAAACTTGGGGAAATGGTAAAAGGGGTTAAAATTTTGAAATACTGATGTTCAGTTAAACAGGCTTACCTAGATGGTACATATTTTTTGCTCAGTAGACACAATAAACTCTAGTTTTAGTGGCCAGTTAAATAAAGCCATTCCTTTGTGAGGATTAGCTTGGATATTTTTATTCAGAAAGTATTTTAGAATCTGCTTTCGTGATGCCTCAAAATACTGCAGTCCATGCTTTGTTTGGTTAGAGGATATAGTTCATTTAGCTTTAGGTATGTGGATGCTTAGAAGTTACTTTTCATTGATTCAAGCTGGTGCAGAAACTGTTTTGCAGTGAATGAGGGGAGAACTCAGTTGTACTAAAACTGGATGGTTAAAATGCATCTGTGTTTTTTCAGCTCAGTTGTTGAGCTCTACAACACTCAAAAGCAATATTTGAAAATACATTACTGCCTTTACTTGTTATGCATGCCAGAATTTCTGTAAACACGCTCTGTTGGAAAACAGCGCCTCACAGCTCGACACGTCTTTTCCTTCGTGTTGGGCAGCGGATTATATGAAAGCAGAATATTATTCATAATATTATATGAAAGCAGAAATTGTTAAGTTGTTGAGTTTACATAATTAGGAAAAATCTGTTTTACTCTTTAGAAAGGGTTGAACAATTTGATTTAATGAGAAATAATTAAAAATAACACAGTAATGGCATATCTACTAGGTAAAAACTTTGTATATGTTTGAATAGTCTTCAAAATCTTTCTTAGTGGTGGAATTTACAGAAGTTCTTAGCGATAGTCTCTCAATAGATAGCTTCTGTGCATCATCAAGAAATTGTCCTGCCCAGATAATACATCACAGCACTTGCATATTTACTGTGTACACCTCCCCTTGGATTCTGGGTTGTTGTAGTCTGCGTGTGTAATTAATGCTCGGTGTGCCTCGTGTCGGTTCCAAGGGCGTGCAGTGGTGTCTCCTGAAGGAGGAGGAGGTCCCGCCCCGCCTCAGAGCCATGGAGGGCCGCCGGGGGCGCCCCCCGAACCCCGAGCGGCGCTGCCGGGAGGAGCCGCGGGCCCGGCGCCGCAAGGGCCGCCCGCCCAACGTGGGCAGCGCCGACTGCGGGGACGGCGCCGACGCGAAGCTGCTGAGGAAGCTCCAGGCTCAGGGTAAGAGCTGAGTTCGTGCTTTCACCGAGAGGGGATCGGGACGCTAAGAGTTAATATTCTTCCTGTAGGACAGTGATTTGTCTCACTGGGATATTAGTATACAGCATTTTACTTCGGGTATTTGTTACAGGCTGAAGACTTTTTGATAAACCAGTAAATGGTTTATCGGTATAGATTTTGAAGAGGGAAGTGCATATTTAAAGACGTGTCTAAAAGCTTACTCTGTAGTTACTGCACAAGAAGCTGACAGTGTTCTGGGGAGTTCAAGCATGCAGGTCCTGGACCTCAGTCCTTTGAAAAGGAAGCTAAATTCAACCTCCAGAAAATCCTTCCTGCAGTTGTCTTCTATGAGTGTGTCCATAAACAGTGAATTCAAATTTCAGAAATGCTATCACAGGGTAGTAGAAGGCTTCAGGAGGTTACTTATTAGCATAAGAATGGCTGACTTTAGGTAGACACAGGAAAGAGGCATGTGACCCAGGTGAGTGTGTTCTTGCTTCATTGTTAAAAAATTATTACATAATTACATGAGGTGACTTGTAAGGAGAACTAATTCCATGCTTACTGAACAAAATGTTGATTTAGTAGTTTTGAAGCAAACGTTTTCTGCTTTAGAAGAAAGTGGAAAATGGTTTTAAAATGAACCAGCATTATTGCTATGATTCTGTCACTTAAATAATTTTTCCTCCAAAACCAGTATTTGTTTTATATAGAAAGTATCCATGTTCATTTGCACTGTTCACATGGTTACTGATACATGATGTGTCATTAATGGTGGTTCATAGAAAAATTTTGTAGACACGGGTGTGTGCAAAACAAATCCTCTGTTTGCTCTGTCTTTACAGCATACAAATGTCTGAACATGAACTGTATCTTTATTGTTGGACAGCACTGTTTTTATGAACTTAATATTTTCGTTTTGTAATAGAAATAGCTAGGCAAGCAGCACAAATAAAGCTACTGAGAAAGCTTCAGAAGCAGGAACAAGCACGAGCTGCCAAAGAAGCAAAAAAACAGCAAGGTAAGTATTACTTGTGCAAGGCTGTACATGTTAGGGGATTATTTTGAAAAGTGTTTATGAAAAATTACCTGTCTCTTGCCGTGTTCTGCTGATATTGTTTGCTTTTGTTTGTTAGCTATTA
Source organism: Setophaga petechia (assembly GCA_024362935.1). Taxonomy (NCBI): domain Eukaryota; kingdom Metazoa; phylum Chordata; class Aves; order Passeriformes; family Parulidae; genus Setophaga; species Setophaga petechia. The sequence goes on from JANCRA010000005.1 coordinate 238,773, forward strand.
TGGCAGCTGAAGAAAAGCGAAAGCAAAAGGAGCAGATAAAGATAATGAAGCAACAGGTAAATTATGCAATTGCTAAATAAGCTCTTTAAATGATGTTTTCATTATCACTCAATAAGGTGTATTTCAGATATTTAGTAAATTACTAAGTATGCTGATTACATAGTGTATGTTTCAAATCTAGTTTTAAAGCGCACACAGCATTAAAATTGTAAATATATTAAAATTCTAAACTTCATTAAATCCACTATTAACCCATGTCCCCAGGTGCCACATCAACACATCTTTCAAATTCCTCTAGGGACGGTGACTGCACCGCTGCCCTGGGCAGCCATGAAGAAATGTTCCCTAATATCCAAGTGAAACCTCCCTCGGTACAACGCGAGGCCTTTTCCTCTTGTGCTGTCCCTTGTTCCAGGGAGCAGAGCCTGACCCTCACTTGGCTGCTCCCAGCTGTCAGGGAGTTTGAGAAAGCAAGAAGGTCCCCCTGAGCCTCCTTTTCTCTGAGCTGAGCCCCTTTCCAGCTCCCTCAGCTGCTCGTGGTGCTCCAGCCCCTTCACAGCTCTCCTGCCCTTCTGCTCTGGACGTGCTACATCCCCTCACTGTCTGTATATGATCTCAGCATCCCAACACTTGGAAAAAGTACTAGTGCTGGTTTTCCTGTAAGTGACATTGGTGGCATGGGAAGAAGACAGAGATGCTGCTTGCCAGTGTAGAGAGAAGATTCATGTGGCCAAAGCTCAGTTGAAGTTGAAGCTGCCAGAATTGTGGGGGACAACAGAAGAAAGTTTTTTCAAATATATTAATGACAATCCTGCTTGTGTTTATAAATTGGGAAATGAGGGGCTGAAGAGAGCTGCAGGAAGGGATCTTGGAGTCCTGGTTGATGGCAAGCGTGGTGTCAGTCAGCAGTGCCCTGGCTCCCAGGAGGGACATCTTTGCCTTGGAGGGCATCAGGCCCAGCTTTGCTGGCCAGAGAGGAGGGGTGTGTCCCACTCTGCTCTGCACTGGGGTGGCCTCTCCTTGAGTCCTGGGGACAGCTTTGGGCACCCCAATATAAAAAGGACAGCAAACCATTGCAGGCTATCCAAAAAAGGCCATGAGGACTGGGATGGGACTGGAGGAGCGACTGAGGGACTCGGTTTGTTCAGCCTGGAAGAGACTGAAGGTGAACTCATTGTGCCCCTCACACTCTGCAGGGGCAGCTCTGGTCTCTGCTCTCTGTGACCAGTGACAGGACTTGGGGGAGCTACTGGAGCCGAGTCTGGAGGTTTGGGCTGGGTATCAGAGTAAAGGTTGGCCAGCCCAGAGGATGGACAGGCACTGGGCAGGCTCCCCAGAGCTCCAGGGGCATTTGGACAGTGCTCCCAGGCAGAGGGTGGGATTGTAGGGGTGTCTGGGCAGGGCCAGGAGTTGGATCCATGATCATGATGAGTCCCTCCCAGCTCAGCATGCTCTATGATTTTATGACATCTTGAAGTGTTAAAAAAAATGAAAATAATAAACCCTTTTACATCTTTGAAATCCAGGTATTAAATCCTGACATGCCTCTTTTTTTTTTTTTTTGAGTAGTAAACCAGAGCTGACGTTACTTCAGGCTACCTTAAATATTCCCTTAATAGATAACAATTAATTCTTGTTGGTAACTGTTTAAATATTTCCCTTTTTTCTTTTTTTTTAAGATAGTGCTCATTGTAGTAGATATAGACCTTGAAGCTGTCACTCCACCATGTATGAGTTATATTAGAAAAGGCTGAGAGAGCTGGGACTGTTCATCCTGGAGAAGAGGAGGCCCAGGAGGATCTTGCTAATATTGCCAAGTACCTGAGGGGAGGTTGCAAAGAGGTGGCTTATGTCACAGTACCCAGTGACAGGAGGTTCCTTCTGAGCATTGGGAAACAGTTTGTCACCAAGATGGCAACTGAGAACTGGAGCAGGTGGCCCAGGGAGGCAGTGAGCCTCCCATGTGGATTTTCTACAGCAGCCTGGATGTGGTCCTGGATAACTGGTTCTAGGTGACCCTTCTGGGGCAGGGGGATGTGGACAAGGTGACTTCCAGATGTCCCTCCCAGCCTCAGTCAGTCTGCTGTTTTGTAGATCGTGACAGTTTCAACCTGTCCTCTTCCCAAGGCAACCCATACTTGTTAAAGAAAAGTAGCACACTGTGATTTTCAAGTGGTCCTTACATTCCGAGGGGTCCAGGGAGCAAGAATTTTTAAGTTTTCAAATGCATCAAATCCTTGATGTCATCAAAATTGTCATCATCATATTCCTTCTTGATGTGTAACCTGATAAAATTCATTATTTCAATGTGCAGAGTACTTTCTTTTCTGGTACAGTTCTTTATTCTGATCTCCGCTGAAAAGTTTGTTCTGTATGAACTCTAACCTTTATGGAGTTGAGAGTCCTGCATTTTGGCCACAATAACCCCCTGCAGCATTGCCCCTGTAGCTGGCACTGCCGAGGGCACACCCTGAGTGCTGTGTGCAGCTCTGGCCCCTCTGGTTGGGAAGGACCTTGGGACCCTGAGCACATCCAGAGGAGGCAGCGAGGCTGGAGAGGGCTCTGGAGCACAAACCCTGTGAGGAGCCCTGAGGGAGCTGGGGGTGCTCAGCCTGGAGGAAAGGAGACCCAGGGGTGCCCCCATCACTGTGCACAGCCCCTGAAAGGTGGCTCTGCTCAGGGGGGATTGGTCTCTTTCTCCAGGCCCAACAAGAGCCTCGAGCTGCACCAAGGGAAATATAAGTTGGATATTAGGAAAAAGTTCTTTACAGAAAAGTTCTTTACAGAAAGTTCTGGAATGTTCTGCCCAGGGAGGGGTGGAGTCCCCATCCCTGGGTGTGTTTAACAAAGCCTGGATGTGGCACTGGGTGCCAGGGTTCAGCTGAGGTGTTGGGGCTGGGTTGGACTCAGTGATGTTGAAGGTCTCTTCCAACCTGGGCATTCTGTGAGAGGGTGTAGCACATGCTTTCAACTTTTGCACTGTTTTGATTTAAAGTATAATGGGGGATAATAGAGATTTAAGGTCCATGCTGTGAGCTTCGCATGGAAGCTTCGCGTGGAAAAAGTTCAGCACGGTCTGCACAAGGCCTCTTGAGTTAATTTTATTGATAAGGTTGTATTATGTTGGACTTCTCAACAGTTTACAGAGCTCATAAAGTGGACTTTAGACTTCATGCAGCAGCTCTATTTGTCAGAAAACTTAGTACATCTTTCTCATCTGTCATTGCTCTTTTACTGTTAAATATTATAGACTATCTTTTCTTAGGAGCTTGGTTTTGGTTGCTGTTCAATAAAGTATATACATCACTCTAATATACTTTATTGTATGTATCACTATGTATCACTATGTTCTCCAGAGAGTAAAATTTTAGAGTGATCCCTGTTGTCAGAGTCTCAGGTCAGCTCACAAGAAAACAATGTATTCTGTACAGATGGGCTTCACCCTCACTGTTGGGAAAGTGTCTGCTGTTCCAGAGGAGCTCATTGAGCTCCTTTTCAAGCTTCTGGTCTAGGCTTCCCCCAGCTTGCAGGGCTATTCCACGATCTGGGTTTTGCTATTGAAACTTTACAGGAAGTCCAGCTGGATGGATGCACTTTTCTTCACCATGGTCCTTCCTAGTCACTGTGGCTCCGTCAGCTCTTTTGAGATAATCTCAAATAATGTGCTAATGAATTTTTGATAGCAAATTTACAGACAAACCTATGCAACACAGGTAGTGTGAAATGATTCCAGTGTTTGCAATGATTGCATTTCTCAGTCAATGTAATAAGACTTGGTTCAGATTTTAGGAACTAATTTATGAAGAAGGATATATTAGAATATGGTTGCCCAGCATCCACCTGTGGAGTGCATAACTTGATCATTTTCACCATGATGAAACATGCTTAAATATGTTGTAGTACCCATGGTTCCTGTTCCAATTACTACTTTGGTTACAGCATGTATACAATTCCATCACTAAACTGCATACTAAAGCTTCCAAATTAGCATCAATTACCTGAGTGCTTTAAATATATGGAGCAGCTGAAGTGTACTTAGGTGAGCATGTGGGTGAGTGTTCCTGGCTGGCAGAGCATGGGCTTGGGTTCTGCTGAGCTCAGCTGGCTGTGCTGCCCCTGGGGCCACAGGGCCTGAAAGAGGCTGTAAGAGCTGAGGCACAAACAGCCTCGGTGCTTGGACAGACCTTGCTCTTTCCTGGTCAGAGAGATCCCTTCAAAACATCATGTATTTCATGGCATAGCTCAGCCTTTTGTTCATTCTTAAGTAGCTTCACCATTGTCAGCTGGAGTTGGAATACTCCAGTTTCCTTACTTGCTCATTAATCTGGTCCTCTTGAAGGTGTTAAAAAATAATAAAAACTTTGACAACTTAAACATGAGCACCCATGCATAACTAGATGTGGTTTCCTTCAGGGTGATACCAGACATCTAATACTAATAAAATTTCTAAACATATGGGAACAGTTGACTAAAGTGCCTAAAAGTCAGTAACAAAAAAGTATGTATAAACTTTGTCATTTTTAAAATGTAAAAGTAAATGTATGAAAAAAGTATAGTATGTAAAAGTATGTGTATTTTAAAAAAAAGTATAATTTCCTTTATATATATTTTTTAAAGAAGTAACTTTCTTACCCTTGTAGGAAAAAATTAAGCGAATTCAGCAAATTAGAATGGAGAAAGAACTTCGAGCTCAGCAAATTTTGGAGGTAAAAATAATGACTCAAATGTAATTTTTCCATTGCCATTTTAAAACGTATTTTAGTAGTCACACATGTAGTCAGAAGCATAACTAAATATAGCAGCTCTAATCACATTATTTCCGAAGGCCAGTTCAAAGATGTGTCTTTAATTATTTTTCTTACAAGATCCACATAAACTGTGATCCATAATCTTACAAGTATTCACACTCGGGCTCACGGTTTTCTATCAGAATAGTCTTGTGTGTACATAAGTTAACAGCAGAACAATTCCTTAGTTGGAGAAAAAGTTTGCAGTAGTAGGATATTAAAGCAATACAATACTGTGGGTATGCTCTGTATGAAATGCAGTGGGTTAAAATATACCATGGCTGTATTAGAGTATCCTCTACAGGTTTGCTACTGTACTGGCAAAGATAGATTGCTAATTTTCAAGTCTCCATTGACATAAAAATTAATAGTAATCCCTTTGCCATTTCTGTGTGTACCTGCTTTCTTAAAATAGCCAGGTGAAACAGTTTTGAGTGGGAAATTTTGGTTGAAATTTTTTGTTTGAAATTCTGGTTGAATTTTTTTTAAAGTAACTGAAATGCGAATTGATTGATTGTGAAGGCTGTATCAGAGATTTCTTGTGATGCACACAATAAGTGATGATGTTCTTAACTTCTAAAGATACATAACTTTGCTTCTAGTCAGATTATTTTCAAGTTGTGATTGTGCTGTTGTGTGACCTGTTTTGCACGCACAGGCAAAAAAGAAAAAGAAGGAAGAAGCAGCAAATGCCAAATTATTGGAAGCAGAAAAACGAATAAAGGTTAGTTCAGAGGAGCTCCTTAAACAAGAACTGTGTTATTGTACATAATGTATGTGGATGTATAAAAGCAATGGATTTGGGAGGGTGTTCATTGGTAATGAAGCTGTACATAGAGACAGCAAATAATGACATGTGTGTATCGTTATAACAAGCCAGGAAGGAGTTCGTGTATGTGTGGCATGCACACACAGATATACAGAGACAGTACTTTACATGCCACTGCCATGGTTTGCATAACAAAATGTTCTGCAGTAACATTATTCACAATATTCTTTTAAGCACACTGTATGGAAAAATGATGTTGTTTCTTGGCGAGCATGGTCTTTTCTAGGCTGTAATGCATGCAAAACTACAGACCTCTTTTACAAATACTGGAAAATAGTGTCTGTGTGTGTGTATATAAGTACTACTGCTGCTTCAGCATTCTAGATGTGTTCTAACATGGAACTCCCAACTCACCAGACTTACTGTCATGTATGCTGTGTATACTTCTCTGTAAGTTAGAATTTAAGTCAGATGTGCTGTTTTAGTGTGGCAGAACTGTGCAATTTGGTAAGTAAATTTTGATTGTTGTTTTAAAAAAATTCTCTTCTGTTCTTCTGTTGAAGGAGAAAGAGATGAGAAGGCAGCAGGCCGTTCTTCTGAAGCACCAGGTTGGTAAAGATTTGCTTGACCAAACAGACAGAATGCCAATTGTCAGCTACTGCTTTCAGTTGTATGGGGGGGGTACAATCATCAAAATATGCCCTTTTTAAACTTCTGGGTTTGATTCCTGCACAGATTTTCTTTTGCCTTACGATTTTTTGCTTTGCTTTGGTATTGGGGTCTTTTGGGGGATTATAAAGTGGTTTTATGACTTTGTGATTTCTGTTTCATAATGTTGTGCCAACTCTTTCTACCAGGAGTTGGAGAGGCATAGACTAGATATGGTATGGGTATGTTTATTTTTGTACATCTAACACCGCATTGTGATTTGGTTGTGATATGGTTGTCATAGCAATGCATAAAATGTAGCACTGGCTGCTGTCATATTACATACTGCTGCATGGCTTTACAGCACAGTGCATTGCATACATCTGCTTGTCTTGTCTGTTAAGGAAAAAAAAACATGTCTTGAACATGTGTATAAATTGAATGTGACAATAACTAAATGTGGTTTTTAACCAGGGATCTATGTTACTGATGTCCCAGTAAAAATTTGACTAGTATATAACATCAGGGATTGATGCAAATCACTAGGATGGTCACTTGGATGATTTTCTCAAGCCTTGTCCCATTCACTGGGAATGAATCCAGACAATTTTACATATGATGTGAATTAACCTGTTTTAGAAATCAGGGTGATGTCTTCCCCTTGTAAGATACTGAGGAAATAGCTTTCAGTTGGTGGTAAATACATAATGTTATAAATATACAATGAAATATTAGAATGTAATCCTAGCCTCGCCAAATTAGATGATAAAATTCCTTTAGCCTTTACTGGGGCCAAGATTTGGTCTTCAGCTGTTAAGCTGAAGGAAAATCCCCTGTACTTAGTGCCTTAGAATACTGCTCCTTAATGCATTTGAAGCTCCTGACATAATTTACCGAGGGACAGGCATCAGTAAATGCAAGTGTTGTTGCATATGTATATGCACCACTACTGGCTTGATTAAAACTGATCTAGAGCTGCTAAAATTAATCATGTTAATTTGTTGCTTGGTTAGAAAAATGTTAATACTTGCAATGTTTGACAAAGACCAGTTTAAAATTTCTGCTGAATTGGCTATTGAAGAAGTAAATTGCAAGTTCTGTCATAGCAGATGTAAGGTAACTGACCTGTTCCAGCCAACCATTATGCTTTTTGTTCTGCCAGCTTATGAAGGAGCATCACAACTGACCATAAGTAAATCTGTATGCTTCTTATTTACACTGTCTCCATGTTCATTGCTTTACCTTTTTGCTTTTGATTGTTCTTGTATTTGCTTTCTAAACCTGAACTAAAACATGCACAGACTTGGCCATTCTTGTCCTATATTTAGTATTTACTGTGACTTGTCTATTAATGCTCAGTTTGTTACTCTGCTTTTCCTGATTGGAAGATGCAGTTTAGTTTTGTTCTAACATTGCCCGCTTCAATAGGAACGAGAGCGGAGGAGGCAGCACATGATGCTTATGAAAGCCATGGAAGCACGTAAAAAAGCAGAAGTGAGTATTAACTCTGAAAGTTTGAAGTTTTCATAGTTCTGTTCTGCAGTCATCTGTAGAAGAGCAATGTCCTTTTACATTATGTATAATTTGATTTGTGTACATTGCAGCAGTAGGACAAGAAACATTAGGCACAAATTGAAATACAGGAAATTCTGTTTAAACTTAAAAAACCTTTTTCACCTGGAGAGAGATGGTTGAACATTGGCACAGATTGCCCAGTTTTGAGAGTTCTGCATGTTTTTGAGAAGAAACAGAAGTAAAATACAAAAAACCCGTAATTACTCATTTGCTTTTTGTTTTACATTTATGTATTTCTGTATCCTGGGACTTTTTTTTTCAAGTCCATATCCTGAAACTTTTGTAAATAAAGTGCAGATGATGAGGATATTGAAATAAGATAGCCATCATTATAGCAAGTAGTTGTTAAGGAAATTGTTAAAACTTCTCTCTAGGAGGTATTTGCAAATTTCAATAAAAGCGACTGACCAAACCTAAAAAAACCTGAATAATACTTCATTACAAGGAAATAGAGGAAGATGATATCCCAAGCACCCATTCCCCTGTTAGAAATCAGGATACCAGGCTAAATGGTCATTTAGTCTGATTCAGTGCTCTAATTATATTCTTACTCTAACAGATATAGAACAGTGTTTATTTCAACCAGTAGAAGTACTGTTTAAATAGATTTATGAAACATAGTGCAGGCTAAAGTTTTCAGTTTTAATCATAGCTATAAATTACTGTGTGGACACATAAATATCCATATATACATCTCTGGTTTTCTTCTGTTGTAGAGTATTTCAAATTGGCAAAAACAAGTTGTAATCAATGCCAGTTGACCTTGGGACATTGACATAGGCTAAGATAAAAGGCAATAAACCATTTTCCAAAAGCAAATCAGAGGGCATCAAGTTAGAGATTTTGTGTGCTGCTTGAGTGTATTGTGATTTTTCAGTACAAGATGTCTCTTATGGACTCAGGGTAGATAGAGGCCTGCATTGGCAGTACAGAGGGTGCTTACACAGCTGTAGAGTAGCAAGCAGGTGGGCAGATGGGTAGTTCTGAATGTCAGTGCATTTTTTTTCTGCCAATGTAAATTTACTAGTCCAAATATGTTCTTTGTGTGTAGTATGAAATTCGATCTTGCTATCCACTAAAGACTGTAGTATAGAAGTCCTGATCTCTGTGCACTCACAGTGGTTATCCACAGGTGTCACTAGTGGTCTGATAATCCTCCACGTAGAATCAAAAGGAAGAATAAAAAGTCATGGGGCCTGCCAGAACTCTACAGAGAAGTCAGTGGTTAATACTGACCTACAAATGCAGCTGAGCCCTGACTTAGTATTGCCCATACTCTCATTGTTGCAAAATATGGTGGTAGTAAATGGAAGAGACTAGAGTGACCTCTTAAACTAACAGAATAGTAGGGAGCAGCTCTGAGTAATGGGAGGCATCTTAGCTTGGCTCTTTAGCCCTTCTGTGTCCACAGGTGAAGTGCACATGCAGGGTGTTCAGTTTTGTGTTGTGTCAGGTTCTTGAGTGGAGGCACACGCACGTGCGGGTGTTTGTTTGTACACACAGCTGTGTGCTCTGAGCAGCTGGGGCTGATGTGTGGCAGATTCCATACGTTTTACACTTGATATTGGTTGCACAGAGGTGTGTGGGCAGTTGTGCCATCAGGACAGTGGATTGGCAGCAGAAACCCTGGCACTGGGGATGGGAAAGGCCACGGGAGCTCTGGGTTCTGTCTTGGCAGGTGCAGAGTTGGTGCAGTGTTGGTGTGACTCCACTGTGCAGGGTGTTGAAGACACAGTAGATGCTTGACTTCTCCCTTGATGATGCATGTGTTCTTGTTGTGCATATAAGACAAAAGGACAAAATGTTCAGTTTTAGGTTGCATGCAAAGTGTATGGTAATTCAAGGCCAGAAGCTACCTGGGTTTGAAAAGATTGATTGTGTTTTATAAGGCATTCATATCTAGTTTATGTATCATGGGACATTTTCAGAGAGGTTTTTTGAGTGGACTCTGCTGTAGCAGGTGCAGATTCACAATACTGGGGTGTAAGCAGAGCCTTTAAAATCAGGTGCCTTGTATGGCAATTCTTTGCTATATTTTCACTCAGTCATCTTTCTTAAATGGTACGTCAAAGAGTTTTTCTTTGCAAACATACTTGAAACCTGTGTCTCTGTGGACAGGAGAGAAAAAAGTGAATCTTAGATTGCTTTACAAATTCAGTGATTTTGTTCTAGTTTTCCCCTCCCCTTTACTTTAATGCAGGTTCCTTAATTGATGTGGTGATTCTTAAGGTTACAGAACTAATGCTCTTCAAATTCTTAGATTGTTCCTTTGTAAGTTTAATGTGTGGGGTTTTAATTCTCTTAAGGAAAAAGAGCGGCTAAAGCAAGAGAAACGTGATGAAAAAAGATTAAATAAGGAACGTAAACTTGAACAGCGAAGATTGGAATTAGAAATGGCAAAGGAGCTAAAGAAGCCTAATGAAGATATGTGCTTAGCAGACCAGAAGGTAATCACAACAACATAGACTTACTTTCTTGCTTCTTGTTCGTGTATTTTATAATTCTGTCAATAACTTTCTTTTTGCAGTCACACTCAAAGCATTCAAGTTTTAATTGAGGTAATTAGAGAGCTATTTGAAATATGTACAAATACTAGATACTAGAACACGACACAGTAGCATATGTTTATGTAAAAGCTTTTTTTTTAAAAGAGGCCTGCTTCCTAAAAGCATGATTGCTTTTTAAAAATTCTTTACTCAAGTTTTTTTTACACCAGGAATGTGCATCATGTCTCAGTACACAGGCACTGTATATTTATCTAGAGAACTCTTACAAGCTGTTGCTCAAAAAGAATGACTCTCCCAGTCTTCCAACTTCTTAGTTTTTGTCTGTAAGGACTTGACGAAGGCTGGGTTCAAAGTCTGTTCCAGAGAAATTCCTTCCCTTTTTCCCTTAAATAATTTTACACTACCTTTTACAGTAATTTGGCTCAGAACAGATCTTTATGGTCTCCTGGCCAAAAAGGAAGTATTTCTTAATCTCTTGCATTCTGTAATTCGTGAACATTTAAATGTGTTTCAGCACTGAATGGGCAAGGGGAGCCGGATGCCCCTTGGAAGGAAGGTTCCTGTACCTTCCAGCATTGCCGTGCTGTAGGTCAGAAGGAAGTGTCAATCAATTTTCCCAGCTGTTATAAAAAAAATAGCTTTTGAAATATGCTACTGAATCTTTCACTTTTTTTTCTTTGCTTTCCAGCCTTTCCCAGAGCTGCCTCGCATCCCAGGCCTTGTTCTTGATGGAGGCACGTTTTCTGATTGTCTCATGGTGGTGCAGTTCCTGCGTAACTTCGGTAAAGTTCTTGGCTTTGATGTGGCCATGGATGTTCCCTCCCTGAGTGTTCTTCAGGAGGGTTTGCTCAACATAGGGGACAGCATGGGAGAAGTACAGGACTTGCTTGTGAAACTTGTCTCTGCAGCTGTGTGCGATCCTGGACTTGGTACAGGATACAAGGTAAAAAGAAAAAATCCATAGCAAACACCCTGTATATACAAGTGTGCTCTTCATAATGTGTCTCTGACACCTCTCTCCTTTGCATTTTCTTTGACTTTCCTAATTCTTTTCTTCAGTGTCATAGTTCTAATGTTACTCCAAAACTTTGTGTCCCATCAGCCCTCCCATTTTCCAGACATGATAAATTTCAGTGCATTTTCTCTTCACACCAACACACATCCCATTTGTATTTGGATCTTTTGTAGGGCACTGTCACATCTGTGGCCATGTCTTTTAACTCCTTTCCATCCATTCCTTTGCATTCTTATCCTCATGTTATATTCTCAGTGAATCTTGCTATTTCTTTTTTTAAGGTCTGCTGTCTAGGTCACTGCATCAAAACCCCAATTTATTCATGACTCTCTTTCTTACTGGCCTTCTTTTTCAGCTTTCTTCCACTCTAGAGCTCTTCATCGTATCATTGTACACAGCAGTATTCATCTATTTTCAGTTGGACCTTGCCTTTTTACATGTAATCCATTTAATTATTGCTAATATTATCTCTGTTTTTAAAAACTTAGAGGTGAAGACGTTCTAATTTGTTACTGGATTTAAGATTTACATTTGAATAGTCTCAAAGAATAATCACGTTTGATATACTTATGTGAAAATGCAAACAAACCCATCCATCTTCTATGAACAATAATATAGCCTACAAAGGAAAATGGTGTTTTTAAAACATGACTGTTTGAAATGTCTTTGTTCTTTTTAGGCTAAAACTATTCTTGGAGAACACTTACTGAATGTTGGTATCAATCGTGAGAATGTGTCTGAGATTCTGCAGATCTTCATGGAGGCTCATTGTGGGCAAACAGAGCTGACAGAGAGCTTGAAGACAAAAGCTTTTCAGGCACATTCTCCGGCTCAGAAAGCATCAGTACTTGCTTTTTTGGTCAATGAGTTAGCATGCAGCAAAAGTGTAGTAAGGTAAGATTTTTCTCAAGCAGGTGTCTGAAAATAAGATCATAAAAAATGTTGTAATTCAGAAATACTATGTATTCACTGGATTCTGTTACAGGGGGACTACTTATGTTGTTCTTACAATGAAAGCTGAAATTGGTTGAGTTACTGCTTCTTACCTTTATGTACTGTTGATATGATAGAAGAATATAACTTTTCCATGTTTGGTCTGTAATTTTGCTTTCAAAGCTTGAACAAAAATTTCTCTAGCAATTTTAGGGATAAAAGATGAGGTTGATTGCCAAGAAATTTACTAGGTATTCTAGGGAATAATTTAGAAGAGTTGTTTAAGGCTTCTGCAGTACACTATTTTCCCTTTTTTCCTTTTGTTTTTGAAGATGTTTTGAAGATGTTTCTTTAAGTAGGGTTATAAGGTGAGGTGGCAAGCTTGATGTATCATCATAGTAATTCAAGAAGGTGTATATGCTGCATTTGTGGTCAGTAGTGTATAGTATTTCATAATTTTAAGTCCCCCCTATGTTCAACAACTTGTCAAAACCCACCAATGGGGAACAAAAAGCTGGGAAATGCCATTTTCTGGGAGGCCTGTTGTTCCACAGACTGCCTATGCTGAAGTGTTCCATGACCTCAGTGAGTGCTGCTTTGTTTCTTGGTGTTTTCTGCTGGGGGGTTCCCTGTGCTGCAGAAGTCAGTCGGGGTTGCCTGAAGCAGCAATGGCAGAGATGCTTCAGGTTTTCCCCAGCTGGAAGATAGCAGAAGTGCAGTGCAACTGCTGTGCATCAGCTGCTCAAGAAAGTTCATGTGTATCAGTCAAATTCATCATACACAGAAACTTCCTCTTGTTGCAGATGACTCTTAGGTCCTGTTTGTAGAAATGATCAGTTAGAACTTGAGTTTCTATATTTTGATCATAGAAACAACAGTAATCTGCTGAATTGCTGAGGCTGGGATGTCTCGGACGTGGGCACGCAGATGGTCACTGCACCAAAGCCTCTTTTGGTTCTTCAGTTTCTGCAGAGAAAAGGGAATGTTGGATTGTAGGTCCCAGAGATCCTAGGTAGAATACTTCAGCTGTACCAGTGGTAACTATTTTTTCATCACAGGGCTACATGCTTTGTGGCAAAGACACTTGGAGGCTTGGCACTGAGCTAGAGCTGTGAAACGAGATGTTGAGTGCCATGCTCCTTGTGGAAAGAAAGCTGAGGGGATGTTGGGGGTAAAGGCTGACATAAGTACAGCAGTGTGCTACATTGGCGTTGCTAGTATTGTGATTTCCTATATTTAAAATTATTTATTTTGAATTTTAAGGATTTCTCAAAAGATAGTTATTTGAGGGAAAAATGTCTATACGTAATGTCTATCAGAAAAAAGATACATAAGTTCACAGTTAATGGATTATTTTCATCTTTGACAGTGAAATTGATAAAAACATTGATTATATGTCAAACTTAAGGAGAGATAAATGGATGGTTGAAGGCAAACTTCGGAAGTAAGTTTCATTTCCTTAAATATTACAATATTTTGCTTTTTTGCCTTTGTTCACATACACTGCTCTATAGGGAATTGGTTCTAAGCATAAAATGGGCTGATGAAGTTACAGGTTTACCAAGACATTAGTAATCAAACTGCTTAATCAAGACAGATGTGAGTTTAGGATGTTGCAACACCTGTTAACGGCCTGTTAAAGATGCACGAGATTCAGAGGGTTAGTGTCACTCAGATTTGGACTGAAGTCAAGTCTAATTTTGTATTCTCTGGAGGAAACAAAAAACTTTTTAATTGGAATATTAAAGGAGCCATAAAATTGCTATTGACATGATCAAAGTTTATTTGGACCTACCATAATTTCCAGTGTTCATTCTTAAAGGCATCTTAAGACAATGTGATTTTCATACAACAATTGCCAATTGAATTTTGCTAGTTTATGTTATCTTAGTGTTTCTCATCTGTCAATGTCACGTCGTTCCCTATAGCTAGGGATCATATGTAGAATGCAAGCTTTGAGGTATTTTTTATATTTCTTATATTTCTGTTTAAGGTAAAATTTGAACTTCTTAAAGGTTGTCAGTTTCATATTCACTGTTCTCCCATCCTACAAGACAAAATTCCATACAGCAACCATACTGGCTCCAACTATCAGGAAGCTGGACGGCATAAAGTTAATGAATCACAGGGGGTAACAATGCATAGCCAGACTCTGGTTTTTTTAATTCTTTGTCATCTTTACCTCTTGCTAGGAACGGTAAATCCTTTCTTAGTCCTTGCTTTAGGTACTTTTGTTTCTAATCTTATGTCTCCATTTTTTCCCTTTAATATATCTCAGAAGGAAGAAGGAAAGAAGTAAAGAAGAAGGACAAGAGGGAGGTAGAGGAAAAAATTAGACCAATAAAAAGACATTCTCTACTAATACTACAAATGCCAGTCTGCACAGAGTTAATGTATTTTAACCTTTAGGTTAACCCAGTTACTTTTGTCCTGTCTTCATCTGTGTCCCCTCTGTGGGATATGGTTTAAGAAGTGTTTATGAAGTTCTGATGTAGCCAATTTACCATTAGCAAATTGGGACCCTTCCCTGTTCTTGTCTTCTTAGGGCCTGCTTAGTCTTTCTCTCCCTCCATCAAACTGTAAGTACCTGTAGATGTAGGATCTTCCCTTTTCCTTATAATCTCTCATCTCTTCCCTGTCAAGTAGTGAGCATCATACTCTGAAGTCCCAAGCTCATCCTCCTTGCTACAATAATTTTTACACTTCTTGAGTTTTTCTGCCTCATGTGTGGATTTTAGGGTCCAGTAGTGCTCTCCCTATTTTTGAGTGCAAGTATTGCAGCAGAGCTCAGGAATGTTGCTCTTCTGCTGCTTTGAATTCAATGAGCTTGATTCACCTCTCTCAATCTTTGATTCAAAATTTTCGAGTTTTCCACTTTTTCTGATGAATTCCAAGAAGGTTCTAGAAGACTCTTCTTCAATCAATTTTAAACAATATTTTCTTCTTTATTATGTCAGTTGTGTTTTCCATAAACCCTTACAACTCTTCTGGGGCTTCTCTGAAATGAAATCTGTACACATCAGTCATCTTTTTGCTATTTTTTTCTGTTTTCAGACTTCATTCTTACATGTTATCTTCCCCATCCATTCACATCTTGATCTAATTTTTAAGCATCCAGTCCCAAAGAGTTTTGCATGTCAATAACTGGTTAGTTGACACTGCTGTGTGATCAAGAGCCTCTTTTCACATGTGCAGGCCTTTGTGTGCCCCTCAGCACGTGCCCCTCCTGTGTGTAGGGATGAGTAACAGAGGCTGATTATTATTATTATTTAATCTCAGCCTGTTTGGCCAGGGTTTGCTGTCATTAATCTTCAAACCACTGTGTCCAGGTTGGCTACAAGTATGTTCAAGGGGATGAGAAAAGATTCTGTCTGCATCACATGTGTTTGATGAAGGAGGGGTTTTTTTGCGCTTATGTTCTCATTTTTTAAGGATATATGCTTCTCAGCTGGGGAGGAGGGCAAAAATAAATGCAAAAACCTGTTCCTGACAGATGCAAATAAGCAACAGTAAAATGCCAGGTTGGAAAACAGAATCATTGTATTTTGTTTTAAGGGATGCTTTGCCTCTCACCCCTTCACCCGCTCTTCCCTCCTTTTCTCCTCCTTCCCTCAAGGATCTTAATAAGTGTGATATAGATGGTTGGGAATTTGAATTCTGAACTGCCTGGACTGTTTCTGCTTGGCTGGTCGTCAAGGAGAGGTTGCATCTAATTCCTTCTCTATCGCATTTGCAGGCAATCTTGGTACTAATCCCTTTTTTGTAAAGGCACCTATCTCATATGATCAAATCATCTTTCTTTGTGCTTTCTGTGTGACAGCTGTGGTCAGACCTGAGATGATTCTGTGATTTTTTTTAAACTAGATAATTGAAGTCTCAGCATCTCCTTTTCTATTACATGTCTTCTCTTTGGCATCTCTTTTGTAGCGAGATCAACATGGAATAAAAAGAAATACTGCCTCTTAAAGAATTAGGTAATAATAATTTGGTTTAATAATTCGTTTATTATAATAATTCATTTTTATAAAGGACTTAAGTTTTTCACTGCAACAGTGTTCTTTTCACATGCCAGTGTTTTGGTATGCTCTGTGTAAGTTAATTTCTGTTGAACGAAACCATTTCAACTCTTAATGATGATGGTATGTGAAAAGCAGCATCACTAAGGGGAGAAATTACACCCTGAGTTTAGGTAGGAGATGCCAATGCTTTTTTACCAAACTTGAATTTTTTGAGACGCAAGGTGAAGTATGTGAAAAGTACGATGTTCAGAATTTCTTTGCCTTGGTACTACCTACTACATACATGCAAAAATTATGGGGAAGGCATGAACACTAAGTCAGAAGGTGAATTTTCCTTCTGTGATCTAGTAAGCATTATGGATGAGATTAGAGCAGGCTTAAGTCAATCATCTGCTTCTCTGATGGGCCACCCACTGTTTTTATAGGTCAGTAGAGTTTATGATTCTCTCAGCAGTTGCAGATGCAGGTTTGGTCCATACCTGAAAGTGAGAAAGACAGAGCAGTTTCCTAAATGAGGGTTTTCTTCTCTCAGTGAGCCATGTGTCTAGGCAACAACAGAAAAATGATGCTGCTTCTTGAAACAACTGTACATTTTTCAAGTTATGCTGGCATTGGTTTCTGCCTCTGCACTGTTTTGAGTAGGGACTGCTGCCTTCTGCTTGTGGTGCTATCAAAGAAGAGCATCTTGGATTCATTTGCACGCTTGATAATTTGCAGTATTGTGCAAACTTCTTTTAGTGCTTGGCAACATTACATCTTTATTTTTGCTTTCAGCAAAAGTAGCCTTTTTTGTTTCTTCTGATTTCTTTTAGGTATATGAAAGAGGTGTTGGCAGGTCATGGAACATTCACTTGCCAGCTTTATTACTGAGTTGTCTTCAAGATTATCTTAGTGTTCGTAAATTGTCTCTAAAATCATCCAGCACTGCAGCAGACAATCCAGTCATTAATGAGTGATTTTGGTAGTTAATTCCTGTTCATTGGCAAGGAATTTCCAGTCTATGTGAAGAAGCTTGAAGTTATCCTCTTGAAAAGGAAATTAGTTTTCTAAAAAACTGAATCAATAGCCTGAGTGGTATTGATGCGCAGTGAGACCGAGGGTTTTTGCACAATACCTGAAAATGTTATTTGCTTCCAAATTCACTGAAAGGCTTGAGATTTTTTTACATCTTTTAAATCACTAAAAGAGGTAAACATCCACTTGATATGGAAAAAATAAATGGATAAAACTTTATAAATTCTGTAGTGGATTAACTAGTGCATAAAAACCCAACCCAAAACAACAGCAATAACAAAATCATAGCAAGAAACCAAAGCCCAGCAGTTTCCAAGTGCCTTTGATGATTTCTTGGCTAACAGTCTTTTTCTAAAAAAAGTGCTGCTCCCAGTTGAACAGGGACACCTGGATTTCAGTTTGTGCTGCTGAGACCTGGCTGTGGTTAGCAGTGTTTAAGAAGGTCCATTTGTCAGAATTCCCTGGAATGAGGACTTGGACAGCACTCACTGTCCTTGTAGCCACTTGCTGTATGGAATATTGTTCTGTAGGATGGGAAGAGAGAGGAGTACGACAAGGAAAAATTACGTCCTGGTAATTGTGTTTGTCGTTACCGTTCTGCTTTTCCCATCCTACCTTCTTCAGTCATCTCTTTAAAAATCTTTGTCTTTTCTACACGTTTCTGAATCTCTTCTAAGTCAGTTGCGTTTTTGGTCTGCGTGATAAGTGACTGGTTCAGCCTGGCTATATGCACCTCCTGTGGTTCAGCATGTTTGCCTGCAAGCTCCCTGATAGGTGGAACTGTAATTTTTGCTGTGTGGAATCTTGTCTTATAGGGGTTTTATAGAAGAAGGAGGTCTACTACAACCATAATAACTGGTATGTAAGTTTCCCTTTTCTTTCATAAAAGGAAAAATGACAGTTTGAGTAATCTTTAGTAGCTGAGGTAACTAAAATTCCCCAGGGAAAAAAGTATATCTTAGAATAAAAAGCTCAGCTAAAGAACTGAAATCAAATAATATTTAAAGTTCATAAAAATCTTAAAAAACCCAAAAAAACCCAAAAAACCAAAAAAAATCAACCTGCTGTTGCCATGAAATGTATATAATTTCATACTTCCAAGTGAGGATTTTTACCTTTTTCTCCCTGGCTCAGACACAAGTATTTTGTCATCATGTTCTTAAATGCATTACATAAAATACAAAGAAGTTGAAATGGGTCTTTCTTCTATATCATCTTTCCTGACTTCTCAAAATCTCTCCTGTGTTTTATTTCTTCTGAACAGTTACACAGTAAAATTGACCTGGGAGAAACAAAGTCTGTTCAGAACAGAACCACGAGTAGTAAGGGTTTTATAACATCAGATTTTCTTGTTGACTCGTGACAATAAATATTGAGAAAATACAGTGTCATGATAGATCAGAAGCTGTAATTCAAATCTGAAACGTATGATTTTCTCATAGGAAGAGGGGTGTGTTTATGCTGCATGATCCATCATTTCACCCTTTCTCGTGTGTCCCAAGGCTCAGGATCATTCACGCCAAGAGGACGGGGCAGAGAGACGCGGCGGGCGGCGGGGACGGGGCCGAGGAGCCGCAGGGCGGGGAGGCCCCCGCGGCCGCGCGCAAGCGCCGCAGGAAGGGAGCGGACAGCGACGACGACGACGACGACGACGACGACAGCGATGAGCAGGCAGATGAGGATGAGGAGGATGAAGAGGACAAAGATGATAAAAAAGGAAAAAAGGCAGAAGTTTGTGAGGATGAGGTGGGGAATTGTCAGTATAGTGAAACTTTATTTGCAAATAAGCTAAAACGTGTTTTCCTTCTGTTTTTCTGTAATATGGCACTGTTTCCCAAAAATGTTGCCATAAAAAGGAGGGAAGAATAACTTACTTCCAGTGTTTTAAAATTTTTATTAGTTTTTATTATTTTGTTAACTAAAAAATGAACAATGCAGTTGCCTTTAACATTCTCTGTTTTGAAGCTTGAGTGATCTTCTTGTGCATTTTTTTCACAACTTCCCCCGCGTGATCACTGCCTGACTTTGTTTGATCACAAGATGATAAATTTTATCAGTGTCAGATATAATACAGGAAGTATCAATGAAAGATTTTTACCTTGTTGAGCTAGTTTTTAATGGAAATGCACAGGCTTCCACTGGGTGGAACCTGATACAAGGCACAAGCAATAGAAAATACTACATTTTAAAGCACTTGATGCAGGACTGGGTATTTTCTGTTTGCCAGAAAATGATCCATTCATGCGAGGTTCGAAGATTTTTAAGACTGCTTGAACAAAGCATGTATTCAACATATGTTAACTCAGATGTTTGCATACACCCTTAATTAGAAACCCAGCTAATTTCTAGTGTAGGAATAGCCCTTAGTGCTGCTACTGTGGATTTATTTCAAGTACTAGAATTTGTATGAATTTAAGAGACTACCTTAGAGGAACAGCCCAAAGTACTTAAAAATAATTCAGAATTATTAAAAGATTAATATTTAGATTTCTAATCTCAAGTTAATCCCTCAATCCTTTTCCATCTTGTACAATCCCTTATGTTGGTGCACTGGGCATTTCATAGCCAAAATTCCAGTATCAGTACAGCAATTAATTTTCTGATCTACCAGAAATTCCATGGCATTTGTATTCTATGTAGTATTTCAGACAGCCTTACTCTGCTACACTTTTACGAAGCCAAGAAATACAAGACTGATATCTTATGGTGGAGATAATTTTGACCATATTCTTTTGGAAATTTACTACTGTCTCCAAAGGTTTTCTTCAACTAAATTAAAGCTCTTGTCATGGGAAAGACTCTAAGCAGGCAAGAAGAAGGTGACCACAGACTTAAATCATGAGCTCATTCCTCTTAAAAAATCAGCAAGATTGATGCTGTAACTTAGACAGCAGAGTTACAATTTCAATGTCTACAAATTCACGCAGACATTGAAATAAAATGCAAATGTGGACTGACCAAAGACTTACTGATAGGATTTTAAGGGATGCCATTATTTCATGCATGAGAAACACTTTAAATTATTTTGACTATCTAAAAAGCTTCATAGAAACTAAGATTAAATTCTATAGTATTGTGTTCATGCAGAAACTGAGTTACTTCCAGTTTTCAGCAAACATGAGTTTTCTCCTTTGTCCATGTCTGGGTGGTTTCAAAATATTCAAGGTGTATCCTCTTTTCAGTTGTTGCTGGTGAAATATACTGCACAAGCACACAATTTGAACTTATTTTTTCTCTTTAGTGTTTTCCTCTCATGTTCTGTTACATCTTTTTTCTGTAATAATGATAAGACATAGTATGATTTTATCCTGTAATAAATATGTGTGACAGTATGTTTGGTGATTTTAGGATGATGGGGATCAGGCAGCAAGTGTTGAAGAATTAGAGAAGCAGATTGAAAAACTGACAAAGGTGAGAGATCATTACTCTTTTTTCTACTACAAATGTGATCACTGGGTGTTACGAGTTAGTATATTAAACATAAATTTCAATGCTCCAAGTTAATATAAATTGAAATAAGTATCTACTCTTGTTTTGTGACAGTAAGGATAACACTCCAATTTGTGACACCTGAACTGTGAGTTTTGTCTGGTGGCACTAAGTAGAGTTTGCTCGAAAGGCAGTTAATAGTAATAGTTGATAATAGATTTGCACTTCAGAGAATAATGTAGTTTTTATCCAGATCTACTTCACATATCCCTGTTTGTTGATCTTAGAAAGTGATTACAAATTTTGTATATGAGCAGTGATGGCCTCACTTATACAATGGATTCTTGTTCTCATGCCCTCCTTTTCCTGCTGATTTCTGCTGTGGTGCTCCAAGCCAATACAGAACTGTCTGGGCTTCACATTTTGAAAGGAGCAGCGATAGAATTGGAAGAGCAGTGTAAATGAGAAAGCTATAATGCTGTATTTAGGGGTACTCATGACCCTTATTTTTATTGTTCCTATTTGTCATTTAAGACTTCACGTGTTGGTTTCTCTCATGTTCCAAATTGCAGTAAATTAGCAGTCCAGGATTCCACCTGACTCCCATCAGTGTCAATTTAGCAGAGCAAGAACTGAATAAACTAACTGAAGTTCTTGTTGGCCCCCCTTAAAGATCTGTGTTATGTTCAAAGACAGAGTTTATTTTTGTGTATTGTTTTGTCATTCTTTTATGAACAGTTAAAATATCTCACTAGTCTCCCATAAACAGCTGCATTATCATCTGTGTTCAGGGCTCTGTTTACCACTTGCTGATGCTGTGTAATTATTAGGATTTCAGCTGTTAATCCACTGCTTTTTGAGAGTCAGGGATAAAAAGACAAGGTGCACCATTGCAGTGTGGTTTTAGAGGATAAACCTAGGCCGAGCCAGGGACTGCTTTAATGGATTTCTTTAAAAGGAAGTTTTGTAAGTAAAAGCATCAAGGCAGCGATTGTGAGTAGAATATCACACAGGCACACACAGACACACAGGGACACACAGACAGACACACACAGACAGACACACACAGATAGACAGACACACAGACACACACAGGGACACACAGACAGACACACACACAGACACACACACACACACAGACACACACACACACAGGCACACACACACACACACAGGCACACACACACACACACAGGCACACACACACACACAGACAGACAGACACACAGGCACACACACACACACAGACCACAGACACACACACAGGCACATACACACACACAGACCACAGACAGACACACAGACAGACAGACACACACACACACACACAGACCACAGACAGACAGACACACACACACACAGACCACAGACACACAGACAGACACACACACAGGCACACACACACACACAGGCACACACACACAGACAGACAGACACACACACAGGCACACACACACACACAGACCACAGACACACAGACAGACACACACACAGGCACACACACACACACAGACCACAGACACACAGACAGACACACACACAGGCACACACACACACACACACAGGCACATACACACACACAGACAGACACACACACAGGCACACACACACACACAGAGACCACAGACACACAGACAGACACACACACAGAGGCACATACACACACACACAGGCACATACACACACACAGACAGACACACACACAGGCACACACACACACAGAGGCACATACACACACACAGACAGACACACACACAGGCACACACACACACACACAGAGACAGACAGACACACACACAGGCACACACACACACACACAGAGACAGACAGACACACACACAGGCACACACACACACACAGACCACAGACACACAGACAGACACACACACAGGCACACACACACAGACCACAGACACACAGACAGACACACAGAGGCACATACACACACACAGACAGACACACACACAGGCACACACACAGACCACAGACACACAGACAGACACACACACAGAGGCACATACACACACACAGACAGACACACACACAGGCACACACACACACACAGAGACCACAGACGCTGCTATCCCAAGTCTCTGAGAGGGCCTCCTTGTCTGACCCTTGAACTCGTGCTCACTCTGGCAGCCAGATGTTTTCTGTAATCATGAGATTTTTTCCCCTGCCCACGGATTTCTAATGCTCTCCCTTTTTTCAATAGCAACAGAGCCAGTACAGGAAGAAGCTGTTTGAAGCCTCGCACTGTCTGCGGTCAATGATGTTTGGGCAGGACCGCTTCAGGCGCCGCTACTGGATCCTGCCCCAGTGCGGGGGCATTTTCGTGGAAGGCATGGAAAGTGGTGAAGGTAAGAGCCATAGAGGAGGGGTGGCACACACAGGCACACCAGGCCAAGGGCACGCTGCCCATCTCCGGGGGCGCTGCCTTGGGGCAGCAAGGTGTTCACCCTCAGCCAGACGGCCTGGGGCTGCTGGCAGTAGAGCTCACCCCTTATGGGTTCTCTGGTATCTCTTTCTGGTTATGGAAGACCAGGCAGTACAAAACAAGGATTGGTGTTTTGGAAGTTTTCAGTTGTTATACTTCTACGTGTTAGGCTTTTACCTACCTGCAAAGTTTCTTGATTCTGAACTATTTCACCTTTCCCTGTGGCAATGATCTCGGTGTATGAAAATCGGGAGGACCGTAGAATGCAGAAAAAATTTTCATCCTCAGATTTTCTGCAAATGCACAGACTGTGCTGTGCATGAAAATAGGATAGATGTCTGCAAAAATATGACAATTATTTTCATGCAGTGAAGTACCTTGTTTTCTAATAAACCACATGATTTAGTGTCTGTATTTTACCAATTGATGTTTCTTTAGCCAGCAATTGCTGAAATCACTTTGCTAAAACTAAAATGTAATTTTGGACTTGTGACAGTTGTATTTTAACTGTGGTTGAATTTTTCACACACTTTTAATTGGATAGATGCAGAAATTTTGTATTAACCTGACTTTTTTGTTGGTATTAGAATTTTTAAACATAAACCTTCATTTTGGCCACAGAGAAATCCTTTCTAATTTTCATATAAATGAACCAAAACCTCATTTCTCTCACATTTTTTCCTTCAAAAAATAACAAGAAAAAGATCTGATGCACATCAGAATTGCATGGTCCCATGAAAATGACATCATTCTAGGGAGCTGTTTAATTAACTGTAACAGTACAACATAGTAGGAAATTTCAACCTGGTTTGTGGTCCAAAAATAAGCCCTAGAACTTCTCCTTCTTTTTAGGTCTAGAAGAAATTGCAAAAGAAAAAGAGAAGTTAAAAAAGGAAGAAAGTATGCATATCAAAGAAGAAGAATTTGAATCAGAAGAAAAATTGCATTGCTTAGCTACAACTCACTGTGAGCAAAAGGAAAATCTGAAAGAAAAGGACAGCACTAACCTGTTTTTACAAAAGCCGGGGTCATTTTCAAAATTAAGCAAACTGTTAGAGGTAGCAAAAATGCCACCTGAATCTGATACTATGTCCCCAAAACCTATCGGCAGCGCAGCAAACGGCTGCACATTATCCTACCCAAATAACTCCAAAAGCTCTGTCTGCGGTCTTCAGCCGGCCGCGCCGCAGGGCTCCGTGGAGAAGCCCGAGTGTACCAAGCCCTTCAGCCCCGGTGCGGGCGCGGGCGGGCCGGGCCGGCTGTGCGGCCCCGCCCTGGCCCCGGGCGAGCCCGGCCGGCAGTGGTTCAGCCTGGTGCCGCGCGTGCCCTGCGATGACGCCTCCCTCACGCTCCTGGACGCCGCTCAGTCCCAGCCGCCCTCCGGCTCCCCGTCACCCGTGCCGTCCCCTCTGCTGGGCCCGGCCCCTGCGCACAGCCCCGTGGCGCTGAGCCCCTTCGCGCTGGCGCCGCTGCAGGTAAAGCATCCGCTTGGGAATACTTGGATTGGCAGACTCTGTTTGGGCAGGATGTCTGTTTGTACAAATTATTTCACAGACCTGCAATCATATCTGCATTTCTTTATTTCTTTTCTATTTCTAAATATTAGTAACTAAATACAGAAATTTTATGATACTAGATGACGATGTATCGAGTAAGCCAATGTAGGATTTTGTACATGCGTTTCAGTAATTAATTTGGCTTTTAGTGTCGGATACTGCTATTAAATGAAAAGCAAGTAAATACAAACTAGTTTTTGGAAGTGTCACACACCAAACCCTACCTTTAGAGGCCATTGTTTTTTAGCATTAACAGGGCCCTAATAAGTATTACATGTCAGTATTACGTTAGTTTTTCTGAAACTAACTGAAGTATTGAGTAAAGGCTTTCTTTGTGTTTTGAGTATTGTTTGACAAATAACATCCTAATCATAATTCAGGTTTCTTGGTTATAGTAATGGTAGTTGTGCTTTGTAGCAGATGAAGACAGGACTACCTATAATGGGACTTCAGTTTTGTGGATGGCCTACAGGAGTTCTTACTTCAAATGTTCCATTTCCGTCTCCTTTACCTGCTCTTGGATCAGGGCTGGGACTATCAGAAGTGAATGGTAACTCATTCTTGGCATCTAGTGTTCCTGCAAGTAAAGGTGAATCACCAGCACTACAAGCTGAAAAAATAGCTTCTGCCCCTTCTACAGCAGCTGAAGTAGCCAAGCCTGTAGATCATCCTAACCCAAAGCCTATACCAGAAGGTAAGTGTAATGCAGCAGTCAGGTGATCATTTCTGCAGGGGCTCTATCGTGTTACAATTGTTTTAATAATTTGCCTATTGATTTTCTAATCTGATCATGCGTGATCACATAAAAACAGCACCTGCAAAGTGTTCATATGCTTGTCTTGATTTAGAAATGCAGTATGGATGGTGGAGGATTACTGATCCAGAGGACCTAAAATCTTTGCTTAAAGTGCTGCATCTCAGGGGAATAAGAGAAAAGGCCTTACAAAAGCAGATACAGAAACACATGGATTATATCACTCTGGCCTGCATCAAAAACAAGGATGGTATGTAGTTGATATTTATATTACACGTGGTGTTGGGGCACCAGACAACAGACATAGAACTCTCCTGGGGTATGTTTAGCACGAGAGTTAAAGTAATGGTTGGAGAAAAAAGTTAAAGGTCTCCTCCTTTGTAGCTGCATTTTCACCAGCCCTGTTCTGGAAACTTACTGTATTAGAGAACTGCCATGTAATGTAAATAGTTGTCATGATATAAGTAACCTTCTTAAGCTTTGGTAACCCTCTGAAGCTCTTTCCTGTAACACTTGGCCTCTCCTTCCCCTTCTTGCCCTTAAATTGAAAGTTTGAAAGCATACAGAATTAGTTGTTCATATTGGGTATTTTAAGAACAGTATACTTTCACAACAGTTTTTCAGCATTTGACTGGAGTGACAGGTAAATCAGCTTGAATTTACCAGTGCAGTTGTAATGTTAATTAAAATAATAAAAATGTGATTCTTAAATACAGTTGCAATTATTGATATCAATGAAAATGAAGATAACCAGGTAACTCGGGATGTTGTGGAAAACTGGTCAGTAGAAGAGCAAGCTATGGAGATGGATCTTGCTGTTCTTCAGCAGGTGGAAGATCTAGAGAGGAGAGTTGCATCAGCTAGTTTACAAGTTAAGGTAAAACCAACTTTCAGTAAAATGTCTCTTTAAAATAAGTGGTATGAATTTAAAGCAGATAGCAGTCTTTGTGTATTGGTAAGTGCCTTCTTATTCCATCCTAATTGCCTACAAATGAAATAAATACACTGTGCAGTGTCATGGAGATTTGTGTTTGAAACATTTTATTGCAGTTCAGTGTTCAGCTGAAGATGCTCAGAATGGCAGTTCCTGGGGAATGTTCTCCTGCAGTGCAGTTCCATGTACATTTTGTTAACCTTCTCTGAATGCAAAGACTGTATTTCACAGAGACTGCTTAACTCTGGGGGGGTTGCCGTAGTTCTGCCTGCTTTGTGTGATTTTTGCTGTTAATGCTTTCAGAAATGTCTACAATTACATCAGAATAATTTGCTTGAGTATTGTAGAGCCATGGAGAACATGTAATGGCTATGAGTGTGATACAGTTAAGAATTCTGTGGATTTTGGAATTTTTCCAAGGTGGGTGTAAGGTTATCAAATTGCATCTGTTTGGCTGTAGTACAGGTGCAGTCTTTGGGATCTGGGTTTTGGCATGAGATGGATGTTAATTTCCTGTGTCCTGATGCTGCCTCTGAGCCTGATGAACAGGTAGACCTGTTCTGATGTTTCAGCCAAGAGAACAGGATACTTCACAAAGGGATAAAAATGCAGACTGTTGCAGAAAGGTCCCTTCAGAAAGTCCAGTAATGCTTGTGTTTCTCGATTAATTATTTTGGTTTTCTGGATATTTTGGAAAATGTCTCTACAGATGGATTACAAGTAACCAAGATCTACTGGAAACAGCGCTTCAGTTACTTAGTTTGATTCCATAAAACAGTTCCTCTGATGACACACTGAGTTAACAGCAACCAATAAATGCCCAAACCTTTCTATTGACATAGGGTTGGCTGTGTCCTGAACCTGCATCAGAGAGAGACGACTTGGTATATCGTGAACATAAGTCAGTTACTAGAGTGCACAGGAAGCACGATGGAGATAGTGCTGCAGGAGGAGAAGGCAGTGCCAGCCCTCTAGAGCGGAGCAGTGCCAACCCTCTAGACCTGGCTGTCACCAGGCTGGCTGACCTGGAGCGGAACATAGAGAGAAGGTATCTGAAGAGCCCCTTAAGTACCACCATTCAGATCAAACTGGATAATGTGGGCACAGTTACTGTCCCTGCTCCTGCACCATCTATTAGTGGTGATGGTGACGGGTAGGTTATTGAGATTAACTTGAAAAATTATTGTGCTTCTTTGCTAATTGGAGCCTATTTTCTTATTGCCTGTTATCTATGTACTTTCTTGTATGTCTGTGATCCATATGGATCATCTTATTCTGCATGGTGCTTTGTAAAGAATTTTTTGTTACGTTTGTTAATATTCTGGCAAAGTTATCTTACATTTAACTGGTTGTGACTAAGCTTTGAGGCACGTAGCCACAGTCTGTGCACTACATCAAATTTAGTTGCTTAAACCTTACACTTATTGGCTGTGTATGTTTTGTCATTGCTTGGCTTTCGGTGTGATAATGATTGTCTCCATTTCAACGTGAACAAACACAGGCGTGACCTGCTCCATGTGCTTGTGTTTCAATGCAGAGCTGAAGAGGAAATTGCTCCAGGGCTAAGGGTGTGGAGAAGGGCATTGTCAGAAGCACGCAGTGCTGCCCAGGTAGCTCTGTGCATTCAGCAGTTACAGAAATCAATAGCATGGGAAAAATCCATTATGAAAGTTGTAAGTATCTAAACTGTTTTTGCTATATCCTGTGTTCCAACTTCAGACCTTTTAAGTTAATGTATTTCTTATTGCTTCACATAAAACCTCACAAAGTTAAACTGTACATTGTGCAAAGATGAATAAGCCTAATGGGAAAGATTGTCCCTTGATTGCCAAATTCAGCATCCTGAACTTGCTAAGATAGAAAGCTCTTGTAAATGGTTACATTCTTTAAGATGGTAATTATTCTTTGATGATGATGTACAGGTAAAAGTCATCTTGCCCCATCTGATGAAATATACTCGTTCCAATGGAGTGTTTCTAACCTCACCCCTGACACAAGTTTTATGGAGGTTCAACATCATATATCCTTCATTAAGGATTTCATTTTTCAGAGAGTTGAGATGCTCCAACTTTGCAGCTTCTTTGCATGCAGAGTTCTCACAACTGAGCCTACAAATTAGTGTGTGAAGAGACAAGCTGAAATACCTGATTCCATGTACACTCAGCAGGTCAATCTGTGTCAACTACATATATAAAAAAGCACACAAAGGGGATATGTCAAAATTTCAAGGACCTCTGAACCTCAAATTCCTGAGCACAAAACTTATTACTACAGCAGTAGTGACTATGATGTGGTCAAGTATGATCAGTGTTGTGTAGAGGGTGGCAAAAGTGATTCTTCCATTTGTGGTCCTTTTCCTAATTTTTTAATTTCTGTCGCTCCTATATAAATTCCAATTACATCTGGACAATTAAAGGATGATTTAAATAAAGGCTGTAATGTCAGGCTGTACTTTTGAGTTTATATAGCTGTTAGCTTTAAGCAATAGCTTTAGTGCAAAACACTTATGAATTTGGTAGGAGCACCTGAAAAGGCACTGGAACGTTTCAATATGAAGTAATACATTATTCAGAAAAAAACCTCTCCCTCTCAATTTCGTTTAAATATTCTTTGCATTTAATTACAACACAGCTGGTTGGATCAGGGTGCTCATAACAGCCAGGTCACTGACTGAGTCCCTGTGTGGGCCTTTCACTGAAGAGCTGATCCTTGTGCATTCCTTCCAACTCAGAGTATTCTGTGATACCCAGAAACATTCTGCTGTATGTTTAAACATACTGCTGGATGTTTAATATGCTTAATCATGTATTTGGTGAAAATATTTGAAGATTTTTTCAGTTCCTGAAAAATATGTCTAAAAATAAGGTAATTAGCAAAATCACACAATGTATTTAAGAAAATTGGCAGTCCTTTAGATATTTCTAAGTTAGTGTGAATTTAAGAAGTGCTGGGATCATTTGTTTTGCTTTACTGCATTTGTTCATGGTTGCCCTTGGAGAAGATCCTACCAATTATTATGTGGGAATGCCTTTGTAAAGTGTAAATTGTCTTTATTAAATAACAATGTTCATACGCAGTACGGGCATAAATGAAGAGAAAATTTCTGAGATATTGTGTTTGGGCCAAGAGGTTTTGATAGGTATACCTTTACTTCTCACTGACATTAATGAATTATAAAAAGTGCTTATCTTTTTTTGCGCTCTAGGGGCACCGGTCTTATAATAAATAAATTGCTTTTCCAAGATGTTCCCCAAATGTAGCCTTTGATTTAGTTCCTTACATACTCCACATATTCTTCTATGGATATGAGCATTAGCAGATTCCGACTGAAGTAAAATGAAAGTATTTTTGAGTGAATGTATGTGTTTGAAGGAGAAGGGTAATTTAGGTACCATTTATGTGTTTCAGATTTTTGAAATGGAATAATTCAACCCATTTTTCATCCCTTTCAGTACTGCCAGATCTGTCGGAAGGGAGACAACGAGGAGCTGCTGCTGCTGTGTGACGGCTGCGACAGGGGCTGCCACACCTACTGCCACCGGCCCCGCATCGGCGCCATCCCCGAGGGGGACTGGTTCTGCCCGGCCTGCATTGCCAAGGTAGCTCCTGCCCGGGGGGCTGCCAGGGCTTTCTCAGTGAAATAATGGTCTGTAGATTTTATGGGGAGCTCTCATTGAATTACAGAATTAGTAGTTTTATTGAACTTGTATTTTAGTAGCAGTTAAGGCTAGTTTTATTTGTTCTAAACTATGGGCTTTTAAATGTAAGTAGGTCAGAATTTTCATGCTTATTCAATACCACAATTTTTAATTTCTTTTTAAAAATTTATTCAGTATTGTCTTTGAAATTTCATCATTAAGTGTGGACAGACCAATGTGTCAGGTTCTGTTTCAAAAGAAAAATCAGAGAAAAAACTTTGTGATTTTTTTTTGCTATGTTTGCATCAGTCATTTAGTAATGGACTGATGTTTTTCTAAAAGTATGCCAGCTTGGTTGTTAGGAAGTATTGTTGCACTAATTTGAATGCCAAGTGCTTTTGTATTGTCACAAGTTGAGAGTCCAGGTCTTGAGTACCAGGAATTTCTGCAGCCTTATTTGTCTTCAGAGAAGAGCAAAAAGTGAATAATCTCTACCATTAAATATTTAATTTGTTTTGGTGCTTCTGTTTCTGATCTTCATTATTGTCTGTCAGTGATAACAGAGGTTTCTGTAATTCCTAGGTTTTTACTTATTTCACTTGTCTCTATTGTAGGCAAGTGGTCAAACTCTAAAGATAAAAAAACTTCAAATTAAAGGTAAAAAAAGTAATGAACAAAAGAGAAACAGGAAATTAGCAGGGGAAACAGAGGATGAAGACTCTGCAACTACAAGCATTGCCTTAAAAAGAGGAAAAACAGACCCTAAAAAAAGAAAAATGGATGAAAATGTTTGTGTAAGCCAGTTAAAGCAAGAAACTTGCACTGCTGTTAAGAAATCTAAGAGAGATGGAGACTCCAAGGACCTGGCTATATGCAGGTAAAGTGTCAGATGCTAAATTTAGGGCTAAGTCTTATTGAAACAAGTAGTACTTGATCCTTTTTCTGTCTGTTCTGGGAAACAGGAATGCTGTTCTGTGACAAATTGCCCATCAGTGTACAAATCAGTGCTGTTCTGTGACAAATTGCACATCAATGCACATATCAGTGCTGTTCTGTGACACATTACACATCAGTGTACAAATCAGTGCTGTTCTGTGACAAATTGCACATCAATGTACATATCAGTGCTGTTCTGTGACACATTACACATCAATGCACATATCAGTGCTGTTCTGTGACAAATTGCACATCAGTGTACAAATCAGTGCTGTTCTGTGACAAATTGCACATCAATGCACATATCAGTGCTGTTCTGTGACACATTACACATCAATGTACATATCAGTGCTGTTCTGTGACACATTACACATCAATGTACATATCAGTGCTGTTCTGTGACAAAGGTACTATATATGGTGTGTGTCTGTGTGTGTGTGTCTATATGTGTGTGTGTGTCTGTGTGTGTCTGTGGTGTGTCTATATGTGTCTATATGTGTGTGTGTCTGTGTGTCTGTGTGTCTGTGGTGTGTCTATATGTGTGTGTGTGTCTGTGTGTGTCTGTGTCTGTGTGTGTCTGTCTGTGTGTGTCTATATGTGTGTGTCTGTGTGTCTCTGTGTGTGTCTCTGTGTGTCTCTGTGTGTCTGTGTGTGTCTGTGTGTCTGTGGTGTGTCTATATGTGTCTGTGTGTGTCTATATGTGTGTCTGTGTGTGTCTGTGTGTGTCTGTGTGTCTGTGTGTCTCTGTGTGTGTCTGTCTGTATGTGTGTGTGTGTGTGTGTGTGTGTGTGTCTGTGGTGTGTCTATATGTGTCTGTGTGTGTCTGTGTGTCTGTGGTGTGTCTGTGTGTCTGTGTGTGTCTATATGTGTGTCTGTGTGTGTCTGTGTGTCTCTGTGTGTGTCTGTATGTGTGTGTGTACCTGCACATGTGTCTCTGTGTGTCTGTGTGTGTCTAAATGTGTGTGTCTGTGTGTCTGTGTGTCTCTGTGTGTGTCTGTATGTGTGTGTGTACCTGCACACGTGTCTCTGCTGGCAGGAGCTGCAGCCCAGCCCAGCCCAGCCCAGCCCAGCCCAGCAGTGTCACTGTCACCTGTCTGAGGGTGCCAGGGCAGTGTGTGCCGTGTCCAGACGGGCACACCTGGCCATGTGCAGTGGGAGCACTGCTGCTCAGTCAGAGGGGACACTGTGAGCCTTGTCACACTCCTGGAAAGTCACTTTTAGCAGCTGGTTTGCAGATGGGTTACACTGAGGATCACAGTTGCAGGATCATGTTTTCTTTTGGAACCTTGATCATTGGAATTTCATCTCACATTGGTCACCTGGAGGGAACTTCCTGCTGTATTAGGTACTTAGTTGTCTGTCTCTATGTACATTGTTCTCAGCCTTCAACAGGGTGCAGAATAAAGTTTTCCTTTTGTAAAATGAATAGTTTGGCAGTTCCTAGGAATTCATGTAATAGTGAAAGCACTGTGAATGTATGAATAAAATATAAAAATACTGATTTGAAACTTTATCTTATTTAGTATGATTCTCTCAGAATTGGAAACTCATGAAGATGCCTGGCCTTTCTTACTTCCTGTAAACTTGAAACTTGTTCCTGGTTATAAGAAAGTTATAAAAAAACCTATGGACTTTTCTACCATTAGAGACAAGCTAAGTAGTGGACAGTAAGTAAACCTATTGTACTTTGTACTTTACATTTTAAAAATATTTAAACACTGAAATACAATACGTGTTTAAAATTAGCCAAACTCTGTTGTTCTGCTCTGACACATCCACGATTACTTTTACAGTCAAAATAAAAATTCTTCATTGTATGCTTTTATCTTTGCCATATCCAAGTGAAATAGCATGTTGGATAGGAGAATGTGTGGAACTGGCTGAAAACCAATAAAACTGCCAGGTCAAATGCACCAAAACAATCAAAAGGAACCTTTTTCATGGAGACACCTTGGTGTTACTGCCTGTCAGAGAGAAGCAGCTTGTGGGCTTTGAGCTTCTGGAGTCCCTGTAAATGATGTGGCATGGAGTGAAATGCCAGCTGTGTTGTAGGTAACTCTCCTGCAATGGTGGTTGATCATTTTCTAGTCCTGCAGTCCAGCTGCTGGGCTCTCAGAGGGAGGAGCACCCTCCATGGCTGTGTGCCCCCTCCTCCCTGGCAGTGCCCTGTGCTCCCCTGGGCATTGCACCTGGGTCTGTGCAGGCTCTGCTCTCCACCAGCACCTTCCCCCTTCCCTGGGAGCACAGGAGCCTTCTCACCTCTTCAGCCCTTTTCTCCCAGGAATATGAGATTGAAATGCTCCCCATGTGCTCATATCACTACATTTGTAACTTCTGGTTTTTTAAATAATTCCTGTGAATATTGGAACACTAACTGGGCCATTCAGGGCTATATTCAGGATAATAAAAACAATTAGCAAAGACAGTGATCACAAGATTATTTGGGCAGCCTTTTTTTGCACACATTTGCTCCTCATTTAGATAAATTAAGCTCTGTTCAACATTTTGAAAGGACCCTGAATGCAAGAATAGATGCATAAATGAAAAACAGCCATAGCATTTTAGCTAGAAAGCTGTTGAAGAGAGGGAGGAATTTGTTTTCTAAAAGTTTGTTTTCGAGTACAGGCATGAAATTCTACCTTACAAAACTTGTGAGGAAAATAACAAAACAGTGACAAGAGAGTATTTCCTTTCACTGATGTTCATTTTCTTGTTAGAAATTCTAATTTAAATTCTTACTTAAATATTTTCTCCTTTAGTTGAAATATTTTTCCTCTGTGATTCTCTGTGTTCCAAAAATCATTCACTTTTTTCTCCTTTTTAGGTACCCTAATCTTGAAGCATTTTCGCTGGATGTCAGGCTTGTTTTTGACAACTGTGAAACTTTCAATGAAGACGATTCTGACATAGGCAGGGCTGGCCATAACATGAGGAAGTATTTTGAAAAAAAATGGACAGAGATTTTCAAAGTGAGCTGAAGCTACTAGGACTCTTTTTTTTCTTTTCTTTTTTTTTCCTTCTTTGAAATGAGGACTGATGAGACCAGCAATGTGAACTATATTTCCATGGAAGTGCAAGGCACATACGTAACGAATTTTTTCCTTGAAAATATCACGGAGTTGTGATACTAGTTTTAAAGGCTTCACTCCTACAGCAACCATGGCCCCTTGGTTATTGGTTTGTGTGTTTTAACAAACTAATTTAGGTAGAACAGGGAAGCACACCCAAAGAATTTCAAAGAAAGGGGTGTTATAGTGCAATAGCAATTTATCAAAACGCACTGAATATTCAACCACCAGAGCTCTACTTGGGGAAATGGTTCTCTTTTCCCTTTCAATAAATATCTATTTTTCATTTTTTTTACTTTGTAGTTTATTTTTTAGTGAATGTATTTAATTTTATGAATTATTTATGATTATACAGCATTCAGAATCTTCGTTTTCTGTGAAAAGGAAGAACTAGAAAATTGCTTTAAATATTGAAAATACAACAAGGAATGTTTTAAAATATAAAACAAAGCCAAGTAAAACTGTTTACACTGATGTGCTGTGAAGGCACTAAAATTAAACTTTACTGTAGAGTTACAAGTACATTTATATATATGTTGCTGCATCACTTGTGTAGTTAAATTGTATTTCAAGACAGTGAAGAAAAATTGAGACATGTATATACTGTTCATTATTGTTTATATTAAGTCTTGTTTTAAATATGTATGATGTGTACATATTGTTTGCAGACATTATTGTTTATGCCTTAGGAGGATGGTAGCATTTTATTTTAGTCTTAAGGTAATTATAGCTCTATGGCTTGTACAGTAATTATCCTCTACCAACACTGTGGAGTCTCCTTAATCTTGGTAGTGCCTGCCTTTAAAACAGGGTGTAGGGGATATTAGTTTTCCATTTTTCTATTTTGTTACATAATTTCAAGCCCCCACGGCCTCAAATCCGAGTATGATCATTATTTGTATCCACGTGGAAGAAAATTGTGACGATTTCCTACGCACACAGTATTTTTTCATAGAAACATTTCCTCCATTTGCCTTGCCACAGAATAACAAAAGAAGACATTTGTAACCACTGTGTTTTATCTACTGTGTGTTGTGGTGGCCTGTTGGGGCAGATAGATCGGAATTTTTTTTGTACTAATGTAAGAGTACTTGAAGTTTTATTTAAAAGAAATGTTGTGGAAAGGTAGCATTCTTTTTCTTTCCCTTTTTAGGAGTGTTATTTTTCACTAGTATGTGTGGCACGGATACAATAAAAGACTGTTTTGCAAACCAGATTTTCTTGACAATTTTAATACTTCAGGTTCCTGTGTATACAGGTTTTTTGGTTTGGGGTATTTTTTAGGTAATATCTCGGGAGTCTTGCATTTAACATTGAGTTCTTTTTATGATGCATCTAATTCTCTTGGGCTTTTAGCAGTAGTTGATAAGGAAGCAATTGCCAAGCAGTCAGAGAGCAGTTCCCTGGTTGTGAACAATGGAGGTGTGCCAGGCTGAGACCCTGTCCTTACAGACACAGCAGTGCTCGTGTGTGCTCATGTTCCTGAACACTGCTGTCCTTGGATGGAGGTGTGCCAGGCTGAGACCCTGTCCTTACAGACACAGCAGTGCTCGTGTGTGCTGGTGTGCTGAACACTGCTGTCCTTGCCTGGAGGTGTGCCAGGCTGAGACCCTGTCCTTCCAGACATGGCAGTGCTTGTGTGCTGAACACTGCTGTCCTTGCCTGTAGAAGGGCATTCAGCTGTAAATGATAGAGGTGTGCCAGGCTGAGACCCTGTCCTTCCAGACACAGCAGTGCTCGTGTGTGCTCATGTTCCTGAACACTGCTGTCCTTGGATGGAGGTGTGCCAGGCTGAGACCCTGTCCTTCCAGACACAGCAGTGCTTGTGTGCTGAACACTGCTGTCCTTGCCTGTAGAAGGGGTGTGCCAGGCTGAGACCCTGTCCTTCCAGACATGGCAGTGCTCATGTGTGCTGGTGTGTTGAACACTGCTGTCCTTGCCTGTAGAAGAGGTGTGCCAGGCTGAGACCCTGTCCTTCCAGACACAGCAGTGCTCGTGTTCTGAACACTGCTGTCCTTGCAGGGTTCTGGCCCTTCTTTGGCCTGTAGAGGGGCATTCATCATAATCCTTGCTCTGACTGCAGAAAATACCAACAGGTATTGTGGAACTGCAATATCTGTAGTTCTCTCAAAATAATGTTGGGGTGTTGGTTTTTGCCTTTAAACTAGGTCTGCCGTGTTTGAGTCTTAGTGCCTATTTTTTAATTAACGTTTCCATTGCTCTCCCCAGAATATCTTGTTCAGTAATACTTTCCTTTATTACAAAGTTCTCTTAGAATAATCTTTATTACTTTGAATAAAAAAATCACATTTGGGTGTCAGACAGTCTCGCATGCTAACGTGAACTTCCACACTGACTGCTCTGTGCCTTTCCTTTTCATGACCTTTCTGAAGACTTCAGTAAAGAGGTTTGCTGACATGTACCAGAGATGTGAAGATTAATCAATGTTTTGAATTTATGATGGTAAGCTTGTAAGAAGATGTTATAAATATGCTTAGGTAATTGAGAAATCTAGTTCTTCAATGATTTTTTTCAGATTTTGTGCTGGTTTATGCTTTCTTTGCAATACTAGACCTGTTAGTTTTCTGAAATATCAGACAGGTCACTAGCTACAGCACATATAATATCTGTAGTGCAAGTTGCATTTTTTTCAGTTTGTATCCCAAGTCAGCTGAACAGCAGGGAAGGTGGCAACATCTTCTGCCAGAGTGATGACAGTGAGACAAGCATCACCTCTAACGTGACATGGCCAGTGTATCACTGTCCTTGCTAACAGCCAGTGTCTTCATTACTCTTGCAGTAGAATTAAATTCACAGGGAATATAATATTTGAATGGCCAGCTTGAGTCATGCATATGCCCTCATAGATGCATAGAAAAGAGCAGGGATTTAACCACTAGAAAAATGTTGGTAACGTTTCCTCTTTGCTAATTTACTGTTGATGTTTGTATGTTTTCTTAAGAGGAAAAATTTTCCAGTGTGCTCTCATCCTTTCTGAAAAACATGACCAGTCTTAGTTTACAGAATTTATTCTGAAACTCTCGAACTTATTATTTTATAAATACTGTAATGGTACTCAATGAAGAATGTTATGGTGGCATGTGAGTTCTCTTTTGTCTCTTGTCATCTCTTTGGAAAAAATGGGATAAAAAAGCAGCTGAAAATCAAAATACGTATCTTTAAAAAGAGGTCTAAAGCCTTCTTTTTAACAGTGGCTGTCACCTAGGATTCAGAACAGTGAAAGACCAGGCTTCAGCCGTGGATCACAGAGTGTGCAATCAAATAAAACGCTGTAAAACAGAGCATGGATGGTACAGACTAAACACGGAAGGCCAGTTATTTACGGAATGCTTCCTGGGCACAGTGACCCCGAGACTGACTTTGTCTTCCTCCAAACGCGTCGGTGCCGGCTAAACCATTTATTATGTGTAAGTTGCTGAGCGTGTATGTGAAGGCGGGGGCAGAGGGCGATGCTGTGAGTTACCTGGCGGCTGCTGGGCCTGGGGAGCGCTGTTTGCCGGAACTCCCCTTCGCTCTGCCCGAGGGCCGCGCCTGTGGCGGGCGGGGGCCGGGCTGGGGCGGGCACCGCGTCCATCTCAGCCGCAGAGCGTGGCCCCGCTGCCCGCTCGGACACGGCCGGCGCCCGGCAGCGCTCTGACGTGAGGGCGCGGCAGCGGCCGGGATGGCGTCCGGGCCCGCCAACATCCCACAGGCGCTGGCACCGCCTGCGCGCACGCAGGGTTCGTGCCGATGCAGCCATAGCGCCGGCGGCTGTTGTGCGGCTCCGCGCACAACAGGGCTGAAGTGCTGAAGGTCGCGCCATCCGCGCCCGCGCTGCCTCGGGGCCGGGACCAATGGCGGCGCTAGAGCGGGAAACGCAGCTCCGGCTCCCCCCGCGGCCGGCGCCCAGTGGTGCGGCCCGGAGCGGGGCGGGCCGGCCCGGAGCGCACCATGCCCAGAGGCTGGGGGGTGCACCGCGCGTGCGCAGCTCCGTGCGCCGTGAGGGGCGGCCGAGGCAGGAGGCGCCGCGGTCGGGGCGCGGTCGGTGCGGGCGGGATCCCCTCATGGCCGGCCGGGGGCCGTGACTGGTGGCCGCGGGGTCCTCGCGCAACCGGGGCAGGGTCTTGTTTACCCGACTCGTGCCGCTGGAGCTCGGGGTGACTCCGCCGACCTTCCGAGCGCGTCCCGGCCGCGCTGCCGGCGCGATGGGCTGGGTGGGGCGAGGCTGCGGGAAGGAGCAGTAGGGAACGGGCTGCCAGCCGTGTCGAGAATTGCTGCAGCTGTTCCCGTGGGCCGGTGCTGCTGGTTTGTGGATTATGAGAAAAAATATGTAATTGCCAGAGATGATGCTGTGGTGCTGAACGTGTCTCTGGTGACGAATGCTCCCGCTGCTCCTAACTCCCTCAGTCGATTTATTGATACTGAAACCTCTTGTTGTTAGATTTGCTTTTCTGCAGTGAGCTCCTGAAATTCTTCTGACAGTGAGACCAAGGTGCTTTTTTCTGCTCATCTTTCCAAATGCTAAGTTTTCTCTGACTCTTTGGTTTCTCGTAGTTGAAGAAAATGTGTTTATTTTTTTTCTGCAGCTATGTTATTGATACTTCTTTATTTGTTTAATGCTTTTAGAGTGGTAGTAAAACTGAGCATCCTGAAGCTAAAGTAGGTAGTATTCAACGATCTTGTCTTTAACTAAATCGGTGTGCCATACACTGTCTGAAGAGAATGAGTATTTTGCCTCTACATATGTACCTTTGTGTCTGTGGGTATATGCACGTACCTGTGCATATGTGTGCATACATTTATACATACTTGCATGTCCACTTGCATACAAACGTGTGTGTGTGTATGTTTCTATGCAAAAAAAAAAAAGTGTGAGTATATATAGTTTTGTTTGCAGATGGCTCAGCACTGACATTATTATTCAGAATGAAACACTTATCTAAAACAGCAGACTATTATATAAGTTAACTCAATAGAAATAGTATTTCTGGGTTTTCATTATAAACAGCTTATAAGAGCTATAGGCACTTCATTTTGGCTCTGTGCATTTATTCTCAAAAAACTTGTCTGTGATCTGCAGCATGGGGAATAACTGGTTGGAATGTACCTCTTTGGGGATTTCCTGGACCTCAGCAGTGTAAATCACTTGTCTGATATAATTTAAACTGGTTCTAGCAGTTTTACATCCTGGAAAAATGCGTGTGAAGTTCACATTGCCTTTTGTTGTTCTGTGTAGTAGCAAATGCAATTTCGGGAGAGGTTCCAATGCTGCTCACCCAATTAATATTCACATTTTGACTTAAATGTTTTAGTCAGGCTGCTCAAACTTTGATTGGCAACACCAGTATGTGGTATTGCACTGATGTTTTGCCATCACTACTGTTGCCATCTGTGAAAGTAAGCAGAAGGGAGCTCTTGGACAAATTCAAACAAAAAAGAAAAGGATGCAAGTGAGGACAGGTACATTGGGAGGACCACCGAGAGATCCTTGGGCAGTCAGGGGTTAGCTTGGGGAGGCTGAGGTGGGGCTGTGAGGACGGTGAAGCCCTGGCGCAGGTGCCCAGAGAAGCTGTGACTGCCCCACCCATGGAAGCGTTCAAGGCCAGGCTGGATGGGGCTTGGAGCAACCTGGGATAGTGGAAGGAAGGTGTCCCTGCCCATGGCAGGGGGTGGAGCTGCATGGGCTTTAAGGGCCCTTTCAGCCCAAACTAGTCTGTGATTTTATGACTCTCTGCCTCAACAATGCTAGGTGAAAATCTTACCTTGTAAAGAGGTTTTTCTTTCCTTTTTTTTCCTTCAGAAGTTGTCTTGCTAAGGTAGTCCGTTTTATTTATGAAACAGGAAAATTAAGTCTGTTTAAATCTTTTCCAGATTTTTTTCTCAAATGGCGACATTAATTCACACTATATCAGATCATAGCGATGATGTCAATTACTGCGCCTTCTCGTCATCGTGCTTGGCTACTTGTTCCTTGGACAAAACAATTCGCGTTTATTCTTTGAGCGACTTCGCCGAGCTGCCGTACTCGCCGCTGGAAGGCCACGCGTACGCCGTGCACTGCGTGTGCTTCTCGCCGTCGGGGCTGCTGCTGGGCTCGTGCTCCACGGACGGCACCTCGGCGCTGTGGGACAGCCGCGACGGCCGCCGGCTGGCCGTGCTCCGCCAGCCCGGGGCCAGCCCCGTGCGGGTCTGCCGCTTCTGCCCCCGCAACGCGCGCCTGCTGGCGGGGGCGGCGGACGGCAGCGTGGTGCTGTGGGACGTGCGCTCCATGGCCCCGTACCGGTGAGTGCCGCGGCTGTGCCGGCAGTGCCTTCTTTGGGGGTGAATGTAGTTCAAAGGGTGCTCCATGGCACCGTGCCGGTGAGTGCCGCGGCTGTGCTGCAGATACACTCTTTGGAGGTGAATGTAGTTCAAACAGTGCTCCATGGCACCGTACCGGTGAGGGCCGCGGCTGTGCCGGCAGTGCCTTCTTTGGGGGTGAATGTAGTACAAACAGTGCTCCATGGCACCGTACCGGTGAGTGCCGCGGCTGTGCCGGCAGTGCCTTCTTTGGGGGTGAATGTAGTTCAAAGGGTGCTCCATGGCACCGTGCCGGTGAGTGCCACAGCTGGGCTGGCAGTGCCTTCTTTGGGGGTGAATGTAGTACAAACAGTGCTCCATGGCACCGTGCCGGTGAGTGCTGCGGCTGTGCTGGCAGATACACTCTTTGGAGGTGAATGTAGTTCACAGGCACAGTACAGGTGAGTGCCGCGGCTGTGCTGCAGATACACTCTTTGGAGGTGAATGTAGTTCACAGGCACAGTACAGGTGAGTGCCGCGGCTGTGCTGCAGATACCCTCTTTGGAGGTGAATGTCGTTCACAGACACGGTGCCGGTGAGTGCCGCGGCTGTGCTGCAGATACAGATACACTCTTTGGAGGTGAATGTCGTTCATAGGGTGCTCCATGGCACTGTACCGGTGAGTGCCACAGCTGTGCTGCAGATACCCTCTTAGGGGGTGAATGTCGTTCACAGACACCGTGCCGGTGAGTGCCGCGGCTGTGCTGGCAGATACAGATACACTCTTTGGGGGTGAATGTCGTTCCAGCAGTGCACTCCATGGCACTGTACCGGTGAGTGCCACAGCTGTGCTGCAGATACACTCTTTGGAGGTGAATGTCGTTCACAGACACAGTACAGGTGAGTGCCACAGCTGTGCTGCAGATACACTCTTTGGAGGTGGATGTCGTTCACAGACACGGTGCCGGTGAGTGCCGCGGCTGTGCTGCAGATACACTCTTTGGAGGTGAATGTAGTTCACAGACACCGTGCCGGTGAGTGCCGCGGCTGTGCTGCAGATACAGATACACTCTTTGGGGGTGAATGTCGTTCCAGCAGTGCACTCCATGGCACTGTACCGGTGAGTGCCACAGCTGTGCTGCAGATACACTCTTTGGAGGTGAATGTCGTTCCAGCAGCGCTCTACGTGTGCAGGATCTGTAGGCTTACACCGCCGATGGACATCACAACGAAACGGGGAGAGGATTTAGATGACCAAAAGATTATCCATAGGACAGGGAGAAGTGCTAAGTAACTTTTTGGTTTTTTAAGTTAAACAGTGCAAACTCAAGAAGCTTTAATTTTTACAAGATTATCGTACATCTTAATCCTGATTTTTTTTAAAGTTAATTTCATTGATTTAACGTGAGATCAGGATGCATTGCACACTGTTTGCATCTGTGAAGCCTGTACTGTATGCTTTATATTGCATTATGCATATAGTAGTATAAATTAAATGTTTAATTATTATTATTATTATTAATTATTATTGGTGTCCAGGAAGGTCTTAGAAGCTTGCTGGTAGTCCAGCAACCAAAGTTTGGAAACTATGGACCTGTCCTGAAACTGTACATTTTAAGACATACAGTGACTGAAAGAAGTATTGGTGCTAAGTAAGCATGACAGACAGCATTTCACATAGGTTTCCAAGAAACATTTGAAACAAAGCAGATGAGTATATTAATTGGTGTTGCATAGTTAAAGGCATGAACCTTGGAGCTATCTTCAGAGTCCTCCTTTACATCTCTGCTTTCAGTGAATTCTTTAGGCCAGTTGTTGTAATCTGTACCTGGGCAAGACATTATTTAGGTTTAGGGCTTATTATCCAACTGAATGACTCTCTAAAGTTAGAAATGTAGTTAAGAATTTGAGCAGACTGATGTTTCACTCAGGATTGAGGGAGCAGCTGTTTCTGAAAGACAGAAGTGTTTGATGTTGGTAGTTCCCTGTCAAGCATGTCCCTCGTTTTGTGGCCTCTTTGCCTTCCACAGCAGTGATTTATGTGGGAAACTGTACAGTTTTTCAAAATGATTGATTGTAGTTACTTGAAGTTGTGTAAATCTGGAAATTGTCCGAGATTTTTGCCACCATGTTTTTTGTAATACATAAAGAAACACTGAAATGGTGTCTGATAGTAAAGAGGTACTGATAACCTATTTTTTCCTAGTTTTATCTTTCAGAAAAATTAGGAAATTCAGTCATTAGTATTCTGAAATCTGAGGGTTTGTTTTGAGACATTACTAATGAAGAGATCTTTTTTTTTTATTCAGGATGCTTGTTGCTGAAGGGAAAAACCCAGAAATATGAAAACAACATTTCTTACAATTGTATGCTCTCAATACATGCAGTGGTGCATATTTTAGACCTACATCCTAATTTTCTTCTAGCTGAATGGTGGATATATAATGACTACAAAGAAATCATATTGTTATTACAAGCAGAAATTATTCTGCTTTGGTGTTTTCATTGTAGAGAAATAAGAAAAAATTTGAACATTTTGATCCTATCCCCTTCAACTACTAAAAGTTCATTTCAGAGTGTTAACAGGCCAGCAGTAGTCAACTTTATATCTATTTTGGGATGTGCACGTGTGCATGTATTCTCAGGTGATGAATATTTTTATTGTGATTTGTAATTGCAGATAGAAAAGTGCACATGTCCTGTTTTTAATAGTTGAAATCAGTATAACATAGAAATCATCAAAGTACTTAAAAATGATGCCAGAGGAAGTTAGTTAAGCATCTAATGTCAATCTGTGCTCCTCTGTTTCTGTGAAACAGTTGATTGTGTTGGTGTTGAAAATGAGAAAGCATTTTACTACACTCTTTTGTCAGTTGACTAAATATATGGATGGTAATTATAATGAGATTACATAAAATTTGCTCCTTACCTACTCAGCTGTTGTAATGGACAGTTCAGATGGTGAAGTCAGGTGGCTTTGTAAATAAGTTCTGTGTGGGTGTAAACAGCAGGAGAGCAGGTTGACTTGAGTGTATTTCTTACTGGTCTCTATTTCCTGTTCAGTAGTAAGTTACCAAACTGGTATTGGGCCTGCAAATGTTAAATTCATGCACAATGCTATTTATTTTACTGTTGCTTTC
Organism: Setophaga petechia; assembly: GCA_024362935.1. Lineage (NCBI taxonomy): Eukaryota > Metazoa > Chordata > Aves > Passeriformes > Parulidae > Setophaga > Setophaga petechia. The sequence goes on from JANCRA010000005.1 coordinate 282,211, forward strand.
AGAGCAGAATCAGCAACTTTTTGTGTGAAAGAATAAAATTTATAAAAGCTACACTAGAGAAAAAAGATTGTACGTCTGAAAATGGGAAGCACTGCAGTGGACTTGATAATATTCTTAATAAAAGAATGAAGGGAGACAATGCTTTTTAGAAGGTCATGGGTCTGATTAGTGTGACACAGTAAAATTTGACTTGTGTTCTGTGACATTAAGTTTGACACCTCTGGCAGTAAATCAGATTTCTGTCAGTAGAAGAGCACTAGCAGCTGTTGTAGGCAGTGTGGTGACAGGAAACAGTTCTGGCATTTCTGGTGGTGTGACTGTTTCTCCTGGCTGTGGTTTTCTCCCCACATTCCTGACTCAGCCCTGCACACCTGGCTGGATCTGGTGGCCATGGAAGGAGTGAGACTCTTCCATTAACTGTGGGTTATCAGATCATGTAGAGGATGTCAGCTTGACCCCACTCCCTTCCTCAGGGTTGGCCACACTTCCATATCTGCTGGAAATTTTCTTTGAAGATCAGTTTTGCAAAGTGCTTTGGCTGACTTAATTAAAATACATAATTTCTTTTCCATCTTGCTTTTTCTTGTGTTCAAGTGGTGCAAAATTAGTCCTACATCATAAATCACCAAGTATACCACTCAGGTACACCTTATCACATGGGCTAGTAGGTGTTCTCTTTTGTCTCTGAAACACAACAACTGTCAGTCATTTTTTCCCTTGTTTGTGTACATGTAAATCTGTGTTAATTATAGTTGTATATTTATCTCTAACTTTTAAAATGTATCCTGCCACAGAATTTTAACAGTGCATTGTGCCTTTTAAGTGTTAAAGCCATGCAAATTGTCTTTAGTTTGAAAATTATTTTATCACTCAGTTAAAATTATTGCCTTGGGCCTCCATCCAATGTTTTTCCTCCTGCTGTCAAAGAGCTGGTCTGGTCCCTGCTGCAGAGCTGATTTTGCTCTCTTTTCTTAGTTGGTTTGAGTTTCTCTTTCCTCTCTTAGCTAGTTCCAAGGTGCAAACCATAGAAGGGTTTGGCTTATTGCATCAGACTGCATTTGAGAGGTCACTTTGTAGAACTTTACCTACTCTAATTCAAATCCTGTGTACTCTTGCTTTTCAGATCTGGGAAAGTTAAAGATGGTTCTTTGATGGCTTGTGCATTTTCTCCCAATGGAGACTTCTTTGTCACTGGATCATCCAGTGGTGATTTGACCATTTGGGATGATACAATGAGATGCCTGTGTAATGAAAAAGCTCACGACCTCGGCGTTACCTGCTGTGATATCTCTCCACATCCAGTGTCTGGTTAGTTACTCAACTCATCACAGGAGGAACATTTTAAAACAGAGATGTTCATTTCTCCTAGCTCTTGTTTTTGTATTATTTTTGCCATTGGTGCTCAAGATACAGATGACCTTGTGAAGAGCTGATGTTTTGGAATATTCTGAATATTTTTAAGTAAAGGTTGTGGTCAGGTGGGTGGCAGGGAATGTACTAGGTCAGCAGACAAGGTGATGACCTCGAGTAGCTAATTGCCCCCATGGCAGACAGGGCTGTTAGGAGATGCAGGGTTTGAGTACCATTCCCACTTGTCCCTTTCATACTTTGGTTCCCAAGGAGCAGGGCTGGATTAAAACAATGCAGAGAGCTGTAAATGTAATCAGCTAAACACTTGAACTTTGGAATAGGAACAGAGAGGCTGTTTTCCTGCACCTCACTTTGTCATTTAGAGGAATCTGGGGGAGTAATGAGCCCAGAATCTCCTGCATTCCACTAAGATGTTCAAAAATCTTGGAACTGGTTTAGCATTTGATCACATTGTCATTTGCTTCTAATGGAGGTTAGGAAATTGGGAAGAAATCTCTTTGTCAGGAAGTAATGAAGCAACTTCACTTAACAACCTTGTGTGTACACTTTTGTACTTTGCAGATCTTCATAGGCATATTTAGACTTTTGTATTCAGAATACACAAGCTGCCCTTTCAAAGGCCCCAGCAGTTACAACTGAGCAGCCACTTGCATCTTCTAGTGCTGAAGCTGGCAGTGAGTGCTGCTGTGTGTACCACCCTGCCTAGGGAGGTGGTGCAGAGCAGGACAAAACAGGAGAGAAGCAGTGGCAAAGAAAGCAGGAGGAACCTGAGGAAGAAGGATGTGAACATACACTTCAGAACAGAGAGTTAGTGATTGACAATACCAAATCAAACAAATATATGCCCTCTGAAAGGTGTAGGATCTTACTTGATGAGAATCCTACACAGAAAACTCCATCATGAACTAAGAGTTGCATGTGAGAGCAAAACATATGTTGCAGCTGAAACAGATCAGAGTGTAACTTCCACCACTCCATCTCATATTGAGATTATTCTCTTGGTTTAAAAATTACAGCCTTCTGCCAAGATAAAGCAGGTATTTCCTGCACTGTGGATTTGTTCTGGCTGATTTCTGATAATTTTTGATTTTTTTATCTATATATTATTGAAAGTCAACATATTTCCTTTTGTGTGTTGCTATTTAGTCATCAATGGTTGAACCTTCTGGGATTTTTGGCAGATTTAATACTTTATGAAATGCATACAAGTAGTGCTTCTCCAGAACAATTACAGATAGTTTTAAATTGAGACTCTCTTTACCTGCTTTAATCAGAGCAAGTTTTGGTGCAGAGTGGCTGATGGGTTCTTTGTGCTTTAGGCTGTAACAGGTGATTCCTCTGCCTTTGGAGTGGATTCAGTCACAGTTGCCCAGGAGCTCATGGGATCTAGAGCTGCTGTGATGGGGTTTGGTGGGGTTTGCCATCCTAAGGAATAGAGGCAGGCTCCTGAACTTTAGGAAGGCAGACTTCAGCTCTTCAGGGGGCTTGTCAGTGGGATGGCCTGGGAGACTGCCCTCAGGGACCAGGGGATGGAGCAGAGCTGGCAGACCTTTAGGAGGGTCTGCTACTGACTGCAAGAGTCAGTGGTCCCCAGGAGTCAGGAACTGGGCAAGGAGGGCAGGAGACTTGCATGGCTGAGTCAAGAAGTGCAGGTCAAACTAAAAGGAGGGAAGTGCAGAGGCAGTGGGAACAGGGATGTGTAACCTGGGAAGAGTATAGGGATGAATTATGATTGTGGAGGGAGGGGATGAGGAAGGCTGAGTGAAGCTGGAACTGAAGCTGGCCAGGGATGCAATGTTCACAGCCCCTCACCAGCAGCAGCCCCAGATCCTCGTGGCAGGGCTGCTGTCCCCCTGTTCCCTGGATGGTTCTGGGCCTGCCCCAGCCTGGCTGCCACACCAGCACCTGAGCTTCCCATGGGCCAGAGCTGGGGCTGGTCCAGCTTCCTCTGGGGTCCTCCCAGACCCCTGTCCTCCTTGTGTCCTCCTTGTGTCCTCCTTGTGTCCTCCTTGTGTCCTCCTTGTGTCCCCTGTGCCACTCAGCTTGATGTCATCTCCCAGTTGCCTGAGGGTGCCTGTTGGATCCCTTAGTGAGGGCAGTGAACAGCCCTGTTCCAGCACAGCCCACCCAGGGAATTCCTGCCTGTTGGATCCCTTAGTGAGGGCAGTGAACAGCCCTGTCCCAGCACAGAGCACAGCCAGGGAATTCCTGCCTGTTGGATACCTTAGTGAGGACAGTGAATAACCCTGTTCCAGCACAGAGCACAGCCAGGGAATTCCTGCCTGTTGGATACCTTAGTGAGGACAGTGAATAACCCTGTTCCAACTGAGCCCACCCAGGGAATTCCTGCCTGTTGGATCCCTTAGTGAGGGCAGTGAATAACCCTGTTCCAGCACAGAGCAGAGCCCACCCAGGGAATTCCTGCCTGTTGGATCCCTTAGTGAGGGCAGTGAATAACCCTGTTCCAGCACAGAGCAGAGCCCACCCAGGGAATTCCTGCCTGTTGGATCCCTTAGTGAGGGCAGTGAATAACCCTGTTCCAGCACAGAGCAGAGCCCACCCAGGGAATTCCTGCCTGTTGGATCCCTTAGTGAGGGCAGTGAACAGCCCTGTCCCAGCACAGAGCACAGCCAGGGAATTCCTGCCTGTTGGATCCCTTAGTGAGGGCAGTGAACAGCCCTGTCCCAGCACAGCCCACCCAGGGAATTCCTGCCTGTTGGATCCCTTAGTGAGGACAGTGAATAACCCTGTTCCAACTGAGCCCACCCAGGGAATTCCTGCCTGTTAGATACCTTAGTGAGGGCAGTGAACAGCCCTGTCCCAGCACAGAGCAGAGCCCACCCAGGGAATTCCTGCCTGTTGGATCCCTTAGTGAGGGCAGTGAATAACCCTGTTCCAACTGAGCCCACCCAGGGAATTCCTGCCTGTTGGATCCCTTAGTGAGGGCAGTGAACAGCCCTGTCCCAGCACAGAGCACAGCCAGGGAATTCCTGCCTGTTGGATCCCTTAGAGAGGACAGTGAATAACCCTGTTCCAGCACAGCCCACCCAGGGAATTCCTGCCTGTTGGATCCCTTAGTGAGGGCAGTGAATAACCCTGTTCCAACTGAGCCCACCCAGGGAATTCCTGCCTGTTGGATCCCTTAGTGAGGGCAGTGAACAGCCCTGTCCCAGCACAGCCCACCCAGGGAATTCCTGCCTGTTGGATCCCTTAGTGAGGGCAGTGAACAGCCCTGTTCCAGCACAGAGCAGAGCCCACCCAGGGAATTCCTGCCTGTTGGATCCCTTAGTGAGGGCAGTGAACAGCCCTGTCCCAGCACAGCCCACCCAGGGAATTCCTGCCTGTTGGATCCCTTAGTGAGGGCAGTGAACAGCCCTGTTCCAGCACAGAGCACAGCCAGGGAATTCCTGCCTGCTGGATACCTTAGTGAGGGCAGTGAACAGCCCTGTTCCAACTGAGCCCACCCAGGGACCCCTCTGGGCCCCCCTGGTCCTTTGGGGCTCTGAGCCATTCCCCAGTGCCCTGAGGCTGCAGCCATCCAGCCACTCCCTCGTGCATCCACCAGTCCAATGGTTCAGAGATGTTCATGGCCCCTGAACCCAGCAGGGAAAGCTGGAAAACTGTTGTTGTATTTCACACTTAATGCAGTATTTACTGAGTGTTTGGCTGGACTGCAGTCATCAAATGTCAGTTTATAAAAGTGAAAAGTTGAATGTGTAAAAGTATGAAAATTCCCTGTCAGATACTCTCAAATTTTGTGTGTGTATGTAGTTGATTTTGAGAATTGTGGAACTGTAGAAAATATGGATATAACCATATAATTTAGATTTAAAGACCCTAGTGGTATAATCAGAGCATTCAAGCATTTCCCACCAAGAAAATTTAAAACATGAGCACAGCTCTGGTCTTAATCTACTTATTCAGAAAAGAGTATAATGATACCTATTTCTTACGTCCAAACTGTTTTAGAACTTGTGCAATGGTTTTTATGCTGATGTACTTTACTGATCTGCTGTTATTTTCAATGTTTCTGACTCCCATTTATATATTTTATCAGATAGTGAAAATGGATTCAAATACTTCCAGATGGCTTCCTGTGGACAAGATAATCATATCAAACTCTGGCTTATTTTGTTTGCAGATTTGTTAGGTTTGTATAGAAATGTTTTTTGGATCTACCAATGTCTTAGGTCTTTAGTGACAATTTAAATCAAAAATCAAATTTGTACTACTGAATTCACAGCCAAACTAACCACAAGTTGAAAGTTTTAATTATTAGCTGGAGAACAGCTAAGGCATTCAGCACTTCGTGATGCTGTGCCATGTAGATTTTATTTAGCAATCTAATTAACAAGTATTGTAAGTAAAGATTTTTTAAAAATTCTACTGTGGCCTTTCAGCAGGTTGATAGGTTAAAACCTCTTAATCTGCCTGGCCAGGGAGCTTTGTTTTCACATTTCAGTAGATCCTGGGCCTTGAATAAGAGCTGGAGAAAAGAATGTTGGCTCCTGTAAAAACTACAATGTAGAGACTAAGTAAATTGCCAAAAATATCTTCAGTGGGTGCTTTTTTGTAATCTCCCTTATAAAAACGTGTGTAAGCATTAATACTGTGTGTGCAGATACACATTTAATTGTCTAAAACCTTGTGAGACATGCTAAGACTACAAAGTGATAAAGTTGGAGATATTAAAAGGGGAAGTTGTCTCCATGATCTTTTTATCCCCTTTTTTGTAATCAGTATGTCACAGTCACATCTTTGGTGGAGCTTCGGGCTTCTTAGAGCAGCTTGTGTTATACCTTGTCAGATATAGCCATGAATAATTTCTGTTTTGTGTTTTCAGGTGCTCAGCTGAAGCACAAATGCACCCTGCAGGGGCACTGTGCCCCCGTGCTGGCCTGTGCCCTCTCCTGGGATGGGCAGCTGGTGGCCTCGGGGTGAGCACGGGCTGGGCAGGCTCAGCTGGGCAGGCTCCTGCTCCCTGTGGAGCACAGGGTGCAAGAGAGTCACACACCTTAAATAGTTCTTACCAATAATTATGGAATAGTTCTGTGACCTCTAGAGCTGTTGAAGTGTCTTTGCAATGTCTGTGTCTTGTGGGAGATTGACTTTGAAGTCTTGGGTTGTGGAAAAAGTTAATGAAACATTTCCTTTTCCTTCTCTGCATCACTTTGATGTCACTGTATTTTTTTCAGGTCTGTGGACAAGCGTGTGATAATCCATGAAACTGTGAGTACAGCACAATACAGGATCATTTCTGGGGTTGTGTTTAACTGTGAGCACTGCTCCTGCAGTGTCACAGCAATGAAAAACACTAAAGAATACAAATTGCACTGAGCCAAATGGCTACTGTGCATGTGGGGGCAGCAGGGGAAGGAGTCTAAGGAAAAATATCTCCTGAGAGCTGATCAATCCTTCTCACCTTCTGTTTACAATGTCAGGATTTGGCAGTTGATTTCTCTGCAGCAGGGTGTTACTCAATCAATCCATGCCTAGGAGTATTACAAGGTTCATACTGAAGGGGAAGGATTTTTTTATTTTCCTAACTTTATCTTAGCTTCCAAAGCACAGAAGACTGTAACTTTTGACATAAAATCAGGAATGGTGAACATAGAAATTCTGTAGTTAGTTATATGTAAAGTGCAAATAGAAGCATAATAAAGAATTCAAGAAAATTTTTATATTAAGCACAATGCCTTTAAAACCTATTGTTTAAGCATTTTCTATAGTAACATTGTTATCTCCTTTATGATTCACCTGTAAGTGATAAATATGCCTTTAATACTTTATAGTATTAAAAATAATAATTTTGCTGAAAATGATGGATGAACAAATTTTAAACTTCTTCAGCTTGCTCTGCACATACTTGTTGTATTGATACAATTTTAAAATTAGCATTAAAGTTTTTCACCAGAATCACTAATACAATACCTGCAAAGTTTTTGGCCCAGTTATTTTAGTTTAGACAGGTATGTAAGATGTCCTCTAGAGTTCAGGAGCCTCAGAAAATTGGAAGATGAAGGAAACCACAGCCTAAATATTCCTTATTACTGTTCATCAGCTTTTGTGGCCTTAGGTTTTTATTAAATGGAACAATAACTTTCTAGTTCTGAAATTCTCCTTTGGATATACTCAAAACCTGCCTGGGCACCTGCTCTAGGTGCTTTGCAGAGGGGTTGGACTGAATGATCTCCAGAGGTCCCCAACCATCCTGTGATTCTGTGGGGGACAGCAGGGACAATAAACCTTTGTGGGAGGAGGGAGATTTCAGCCTTTATTAGGGAACCTTAATCATGTTGGACAGCTCAAAATATTGGAGTGCTGACTGATCAGCTAGTGATTCACAATAATTTTGCTCATCATCTTTCCAACCTGTCTGTACCTGTCAAACAAATGCTATTTTTCATAGGAGGGAAAATCTTTCCATAATAAGTTAAAACTGCCAAAATTCAGGAATTTCATTTTTAAATTAGTATTTCATGGCCAAATACAGAATGGGCCAAATTGGTGTGGTTAATTATTGGTCCAAGTGAAGGCTTGTGAGTCGACCCCCACAATGACCCTTTTGGTCATTTCCAAGACAAGATTTATAGAAGAAATGTCTTTATGCACACAGCCAAGCAGGCAGCCTGGGTTGAATTCAGCCAGGGGTCCCAGCACTCCTCTCCTGTGTGTTCCACACTGAGGGCAGCAATGCCCAGGGCATCAGGCAGGGCCTCAAGCAGGAAAGTCACCTTGTATTTCTGATTCTGCTGCTGAGCAGCTTGGTCAAAGTTGTGGAACTTCTCTGAAGGTACCTTCTGTCACCTTTCAAGATGCAATATTCCCTGTTTTCAAAGGGAGCAAACAAGTGAGGAAACACTTTTTTTATTCTTTAAGATTTAAAATCACAAAAACTTTTTTACAGAGTACTGGCAATACCCTTCATATTTTGTCTCAGCATACAAGGTAAGAAACCAGCACTATTATTCTGTTTCATAAATAAAAGAAATCCTTTTCTAATGAATTTCAGACTTGTTTTTATTTGTAGATATGTTACAACTTGTGCTTTTGCACCACGTAGTCCTTTGCTTGCCACAGGCTCAATGGATAAAACTGTGCACATATGGCAGCTCGACCTGAAGCAACCCTGTGCAGGTCAGTGTGTGAAGTGTTTGAAATCTGTTCTTTTAAATTCAAAACACCTTCTGAAGATGCAGGAATCCCTCATTCTTCCCTGCACTTCATGTGGAACATCAGGATTGTCTGCATGCTTTTTATCTTCTAATAACCTGATTCATGCCCAGAAGAGGTATTCTCTTTTTGTTATTTTGTAAAGAAACAAATACTAGACATATCTTAGTTTTTTTAATTTGGTCTGTCTCTTTTTCTGATATTTGCAATTGCTTATTTTTTGGCATTTAAGAGGTGAATGTTATTGCCAGTGTTGAAGCATTTCTTGGACACCTGTCATTTGTGACGAGTTGAAAATATGCTAATTGTCAATTAGAAATGCACCTTACCAGTTGTTAGAGGGGAAAAACTAATTGTACAAATGACATTAGTGCCATTAATACAGGATAACTAATGGTGCAAGTTACACCAGCACCCTAAGTGTGTGGAACAAAGGTACATTTTGTCTTTTTTCAAAGCACAACAGGAAGTTTGGATTTTGGAGTGCAATCTAAGGATGTGCAAGGTGATTCCAGTGTCTGCTAGCACTTTTCTGCTTGGTTGTTAAATTCAAATTTGACAGAAGTGTAGACATCTAAGAGATTAAATTCCTCTAAACTTTGAAAATTGACAGGTAAAAGGTAAAGCCAAATTGCTGCCCTCCCTCACAAAAGAATCTCTAAGAAGCATTTGTTTTCTTAGTGGAAGAATGTACAGTACTGAGAACACTTGTAAACAGGATCTATTCATGACATTGTTTCTCTGAACTGAGAATTTCATTGTTGTTTGCTTTTGGGGGGTTGTGATGAGGGGTTTTTTTGTGGGGGAGGAAGGATAATGTTGTTTGTTTTTAATTTGGGTTTGTTTTGTTTTTTAACTCTTTCATTTTCCAAGGAGGCGCTGTAGAAAATGAGTCAAAGGTGGCTATTGAGGACTGGTCAGAGGATGATGTTTCAGCCTGGCTCTGTGCTCAGGATTTAGCAGACTTTGTTGGACTTTTCAAAATGAATAATATTGATGGCAAGGAACTACTGAATCTTACTAAGGAAAGTCTTGCTAATGAATTAAAAATAGGTAAGTGTATTGAAATCCAAATAGTTTTTAATCTCTAGAGTACTTTGAAATGTTGGAATGTAAGCAAGTTAGGAGTTCCATACATGGATTCTTCCCCCCTGAAATGCCTTTGTTATTTCATTTCCAGGGCTGTTAAAAACCCCTTATTTTACATTGTCTACAGTATTCCTTTTTTTGTGTGTGTTTGCTCACACCTGGTGACATACAATGCACTTCCACTAATGGTACTGTTAAATGGTCTTACCTGATTTTGTTTCTATTTTCCTTGTTTGGTCTTGTATTATGAAGCCGTGGAAAAGGAATTGCAGCTTTTCTCTATAATTCCTGTTTCTCACTTTGGTAAATAGGGTTATCTGTAGTTTTTCCTGTCAGTCTGCAGAGTGCAATGTTTGGAATTGTGGGTGGTCACCAGCCTTGAATTGAGCAGTGAAATTCCTGTGTGCATTTGATGATGACTTGGTAAGGACCAAGCAAAGCTTGCCTGGCTCAGACAGTGTCTGATACCTCAGGGTCATCCCCTGTGCTATTGCTTTATTGCAAAGCTGTGATTACATTTTAGAAGGAATCAAAAGCAAGCACCATGTAAGTCATGATTCCACAGTGGTCATTATGAAATGATTTAAAATAGTGACCTGCACTGGAACTTTGGAAATGCAAGTTCTCTATTACTTTTGATGGCCAGATTCAGGTGTAAATTAGGTGTTAATACATTTGTTAAAGTGAGGTCAAGTATGACAAAAGCCTGAATGAGGTAAGAAACCTATGAAAAAGTACAATTGGATATTTTTTGTGTTAGAAAGACTGCTCCCTTCCTTTTTGTGTGTGTGGGATTGGTCCATCTTGGATCATACTATCCTAGAAATAACAGAAATGCTGGGAACCTGTCAGGAATTGTCATCCATGAAAGGCACTTGGCTTCCTCAGTTTATGCAAACATTTTCCTTATCATTGAAGTAGCATAAAACTTTGTTGCAGCAGTTGGCAGCTGAGGCTAATCAGATAATGCTGACTAGAAAGTCCTGTGAGAATTGAATGTAGTGTGACTTGCTACAAAGAGAGTTCTCTGTGGGGAGAAGGTATAGAAAGGTATAGAAATTATGGCCTCATATATCTGACTTTAAAAATTACTCTTTATCTGCCATAGCTCAAGCATTTACAAAGTAGGAAAATAGTATTTGCCTAAAATGAACAACATTTTTTGTGTTATTCATATTCCTGTTTAACTAAATTTTAGATGTCCGCCACCATACAAATGCTTGAATGAGCATATTCTTTCTCTCCTTGACCTGTTTTCTTTCCTCTGAGACTGGGATGTAAGATCTTGGCAAAGACCTCTAGAAGTTTTTCAGTCTTTGCAGTTTGGAGGACATCAGTGCTCTTGACACACCACAGGCTCAGGCCCCTTTCACAGTGCCTGTGTGGGCCCAGGCAGGGCTGTGCAGCAGGTGCAGGGGGTCACAGGAGCACAGGTGGGTCACAGGAGCACAGGTGGCTCACAGGTGGCTCACAGGAGCACAGGTGGCTCACAGGAGCACAGGTGGCTCACAGGAGCACAGGTGGATCACAGGTGGGTCCCAGGAGCACAGGTGGATCACAGGAGCACAGGTGGATCACAGGAGCACAGGTGGCTCACAGGTGGCTCACAGGTGGCTCACAGGTGGCTCACAGGTGGATCACAGGAGCACAGATGGATCACAGGTGGCTCACAGGTGGATCACAGGAGCACAGATGGATCACAGGTGGCTCACAGATGCTGTGAGTGCCAGCGTGCAGGTGCAGGGAGATCTGTCTGTGGAGGGCACAGCTGCAGCCTCCCATGGCCCCACTGTGCCCCGTGCCAAGGCAGCCCCAGGTCCCGTGCAGCAGGGCAAGGGCACTGCCAGCCCTGCTCTGCAGGATGCTGCACTGGCACTGCCAGCCCTGCTCTGCAGCACTGCTGCACTGGCACTGCCAGCCCTGCTCTGCAGGATGCTGCACTGGCATTGCCAGCCCTGCTCTGCAGGATGCTGCACTGGCACTGCCAGCCCTGCTCTGCAGATGCTGCACTGGCACCACCAAAGCTCCTGTGGCACAGCAGAGAGCCCCTGGCAGAGCTGACTGCAGTGGCAGCCAGGGCTGGCTGCAGGCCCTGGTTTGGGGTGGTGAGATGGAGCCTTGTCTCCTGTAGGTGCTGACTGTTGCAGTACCTGACCTTGCCTGCTGTGCTGTCCACTTCATGTACAAACCATTTTCAGAGTCTCTAGGCCTGCGCAGCAAAGTTCTCCAGAAAATTGAAGAACTGAGGAAGACAACGAGCTCGGCTTCTGTTCCTGATGAGTTCCTGTGTCCTATAACGAGAGAGCTCATGAAAGATCCTGTCATTGCCACAGGTATGTCTCCACATGACATGGGCTACAGCTAATTACTTGAGGGTAAAGATAGGCCCATTTTTGTATTCCCACACCTATTTAACAGCAGACCCAGAAAGATAAACTATTCTAAATAGCTGTTGCAACAAACCAGAATTGTGATAAACGTTTCACTTGCTGAATTACAGCTCTGATATGGAGAAAAATACTCTATCAAGCAACTTCTTCCTTTTCTTAATGTGCCTCCCTTTATGTGCCTTTGTAAATATAATTACAAGCCTAATTACAGTGTTGGCTCAGTAAATGCAAAATGGAATTGTGCATTCAGTGGGGCAAAAAGGAAACAAACAAATCAAACCAGCCCTGCACAAAAAAACCCAAAAAACCCCCAAAAAACCCCAGGCTCATTTCTATGCTTAGCACACCATCTGTAGGGCACTTAAAAATTTGTACAGAATGAGACTCCTATAAGTGCAGCAGCCATTGGAATTGTGATATGTCAGCAGCATAAGATGTTACATAGTTAAAACATTTTCTGAAGAACTATTGTTTTGTAGTTCTGTTCTTGCAGGGAGAGGGAAGGGTAGGCACAGAAACATCAGATCAGTGTATTTTATTTTTTTGTTGCTCTGTGAACAGTAACTAACTTCCTCCAGTTCTGAGGTATTAGGCAGACTTCTGGGAATTAAAATGGCCAAAATATGAAGACATTTGCTAACTGCTGGAGTGATAGCTGCTTTATTCAATAAGGAGTAAGGAGACAAGAGGAGGGGCATAGGGCCCAGGCTTGTCTTCTACCACAGATATTCCTGGGTGACTGACACTTAGCTGGGGCCTAATTTTTGCTCTTTAAGGATCAGATGGTTCAGCTACAAACTCTAAGAGCCAAAGTCCTGACCTGGGAAGGTGGGGAGGGCTGGAAGCTCAGGGCTGGGTCAGCCAGGTGGACAAGGCCCCTGTTCAGCAAAGCAGAAGGCTTTGGCTGTGTTGGCAGTTGATGGTAATGAGCTTTTACTTCACATTATGGATCATTCAAACTGAAAAGAAAGTCCTATTTAACTTGTGCATAATGTATTTTGGTGCTTTGCAGGCAGAGACAGATCTATGAAACCAGCCAGAAGTGTTTATATCCACAGTAAAGATTTCACATACAGTGTACTTATTCTAGATCTCAATTTTCCTCTTTGCACGTATTTATTTCCTTACTTCCCTTTTCCATTTAAACAGCTAACATCTGCACAGTGCCCCGTGCCCAAGCCTCTGTATCATGAGCTTTTGTTGATGGTTTCTTTGCAGATGGCTACTCCTATGAAAGGGAAGCAATGGAAAACTGGATCAGCCACAGACGATCCAGTCCCATGACCAATCTTCCTCTCCACTCTCTTACGCTCACACCAAACAGAACACTAAAAATGGCCATTAGTCGCTGGCTAGAGACTCAGCAGAAATAGTTCAACCACTTAATTTTGAAGTTGTTTGTTAAAATTAATTGAAATTTTACGCAGCTGGAGGAATGAATGGTGTCAGAAACAAATGGAAAGCAAAACTTGTGTTTCTCTTCTATCTGTGGCTGGTTCAACCTTCACTGGTGGAAGCTCCCAGAACAACTTTTAAGTTCCTGGGAGTTCTACTTTGTGGTATTTCTGTTTAAGAATCAAGTACTCAAACTCAGTTTTTCAAATAAAATTTTCTTATAATTTTTACTACATTTATGAGTTTTGAGTCTTCATCTTGCCAAGTCAGTCTTTCAGAAGGTAAGAAATAGCAAAGTACAGGATCTGTATTTCTTTTTCTACTCTAAAAACCCAAAATGTGTCTTTCTCTGTTCCCCATTACTGGACACGTAGTTGGAAAAGCTGGGAGAGAGTTTCTCCTGTGACCATCAGGGACTGCATCTCATCCCACAGGTATATTAATAATCTTTATTTTGTATGGAAAGAGTACAGTAGCTGTGCAAAAATAGAACTACAGGACAAGACTAATATGGGACTTGTACAAAATATCAAAGAAACAGAAAACAATAAATATGCTAAAGTGTAATGATACAAACTGCAAACGGATGTGTAGAGCTGGGTACAGCTGTTTACAATGTACACAGAACACTGGAATCAAGCATGATGGGAAGAATATAAAGCTGAGCACTCCAACTGAATTGCACTCATAGGAATGTCACTGCAGCAGTTCAGTTTCAGTATGTTCTTGCCAATAAAAATCCTCATTTCCTTAAAAAACCAACGTCTCAACTTCATCCTGTCATGCAACTGCACATACGCCGTTCCTCACTTTCAGGTTTCACTCCATCCCTTCCTTGGGTTTCCCATAAAAACATTTACTAAGCATTTAGTTGTTGTACCTTTCACAAATAAACAATAAATCATTTTGCTTTAAGATAGCACCCAAAGGTGATTAGATACCCTACATAAAGTGCGATTATTGTTAATAGGCCATAATAGTGTGTTCTTCAGTGCAATAACCAATATGGTCAAAGCCTCCCAATACACATGCAAATGTCACTCATTTTATTTAATTTCTTCTATTTACTAAAAATAGTTTTATTTACACATCAAAGCATAGCTGCTTATAGTTTGCTCATACACAAATTATTTATGCTTCCTAAATGTACATCATGCAACCCAAATTAGATCCCACTAGAAAAGTGATAAAATAATTTGATTTGAAAAAGATGCATGCATGTACAGATCTGAGTATTCTGCAGCAGATTCTCGCCCTTAGCGCTGCTGTGAGACATCAGCACGGAAGCATTTGAGAGGCACGAGGACATGGGTGAGATGCAAGAGAACCAAAAGCCAAGGCTGAAGCCGTATGTGAAAGGAAAGGCTCATTAATGGTAACGTGTGACAGAAAGGATTTCTCTGCTGGAGCTCCTAGGCCAACCTAATTCCGTCTTTCTACACTAATTTGTTATTCCAGTTGCTGTCACTGCCTGTGAGGGCAGGGACAGTTGGAAGTGGTTGTATCCCATTACAGACTGCTCCCTGGGCCCAGCCATGCCGAGGCAGGCAGTGCTTTGGAGAGCAGTCAGACCCTGTGGTGCTGTGAGCCCAGGCTGCCCTGTCCCTGCACAGACCGTATTTACACATTGGATTCAATGAACGATCGCTTTGGTTTTGCCGTGCTGACGTGACTGAGGTGGCTGTCCTGAGTGCTGTGGGGTGCCTGGGGTGGCACTTTGGCTGCACCTTGGCTGAGGGATCTGCTGTCTGTGCAGTGGGGAGGGGTTTGGCACGTCAGCTCCTCACGCTCTTTTGCTTGCACGCCGCCCTGGCTGCCGTCCCCAGGGGCTGCACCTGGAGAGGCTCCCTTAGCTGAGAAGTGTTTCACTGAGAACTGCTCCAGGCTGGAGGGCTGAATGCCTGCAGAAGCAACGTTTGTGGATAATCCATCAGCTGCCTGAGAGTGCCAAGTGCGACTAGACTGTGTGTTCTGCTGCTGAAACCTTGCAGTCTTGTCCATGATTCCCATGAACGGGGTGCTGCGAGCTCGGTGCTCGGTGCCCTGAGCCTGGCTGATGCTGGGCTCCTTGAGTCGAACATCTGGGCCCAGCCCCTTAACACTGCCTGACAAACTGCTGGCTGAAGTGAAGCTGCTGGATGAGCTGGCAAGAATGACACTACTGGATGGAGAGGCAGAAGAGCCACCGCTGGGTACAGGGCTTTGCTGCCTTGAGTCACTGAAATTTACTGGAGCAGAGGCTGTTGATGTGTCACCAGGTTTAGATTTACAAGCAAAAGAACGAGAAGAGAGAGTCTCATGATGCTGTGGATGTGAACGCTGGCTGGACACAAACTTCTCATTGTGCAGTTCAGCAGTGGGATCTGTGGAAATGCTTCCAGATGAAAAGATGTTTGTCTCATCCCCCTGTTGACTTCCACAGTGCCGGATGGGCAAGGGACTGTGGGGAAGATGCTGCAAAGATGATTGTGGCTTGGTGCTACATTGACTGCCTCCTGGTTTAGATCCAGGCTGGATGGAGCTCAGATGCTGATTCGTTTTTACAATCTGTGCCTGCTTTGTTGGCTGCATAATCAAACCTGGCTCTCTCAGGTACTTGTTGCTTGTTCTGCTTTGAGGGGACACACACTGAGCTTTCTGAACACCTTCTTGAAGGGTCCTGCTAAATAACGAAGCAGCAGAGGAACATTGCAGCCTTTGTGGAGGAGAAACAGATTCACTGGGGTGTGGCAGGTCATCTTCCCCATCTTGAAGATTAAAATTATCGTTCACACCTGATACAATTCCTTCCTCCTCGTTATCAGAATTGCTGGTTTGTTCAAGCAGCTGTGGACACTGATGCTTCTGCTGCTGTGTTCTCTGGAACTGTTTGCACTCCTCTTCCACCCGAGCCAAGAGCCGTTTTATCTCCTGATTGCTGGGGCATATCTGAGCGGCTTCCCGTAGGTCAGAGAGAGCAGCAAGTAGTTTTCTGTTTAGGAACAAATATGTAAACAATGAAAACTGGGGCAAATCTGTGTCCCAGCATTGCCTACTACTAATCTACCTCCACCCTTTTAGCAAAATGTCCTGATTTGTTGCTTCCTGCTGCAGGTGGTGACAAATTACAATTGGAAATTCTCCACCTCAGGAAATTCTCAACTAAGGTGGAAGCACAGACCCAACCCTGAATGCTTCCCTAAAGTATCCTGATACCCCATGCGGGCAGGCAGGAGAACTCTCTGCTGGGAACAGCAGGAACTGACAATTTGTCTCACAAGCTCTTCCACAGTTACCTCTAGAGTAGGGAACCTGCTGAACTCTGCTTCATGACCATTTACTGATGTTTAGAAAAGATATGGTGAATCAAAAAGGCACCTCTTCCTGTACTTCAGCTACACCACCACAGCTTGTTATTCTTTCAACCTAAAGAGATAGTTCCTCCTCTCTCCCCTTATTTTTGTCTTCAACTGCTAACGATTCATCATATTATTTCCTATCAAAGTAGCCAGTAATAAACTGCAAGCTTGGCAATAAATAATGAAGTGCTGGAATTGGGTGGCACACTGCTGGTCACATTCTGCTGAGTCATGTGGAGCAGCAGACCTATTCACTGTTACATTTGAAATAATCCCTCTTCATATGAATTTGTTACTTTCTTGACTGCCTTATAAGTACTTACAGCTATTCAGTATCGCTGTTTGGATGTGGTTGGCTTCATCTGATAAGAGAGACCCAGTACAGATGTAAAGTGCACTAAAAAATATCTTTTTCTTTGCAAATTTGAATGCAACTAGCAGAAAAGAACAAGTTATTAAAAATGGCAAGTTAAAAAAAAAAATCTCTGCAGTACCTACTGTTCCTCTTGGCTCTTGCTCTGGCATAATAGGCTTCATAACACTTAGGCTTCAGATCCAAGGCTTTGGTAGCAAACTCTTCAGCCATTCCAAAATCCTAGCAAAGGAATCAAACACACCATTACACAGTGCCAGCCAAAGCAAGCTGCCAGTGCGGGTCACGCTCTGGCTCCAGGAGGCAGAGGCTCCTGCCCCAGCCTGCAAGTGCAGCTATCAAAGCACACATGGGCACAGCCCTGGCACCTGGCTGTGCTGGCTGATAACAAAGGTAGCAGTGTTTGCATTCAGTCTTTTAAAAGCACCAGAGAAATCCAGGAGTTCATCATTCCACAGTAACTGCACGATGTGAGAACAGCTGTAAGAGATCCCCCACGACAACACGCCCTCATCTCATAAGCCACCCTTTCATTGACATGATAAAGCCCAAGATCAGGATATAGTGAAAAGGATTCTAAAATAGCACAGACAGATGTCCACATACAACCCAGCAATGCAGTAGGATGCAAGTCTCAGATTCCCAATGCTAGAGAGGCAGCAGACTATCAGCAAGAGCTTACGTTTGTTTTGCGGCGACATCGTGACAAGTTCAGGTATAATGAAACTCTCAGCTCAGTGAAGGCTTTCATTTCCTCACCAAACCCTTCCCTTGGGAACTTCCTCAGTGCATACTGATAGCGCTGTGCTGCTTCCCTCATCTTGCCTTTCTGCAAATTTTAGGGAACAAGAAGTTTTTCACAAACGTCCAATATTGCAATACTGTCCAAAAAGCATATTTATATTTGACATCTACCAAGAGATGCCCTTCAAGCAGAAAACACAGAGAGAGATTTTCTAATAAATATACACAGTATGAACTACACTGTCAGAAAAGCACAGGGAGAGCCTGCATATTAATTAGAGTTTGTGTCCCTTTCTGAACTCAAATGTTTAATGGTATTTGACAAGGATAATATTTGCACTAATATGTACTACTACTAGTACCAGAAAAAAATCATAGAATCTGATATAGTACTATTCTGTTTTAAACAGTTAGATTATATAACTGAAAAGGAGGCATAAAGGCATTCAATCTACCTTCAGACAGAAGTCCAATGTTCTGCTGCCAGAAAAAAAGAAAAATCCACCTACTTTATAGAGTGTATTTCCTTCGTCCATCAGTTTCTGCAGAAGAATCAGGAGAATATCGGGTTTGGAGGTGGCCATTGCCCACGCTGCATTTCCTGCAAGTTAAATTTCAAGGCTCTCTGACAAAAGGGAAGAAAGTATGTTCCTGCTGTCTACCACAGTAGAAAGCCTGGTCCTACTTCAGTATATATTCCTGAATGGAACCAATATTACTGTTATCATCATAATTAGGGTGTACTCATTTAAAATGCATCCATGGCACCCCCTGGACAGCAGCCAGGTATTAATGGTCTGATACATTTCACCTCTGTGAAGGAATGGATAGAAGTCACAATTAAATTCAGGCCTAAGAAAGAACCTGTATTTGATCCCACTTACTACCCAAATAATATGAAATAGTGATTCAAATGTACTAAATATTCAGCAATTATCACATACACAAGTGCATCATGTACTTGCCTACTGGCAATACCTAACTTACATTTCTTTGGCCTACCCTTTGCAAAAATACACAGTTCTATAGTTTATTAGAAGAATGTTATTTAAAAGTAAAGCTTCCTACTCTAAATCATTAGTAGCGCCACAATTATGTATCAGTAATAGCACAATCACCATTTTCTTGTCTCAAGGCAATATATTAAGGCAGAGTAACCATATACAGTGAGTCCTCCAGACCTCACCATCAGCACACATCAGTGAAGGAGCAGAATAAAAGTCCTTGCGTTTCCTAACTTCTAAAGTGAGTCTTGTGTGTCTGCCTTACAGGAGATTGTTTATCTTAGGTGGGCATCTACAAACCAGACAGCCTGCAAAAATCCAGTGCTTTATTCCATCTACTTTACAGAAATAGCTAATTCTGGCAGGGCAGAACCCAGCTGTCTGTCACGGGGCAGGGCAGTTCACTAACCCAGCTTGGCTCCCTTTCTCAGCAGCGTGACCACGACGGAGGTGTTGCGGCAGCCGATGGCTCTGTCCAGCGGCCTCATGCCGCTGTGGTCCACGTGCTCAATCATTGCTCCTTTCTCCACCAAATACTGCACCTGGGACAGGAAATGAAACATGCCTTGGAACACGGCGTTTGGTACCAAAGGCAGACCAAGGAAATATTTAAGGTACCATGTAACCTTCTTTGAAACACACTGAGCATATGCTGCTGAGCAGAGCACAGCCATCTAAAACCCCCCAAAGGCAGCACAGGCAGGCTGGAGGGAAGCAGCAGTTCTTTCCCAAAACCATTACTTGCTCAAGTGCCACCAGCAGTGATCTTGTAAGGGAAGAGGCACCAACAGCCCTGCCCATGGACAAGCCCCATGACCCACAGCCACGGGCCTGCACAAGGAGCTCTTCACTGGCACCGTCCCTCTCCCAGCCTGGCCAGTAGCTGAGCACACACCTACTGAAGGGCCTAGGCAGGGAGATGGGAGCTGGCACCACTGCAGGACAATGACCTCCAGCAAATCCAGGGACAGGAAGGAGCCTGGAAACCCCTCATTCTCCAGCAGAGCCTCCAGCACCCAGTGTCATGGGCAAAAACACAGTGTCTGAAAACTACCAAAGCCGCTATGGAACCCGAGGACTTACTCACAATTTCAAGTTAATTCAGACAAAGGCTGAATGGGACAACATGCCATAGTGAGTTACATGCCACAGCAGCAGCTGAAACACACCTTGTGTATGCAAGCTGCAGAAACACAGATGTGAGTGAGTGTGAGAGGCTGCGTGTGCTGCTCTGTCTAGTTCCTTGCTGACCTCTGGGATCTGTCCACAGTGCACACAGAGCTGAGTGTGCCCTTCCTCTTCTTACACCTCTTCTTGGGGTATTTTGTCTACAAAGGTATCAACTGATCAGGACCCTGAGAAGGGACCTCTGTGGGTTTGCAGCATAATTCTGGGCTTCTACCTATCTAGAAAATGCTTTCCTGAGCAAACATTTTCACTGCAGTCAAGATGAGAGCAGTGTAATCCTCTTGGCTACTTCCTCAAATTTCCTATTTTGGTAGGGAATATTTTTTATAAATCCTAAATTTTTCTAACTTTTTCTCGAATGTTATGTTTTGTTATACTTACAATATCAGCATCCCCATAAAAAGCTGCCAAGTCTAGGGGTGTTCGTCCATTTTTGTCTGTCTGATCAGTTGCTGCACCTTTCTCTACTAAATACTGAACTACTTCCTTGTGGCCTTTCAGACATGCCCAGCTCAGAGCTGTCAGTCCTTCCTTGTCCAGAGATGAAACAGTTGCACCTGTAAAATTAATATGAACTTTGTTGTGAAGATTCTCTGTTTAAATGGAAAAATTCCTGAACTCACCCAGATGCAATCCCTGGTGCAGCTGTAATCTGCTATTTATTCTCTACCTTCAGAAAGGAGAAATTCCACAGTGCTCAGATGTCCTTCACAAGAAGCCACCATCAGTGGTGTCCGGCCTTGCTTATCACTTAAGTTCACATCAGCCCCATGTTCCACTAGAAGTTTAGCAATCTGAAACAGAAAATAGCAATTGAAAAATACATTCCTTGCACCAGAGGGGGTTTAGATTGGATATTAGGAGAATTTCTTAGAAAGTGCTGTCCAGCCCTGGCACAGGGGCAGGGGCGGAATCCCCACGTGGGTGTGACCCTTCAGGACATGGGTGACTGGTGGCCTTGGCAGTCCTGGGGAGCAACTGGCCTCGATGGTCTTGGAGGGCTTTTCCAATCTTACCAACTCCATGAGTTTATTAAATTGGGAGATTGAGATTTCAGCCATTATATGAACTTTTAACAAAGAGGACTAAGGTGGTATTTATGGCAACCACAGAGAAGTTCCATGTAGCTCAAGCCCTGACTGCAGTTCAAGGCCTTCTCCTGACAGGAGAGGCCAGCCTGAGGAAGGCTTCTGAATCCAAGGTTCTCTCTCTGCACAGCAGCACTACAAAAGGTCTGAAATCACCTCCGATCTTGGTCTAGGAAATAAAATATTTTAAACTCACATTTATTTTTCAGGTATACTATAACTAAGACTGTCGTGACCCCAATGTGCTTTTTAAGTTACTGCCAGGGATTCAGAGGGTTTGGAAGGGAAGTTTGTGGAGCAGAGGCAAACAGCACAGGGCAGTGACAGCAGGGCCGGGGGGCAGAGCCAGACCTGGCGGTGGCCGCGCCGGGCGGCGCAGAGCAGCGGGGCCGCGCCTCTCCTGCCCGCGGTGCCGACGGCCGCGCCGTGCGCCAGGAGCAGCCTGCACACCTCGGCCTTGCCTCGTCCCGCGGCGGCTGTGAGGGCTGCAGAGACACCGGTCAGCGCGGGGGACCCGGGCACACCGCAGCACTGAGTGCGACCGAATCCCCACGCTTTCAGCTTTTCCCTGTGACACTTACTGAAAGCTGAAAAGAACGAAAAAAGAAAATACTTCCCCCATCAAAAATTTTCCCCCTCTTCTATTTTGCTCATATTGTGTTTTAAACAGAACTTGAAATTTAAATTTTGTTGTTTGTATTGAAGCCTCACCAGTCATGCCAACAAGTATTAAAAGATGAGTTAACGTGTGATTTATGCAAGAATCAGCAAAGGCCTTGCTCCTCCAGCTTCTAAAGCCTAGTAACTTCACTTTCTTCTAAGAAGTGATTTTATAATTTTCAAACACAGTCAAATAGAATTTTTTTAAAATTCCAATGAATGCTGAAAGTAAAGGAAATTTCAAACACTAGAGGAAGAAGTATTTTTTTCTTTTTTAGCACTTTTCTTACCCATTCCCTCCTCAGTTGATGAAACTGCACTGTGTAACTGTTCTAACAACTGTTTAGAGCTGAACAACTGGAAAGTAACTGTTATGGATATCAATATTACATGCAAAAGAGTTGAGTCTTGTTCAAAAATCCCCCTTTTTAGGGAGCTCACTTCCTCAGTGAGTGAAGATTCCCAGGATTTCAATAAAAAATACTGACAGGAAAATATTGAAGAACAGAATTAATTTAGAAACAGATATATGGCTTTTGGAATTGGCTGGATTTGCAACAAGGGTTTTGTAGACGTGTAGGAGCAAAGCACATCTGCTGCTCCAGGATGTGAGAGGCCACTGAGCATCACCCAGAGCTGCTTCCATGGGATGGAGGAGCCACCCACAAGGCACAGCAGGAACTCAGTGCAGGCAGTACAGGCTGCCTCAAAAATGACATTTGGCCTTGCCCAGATGCCCCAAGGCAGCCTCCACTGCTAATCAGAACCATAGAGGCTATGGCCCAGCATCTCCTGAAAACTAATGATATTTAAACAAAGCCTCTCAGACAGAGAATCCCATAAAATTCCACACTAAAACTTAAGCACTGTATTTCCACAATTTTCCATTTAGTTAAAAAGTCAGTAATTTACAGTAATTTTAATATAAATAGTCCTTCAATACTTGAGATGCATAGATTCAGTAAGTTAAAACCATACTTATAAACTGCATTTTATTATTAAATCTGGTATTTTCCATTATTTTTATTATGGAGAATTAAATCTAAAAAGTAAGATTAAAAACTCTTTATTCTTAACTAGCAATGCTAATTATGAAACACACAAGAAGGGCAATACCTGTTTCTCCCCACAAGGCATCAGTGTCATTGATGTCCATGTCATGGTCCTTTCCAACTGTCAGGATGTAATGAACCACCTGCCAAAAGCAAGGAGCAGAGGTGGGCTGAGCACAAGGGCATCAGCTGGCACTCACATGACACAAGGGAGAAAAAGATGTGAAACAGAGTGCTGATCTCTCAAGGCACATAATCAATAGAAAAGAAAATCAGTATTACCCAAAACAAATTCAGTAGGACTTTAGCATGACTTTAAGACAAGTGAATGTTATTGAAAACAATTTTAAAAAAGCCCAGTGCTCTTCTGTGAATTTGTTGTTTGGCATGACTATGATTTAATTAGTTCCCATGTGGCCTATATAGAACAGAATAATCAAAATAAACAATGGCAAAAATAAACCCTTCCAGTTCAGTGAGGAAACTCCAGATCATCTAAAACAAGAGAGCACAAATGAGAATATTTGCATACATTTTGTAAAATGGTGATACCTAGGTTTTTCCTTCCACATTGCTTATACCTTATCTGTTTTTCTAAATTTCTTCCCAGAATGGTCTAAGCACATGTCAATAAATGGTAATTTTTAAAGCTGAAATGAGCTTTAAATTAAGTTTTGCTGTGTTTCTACAATATTTAGGAAATCTGTGTTTTGAAACCACCTGCTAAAAGATCATTAAATGAAAAAGTTTTCTCATGACTGTTTTAAATAGATTTTCTAATGGGGCACATGGTCACTGAGGCTGCAGTCAACAGGTGAGGGAGGAGAATCATACTAACACAGTTTGGGATGCTAGAGGAGAAAACAAAGGCAGGAAAGGAGAAAGGATGTGTGTGCTGGCTGCCTGAAAACTGTTGTATACAATGTATGGAAAATCCTAGGATTGAAAATGCTAGGACATAATTTATTACAATTCATGATCTTCTTTTCAGCTAAGAATACAGCTTCTGTCTTTAAAAATACAGAAAGATGGACATTTTTCAGGTATGTATTTATGACTAATGTGATCTCCTTTGTTGATATTCAGGAGTTGACTGCTTTCATTTAATCAGTGGACAGCAAACAAGAACTCTCATGGGAGTAGAGGAATGATCCCTTTATCCAAGTTAACCATAGCTCAGAATCCTCAAGTTTATACTGTAAGACAGCAATGGCTTATTTACCATATAATAAATTAACTGCACATAGATATTTCTGTATTTGGATCATCTAAACAACTTCGAAGATCAGACTCTTTATCTTAGAGCAACTTAAAGCTAGATTTAAAAAAGCAAATATTGAAACAGCTTTATTGAAGAGATTTTGTTTCCATTTTGGCACTCACTTACTACATAACTAAGTCCTCTTGCATAGTTGATCTTCATCCATATCTTTACTTACCCATTACTTTTCTATCAAGTAACAGTTGATAAGAAAACAGTTTGTTTTCCCTATCAACAGAAGACATACTTGTATTACCTAAATATCTAAAGCATTTTTAGTACTTCTTCTGTGTTTATTTTTAACACATACATTTATTTTTAGTGTTCCTTCCCAAATTTCTGTCTAAAGTGACACTGAGCTGAAGTCTCTAAGTTGCCATGTGCATCAAGCTAAAAACTGAAGCCTGTGTGATTGCAGGCAATGAAAAATTGGAAGAAAAAAATCAACCCGAAGTAGAAACACTTGGGTGGATCAGTGATACAGAAAGTCATCACCACCACTAGAGATTTAGGACTAGTTCCAAGGACAGGGAGGACAAAGTGGACAGAAAATTACAAATAAACAAATCCTGAAGCAAACTGAATTATCAGCTACTCAGCTAGAGCATTTAAACCAGCTGCTAATACATACTACAATAAATGTCAGAAGTGTCAGCAATTCCTCCCAAGCCTCTTTCAGCAGTGCCAGCCAGCCCTGGCAGTGCCAGCCAGCCCTGGCAGCATCCCCACGCACCTGGCAGTGCCCCATGCTGGCGGCCGCGGTCAGCGCCCGCTGCAGCGCCTGGCGCCTCCTGGGCACGGCCTGCTCGGGGCACGGCGCCAGCCAGGGCAGGCCCAGCAGGAACTCCAGGATGCCACAGTGCCCTCGCAGGGCGCTGTGCACCAAAGCACACTGGCCCTTCTTGTCTGCGAGGTCGGCCTGAGGGGAGAAAAGGCAACACCCGAGGTTAGGAGATGCAGCAAAAGGAGAGGAGAGGAGAGGAGAGGAGAGGAGAGGAGAGGAGAGGAGAGGAGAGGAGAGGAGAGGAGAGGAGAGGAGAGGAGAGGAGAGGAGAGGAGAGGAGAGGAGAGGAGAGGAGAGGAGAGGAGAGGAGAGGAGAGGAGAGGAGAGGAGAGGAGAGGAGAGGAGAGGAGAGGAGAGGAGAGGAGAGGAGAGGAGAGGAGAGAGGAGAGGAGATGCTTCGGGGCACATGGGGAGAGCAGCTCCCACTCCTGACTTCCAGACGAGGGGACAGCTGGGGAATTACAGCCCCAACAGCCTCACCTGAGCAGCTGGGAAGCTGATGAAAAAACTAGTCCCAGAGAGCACTGCCAAACACAGGCAGCACAAGGTGAGCAGGAGCAGTCAGCCCGGGCTTGCCAAGGGGAGATGGTGCTCAGCCTGCTGGACAGCCAGCGGCTCTGAGGGGACCAAGGGGTGGGTAAGGAGAGCAGGGGATGCCCCTGACCTCGACTTCAGAGGGCCCCAACACTCTGTTGGTAACAGGCACTGACAGGCTGCTGACAACAGGCCCTGACAGGGCCCAGTGAGGGGCTCCCAAACCTGCCTGAAGGGCGGTGCCACAGGGCCGTGAGTGCCAAATGTGTCACCAAGGCTGGCTCACCCCGCAGCCCATGCTTCATAACTATGCACTTAAGTAATCAATAACAGCTTTTTTAGGCCTTTGTATGACTCTTCTGGCTGCAGGCCTGGCAATCTTTGTGCAGCAGCTTACCTTTGCACCTTTTCTGCACAGCAGTGACACGATGTTCATGTGACCTGCAGCGGCTGCGTAACTGAGGGCTGTCATCCCGTTTTCTGAAGTTCCATCAATAGCAGCTCCAAACTCGAGTAAAAGAGTGACCACCTCTTCATGTCCAAGGTGTGACTGAACACACAGCACTGGAGCATTATTCAGTACTTCAGTTCTGTAATTCACATTTGCTCCTGCCAAAATCAGCAGCCGACTCACCTAAAATTTAATTTAAACAAAACAACGTTTTCCTCAGATTTGTCTGAATTTGATATCTTGATCAGGTACTCATTTGTTACGCCCTAATTTTGATGCAGATTTTATTGGCAGACATCGACTTTAACACACATATAGCAATACACCAGTTTCAAATCTTCTCTTGGTAAATATATTATTGTATTACTGAGCACTGCACTCCCAAGAGAAGACCTGCCTCTGCCCTGAAACTCACTACTCTCATCACAATTGCATGTGTGCCTTGCTGCTACTCTGCAACTACCTCCATTAAGAGAACCAGACGGATAAAAAGAAAATCTCAAAAAAAATGGCCAGAGCACGCACATGTGTGTTTATGTACACACAAATTTCCAGTTAAAAGCCCTAGCAGTTGGCTCAAATTCCAACTGACTGACTTGGATTTTGCCATCCATCATCTGGGGATTCAAATAACAGTGTAAAGTTGTGGAGTTTAAATCCCTTCCTGTCACAGTATTTTCCCTTTTACACTTTCCCACAGAAGCAAAGAGCACTGAGCTCTGCCCAGCAAGGCCATGTGGAACATCTGACCCCAAAAATGCAGCCACACACTCACCTGTGCTAGAGCACAGCCACAGAAAAAAAAGTAACAACCCTTCTTTCCATCAGTACTATCAAGGAAAACTGATTTGAACTTTAGCAACAGCTTACAAAAGTACATGCAAGCCTGTCACAGAAGAGTTCAGCCCCAGGTGCTCTTCTGCTGAAGGCTTACACTGACTTCAGCACTGCCCTGCCCAGTGCCACAGAGCACTGGCTGCTCAGCCCTGCTGATTGCTCTCACCTTCACGTTGGGTGTGTAGATGTTTCTGAGAGAAGCCAGGGCTGTAGACAGTCCATCAGTACTGTAACCAATCCACAAGGCCTGGAGGTGACTGGAAGAAATTCCGGTCCTTTTACTGAGACCCTAACAGAAATGACAGAACAGGAAATCTCTCCATAGAACTGGAAATCCTATTTTAATCTACAACTCAGTATCAAAAGAAATTAAATCTGGATTGATAGCACTACCAAATATTTTGCATAAGCTCCCAACAAATGACTCCAGCAAGTCAGAGGAGAACCTCTATGATGTGTTCATTTGAACAGGGCATAAAGCCTACTAGGCTGCAAGCTTTACCTTGAAAATATGAGCTTTAAGAATATGATGGCCAAGCTCCATGGTTTGTTGGCGGTTTAACTTTCCCTCCTGTCGAGAGAACATGAAAGCCAGCAGAGCATGTCCATTCCTAATGGAAGGGATTAAGAGAGAACCACTTTTATAACTGTATTTCAGTAAATACACATCTTTACGCCTGTTAGAACAGTTCAACTTTGTCAGACTACTGAAACATACCATCATATCTAAACAAAATTCTTTCCATAACAAAATAATGCAAAATGAAAAATGACAAATTTTGAAGATGAAACACTCCTGGTATTTATTTCTGTGCTGTCCCCTCACAGGGGGCCTGTGTCAGCTGTGAAGGGGTTTACACACTGCTCCCTTCTGCATTCCCAGAGCCAGGAACTGCAGGCATGTCAGAAAGAAGCCAATCCTTTTAGAAGTGCAAGATCTGAATGCTTGTGAAATTTGAGCAAAAACATGTATTTAGTATTTCTGCACCTATGGTCAGTGTTCTAGGAAACAGTGAGAGCAGCACAACCCTGAGGAAATAAGGTATTCATATACTGTGTGTTAATCAGACTATACACTGGAACTGGGCAATTAGCCATGTGCTAGCTGGAGCCTTCCTCTGAAGGGGGAAGTTGTGGGAAGTGCCCTCTCACCCCATCTTCAGACATTTCTGAACAGAACTTTCCACAGTCAGAAGCTTTACCTGGGCCCAGGCAGCTCCCACTGCTGCTGGGGGGAGCGCTGGGAGTTCCCAGAGTGGTGAGACCAGGGGTCCCCAGGGCTGCAAGCCCCCAGTCCCACCTCCAGAACTGCTTCTGGTACAGCCACTTGAAAGGTCAGACAAGTCTTGGGCTGGTAATAATTTTAAATGTTAGCATTATTTA
Organism: Setophaga petechia; assembly: GCA_024362935.1. Lineage (NCBI taxonomy): Eukaryota > Metazoa > Chordata > Aves > Passeriformes > Parulidae > Setophaga > Setophaga petechia. Next base: position 310,326 of record JANCRA010000005.1, read on the forward strand.
TTCTTTTGTAAAACACAAAAGCTGTAAACCCCAAGGAACATGAAAAAAAAAAAAAAAAAAGGGGAGCCAACTGTGAGAACATGACAAACAGGAACAGCCACTGTCCCCAACTCAACCACCTCTGGCTCTCAAAGTTACAGAACAAACCAGAACAATGCCAGCAGGATATAATTACAGCACAAAAGGTCTCATTATTTTTACATTTTAAAAAGCACAAATAATCTGTTCCTTCTATTCCTGCATTCTACATTACATAGACAAGGTGCTCCTGCCAGGATTCTAAACAATTTTGCTGTGTTAATAATGATATAGCAGTCTAATTTCTCCATGAAGGTAGCAAAGTCAGATCCAAACTTTTGACTTCCACAGAGTCAGTTATGCATTGTAAACTTTGAATCTTAAGTCACATGACCTCTAAATATACAAAAGATTTAATTTTGGAAAACATTAGGTGCACTTGTATTTTAACATCACTCTTTCCTCTCACCAATTGTTGCAATCAAATATAAACCCCCTAGTTTTGGTTATTTGAACATGAATTACTGCAGCTGCAGTTTACCTTGGCTCACACAAGAAGTCAGTGTTTTCACCTTCTGCTCTCCAGACAAGCCATTCCCTGAAGGAGGGATGGCAGAACATGCGTGTCCTGTCACGTCTCTTGATCAGAAAACACGACAGGGCTTCCATCCTCTGCCTGAAGTCTTCCCACTGCTGTTCACTGGTTATTTGTCCTGCATTAATAGCCTGGAAAATCTGGTCATCTGTCATGGGATGCAGGGAGGCCAATGCCACGTTCAGTATGGGCTGAGCTCGCTCAAAAGCGGAGTTTGTCATGAACTTCATATTGCACTGCAGTAAGTACAGCTCTGACAGAGACACAGGAACAACCTTGTAGCTGGCACTTTTGATTACTAAATGACCTTTTTGGAAAAGATCCAGAGTGAGTTTCAAATAGAGATAAGATCCCAGGCTTCTCATGATCAGGTGGTTACTCACTTTCCCAATTGTAGCTGCATCAGCTTTTCCATTTAAAGACATGTTGTTTATAATTTCCTGACTGTTATTAATTCTGTACTGGATATAAGCATTCAAATCATCGTGAATTCCTTTGTTGTCTGGAAAATTATCCAAGGATATTTCAATAAATGGCAGTGAACTTATCACTTCCTGTCAGGGAGAGAGGGGGGAAAATAGAAAAAAAAAGCAAACCAAAGACATTAGGGTATCCCAGAACTCAACGATGCATCTCTGCAACATTTCCCTTCTGTAGTGAGTACCAGATTAAAAAGGAATTCAGTAACCCTGAGATGGTTTTGCAAATATTGCCTCCTCATAAGAGGTAGAACAGTATTTATACATTTTATCATTTTTCATAGGAAGGTCTCAAATATTTCACTGACCAAACTCAACAATTGAAAGGGATGAGAAACGACCACTTCAAAGTCAAGGAAATGGAAAAGAGCTACCAGACCCTAAGGCAGGCCAGGGAAAGGGGGAGGCAAAAGGAATGCTCCATTAGGCAGGAATGTTTTATTGAGAAGTATCACAGACGACAAGAGAGAAAAGACTCCCCCATTATTTCACCTTCCAGCGACAATGCACCACAAAGGGGCTGTGCACACATCCCCAGCCTTGTGCCTGGAGGTACAAGCACCCAGCACAGCACAGACATTTCAGCAGGCTCACCTGAACACACTGTCATGCTTCTGTTACACAGAATACTTTTATGTTTATGTAAATGAAGATCCAAAAGACCTTTATTTAAAAGAAACACTTCTGCAACTTCTAACTTAAACCAGAAACTTCTTACATAGAGTCATACACTAGAAAGGTTTAGCAAACATCTCCCGACCTTCACAACACAAAAAGGAGCTATCATACTTCATGTGATTAAATGGATTTCAAAAAGCTGCACTTTCAGACTAGTGAGATGTTTTAAGCAAAGACACACTTCTCCAGTCTCCAGAGAGGGAACAGTCTCTGCTACAGAAATCCCTTTTTAAACCCAAAAATTTAGTAGAGAAATGAACTCTTTGGTCAGTTAAACACTCTGAGTGCTGGTGGTAAGAAGGCAGAGAAGAAATAAACCCCTGGAGACTGTACTGAAGCACAGCACCTTAACACTGCACTCCTGAAGTACAAGGGAACAGACCCAAGTGTCTTCATTTCTTACATTAGCAACTCTACTGACAGCTGCAATGAAGTGATTCACAATGGAAAAGGCCTCCAATATTGTATCTGTTCACTGCAAATAAACATGTAATGAAGGAAGGAAGGAAAAAATCCAAGAGACTTTGAGTTCCCCTAAACCCAGTATTTTTCCTAATAATGCAGCTGTGATCACTTGGTCTTTGAGAGTAAGAAAAGCATTAAAAGGTGTTTTTACCTGGAAATTAGTTCTTACAGTCACAATGAGCTTCAGCCAGGGAGGAAACTTATAGATTATACTTGTGATAAATGAAGAAATTGTGTCACCATAATCAGGTTTATGAAATTCAGCATCATTTAAACCATCTACCAAAATTATGTAGTCTTCCTCAGGAATTTTCTGCTCTGAAATTTGAGAATAAAAAAGGAAAGGATAAAAACACATTCTCCCTTAAAGTGACAGACCTTTATCCTCAAATTCCATATGCCAAGAAACAAAACTGTATCTTTATGCACACCAGTGTCCACCTTACGGCATTTAAGCATTATTTACGAGATTGAAAACACCATCGGAGGACTCAAACCAGTTTAACAGGAATGATACACTCTGTTCATATGCAGGCAAAGCTGCCATTCTGCCACACACCAGGGATGTGCTCGAGCTGGCATCTGCTGGGAAGCAGCTGTTTCCAAGGGGAGTTTGCTAGGGCTTCATTAAACACAAAAATCACATTGTACACGCTTTCTTTTACACACCACACTGGAGGGAACGGCTGCAGCTCCGTCAGGGGAGGGCTGGGGTGGATATCAGGAAAGGTTCTGCCCTCAGAGGGTGCTGGCACTGCCCAGGCTGCCCAGGGAACGGGCACATTGCCAACGTTGCCAGAGCTCCAGGACCGCTGGGACAGCGCTCCCAGGGATGCCCACGGGGGGACTCTGGGGTGTCTGTCCAGGGACAGGGGCTGCATTGATGATCCTGGTAGGCCTTTTTCAGCTTAGGATATTCTGTGATTGTTGGAAAACTGCCACATCCATTTTAAAAGCAAGCAAAACCTACATCCACCTCGCAGATATTTAGGCCCAGAAAACTAAAGTATGTGACAAAACTAAAATGCATCTTAAAACAAAATCCTTTAATGTGAATTTGGCAGCTTTAACTTCAAACTAATAGCTGCCTCCCCATTTTCTAGCAAAAGAAGTAAGTATAAAGTTTCTATGACCTTTAATACGTTTCACAGAATTTTAATTTAAACACGAATCACCTGTTTAAACCCCATCTATTATTGTTACAAATAACTAGCACAATTAAGGAATACCTTTGTCCACTAATGCTCTGCTAATTTATTTTTAATAATTGTCTCTAACACCGATGCAGTTCAGATTCCATTTCCAGGTCCCCTCCTGCTCAGCGTACCTCTCCGGAGGGCGGCCAGCGGCTCCAGCACTCCCCTGGTGAAGGCGGCGGCGGGGTCCTGCACGCAGGAGCGGAGGCTCAGCAGCCCCTGCAGCGCCGGCTCCCGCAGCAGCAGCTCCCGGTAGGGCCGCAGCGGCTGCGCGCGGCACAGCAGCGCGGCCACGCTGTGCACGAACTCGGGCACCAGGCACGTGTAGGTGTTATCGGCCTGGCAGTAGTGATAGGCCACCACCTGCACCATCACAAAGGAAACAGCGTCACTGTCGCCGTTTGGGCTGGCTACTATAGGCAGTTATGATAAAGTGTTTTTAAATGTCTCTCTCAACTACAAAATCCTTTTCAGTGCTAAGATGCCACGCTGTAACAGTCTCTGACGGTCTGGGTCAAACACAGGGAGGAAAGCAATGAAATAGGTTTCTGACCTTGCAGGCCATGCAGAGAGGAAAAGAAATCAAAGCATCAGATTCTGGCAGGAAAACATAACTTGAGTTCATGTTTGGATACAGTGGGTAAGCAGCTGATTAACTGAGCACAAAAGTAACCTAAGGGTCTGACTAGGGAACCTAGCATATGTAATTTAACAACACCATGTCCCACACTGTAACGACCTAAGGACTAATTTGATCATCAGGCAAAAGTAAATTACAGACAGCTATTAAAGACATGCTTACAGAAGCAAATGGAGAAATACGACAACTGGCTTTATGCTGAGTATTTCAAAGCTGTGTGTTACTTAAAAATAAACCAGGCTGTAACCCATATTTCTTTGGGGTAAAAAACCCCAAAACAAACTGCAAGGAAAACATGGTATTCACAGTGAATAAAAAGCCTCCACTTCAGTAGTTTTTGTAACATTGCTTCAAACAAATATGTATCACTTTAAAGACAGCAAATGTTAAAGATCTCACGTTTTCCCTACAATTATTCATATAAAATATGCAACTCAGACGCTCATTAATTTTACTACCTAGGCAAAAACTAAAACACCTAACATACTAATCTAACACAAAAATGACTTCAGGCTTTCAGAGGATGTAAAATAAAACGGCATTCGGACTCGACCTGTATCGCAGCATACAGATGGGTTATACGAGAACCAAACACTTTATCGTCCCTGCCTCCCCCCACCCTGAATTTTGCTTTTCGAAGGTACACTGAGTCACTCCCTGCAGAAAACACACAGCCCCTTTGGCAAGGAAAGGATCCCAACCTCCCACACCCACACAAAACTGATGAGAAATTGCTAAGGTAACTCCAAGCCCAGGCAGGATTGGGGTGATCCCCTGGCAGCACCAGAGGCGGGCACAGCTGATGTCCCCGGGCACACAGAGCCACCGTGCAGAGGCACCTGCAGCCTCCTGGGCTCTGCACAGCAAACTGAGCTCCAGGGTTACCCAGAGGGTGCAGCCCAGGGAGCATCTCTGAGGAAGGGAAAACTCACCTTGGACGCGAGGCGTCTCGCAGAATCCCCTGCGTGGGTTTTGTACTCGGGAGCAGCAGGACAGGGCAGAGCTTTCACTGCACTGGTGTCCCCTGACGGAGGGGGACACGGGGCTAACTGGCTTAAGGGAATCTCCTGACAGGAGTCACCACCTGCTTGTAAAGGCAACAAATACAAGAGAAACCAAATTTGCTGACAGGAGATTGCTTTCTAGGAAAACACCACAGATTATCTTACTGCTAGAGTAAAACTTGAAACTGTGCTATACCATTATAAAAGAAGCCTGCAACTAGTCTGATAAATACAGGCACACATTTGCAACTTGACTATTTTAAAACAACTCAACTGACTTTTAGACCAAACTACAGAATTACTGAAAGAAAAACCATGCTGATGTGAAGAGTTTCCTTCAGAAAATTACACATACAATGCCTCATTTAAACGAGTAGTTACTATATGACTGAACTCTTGGGAAATTTATCATTGTTATTATTACTAATAATAATATTTGAAGTGTCAGGCAGGGAAATAGCAGTAATGACACTCTCATCATCCTTCCAGTTAATGTAGGCACTGGACTGGTCTGGTGACAGGACGCTATGGATCCCAGTAGAAGGCAGAAGGGGTTTCTCCACAGCTTTATTCTTACCTCTACAAAAATTCTATAGAAAGCATACACAGTGGGTACACAGCAGGAAAAATACTGACTGTTCCCTTTCCAAACTTGTGAGAGACAAAGCCTGCTGCAGTCACATCCTCAGAGTCTGGGGTACTCGCTGCCTGACAAGAAGAGATCCTGCACACTGCCTGTGTTACACCACCTCTCTGATGGGCTGAGCCCACACTGTGTCACTTTAAAGGTATCTGTCAGAACACAAAAGTTTAACTCCTTCCTTTGCTCATTGGAAGAACAAAGTGTTTGCCAAAGACTTGATGAAGCCTGACTACCTTAAGCCAAAACACCACCATGTGAGTGCTGAGGCCAGCACCTTAACCCAGACCATCACCCAGACACAGCACACACCTTTAGGAGAGGAACTCGGGCTGTTGGAGGCTATCTGTCTCATGCGACTTCCATGGCAGCTGAGCGCTACCAGCCGTGAAATGACTGCAGTCTTCCCAAATCCCACATTTCCAGTAATGACTGCTCCCCTGCTCTCTGCTGGGTCAGGATTCTGCAGTTTTTCTTCAATGGTGTGAAACAGCCATTCTCTTCCAACAAACACTGAGTCTGTGGTTATGCTTGGCACCTCAAACAACAGCGGCTTCAGCACAATGTCCTGAGGCTTATAGGGGATGAAACGAGCTGAAAAGATGGGCCAGGGAGGAAAGTTTACCAGAAGAAACTTGGCATGCAATCAAACAGCATGGTTTCAGGAGGTAACATCATTTAGAAGCTTTGTTCCTATCAGTCATAATCAGATGAATTCTAGCACTTTCACCACAAAAGCAATAACATAAAATCTGATTGTCTCAGTCCAGGTCATCTCCATAATTTTTTGCATAAATTAAATTGTAGAGGAGAGAAGCTACAGGTACAATCTATTTTTTTACAACTGAACTCGAGTTAGTAAGCTGTAGAATCCAAACATTTTCTTAATAATGCATTAATAATTTTACAAATTGAGAAGCACAATTTTTCAGTTTAGAGTGAACTATGTGCTGAGCATCACAGGTCCTCAAATCTGTAAAGACATTTACAGAGAACCAGAAAAAGGTACAGAGAATAACATAATTTTTCTGTTTAAAAAAAAAACATTAAAGTAATAAAAAAAATTACTACCTTGTTTTTCTGTACTTTTCAAGTAATAGGATCAGTAGTTACACCTTTGACTACTTTGATATATACGTTTGGGAAACACTTGATGACTTAGGAAAGAATTTGGGTTTGATTGCACAAAATACATTAAACTTTACAGGAATGATAATATTCACCAATAATACGCTCTAAAGAGTCATTAGCCAAATGTGGCGTTACACACCTTCTGTTTCAGCATGAATCTATGACACTGAAAAGCCATAAATGAAAGAGGGCAGCATAGCAGCTACATACGATCCTCAAGATCAGTTTTACTAGGAGTTCACCTAAATTTTTCTGCCTTTAATTGTTATAGGCTGTAACAGATACACACATTCCATCTCTAAACCACAGCACAGTGCAGGAGAAAGTGTGAGCAAGAATCCCGCGGGCGGGCACGCACAGTGACCTGGCAGAGGCACTGCACAGTCACACTGCAGGCCAGGGCTGCTCACACAGCCCACAGCCCACCCGTGCTCCAGACTGGAGCTGAAGGAACGTGGGACTGTGCCACAGATGCAGGGGGAAATATCTCTGCTTTACCTTCCTGCTGCACTCTCCCGCCAGCGGTGTTGTGCCAAGGCAGGCGAATTGAAGTTCGTAAAGGAGCATTTCTCTGTCCGTCCAAATAACTCAAATCTTCCAATTTGGTTGAACTTGTTGCTAGAGTATTAAAGAACTGAAGCTTATTATTCTTTCAACACAAGTTACAAAGAATGTTATTATTTATTACAGTCCTTCATCTGCATGTTACTTACAGAGCAATTTTTCTAGGCAATGGCAACAAAGTCATTCGCATTACAACATTTACAAAATACGTTTCAATCAAGTTAACTAATGAATTAGTTGGGTTTTTCCCTGTTTAAATGGCCCTCAGTTCTCCCATTGAGGGAGTTTTCTTTTTTACTATAGGAACAGCCACATCAGCAAGGTCAGAAGTGTTAGAGCACGTTCAGGTATTGCCTGCTAACACCCCACCTGTCACCACGCAGTGTCTGGAATAACTGATGGACTTCTGAAGTGTTTCAAAAGCCCTGACCTAATCAATACCTATGGAAAAGCATGCTAAGAGCAGAGTTTTAAACAGATGAGGTAATGCTCCTCTATTCCATTCAGAACATAGGCTTTTTCCTTTTTATCCTACAGAGATACTTTCATGCTAACAACAGAAAGATTCAAAAGAAATGTCCTATCATCAAGAACAGCCTTGGCTTTTGACCTCAGGGCTTTACCTGCAACGGAGTTTGGACGAGGCATTATTAAAGAGGCAGAACTCTGAGTGTAAGGAAGGGGACCCTCTCCCATTGGAACTTCTTTTGGCAGATTCTCAGAAGAGCCAATGGCTTCCTCTTCTGCAACTGGTGAACAATTATCAGTTCTTCGATCACGGCTGATGCCTTGATGCTTTCCAGCTCTGAGACTCCCATCCTTGCTCCACTCTAAGCTGGATCCACTACGATCATCATTTTCTGAAGAACTTGTTATAGTGGCTGAAAAAGAGGGAAAAACCCCAAGTAAAGTCAGAAGAATTTGGCACACAGATAAGACTTTTCATTCTCAAATGGCATTGTGAAACATAAATGACAAGAATTCAATGTTGTTCAGAGGTCTGTCTTATCTAAAATACATAATCACACCAGGATGGCAATCAGCCTGTACTCATATACCCAGCAAAGCAAGCTTGACAGAAACCTTCCAGCAAGTAAGCTATTTACTGTTCCTTTCTTAAGAACCTACTACATTTCACTGTCAGTAAGAGCAGACAGGAGTAGATGCATGATGAATCAGAACAGTAGAGTATATTAATAAAATTTCAGATTCTATTAAACATATTGATTTATGTTTTTTAAGGAGCGCTGCAGTATAAATCAGAGGCTCAAATAAAGGCTTGGGGGAAAGGGGGCACTTTCTGCTATGAAAACTTCCTATGCTAAGCAATAAGGAACACAGACCTAGAGAGACCCTCAGGTAAAAGGCAGCTAAGACCACTGAGGTGTTTTTGGATGCTGTGGTACAGAGCAGCAGCTTCCACTGCTGCAGGGACTGCCTGGGTGAGAGACAACACCAACTCATTATCCAGTGGGATCCAAATGCTCCAGTTTGGTAGCTGAGGGTTATCAGTGTGTCTGCACTGTTTGAGATTGCATTTAATCAAGGCCTCCTGCAATAATGTGAAGACTTTATATTCCTGAAGACCTACTTGAGTAATGTTTGATAAAACTATGCTAACCTCCTTGCCTAATTAGGAACACCCTGCAGATATATACTTTTTTCTTATGACTGAAACCACTCTGTTTAATTTAAAATTTTTTCAACTACTTACATTAAACTCTCACAAAATAACTGAAAACAAACATTTATTGAAGATTAAGCCAACACTCAATGCATTTTGAACAACAGAGGAAACTACAAAATAGGATGAAAGGGCATCAGGATCAAAAAAAAAAATTAAAAAAATCAATACCAGTTCAAACTGTAACATCTGTGTGAACTCTGGGTCCTTCCCAGGCCACCAATTTAAAAGTTAAAGCCATATTTGTGGCTATTCTACACTCAACTGGCCCATTCTTTAATGAAAACATTCTGGCATACTGGACTGCTACAAAATGCAACCACAGGGGTGGCTCCTGAGCCTGGTCCAGTGAAGGAAGGAGCAAGTGATCTCCACAGCAGTGCACTGAAGCTGCAGCCATGCAGGATGGTGAGGCACTCGTACAGCTCTGTGTTCTGCCAGCTCAGGCTCACATTCATAACAAACAGAAGATTGGATGCTTCAGTTCAACAGCTCATATTCCAAGAAATACCAATAATATGACATACCATTTAGAGGCAGTAGAAGAAAAAATCCAACTTTCCAGGCACCCCATTAATCTTTGTACACACTTAGGCTGTACTTCCATATGACAAATTTATTTTATTTTTATTGTTGTGTCAAAAAAATCTGGCTCCTCCTGAAGTATGAAATCTTTAAAACACTGGTAGTTACAAGGTTATGTAGTAATGATGTTGTCATGCCAGGACACTATTTAAAACAAATACGAGCCCATTCTGACCTTACTTAGAGCATGGACTTACTCTTGGACTATTTCAAGCTTGTCAGGCTAGTATGTCAGGCTAGTATGTTCATATCAGTGTCTACGTTTGTGCTCTTTTTCCAAAAGCAGCAATTCGGATATATCCTTTTCTTTACACCCAGATGTTCATGCTATCTCAGAACTAGATCTCATACAAAGCTGATTGAGTATCAATCTGACATGGAATGAGTGCACAAAATCATTTTCTTCAACTGAAACACTTCAGTTTTATACAGGAGTGTTCTGACCCATGACAAACAATGTCTCTTAGGATAACCCATCAGTAAAAATGGTTTTTACTCAGCTGGTTGGTACAAGGAGCTGGGAACAGCTGGGCTGTGAGGGTGGCTGCCTCCAATGGTCATGGACTCCCCACACAAGATGCACATCCACCCTCAATTCAGCCATCTTTCAACAGAGGATCACACCATTTCATCTCTTCCACAACGTCCCATATTAGCCTCATTTTCATGCCAATTACTCAAAAGTCTGCACTTTTTTAAAACAGTTTAATTTAGGCTATTCTCATAAGAAATCACATCAACTATTGTTCCCTCAGCTGGAAATTAAATCAACTTCAAGCCCTGCTGTGCTGCTCCATTATGAAAAGCACTGTTAAGACCTCTGGAATGGAAAAGAAAAAAGGCATAAGAAAACAAGAAATGGAAGAAAAACAGAGGAAAATAATTATTTTAAAGGAAAAAGTAGAGAAATTAGAACTGCACCAGGAAAACAAAAGCAGAGACATGCACACATGAGAGCAGCTGCTGCAGCCAAGAGCAGGGTTTAATCGCTCGACACGGCTCCCGCAGGCAGCGTGAACCGAGCACGGCCGCAGAGCAGCGCGGCCCGTGTGCGCCAGGCTCACCGATGATGCCGCTGTCCTGGCTCTCCAGGGTGGAGCTGGGCGTGCTGACGGTGCCGCAGGGGCTGCCCCCGCCCGCCGCTCGGGCCCCGCGGCCGGGCAGGGTGGAGCAGGGGCTGTCGGCGCTGGGCGAGGTGGTGCTGCTCGTCAGGGTGGAACAGGGACTCGCGCCTGGGCCCTGCCGGGAACAGCGACAAACACTCAGAGCACGGCAGGCCGGACGCACCTCCAGCCGAGCTGCAGCAACAGCAAAGCAAAGAGCCCATTTTTCAAATAAAAACTTCGAGAAGTCAAAGTTTGGTCCAGACTGGGAATCTTAATCTTTCATATTACTCTTAAAAAGTGACCACTGAATTAAAAAGGGATTTTCACAGTTCAGTAAAAAAGCTGTAGTGAGGCAGATCTCTTCTCTATTTAACACTTCACTGGATACCCCTCCCCTCCACCTCTGGTATTTATTCTTTGAGTTGAAAAAACCTAGAACTACAGTCTTAATAGTTTTTCACTATCAGTGTGAAACCCCAAAGTGATGCACAGAGATTTAGGAGGGCTGGGACTAAAAGTGGAGAGAGCAAGGGGGAGGAGCAGAGGCTGGTAGTCATGTGAAGTTTTAGTTTGCAGATGAGTTTCGTGTGGATAGCGGCAGCCTGCTTCACTCCAACCCCTCTCCCCCAACAGACAGAGAAGGACTGTCTGATTGAACTTCTCAGGAAGAAATCAACACACCCCTCTCCCTAAGCATGCTCCCATTTTAACAAAATGCTGGCCTTCTCCATTCTTGGAAATCATTGAAAAGAGAAGGCAAAAATTTCCTCCTAAATACTAAAAGCAGAGCGAATTCTAGAAGCTATTCACATTCATAGTAGATTAGATTTAACCTCCAGAAGTGATGAGAAATCTATTCAGTTTGTGTGTTTTGAAACTGTGAATTGATCTTGAATTCTTGAAAACAAACACCTGTTAAAATTGAAGTCCAATTCTATTACTGTATTTCTATTTAAATGGTTGGTATTTATCAAGTAACTGCAACTAGCAGATAGACAAAATAAGATTAGTCCTCTGTGAAACAGGATGAACATTAAAAGATTATATTCCATTATCCTACCATAACTTCACTTTTCTCTTCCATGTGAGCAGAAGTTGGGATCCCTTCTCCCAGTAAAAACCCCAATCTTGTCATCAATTCTTGTGCTGCAGGAGAACAGCTTGAGTCTTTGTCAGGCTTTGCTTTGGATTGGGAAGAAAAAAGTTGAAGGTTAGAGTCTTTTAATTGGGAACTACTAAAAGAGGTAGAAGAACTACAACCAAATTGTCCACCAGACTTTTAATTGCTGGTGGGTCTTGGATCCTCAGCATAACTGCACAAATCTAGGGGAGGAAAAACCCTCCTGCCAGTGAAACCAGAAATGTTAAAGTGCAATCAGTTCATCACTGCACTGATGAGCAACATAACACAACAATTCTCCTAAGAGCAGCATTAAGCCCAATGCTATCAAAGCTTTGTGGCAAGCTGAAATTCTATTTCTGTGATATAAAAATATGAAAAGTAGAGGTTAATAACATAGATCTTTTGTAATCTCACAGTTAACATCAGAACTAGTACCAAATATTTTTGTTTTGCTTGCTATGCAAAAGATGTGACATCAGTTTAGAAGTCCCAGCTCTTCTGGTGCCAAGATATTTAATTTTATCAGTACCGTGCTTTGAAATGTCTTCTAGCATCCAACAGATATAACGAGACAAAACTCAAAATGAGGCAACCTGCACCAGAAGCAGCCAAGCACAGCTCTGCCCTGGCACACACTCTTGCTGATGGCCTCTCACAAACAAGCATTTTCAGCCCTTTTCCTTCTCTTATGCCAGCAATCTGGCATCACCCACCAACTGTGAGCACCTGCTCTGACAGGAACATTTACAGGGCATTTATTTCTTTCATCCATCACTAAAAACAAATCTATACACAGGCCTGTCCCATCCTCAGCTATCCACAGCTAATTAAATTAGGATAATCATCCTACCCCTCGGAGAAGCAGCTCCCAGTAGGAGCAATCCTCAGAAGTGCCAAGGGGGACCTGAGGAGCAGCCGTGGGTCCCACACCAGGGCTGCTGGTGCCACCCCCCTGCTGGGAGCCAGCAAAGACACCCAAACAGCTGTGGCACCTGGACTTTGGGGATGGCACGCAACAAACGATCCCCAATTGCCACAGGGGGCCCAGCAGGCCAGAGAAGCAGGTGCCCAGACCAAGGGATGAATTTTAGGGGAGGAGATCAAAGACCCTCAGCTGCAGCACCCTCTGCCCCAGCACCAGGAGCTGGGTGAGGGGGCACAAGGCAGCCCAGCTGAACTGTCTCCTGGCCTTCCCTTCAGTGGCACTGAGCCAGACCAGCACCAGAACAACTTCAATCTCAGTATGTAGTGTCGAAGCAAGGCACGGCTGACACTCAGTGGGAACTGCAAACAGCACGTTTGTCCCCAGGCTGCAGTCTGGAAGAAAAACACAAAGTAACAACGGTAGCTGAACAGCCACCACAAGCACTACTTCAACAAGGGCCCAATTGTATGAGTGACATAAACCCCAAAGTTTGCAAACACGTGCAGCACCAGTCAACCCTCTGTCTTCACCTCACTGCAGCTCAACGCCTACTTGAATGCACACATTTCTTAATTCTGTGGACAGCTTAAGGTTTTACTCTGCAAGATTGATTCTCACTTAAACCCAAAAGAAGGAAGTCAAGGAAAGTAGATAACAAAAGTTTTTTTATCTCAGAAGTTTCACAAATTGACAGGTCTTCAAATATTTGCCTGGAAAATATACTTTCTCTTAAAAAAAGCAATTTTAAAGATTACAAATAATCTTTAAGCCACAACCCTGGAAACTACACTTTGTGAAATCAACATCTTCATTCTTCTCTCAAAACTACAAAAATTATTACTATTATTACTAGAAAAATTATAATATCTAACAAGTCTGACTAAATGTTAGGCACACTATTCCAAATTCAGTCAGTAACAGAGACCAAAGCTAAGAGCCCAAGGTGTTCAACACAGCATCCACTGTTCCAGTCTCGAACAGCAGAAACTGGTGCTGATCTCCAGCAGCCTCAGCCTCATCACCTGGGAGCACAGCTCTGTGAGAGGAGGATTATCACACCGTGGTCAGCCTCCAATTAGAGGATGAAGACTACATGCTCTCCAGCTGGACCTAGAACTTTAATGCCAGCACTAGAAGATGGCTGTGAAGATGAAGGCACAAGAGCAACCAGGCTAACTATACCATATCAAGTACATGGTGAAAACAATTTCAAGTAGTTCTATTTCTGCTACTAAGCACCTATATTTTAAAAAGAAAACACTGATTTTTTAAATGGCAGTTTCCTTTAAAATTGAAACAAAAGGAAGAAAAGAGAATTTTCACCTGGAACATCATCAGTTATATCCACTGACCTTAATGAGGTTAGTTAAACTTAAAAATTAATCTAAAAATACATGACATATACTGACATATGTCATGACATTTGCTGTAAAAGCCAGACTGTCATGTACTGGTCAGTTTAACCAACACAAAACTTTCCAAGAACACCAATTAACTTCTTCTGGGAGGTGGCTTCTCCCAGCCTTGCCAACACAGGAGTTAACTGTTACTGCGTTAATCAGCAGAGTTTTACAAAATTTCTAAAATGAAGCACTGAAAGGAATGCAAAGTTACACATTTGAGTCAATTTATAATAAAAAACAAGTTCAGAGAAACGCCAGAAGGCTTTGCAACGACACTGGGACATCACTCTGCCTGCAGCACAGACCAGCCCCAGGAACTGGGACAGCTCTGCAGACGGTGCAGGGGCAAGCAGCCCCTGCTGCAAAGCCCGCTCCCAGCACAGAATGAACCCCTCACCCCCAGCACGGACGGACGGACGGATGGACACTCAGCACGGACGGACAGACGGACACGCTGCATGGACAGACAGACACTCAGCACAGACACACGGACGGACACTCAGCACGGACGGACAGACGGACACGCAGCACAGACAGACAGACATGCAGCACGGACGGACAGACAGACACGCAGCACGGACGGACGGACAGACACGCTGCACGGACGGACAGACGGACACGCAGCATGGACAGACAGACACTCAGCACAGACACACGGACGGACAGACGGACACGCTGCATGGACAGACAGACAGCACAGACACACGGATGGACACTCAAAACGGACGGACAGACGGACACGCTGCACGGACGGACAGACGGACAAGCTGCATGGACAGACAGACACTCAGCACGGACACACGGACGGACACTCAGCATGGATGGACAGACGGACACGCTGCATGGACAGACAGACACTCAGCACGGACACACGGACGGACACTCAGCATGGATGGACAGACGGACGGACGCTCACCGCTGGCGCTGGGCTCTCCCGGCTCCGGCCTCCTCTGCAGGGCCTGCGCTGCCTCCCCGGGCACCCTGGGGCTCTCCACATACTTGGGCTTCCTGAGCGGACCTGCAACGGGAACCAACGGGGCATAGCCAACTGTGCCACACGGACCACAGAGCTCCTGTGTCCTGGATCTATTCTCTACCATGTCAAAAAAGCAGAGAAATGACTTCTTACACACACAGCTTATCACAAAGATCAGCGAGCTGCTGCACTCCCCTCTCGTGAGAAACACATGCTGCAGGTCTCTCAGAACACGAAGGCTGCTAGAAAACAAACCCATTGTCCGTGGTGTGGAAGCTGCACACTGCACGTAACCCCAGCAGCTGGTCTCCCTACTCTTCCCAGTACTGATGTGTAACTCAGGACTCCACCTTGGCTCTCAACCATGCCTCCTCCTGCTCTGCACTTCCCACAGCAACAGAGCAAAACCCCTGCAGGGAGCACTGCAGAGGGACTGCAGGTCTGAGCCCAGCTGTCCCTCACTGACCTTCATAAAGAGACTTTGCCCTTCCTCAGTTCAGGTCTTCAAAAAGCATCCTTCTCCTCGGTTCAGAGTTCAAGGGCACACCAAAGCTCTCTCATACTTTGTTCATTAAAATCCCACCCTATATTTAGGCTGTGGCACTTCAGTCACATTAAACATCCTGTCTTTCCTTTTGGCAGCAGCCTCAGATTCTACATTAAGTCTCTGAAAATCACATCAATTTCTTGCCCTTTTTCCTGTGCACTTCAAGACTCATGACTGCTTTTAAAGAAAAGCTGCACCTCTCCCCTGTGGCCTCAGGCTCCCGGGGTCACACTGCCACAGAGCTGGGAAGGCCTGGCCACCCCATCACAGGGTAACACACATCATTTGCCCAGAACGATCTGGTGGGACCCATCTGCTCTTTCAGATTTCCACCTACAAGTGCAATATGGGAACACGGTGACAACCTGATTTCTTAGCTAAGAAATACTGGTGAGGAAGTGTCAGTCCTATATGAACACATATTTATATCTCCAGTGGAGATTCTTGAGTCGATTTGACTTTTTACACGAACAGCTCGGCACCAACACCAGAGGGGGCTCTTCCAACGCTACTTGTCTAACAAAAATAAAGGCCACTGGCCCTGGTGAAAGCAGCTAAAAATGCATTCCTTTGAAACAAAACCCCATTCTTTAAGGAGACAATAGTCTACACCTGTCATTTGTAAGCAGAAGTATAATCAAACTTATCAAAGTTGGACAACAAAAAGCATTCATTCTAAAAGAACCAAAAAAAACCATGTAGCAGTTGTAAAATCAGATCAACACAGAAAGATCTTCAGGATGTATTTTTAACACTCATGCTTTAAGCTGTGGAGGAAATCCTTTACTGAATTTTGTTCCTCACAAACTGCTGTGGAAGTGACTTAACAGTAATTGTAAATCCAATATACAACACTGCAACAAGTAGGAGAACTCCTGGTAAATTTATTTTCATGCACTAATCTAGAACAGGACGCATGAATTAACCCTTGGAGGAAAAGGACTCATTTGAACGTGAAGTGCATCTGCAGAACAGCAGCTCTCTTACAGAAGTGTAGGGGGCCAAATCAGGTCAGACAGAATGTCCATCTGCACTTTATCAGCAGCAGATCTGCAGAGGACTCTCAGGAAGGGAAAGCAAAGCACACTCCCTGCAATGCTCTGGTGACTGCTCTGAGCGCCTCACCGTGTCCCGAGGCTGAAGTGGCCACTTGCTCTTCAGGACTTTAGAGGGGATTTTTCTTGCAGGAACTAACTCCAGCCTTTCCTCACACTCTGACACCAGCAGGTGAACACAGCACTGCAGACACAGTGACTGCACTGCCTCCTTTGCACAGCTGCCTCTCTCCTAGGCAGACAAACACCACTCCAGTCTATTACCATAACTCCTCTTCAGTGCCATCTCACACCAACAGTCATTCCTGAAGCCTGTTCTAGCTCTGTCCTGAATCTAGTGCAGATTTTTATAACTGGTCTCCTCCCAAGGGGAACAAACTACAGATTTATACAATTCCATACCAACGTTTTTTTAAGTCATCTGTTGTTTTGCGAGTAGCTCTAAATGCGTTTTTGACTGCAGCAGAGCTGATGCCTCAGAAGGTCACTGTAACCTTTCCCTCCCGTCAGGACACAGAGATCTGCAGCTGCACTGAGCCCAGAGAGTGCCCGATGCAGGGCCCTGGGGCTGGGACACTTCAGTGCTGGCAGGAGGAACAGCCCCCAGGGCTCCCACGGTAGGGCACAGAACTGCAGCCTGAGATGAAACCAGCTCTCTGACCTAGTCTAGCCTCAAGAATCAGTATGAGGATTAATTTGCTTATTAATTAGAAGTTTTAATTGAAGTTTAACTTCAAAACTTACTGAAGTTCTGTTGTACATTTATGCAAGACTCTCCTAGGAGTCACCTCCAGCATTCACTGATGGAAATTCACTGATTTCCAAGGAAATCTTACT
Organism: Setophaga petechia; assembly: GCA_024362935.1. Classification (NCBI taxonomy): domain Eukaryota; kingdom Metazoa; phylum Chordata; class Aves; order Passeriformes; family Parulidae; genus Setophaga; species Setophaga petechia. Next base: position 327,977 of record JANCRA010000005.1, read on the forward strand.
CTGTTAAAGCATTATTGCATCATTAATGTAAGGAAAAGAGCAAACATTTTTTTCAAGTGCAACAGCATCATCTTTCATTCATATCTTAAACTCCACAATCCATTTTATTGGAACATCCCTTATAAATCAGTATTTTCATTCTTTTACTTGAGCCTCCTAAATCAGACTACAATCAACTATTACCCCTTTCAGAGAACAAAAACTGGTTTAGCTGCACACCTGTTAAGATAACCAATCCAAACAATGCTCATTCTAGCTCTGTAGTAGAAGAAACTCAACTGGGAGGACTGAAATTAGAATTTTGTTCTACCATTGCTAGACAACTTCATCACTACAACCCAACTCCAGAACACTACTTCAGCCTCCTGTGCAGTCCTTTCCTCTTTCACTCACCATATCAGGAAAGATCTGTAACTTGCTGTCATGCTACTGAAATAGAGACCTTTGAAATCAGGACATTAGTATAATCCTGTTACTACCCCTGCCCCAGACACCAGACAACTGTTTTATATTGAATCATCTTCCATTAGCTAGAGTTTGGTGAAAGTCAAAGGAATAGTACAATGTTTCTGTCAGCCTCCTATCACCTGGTTAGGTCTTTGTTCAAAATAATGATGCATAACTGCCAGTGCTTTCCCAGCACTGTAGAATCACAGGAAGTCTTTTCCCTGGGCTGTAGGTCACAGTGGAATGACTCTGCACTCATCATGAATATGGCTTTTCAGTCACAACTCATCAACTGTTCAGCATTTTCTGTGCTGACAAAGCCCAGCTTCTGACACTCTGTTCCCAGACCTCACAAACTCAAACCTGTCGAGTGTCTCCACAGGCAGCAGGAACATGGAGAGCTTCACTTGTCTCTCCCACACTGACCCCAGTGAACCCAAGTGATGCTGGTGTGCTGGAATGATTTCTATGCACAGAATGCTGATAAAAGGAGCCCCATGGAGCCCCATATTTAGTCTGGCTCCACAGCAGTGGGTAGGCAGCACTGAGGATAAAACCTGAAAACGAACAACTGAACAACTCCCTTGTCACTTCCACAGCAACTTATCTATGAATACATTTGTGTGTGGAGATTCAAGTAAAATACTTGAACTGTAAAAGCCACAAACAATACTCACTCTTACACAGCCACTAACACATGCACAAACAAAGCTTTTTTGCAGCAGTCCTCTACCTGATTAACTAACCATAAATAACCAGGTTTAATCATATTCAGACACTTCAATATAAGCATCTGCAACACCAAATAGATTAATTTTTTGCCACATGAAATAATACGTTCTATTTAATAACCAATTACTTTTTTAACCTGGAAACATACACTACTTTTATTCTTGTTGCAAAAGTTTAACATGATTTAACGAAGTTATTTTATGCAGAATTTATCAATAACTGAGTTAACATGTTATGAAGATTTTAGTTGCTCATTGTTTCATCTTACCTGGAGACTTCTTGTTTGCTCTTGCCTGCATCAGGCAGGACTGCCGTGGCAGCAGAGGGGAGGATGGCAGGGACATGGAGACTCCTTTGGCCAAGTTTGCTCTGTGAGTGTCCTGAGAGCCTGGCTGCTCGCCACTGGGGAAATCTGCATCGTGGCCAGATGCTGCTGCAACCTGCGAGGCATTCTCTGGGCAGCAGTCACCTGCTAAAAATAGAATTTTGTCATCTATTCGGTGATGTGCCAAAATAAACAGCCTAGAGTTGCATTGAGAAATGTAAGTATTTAACACAAGAAAACACTTGCCAGCAACAACTGAGCATGACTCCCCCTACTGTGCCACCTCCACTGCAAAATCCAGATAACCACTGGGAAAATATAAATACACAAGTAAGCAACATTCCAATTTAATGTAATAAAGAGAAAAAAGGGGAAGAAAAACCTCACTTTCAACAGTCAGCACTTTTCAGACTCCATCCTTAGGGTCAACATCAAGTTCCCTATGAACATCAAAGTATTTTTCAAACTGAAAAGGTGTTTTAGCATCACTGCATTAGCATGAAAGCCAGGACCACCTGAAATACTGTTTACTGAACTAGTTAAAGGAGGGCTGGGTTACCCCTTACATGTAAGGAAAAGGTGGATTACTAATATGTACACTCAGAGATGGGCAGTCTAAGATTTGTTTTCCCACTTTCAGTGCTAGTAAAGAGGCTAAGGATTTCCCTTCTCTGTTCTTTTGAAAATTAAACTTCTACAACAGCTGATTTACACATAGATTTAACATTGGTGATATTATTATTTGTTTCAATACAGAATATGTGAGTTTGCTTCAAAAGGTGTTGGAAAACAGAGTAGAATGGTAATACAGCTAAATGTAACTAGAAAATACTGGAATTCCTGTTAACAGCTTTTTACTAGCCACATATCCAGGCTGCAGTTTGGAATTTGTAAGTATTCCAGGTGGACTGCTGAGGGGTGGAGGTGCAAAAGGGCTGACACATCCAACTGCAATTCCTTCATTTCTATTTTTCCTTTTATGATGGCATAATCTGTGTAATTCATTGCCTTCTTAGTAGACTTTCGAATTTTGAATTAATTTACTTGTCTCTATTTTATATGAAACATTACACCATGGAAGAGAGCTGGATGGAGCTAAATAGCTCTAATCAGTAAGTTAGGAGTATTTGATCATGACAGTAACAGGAAAGATATTTTACAGTCAATATACAGAGACACTACTGTATCTTAGGAATTTTTGTTCCAGCAGTACTCTGGTTTTTCTTTTTCCTGATGCTGTGGAGAGCAGGCTTCCATGACTCAGATTCTGAGAGCAGTATGACTTAAAAGACAAAAAAGTAAAATGTGTACCACAGAAATTCCCCTTTTCAATCACTTCATTTCCTAATTTACAATAAGCCTTTGCACATTACCACTCACATCGCCATGGTGTTCAGACAGAGCAGCTCTATGGAGCAAAACCCACACCTTGAGAAAACCCAAGGCTTCAGCCTAAGGGTGTTTTATCCTCAGTGATGGTCAGTGTATTTGAACAGTGCTGCGTTCTGCTGTAGCAGAAGAACCCCTGTGTTAAGTGTAAAATGGTTATGATACAATGGAATAGCAGTCACCTGTTAGACAAATAGCATTCCAAGAAAGGAGGAACAGCACCCTGCTCCTCCAAGCCCTTTCTAAAAAGCTGTTAAACTCAAGGCAATAGACCAACGCCACACCCGCGAGCTCAGAAACCATGCACACCAGGAACAGCAGGGAACAGGCAGAGCACGTACCCCACAGCCCCTGGAATGCTGCCCCAACCATGGGCACAGACCAGCTCTTCCCCAGAACTCCCTGACAGCCCAGCAGCAGCTCCAGTGGAAGCCTGGCACAGCACGAGTCCCTCGCTGAACAGGCCGAGGCTCCTTTCGCACAGCGGGCACAGGGACAGGGCCAGGGCCGCTCTGAGGCTCCCTTCGCTCAGCAGGGCCAGGGCCAGGGCCAGGGCCGCTCCGAGGCTCGCTTCGCTCAGCAGGGCCAGGGCCGCTCCGAGGCTCCCTTCGCTCAGCAGGGACAGGGCCAGGGCCAGGGCCGCTCCGAGGCTCGCTTCGCTCAGCAGGGCCAGGGCCAGGGCCGCTCCGAGGCTCCCTTCGCTCAGCAGGGCCAGGGCCAGGGCCAGGGCCGTTCCGAGGCTCGCTTCGCTCAGCAGGGCCAGGGCCAGGGCCGCTCCGAGGCTCCTTTCGCACAGCGGGCACAGGGACAGGGCCAGGGCCAGGGCTGCGCCGAGGCTCCCTTCGCTCAGCAGGGCCAGGGCCAGGGCCAGGGCCAGGGCCAGGGCCGCTCCGAGGCTCCCTTTGCTCAGCGGGCACAGGGACAGGGCCAGGGCCGCTCCGAGGCTCCCTTCGCTCAGCAGGGCCAGGGCTGCGCCGAGGCTCCTTTCGCACAGCGGGCACAGGGACAGGGCCAGGGCCGCTCCGAGGCTCGCTTCGCTCAGCAGGGACAGGGACAGGGCCGGCTCCGAGGCTCCCTTCGCTCAGCAGGGCCAGGGACAGGGACAGGGCCGCTCCGAGACTCGCTTCGCTCAGCAGGGTCAGGGACAGGGACACGGACAGGGCCGCTCCGAGGCTCCCTTCACTCAGCATGGACAGGGCCAGGGCCGCTGCGAGGCTCCCTTTGCTCAGCAGGGACAGGGACAGGGACAGGGACAGGGACAGGGCCGGCTCCGAGGCTCCCTTTGCTCAGCAGGGCACAGGGACAGGGCCAGGGCCGCTGCGAGGCTCCCTTTGCTCAGCAGGGACAGGGACAGGGCCGGCTCCGAGGCTCCCTTTGCTCAGCAGGGCACAGGGACAGGGCCAGGGCCGCTCCGAGGCTCCCTTCGCTCAGCAGGGACAGGGCCAGGGCCGCTCTGAGGCTCCCTTCGCTCAGCAGGGACAGGGCCGGGGCCGCTCCGAGGCTCCCTTCGCTCAGCAGGGCACAGGGACAGGGCCAGGGCCGCTCCGCGGCCGGGGCAGGCTGCCAGGGCTCCCTGGGGACACTGCGGTGTCCCTGCCTTGGCGAGCGCGGAGCCGAGCCCGCGGCACCTCTGAGGGAGGCACGGACGCGCGGCCCGGCACGGCAGCGTCCAGGCCCGCACCAGGAACCTCATCTGTGGCTGCCTCCAGTTCAGTTACATGTGGGATAACGAGCGGTGCCAAGCTTTTTACATGCTTACATCATCCTTTCCTAAGTCTCTAAAATCATTCCATTTAATCCTGCACTTTCTATTTTGTGTAAACTGGACTGATGACAAACCTCCACATTTCATCCAAATAACAGGAAAATTCCCGTAACATACCTGGCTCTGATGACAAGACAAAACCAAAATTACCAAGCTTGTGGGATTCACCCAGTAATAGATTATGCTTCCCACACAGCAATTTAACATTAGGGAAACAATGCTAGAAAAATGCATGAGAAATACCTGTCAAAATACAATCTGTTAAAATGCCCAGATACTAGCAGATGCCGCACAAACACAAAATCCCAAAATTACCTCAGAAAAATACTTCAAAATTACATGACATTGCCTGGCATCTACCAGAGTATAAAGCAGGCTGCATCAGTTCTGGAGTGGAAGTTTGTCGGTGTAAAACAAACACATAAGGGAAGGTCTTGTGAAACCCCACGTCCATTTTTTGAAAACCTCTGAGTTGTACATTTTCCACTGCCGAGCAGCCTCTGGACAAAAACCTTACACAAGCATCAATCAACACTAGAGTTCTTACTCAGTGGTCAATGCAACCACAGAAACAAAAAGTTTGAAAAACCACACACAAAAAGCTTGGAGAATGAAAATCAAATCCCAGTTTAGCTGCACGTAAGGATACAACTGATTGGCATAATCTGATTACAAATTACTTTTTTTTCCCCTTAGATACAAAGAGATACAAGGACGGCTGACTACAGTAATGATTTTATAGAGCTTAATATTCTAAAAGAGAACTTGAACTTTAAGTTTAAACTAATCCTATTTAATAGGGAGGATAACTAAAATGGAAACCTTCACACCTGTCTGTACCAGTATTAAACATTATAAAATGCATCTAATTCTTCATTCAATATAAGGTGCTTAGAAACCAGAAGAATGCTACCTACATTACCAAAATATGTGTAAACTGAGTTTGATGCAAATGTGGCATTCAGATCACTTTTTAACATGAAGGAATAGGAGACTACCTTTACAGCAGTGAGAGTTTAAACAATGAACATGCAGCCTCTTTGATCCTGGATACTGAGAGCAGCCACAGAGAAAACTGTGTTCCATGGATTCCCTCAACAAGCCCTTCTGGGAAAGCCTGTTTTGTCTTTTTCTCCCTTAACCTTTCTACTAAAGTGAAACATGACTCTCAACCCACTTAAGAAAAAAATCTGATATAAAATCATGCCACAGTGGAAGAAATCCTAAATTCTGTAGTTCTGTTTCAGATGTGTTAAAAAGTAAAAAAAAGTGCAGGATGCTGCTGCTGACCAAGGCTCCCTGAGAGCCCCACGAAGTGAAGGACAGCACCACATCCAACACTGATGTGACTAAAGGCCAGCACTGACAGCCTTAACCAAGTCCACTCTGCTCCACAGGATGTGTTTCGTCCTAACAAATATTTAAGAAAAGATGAGCAGACAAGTTCAGAAGGAAACTAAAAGTGGGAAAAAGAAAACAGTAGTAGGAACAAGGAAAGCCATCCAAACCGGAAAGTCCCTTCCAGAACAAGGCATCTCCATGTCTGAGCAGTGTGAAACTGTGCAAGGATTACAAACCCAGTGGTCTGACAGACATTCAACAGAACTGCCGGGCGAGTGCCCCCGAGCTCTGTGGCCTGGCTCAGTGACCCAGTACCAGGTGCTTCATGTTTGCAGTGAAACACAGAGCGCTGCCCCCGAGGGTGGTGTCTTTCAGCACTGCCCTGTCCACATGCACGTGCCAGCCCAGCCCCAGGACAGGGCAGCCCAGGAGGCCGGGGGACGGCAGGGTGCCAGCGTGCCCAGGGACACGGGGCACACGCTGCCCAGGCTGCAGCACCGTCCGTGCCAGCCCTCGGGGACGGGCACGCTGCTGGCACGGAGACACGCCTGGGGAGAGCAGCATTGAATTCGTCTGCTCTCGAGACTCTGGCAAGACCAGAAAAAGAGAGAAACTAGCGTGGAATGGGAAGAAAACGCATTATGGCCTGAGCAAAGGAAGCAGTCAAGTGCAATGAGTGAGAAACAACCCAGCAAAATTAGAATAAATGGTTTAAATGGCCAACCTTTGCCAACTCTGCTTGTACTTGACATTATTTGCTCACTTTTTGGTATTTATTTCAGCACCCTGGATTATTTTATCAGTACACAAAATATAAACGTTCTCCTGTAGCTCTTAAAAAAAAAAAGAAAGAAAACAGGGAAAAATAGAGGTTATTCAGGTCACTGAAGTAATCTGCATGTGTTTCAAGGGCAGAATTTTTTTGAGGGGTGGTGTTTGTATGTACATGGGATACATCACTGGAATTAGCTTCTGAAAAGACATTCACCACATTAAATACTGAGTGCTCAGCAAAAAAGCTTAAGCTCTTAAATAACTGACAAGAGCAGCTGAAAGTGGGCAAAGCAACACAAGATAATCAAAACCAGCTCCATATTTTAAGCATGAAACAATGCTTCCTCTGTTGCAAGGTATTTTTAGAGTAACAACAAAAAGTCAAACTGAAACTTAAAAGTATTCCATTGCAAGTTCAATGCTCCAGACAGTGAATGTGTACTTTATGCAGCACAAATGTTCTTTGCTCTTAAAATTCAAAGCCTAATATCACAGAGCATTCGGACAGAAAAAGCCAATTGAATTTACATATTTAGATTTTAAAAGGCAAAGTTACTTTATTTAATGGCCTTTCAGTTTTCCAGAATGGTACCTTGATGCTGTCAGCTGGGTTCAGAGTGTATTAGGCCAAAATGCTGAGTTAGATGTAATGCAAGGCAGGGCTGTTTAAAGCTGCATTTAGCTGACCACAGTCAGCTGAGAATCAAACCTTTACTGCTACAGGCAAGTAAATCTTAAAACACTCAGTTTTAAAGATTAAATACTGGGTCTGGGTCTTAAGAAAAAAAAAGGCTTTTCTGCACAGCAGCTTCACTTTTCAGAGTAGCAATTTAGTTGCCACTAGCAATAGAAACAATAAATAAAAAACCAACCAAACAAAAAAAAACCCAACAAACAAAAAACCCCAAACCCCAGGAACAGTGAATTTCAGCACATTTCTGTTTGTCATTCCAAGTGCTGCCCCAATGCTGCACGTCAGGCTTGTAACAGGGGCCTTGGCTGAAAGGAAAAGGAGAAAGAAAAACAGGGGTGGTGGAACCTCACACAAGCAACCACAGCTCATGCCTCCCAAAGCCATTTTACTTGTGAAAAAGAATACTAAGTATAATCTCAATGTCTTAATTGTATCTGATTATGTGAATAAAAGAGAGGAAATTCTGAATTCTCAGACTTCATCCACCTTGTTCAGTATACACTATTCCTAAAGGGCAGACAAACAAAGTAACTAACTAATGCCAGTCTGCAATGGCACAGAATGCAGAAATAAAGCCTCCATTCTATACAAACATTCAGAGGTCGGTATACCCACACTTCAGCCAAAGATACTTACATGAAGATACCTGAATATAAGAAGGAAACTAATGCAAATGAAAACTAAGTCTCAAAGAGTATTGAAAAAAATTAGGTCTGATCTATCAGATCTGAATCAAACAAGACACAGGAAAGATTTATTAATATGGACCCTTTTGGCAGACCAAATAAGAATAAAAAAAAAAATCTAAATATTCAGGCAATTACTGAAAGTCTGATATATACAAATCCGTAAGTACTTCAATAACTTTTATTTCAGAAACCAAAACCACCCATCTTGTTTCTCCAGATTCTCTGCCTTTAAAGCTCTATGTTGCTGCATTCTAAACATCATCTTTTCCTTGACATAATAATCTGTCCCTTGTTATTTGACCACTGCTATTAATATCTAACAAGCCCTGAAGCTGCAAAACCTGAAAGTCCCAACTACTTACCACACTGAATTTCTACTGACATCAATGAAGTTTCCAGGCATACCATGTGCTACATTTGATGTTCAGCTTCTGATGGGATTGAGTGCAGAAGAGCACTGCACACCCAGCACAATGCTGCCATTCTTCGTGCTCCTTCAGGCCTGATACTGGGTCAGCAGAGCCACAATGGTCACGCTACTACGAACCCATCTGAAATAACTGAGCATGTTCTGCAGAAACTTAACATACAGGATTTTATTTTATTTATAAATTAAAGTACATTACACGTATTTTATACTGAATGAACTTTTGCTTAGTTAGTTAAAAAAAAAGCAGATTCTCAAATGCAAGTGAGTTGCTGACTTTGGGACAGTTAAAGAAAACAAATATAATTATACACTGGAAAGCAGCTGGCAGTACAGAAACCCAACAGGAAATACTAATAAAAATTTATCTCTGAAGCATTTTTAAGCATTTAAGAATGAGTAGTTCTGCAGAATTTCTAAACCAATCATAATTAAGAAGTACTTTTTGTTTATATTCTGAAGCTTATTATGTATATTCTTTATACTATTACCTCTTCTAGGCACAGACAGGACTTACAGGTAACCTAGTAGAACCTGAACAACAGTCTTCTGGCCCTGATTGCTTGAACCGTGTCACTAACACACAAAATTTCTATGCTATATTAAAATAAAAACAGCCAGCTGCTTTCAGCTGAGGCCAGAGGCAGAAGATCTCCTTGTGGTTACAGAGGTCAAGTTAAAAACCTCCAGGAAATAAACTGGTCAACAAGTAAACCTCAACTGTGAGAGCACAGGAGAGAGAGCAGAAACACACAATTCTATGGCAGGTAGAAAGAAACGCAGGGCAGAAACAGACAAAGAGCTGGGGTTACCTTAAATGCAGAAAATAAAGTCATGAACAAAGCCAAGCAAAGCCAAAGGGCAGGAACCAGCACACACACCCTCAGCACAGGGCACAGGGGCACAGCTCTGCCATGTCCCACTGCAGGGACACCTGCCCAGCCATGCAGGAGGTCCTGGAAACTCCAGAGAGTTTGAAGAGAGAACATGGCTTTGATGACACCAAGCTCACCAAGAGGAGACAGCACCACCTCTTACTTGTTTCTGCTCACTCCCTTCCTGCTTGGCTTCAAACACTGCCCAAACTGTTTTCTGTTACTTTAAGGTTACAGGTGCAGACTGTGGGCTTTTTCCCCTCAGGTTCTGTCCTTTATCAGATATGTACATTACTAATGCAAAGGACAAGAGAAAAGAAAAATCAACTCACAGATAGTTATCTCTGTTGTATGGAAATAACTATGTCTGAAGGGCTGTAAAGACGGGTTTCTCCGTGCTGCAGAAAACCAGAAAAAATCTGGATGCAGAAAAAGTTTTATGTCTGTGTAAAAAATTTAGTTTGTTTGAAATTTTGTTCATTTGGCACATCTGTTTACCTAAGTTGGACACCAATCACCTTGTCTTCAAATCCACATTTAGAAATAACATCCCAAAGTTTTGCTTGCAAAAGCTGCTCTGCAAGTAACTTGCTGCCAACACAGCTCTTCTCACCTGTGTTTGTGTGTGTTTGCACAAACTGAGAATTACATACGTGCAAGTTTAACACACTCACTCTGCTTCATTCAGATTGTATCTAATTCCACAACAGCCACCTACCTACCTATCAACATCTCCCAGCCACATCCAAATGAACACATTCTAAAATGGGTTTATTACAAAACTGTGGTAGAATTTCTACTGAAGCACCTTCAGGGTGTGAGCCCAACTATGTATCCACAACTACTGCTTCTGGTGCTGCCTGAGCATCATTTTCCCAAAAGGGACATTCCCACGTGACAGCCCTCCATGGGATCCAGGCAGAAGTTATTTCTACAAAGACATTCTCCCCCTCCCAGCAGAGCACCCCGCTCTCTCAAAGTATCCATGCTGGTTCTTGAAACCCTATTCTTCAACATAACCCTGAATTCAAGAATCTATTAAAACCTGCAATCAACATTCCCAGCAGCTAGATTTCCAAAATGTTACGCACAGCTTCAGCTCTTAAGCCCTTATGTCAGGGCAAATGAGAAATTCCAGTATTAAAACCCATACAAGCTACTGTTAAAACAGTTGGGGTTGTTTCTTTTTGTCCTTTAACCCTTTTACACTTTTTAATATGACAGCTGTGCCTGCCTTCAATCCAGAAAACTGCACCACCACTCCTACTCATACAAGTTCCACAGACCTACCAGCTGTAAAAGCCATAAAACAGAGTTAACACACAAACAGGAAGTTCTATTCAGTAGAACAGGAATCATCCCACTCAGATCTAAATCATGCAGACTTCCAGGCGTTCCTTTCATGCAGCCCATGGGACAACTGGGGTTACTTCAGTTTAAGAGTAAGCTGCTGCAGTTCAGCCTGAACCCCTTTCAACCTGACTCCAAATGGTCCCCTTGGTCAAGGGGCAGCTGCAACTCATCCTCCTGGGGTCCCTCCTGTGCCAGTGGGCTGCCCACTATGGAGACTTTGCTGCCTTCAGCTCCTCAGCACCACTCTGAGCCCACCAACACCCTGAAAAGAGACCAGGCAGCCTTCCCAGCTGTGTCCAGGGTGGCCCTGCTGAGATGTGCTGTCTCCTGCCTCCCACATCTGGAAGCTCTGAAAAACCTGAAAAATTTCTCAAAACTTCATAAGCAAAAAATCAAGCCCGTGTGGCCAGAGAGCTGAGAGAAGCATCTAAATTTACTGCTGCATTCCTCTCTCCAACAGCAGTCTAAGAATGGCCATGGCCACGTTAGCAATCTCCTCTCTCTGGTCAGCTCCCACTGCTGGGCTGCATTTCTGCTCCCTCCAGAGAGCAGGAAACTTTAAGCTGTTGTTGCTATTCCACATCCAAAGGGCCATGAAGTGGGAAAACTCTACAATCAAAAAAACCCTTCAGTTTTTCCCTGTTTTCAGTTTAAAGACCAGGGAGATGAGTGAGCAAAAATAAGCTCCATTAAGATCAATGTTCTTTGCCTTGCTTCACATCTTTTCTAAAAGTGGAGAAATGTCTTACATCTGGAAGAACTGGAATGTCCTTTGGAACAACACAGAAAGCTAATAAACTGCACATAACTTTACAGAAAGTCCTGGTGTAACACAGAACAGAATAAAATGCACACATGTCTCTTCAAACTTTTCATATCATCTTTAAATACAAAAACCCCACAAATCTCTGAAATCCAATGTATCAATCATTGACTTCCTTTTAAAAAGCTGCTCCTGAACTCCTCCTTGCTCTAGCTCTCACCAGTTAGGCACTATTCACCAATTTTTCCCAATACTTGGTTTCCATAACATCTAATTAATATGTGAAGCTCTAGAGCTCTGCTTAAAAAACAACAAAAACCCCCCAAACAAATAAACAAACCCACCAAACCAAAAATTAAACCAAAAAACTTCCCACACTCTAACTCTTCCCCTGCTGCTCAGAAATACAGCAGCATTGTATCTGCAAAAGCAGAGAAAAATCTTCTTTTGCACACATTACTATAGACAGATGTCTGTAGAGAGATCCTAAAATAAAAAGCCATGCTTTCTGACCTACAGGAAAAGGGTTTTTCCAAGCTTCAGATTTTAATCAAAGCCTGGTCAGAGCTCTATTCTGAACAGCCCGATTTTCCTTTTGAGCCAAAACCAACTTCCATCTAGTATTTAAAAAAAATGTACCAGTGAAAGCCTCACCACAGGAATCTTCAGCCCACTCTGCTTAAACAAGCCCAGCTGGTAACTTCAAGCCAGCAGCACACACAGAATGAGGAGAACGCTGCTCTGGGATCATTTCTGGGCAGCTCTGATCCAGTGTCAGTGTTTCTTCTAATCAGCACAGCTCCCCTCATTCAGTCATTTAGAAAGGAACTGTGGCAGAGTGAAAACTCCACAAGACCACAGAAATTTCCTGACGAACAGCACATTACCTGCCAGATGAACTCAGAACCAGCTTTTGCCAAAGAACAGTAAAAATACTCTCCCCTTATAGGACTCAGTGTAACTGCATAGTTTTAAAAGCTGCAATGCAAGACGTGTATGTCACTTGCTTTCTGAGAAAACAGGATTGTGTTGTTTTAAAGGTTCCAATAAACAAGGACGTGGCACCTTTATTATGTTCTGTTCTTTAAACATCTAAGAAGTATTCAGATTTATTTGTATTTCACTCTGGGGGTAAGAAGCTAATGTTGCCAAAGACCATAAATTTACTCTAAAGGATAATTTAGGATCAAACTCATCAGAAAATCAGAAATGTCAGTCTACATTAATAGTCTGAAGTTAAAAATGTAACTCTGAAAACCAGGTCACTTTGACTCAGGTCCATGAGCTCTCCAGCCACTGCAGCAATGGCCTCAGCAGGCCTGGCACAGAGCAGGGTGCTCCCATCAGTCACCAACACCTGCACATCTGCAGCCACTGCTCCTCCTCAGCAAGCACTGCTGGCCTGCCTGCCCCTCAGCATGGCAATGGCAGCTCTGTTACCCCTCTTCCTGGAAGGTAGTGCAGGGAAGTAGTGGCCCACTAAATTTATGGTTAGTATTACAATAAGCCTTATTTTAAGTAAGATTTGTTGATAATGATTACTTTTACCTTCAAAAAATCTCTGTAGTTAAAGCAAAAACTAGAACATAATAGAAACCTGATAACCAGCTTAATAACTTTTCACTAATTCAATAATTATTTTTTTCCAAAGGACATACATAATAAAAATTCTGTTGCCCATAATACATAAGCAGTGTTGAGTTTTTTTGTAACAGAAGGAATAAGCATTTTCCAGTGCATTTCAGCCAGCAGGGCTGCCCCAGGCCGTGTGGGAGCTGGCAGCACAGCACACCCAGCCTGCTCTCAACAAGCAGGGCTGCACCACACCAAGGGCTGTCCTGCACTGCACATGCAGCAGTGACTGCACTGGGGCTGCACCACACCAAGGGCTGCACCACACCAAGGGCTGTCCTGCACTGCACATGCAGCAGTGACTGCACTGGGGCTGCACCACACCAAGGGCTGCACCACACCAAGGGCTGCACCACACCAAGGGCTGCCCTGTGCTGCACATGCAGCAGTGACTGCACTGGGGCTGCACCACACCAAGGGCTGTCCTGCACTGCCCATGCAGCAGTGACTGCACTGGGGCTGCACCACACCAAGGGCTGTCCTGCACTGCCCATGCAGCAGTGACTGCACTGGGGCTGCACCACACCAAGGGCTGTCCTGCACTGCCCATGCAGCACTGACTGCACTGGGGCTGCCCTGCAGGCAGGGACAGAGCTGCAGCTCCTGCTCCCCAGGCACAGCTGGGCACGTGGGCAGGGAGCTGCCCCAGGATGGACAGTCCTGGGTCTGCACTCACCTGGGGTATAAAACATCACAGTAATTCTCATACCTGGGTCTTTCTTGGTCCCTTTGCCACCCTCTCGGCTCTTTTTTAGAACGGCCTTTAACATTTTAAATGCTGCTCCTAGAGAATAACAGAGAGAAACAAAAATAAATGCAATGTCCATTCACACAAGTAGAAACAAAAAACGGGATCAATACAAATAAAACAGTGGAGTAATTACGAGAAGCCCTTTGGTAGTCACACTTATTTCTTACAGCATCACTTGGTTAAGCCAAGCAGTGATGCACAAAAAATGTTTCAATACTTGAACTAAGTAACTAAGAGCTTGCTGTCTTCTGGTACAGGAAAGTAATGCACATTCTCCACATTCCACATCCAACTGCAGTTACAGGGCTAAACCTGAGTAAGCTGCTCTAAGATACTCCAGCACAATCAACTAAAATCGAGCTCTACCTTCTGCCCAGAGCTCAGCCACTGACTGGCAGCAAGGGGAGCAGCCTGGTGTCACCTGGGACTGCCAACTGCAATCTGTGCAGAGGGTATCAGCAGCACCCGGTGCCACCCTCCAGCCGTGCCCACACAGGGGGAGCCCAGGAACAAACGCCCCCGTCCCCACAAGGCTCCTGCCTGCCACACATTGCAGCCCCCTCAAGCGGGCAGAGGCTGGCTGCAGGTGACTGCAGAGCTCAGAGGAGCAGGAAGTAAAAGAAAAATGGATTTGGGCTGATAAACCTGAAAGACAGTTCTTTCACAGAAGTAACTTCAGTTACAAAGCAAGGAAAACAGAATGGAAGGAATTATGAAGATCACTTCTTTCCCAAAAAGTTTTCTGGGAGCATCTGACAATTATAATTTCATTTGTTCTCTCTACTGAAAAATTCAGGAAGTATCTCATTTAATAAAACTTTCAGTATGGAATATGCAACAAGAAGGGGGGAAGAAAGTAATCTGACTATGCTGTCTTATGCAACAGACTGCTATGAACGCCACATGAAATCAACAGGAAAAGTAAAACTCTTCCATCCAAAAACGGTGGATTCCTCAGAAAGTTCTCTTTATTTGATCAAATAACGCAGAGAAAGAGGAATCAGTACAACAGAACTGCTCAGCTCCCATAATAACCTGAAGCACGTGCAGCCAGCAGCAGCCAGGAGCCCAGAAGGTGTCCAGGGCCTGGGCCATGCCCCACACAGGGGACAGCCAGGGCTGGGCATCCCACACAGGGGACAGCCAGGGCCATGCCCCACACAGGGGACAGCCAGGCCAGGGTGTGCCCCACACAGGGGACAGCCAGGGCCATGCCCCACACAGGGGACAGCCAGGCCAGGGTGTGCCCCACACAGGGGACAGCCATGCCAGGGTGTGCCCCACACAGGGGACAGCCAGGGCTGGGCCGTGCCCCACACAGGGGACAGCCAGGCCAGGGTGTGCCCCACACAGGGGACAGCCAGGGCTGGGCCGTGCCCCACACAGGGGACAGCCAGGCCAGGGCTGGGCATCCCACACAGGGGACAGCCAGGGCCATGCCCCACACTGGGGACAGCCAGGCCAGGGTGTGCCCCACACAGGGGACAGCCAGGGCCATGCCCCACACTGGGGACAGCCAGGCCAGGGTGTGCCCCACACAGGGGACAGCCAGGGCTGGGCCGTGCCCCACACAGGGGACAGCCAGGGCTGGGCCATGCCCCACACAGGGGACAGCCAGGGCTGGGCATCCCACACAGGGGACAGCCAGGCCAGGGTGTGCCCCACACAGGGGACAGCCAGGGCTGGGCCGTGCCCCACACAGGGGACAGCCAGGGCTGGGCATCCCACACAGGGGACAGCCAGGCCAGGGTGTGCCCCACACAGGGGACAGCCAGGGCTGGGCCATGCCCCACACAGGGGACAGCCAGGTCCATGCCCCACACAGGGGACAGCCAGGGCTGGGCCATGCCCCACACAGGGGACAGCCAGGGCTGGGTGTGCCCCACACAGGGGACAGCCAGGGCTGTGCCCCACACAGGGGACAGCCAGGCCAGGGTGTGCCCCACACAGGGGACAGCCAGGGCTGGGTGTGCCCCACACAGGGGACAGCCAGGTCCATGCCCCACACAGGGGACAGCCAGGCCAGGGTGTGCCCGGGCAGGCAGGGGCCGTGCTGAGCGAGGGTGGCACTGCCAGGGCTGCCATGGGCACACAGCACGCAGACACTGTGTCCTGCAGGGCCAACGGGCTCTGCAACACCTCCAGCTGCTTCCAGAGCATGGAAATGACCCAGCCCTCTCCCAGCTCAGCATCAAGGAAACTGGAAAAGCTGGCAAACACACCCCCAAAACTGGATCATCTAACTGAAAAATGACATACACTGAAAGGAAGTCATTTAGGACTACTTATTGGATACAAAGCAAAATAAATTTATCAAATTAAGCATACAAAAACCATCCAGCATGTTAGAAAGCCTGCATTATGCAATGGTAGGACCTGAAGGTGTTAATGAACTTCAGAATCTGAGAAAGGCACTTTACATACATAGCTAGAATAGAGTGGCAAGGGGGAGAGAAAAAAAAAGGAAGACCTGAAAAGTCACATATTATATTTAACTTTCTTATTTTGCAAATACAAGTGTGAATTTTCTATTAACCAGGACAGACAGGCTTCATATAGAACTGCAATTCTACAGTATATGTCATTGCTATTCCTAGAATATAGATAAGGGTTAATGAGAGACCAAATAAAAGGAATCAAGGACAATTCCATCCTAGATTTTCTCTTTTTGGAATCAAGGCCAATTTCCCTACTGTGCAAAGAGTTCTGCACGGATCTGTTCTAACACAGAATATGACTGGCATGCAAGATGGTTGCTTATTCAGACCACAGTCAGTGTAGATATGAAAAGTGCCTACCACCTGACATAAAGTCCACTTCCTTCCTTCTCCCCTATAAAATGAAATGCAAAAAAAAAGATAAGTACTTCCAAAACAACTCACCTTTTGCATGTGAGTAATGCACACAGAGAGAGCTAACCCTACGGGCTGCAACAGCAAAGCAACAGCAATGCTCTTTGTTTGCAAGCTGAAGGGGATAAAAAATAAACTGTCATCTGAAGTAATGCTCAAAGCACCACCTTGGGTCCAGCACAACATCACTCACATTGCAGAGCGTGCAGGTGAACTACTACAGCTTAGAAATACTTCAGACAGTGTCATCAAAAAATAAAAAAAAACAAAGCCAAAAGATACACCAAAGTTATCTGCACCTACTGTGATGCTTACTGACATGCAAAAGCATTTCAGCTTCAGGTAATGCACTTCTTCATACCCATGGCTCACACCTCAGTAACACCAATTCAAGTGAACTGCAATAGTGTGCATTTATAATTTCTCATGCCTTGAATCAGGCACAAGATACTAGATCTTGTTCTATTTTAAAGATAACTGTATTAATAGAGTATTTTACAGTAATGCTGGCACGTTGTCTTTCTAAGCACACTGCACTTTCTCTCTTCTCACAGCTAAGCTTAAGTGGAAAAACTCCCTGACCCAGACATCAGGAACCCTTTCAGCTACTGCAATTGCTTCACTTTATGAACTCCAGTTCATGATTTCTTAATTCCAATTTTTAAATTCTACCATGAAACCACTTGTTTGGTGTTTGCTGGGTTTTTTTAAAGATTTAAAAACTATCATTCCCATTATAAAATGGGTATTAGATGTGGACTTGTTATCCCAGAGCATTAATAATAACAATGTCTCAGCAGAACTCTTCTGCTTGTTGAATTGAAGACCCTGTCAGCAGCTGACAAAGGTGGGCTCCTAGCTCACCCCAAGAGCATTTTCAAATGGATGCTGTCCTCCCACCAGTTCAACTGTTTTCTTCAGATGCAAAGGACATTGCATTCCACACATGCTTCCTGCTCAGAGCATGAAGGGAAAGGGCAGAAAGTCCCTTGATTCAAGAATTTATAATGATCAGTTTCTTTATGAACAACTCCAAAGCATCGTCAGCTTTATAAAACAGAAATCCTAGGTCATGGAAGGAGTCAGGAGCACAGGCACACACAACAGTTCATGTCTCCATCTCTGTAAATGAAGTACTTCATCATCTGAGGAATCCCCTCTGAAAAGCAGAGATGGAAAAATCTCCCACATTTTCACTCAGCCTGCAAGTCTCTCCTGAAAACTCAGCAACCTCCTTGCATGGGAGTGTTTTCCATGTAAAACTCCTGCTGAAGACACCAACATAAGAACAAGATGGTTCCCAGCTCTTGCTACACCTCCCTCACCTTTGGGAGAGGGTGATTGTCAGAGCTCTGCCCACAGGGGTTCATCACTGCTGCAGAGCCAAACACACCAACCCCACAGGCCAAACACACCAACCCCACAGGGCAGGTACACCCCAACCCCACGGGGCAGGTACACACCAACCCCACAGAGGCAAACACACCAACCCCACAGGGCAGGTACACACCAACCCCACAGGGCAGGTACACACCAACCCCACAGGCCAAACACACCAACCCCACAGGGCAGGTACACACCAACCCCACAGGGCAGGTACACACCAACCCCACAGGCCAAACACACCAACCCCACAGGGCAGGTACACACCAACCCCACAGGCCAAACACACCAACCCCACAGGGCAGGTACTCACCAACCCCACAGGGCAGGTACACACCAACCCCACAGGGCAGGTACACCCCAACCCCACAGGGCAAACACACCAACCCCACGGGGCAGGTACACATCAACCCCACGGGGCAGGTACACACCAACCCCACGGGGCAGGTACACACCAACCCCACAGGGCAGGTACACACCAACCCCACAGGCCAAACACACCAACCCCACAGGGCAGGTACACACCAACCCCACGGGGCAGGTACACACCAACCCCACAGAGGCAAACACACCAACCCCACAGGGCAGGTACACCCCAACCCCACGGGGCAGGTACACACCAACCCCACAGAGGCAAACACACCAACCCCACGGGGCAGGTACACACCAACCCCACAGGGCAAACACACCAACCCCACGGGGCAGGTACACACCAACCCCACAGGGCAAACACACCAACCCCACGGGGCAGGTACACACCAACCCCACGGGGCAGGTACACACCAACCCCACAGGGCAGGTACACACCAACCCCACAGGGCAGGTACACCCCAACCCCACAGGGCAGGTACACACCAACCCCACAGGCCAAACACACCAACCCCACAGGGCAGGTACACACCAACCCCACAGGCCAAACACACCAACTCCACGGGGCAGGTACACACCAACCCCAAAGGGCAGGTACACCCCAACCCCACAGGGCAGGTACACCCCAACCCCACAGGGCAGGTACACACCAACCCCACAGGGCAGGTACGCCCCAACCCCACAGGGCAGGTACACACCAACCTCACGGGGCAGGTACACACCAACCCCACGGGGCAGGTACACACCAACCCCACAGGGCAGGTACACACCAACCCCACAGGGCAGGTACACACCAACCCCACAGGGCAGGTACACACCAACCCCACAGGGCAGGTACACACCAACCCCACAGGGCAGGAACACACCAACCCCACAGGGCAGGAACACACCAACCCCACAGGGCAGGTACACCCCAACCCCACAGGGCAGGTACACACCAACCCCACAGGGCAGGTACACACCAACCCCACAGGGCAGGTACACACCAACCCCACAGAGGCAAACACACCAACCCCACAGGCCAAACACACCAACCCCACAGGCCAAACACACCAACCCCACAGGCCAAACACACCAACCCCACAGGGCAGGTACACACCAACCCCACGGGGCAGGTACACCCCAACCCCACAGGGCAGGTACACACCAACCCCACAGGGCAGGTACTCACCAACCCCACGGGGCAGGTACACCCCAACCCCACGGGGCAGGTACACACCAACCCCACAGGCCAAACACACCAACCCCACAGAGGCAAACACACCAACCCCACAGGGCAGGTACACCCCAACCCCACAGGGCAGGTACACCCCAACCCCACAGGGCAGGTACTCACCAACCCCACAGGGCAGGTACACACCAACCCCACAGGGCAGGTACACACCAACCCCACAGGGCAGGTACACACCAACCCCACAGGGCAGGTACACACCAACCCCACGGGGCAAACACACCAACCCCACGGGGCAAACACACCAACCCCACAGGGCAGGTACACACCAACCCCACAGGGCAGGTACACACCAACCCCACAGGGCAGGTACACACCAACCCCACAGGGCAGGTACACACCTGAGCTGCTGCCCAGGCACTCCTGGCACTCACACTCCTTACACTCCTGCCCACAGCTGTGCTCACACTGCAGACTGAGATCCTGAAAACCAGTGAGCATTTATTCACAAAGAAATCCAGAGTAGAACATCTTGGTCTACTGTCTGCACAGAAGTACTTCAGTATTTGCCACCTTTCAGTGTGGGATTTATGAAACACATACTTCAAATAATCTGTATTTTTAAAGTGTATTTTGCATTTTTGAATCCTAAAATCCTAAGCTTCAAAAGAAAACTTCACTTAGTCAGAACTGTTTGCACTGCCTACAAATACATCCAGAATGTCATTCTATGTGTCACACAGAAAAGTTCCAACATTTCCCTTTTCAGGCAAATTCAAAGTCCTTTAGCTGAACTGCAGATTTCAAACAAGAGGAATATAGAGCAAAAAACAATACTTAAAGAAACAAGGTATTACTGATCCAACAAATCAAGTAAGTAAAAAAATCCTTCAAAATTACTACATTTTGTAATAAACAGGGCATATCCCCAGATATGCAACTATTAATTCATGAATGAACAGACATTTGAAGAGAACAGTGTTTTTACTGTTAAGGCACAATTTCCAGTGAGGTATATTTGTGTTATGATGATTCAAATGCATGACTGAAAATGATAAAAGCACACACTGGAGAGGTCTGTCCCTGACCCTTTGTCCCTACAGCCAAGTAAAAAGTGGCATATATAATGTTTCCAATACACTACATTTAGCCAGACCCACGAAAGTTAAATAGTGATTATTGAAATATTTTTATACAATACCCTAAACAATTTTGGCCTTTACCCTTTGTAGGCATTCCTCATGCAGAAAGATCAGTCTAAGTACAAACCAGATAGAATACAGATACAGAACTGACAAGCCATAGTACATTTGCATCATTTGCTCTTCACTCAATCACCTCATCATTATTAAACTTACCAATGAGATACTCCACATTTTCTCCCTCTCATCTGACCCAGTGAAAGCTATGCAGCAGTTTAAAAGGAAACTGCAAAACAACAGCAAGGTTTCCAGTTTGTTGTTCACTTCTGAAGTGGAATTATGCCCTGAAGCACTATTAAAATACATTAAGAGGTGAAAGATGAGGAAGTGTGAGAAAAACCTCATGATCGTGTTAGCTGTTAGAATGTGCTTCTGCAGTAGCTTTTTTCCCACCAGACTAGATCTAGATTTAATTTCTCAGATGCCAGAGATGCAACTATTGTGCCCTGCAATCACCTAGTTGTCTGCTACGTTACTCTTTTACCAAATTGCTGATTATTTTGGCCAGTATTGCCAAGGGCTGCCAACACACAGGGAAAAGCTGGTCACTTCACTTGACTGCTGTCCAAAGACCTTGGGCAGGTGCCAGACCCTGCAAAACCTACTCGTGATCATGTTTTCAGAGATTCCTGCTCCCCACGGCCCATAGCTACCCTGAAGCACTGCAGAAACTGATCTTGGCTGAAGCCCAGGACAGCACTCACCAGCCCGAGGGTTCAGCAATCCTGGACATGGAGGAGAGCACTCACCAGCCCTGGCTGAGCCAAGGATTCAGCAATCCTGGACATGGAGGAGAGCACTCACCAGCCCTGGCTGAGCCAAGGATTCAGCAATCCTGGACATGGAGGAGAGCACTCACCAGCCCTGGCTGAGCCAAGGATTCAGCAATCCTGCAGGTGGAAGAGAGCACTCACCAGCCCTGGCTGAACCAAGGATTCAGCAATCCTGGACATGGAGGAGAGCACTCACCAGCCCTGGCTGAACCAAGGATTCAGCAATCCTGGACATGCAGGAGAGCACTCACCAGCCCTGGCTGAGCCCAGCCCAAGGATTCAGCAATCCTGGACATGCAGGAGAGCACTCACCAGCCCTGGCTGAACCAAGGATTCAGCAATCCTGCAGGTGGAGGATCACGAGTGGAATCCCCTGTCTGCCTACCCAGGCAACAAGAGCAGCAGCTGCCCACACAACCTGAAAACCTCACCTGTTCACAGCTTTTCTGAGCACAGCAGAGGCGTTTTGGACTTTTTGTTCCCATTCTGCTCTCCCGGCTCCCTTCCCTGGGATGGCCCCAGCACAGAGCGGCGGCACCCAGCCCTGGGGGCAGCACCCAGCCCTGGGCACAGCACCCAGCCCTGGGGGCAGCACCCAGCCCTGGGCACGGCACCCAGCCCTGGGCACGGCACCCAGCCCTGGGCACGGCACCCAGCCCTGGGCACGGCACCCAGCCCTGGGCACAGCACCCAGCCCTGGGGGCAGCACCCAGCCCTGGGGGCAGCACCCAGCCCTGGGCACAGCACCCAGCCCTGGGCACAGCACCCAGCCCTGGGCACAGCACTGAGCCCTGGGGGCAGCACCGAGACCTGGGGACAGCACCCAGCCCTGGGCACAGCACCCAGCCCTGGGGACAGCACCGAGACCTGGGGACAGCACCCAGCCCTGGGGACAGCATCCAGCCCTGGGGACAGCACCCAGCCCTGGGGACAGCACCCAGCCCTGGGGGCAGCACCCAGCCCTGGGGACAGCATCCAGCCCTGGGGACAGCACCCAGCCCTGGGGACAGCATCCAGCCCTGGGGACAGCACCCAGCCCTGGGGACAGCACCCAGCCCTGGGCACAGCACCCAGCCCTGGGGACAGCACCCAGCCCTGGGGACAGCACCCAGCCCTGGGGACGGCACCCAGCCCTGGGGACGGCACCCAGCCCTGGGGACAGCACCCAGCCCTGGGGACAGCACCCAGCCCTGGGGACAGCACCCAGCCCTGGGGGCAGCACCCAGCCCTGGGGACAGCACCCAGCCCTGGGCACAGCACCCAGCCCTGGGGACAGCACCCAGCCCTGGGCACAGCACTGAGACCTCGGGACAGCACCCGGCCCTGGGCACAGCACCCAGCCCTGGGGGCTGCTGCCCCCTCCTGCCCCTGGCATCACACACATGTGGCTGGCACGTGTGTGCCCTCCTCGCACACAGAGCCCAGAGCAGGCAGATTATTCACACAACCAGACCCGGGACTGACTCCTGTCAGCCCCTGCAGAGCTCAGACTAAGGACAGGAACATGGAACACCCTGAACATCCCAGAGTTCACTCCAGAAAATTAAAGGCTTGTGGGAAAGTGCTTCACATTCACACCCTCCCCCATCCTGCAATAACTCCCTGGTGTACACAAGATCCTACATGCTTTTACCAAAAATATTAATTGCCCGGCAAGCCCATATTTATTAAACTTTTCCAGTTGTCCTGTTGTTTTCAGTAATTAAACAGCAAAGCACCACTATAGTTTCTAACTCAGATGCCAGAAAGCATTCCTTCCACAGGAAAGTGTCCAAACCAAATAAATTTAAATCCTCACAATCAGAATTTGACTACTAGTGGAACACAGACTTTTACACTTAAAAAATAAAAGTAATTATTCACTAAAATCTTAAGTCTGTGTCAATCTTTACAAGTTTGCCAAGACAGTGCATGCTGCCTCCCCTCAACCTGCTCCTGGGACACCTACCAGCCCACTGCACATCACACGAGCAGAGCTCACTCATTTGCCAAGAGAAGCAATGCAACACCAACAAGAACTCACTCAGGGCAAAATCCTGCCTACAGAAGAAATACTGCAAAGAAACAAAATTCAGTTTTTCTCCTGGGGAAGGCTGAGAATTGAAGAAAGGAGGCTCAAGCAAGGCTTGCTGAGAAGAAAAGCACCTGTTTTCCCTGTTAGCAGAGATGATGAAAACAGGTAGACAACCAACTTTTTTCTACCAGACTATGGGACAGTGTGAGAGTCCCCAAATGCCAGTGAGGGACATGCAAAAGGAGCTTTGTGGAGAAGCCCAGATCCCCTGTGAGACCCAGGGCAGCTCAGACAGTGCCAGAGCCCTGGGGGATCCTTCTGCACGGGCATGGAGGAGCAAAAGAGAAACAAGTCCTCCCTGACAAACCAGTCAGCATATTCTTCTCATATTCTTCTGCTGCAGACTTTTACCATGCTTTGAACTCCAGCAGAAAAAAAAAAAAATTAATATCACTTTTGTTCTTCTTTCCTTATTGTCTTAAAAGGACAAAGTGCAACACTTTTGGTCAGGGAAAAACCCCAATATTAATTAGGTCTTTTTTCCCTCAGACTTTCAAACTATGCCCAATACCTCAAAAAGAGTATAAAACACTTTATAAGCTGCTGGTGACATACCACAGTGGCACAAAGAACGGCTTACACAGAGAATAAATAAACAAAAACATACACACCAGCTCTGTACTGCTGGAGTTCTGAATCTACCAGCATCACTGAATTCTGAAACTGCACAACAGTTTCAACAATGTTCCTATACTCCATTCTACCTTTGCCAAATATAATTTATCTGAGAGTAAAGCAAAGTCTTCCCTTTATGTCTTGTCTCCTATCTTTTCAAAGGAATTCTTGCATGAACATAAACATTCTGTATCAGTAGTTAGGGAGCGCTGAAAACTTTATCCTATCATGCCTATGCTTTGTGGCAGCAATACTTCAAACTTTCAATTGCTGGAAAATTGTTAGAAAAATCCAGGAACTCAGTCCTTACTAACACACAAAAAAATCCCTTTGCGACTCAGTGGTATTTAGCCCAGTGTAAAACAGACCTTGAAGCATATTAACTAAATAATCAACTGAACTCAAAGGCATTGCTGGTGTAAAACACAAAACCAGTCTCCCTAAAACCCACACTGAGAATATTTTGTGTTTTGTCATTCTTGCTCAAAAGCAACAACAAAAAAACCCCAAGTAACAAAAAGCCCCACACAACACAGAAAAAGAATCAAACCCAAGCCTCTACCAACTTCCACCTTATTTAAATTCCAAAAAGCAAAGGTCATATTGTGCTTCTATTTACTCTTACTTGGATATTGTTCAAATACTTAATTGTTAAAGCATGGTCAGAAATATAGATCCTAAGGAAGGGACACCTGCTGGGACAGAAATGGATTAGTTTAATTGTAAATGACTGAAAAGAGGACAGCACAGTCTTTAGACTCCACAAATTCTAGCATTTTTCTAGATAACACAAAGCTGAAGGAGATAAAATCTGAACTGTCTTTTCAGCAATTAAACACCTCTGTTGTTTTAAGAGGGACAGCTTTGGATTTAACTTAAAACTACCAGTTTTTGACAAGTCAAAAGACATATTTACTACTTAATGCAGCGAAGTTCCACCAGAATCTAAGACAACATTTGAAGATGTTGTGTAGGGCACAGTGGTGCCCTACACCAAGGTCCACAGCCCGACTCCATGGTGGAGCTGCCGAGTTCACATTTCCACACAAACACACACCCAACCTCCTGGCAGGGCGTTTCCTGTGCGCTAACAAGCTCCAGCTTCCCTCCTGCTGCAGCTAAATTTAGCCATGACTGAGATCCAGCCTCAAAAAAATAAAAGAGAAAGCAAAAACCGCCAAACAATAAACCAAAAAAACCCCACTAGCAAACACAACACAAAAAAAAACAACCTACACCACACACACAACTGCAGTGTAGTGCAGCAAACATTTTACAGAACCCTTTGGTCTTAAAGTAGTTAATTATCCAATATATGAAATCTGCAGCAAACAAGCTGCAGCCCTTCACCCTACACACATCTGAAAATGCACTTTAAGGGCTCCAAAGCACAGGTGACAGCAGCTCCCACTGCTCAGTGTGTGTATGTGACAGCCAGTGACACCCACGGGGGAGAGGCTGCACCAGGGCCATGGAGCCAGAGCACTCCCACAGCTGCACCGAGCCCAGGGGCTGCTACAGAGCCCTCAGGCCTTGCTGCAAACATTGCAATTCTTCAATAGTCTAATGACAGATCTGTGTCAGCTACATGGGGCACAGGCAGGCAGAAAGGAAAGAAACAACTCAGGCACAAGGAGCTCCAGCACTCAGGCTCCTGCCTGCAGCCACGCTCTGCCATGGCCACACTGCCCCGTGCCCTGTGTGCCCACGGCCTGTGGTGAGCCACCCTCACTGCCCTGTGTGCCCACGGCCTGTGCTGAGCCACCCTCACTGCCCTGTGTGCCCACGGCCTGTGCTGAGCCACCCTCAGTGCCCTGTGTGCCCACGGCCTGTGCTGAGCCACCCTCACTGCCCTGTGTGCCCACGGCCTGTGCTGAGCCACCCTCAGTGCCCTGTGTGCCCACGGCCTGTCCTGAGCCACCCTCACTGCCCTGTGTGCCCTGTGTGCCCACGGCCTGTCCTGAGCCACCCTCAGTGCCCTGTGTGCCCACGGCCTGTGCTGAGCCACCCTCACTGCCCTGTGTGCCCACGGCCTGTCCTGAGCCACCCTCAGTGCCCTGTGTGCCCATGGCCTGTCCTGAGCCACCCTCACTGCTCTGTGTGCCCTGTGTGCCCACAGCCTGTCCTGAGCCACCCTCACTGCTCTGTGTGCCCATGGCCCGTCCTGAGCCACCCTCACTGCCCTGTGTGCCCTGTGTGCCCAAGGCCTGTGCTGAGCCACCCTCACTGCCCTGTGTGCCCAAGGCCTGTGCTGAGCCACCCTCACTGCCCTGTGTGCCCACGGCCTGTGCTGAGCCACCCTCACTGCCCTGTGTGCCCACGGCCTGTCCTGAGCCACCCTCACTGCCCTGTGTGCCCTGTGTGCCCATGGCCTGTGCTGAGCCACCCTCACTGCCTCATGCCCTGTGTGCCCATGGCCTGTCCTGAGCCACCCTCACTGCCCTGTGTGCCCATGGCCTGTGCTGAGCCACCCTCACTGCCCTGTGTGCCCATGGCCTGTCCTGAGCCACCTTCACTGCCCTGTGTGCCCATGGCCTGTCCTGAGCCACCCTCACTGCCCTGTGTGCCCTGTGTGCCCACGGCCTGTCCTGAGCCACCCTCACTGCCTCATGCCCTGTGTGCCCATGGCCCGTCCTGAGCCACCCTCACTGCCCTGTGTGCCCTGTGTGCCCATGGCCTGTCCTGAGCCACCCTCACTGCCCTGTGTGCCCACGGCCTGTGCTGAGCCACCCTCAGGATCCCCTCAGGGCCCTGACAGCTGTGACACCTCTGTGTCAGGCGGGCTATGTGCCACTGTCACCTGGCACACCCCTTACATGGGGTCATTCTGACAGAGCTGGCCCAACAGGCATCTCTTCTTAAAAAGAAAAGGTGATAAATTCTATTAACACTTGCATCACTAATCGGCAGGAATTCTGCTGCAGAGTGAGATGAGACTGCAAACAATTCCACTGTAGGCTGTGGTGGTTTTTTCTCTTCTAAGACCACCCTGTATTACAGAACTCTAAAACATGGAGGAAATCTGCATTTAATGATAATCTACAAATCTAACTTGCATGACCATGAATTAAGGGCAGCTGATATAAACCAGTCCAATATTCAAAATACATATCTGTAACTTCGTATATATTTTATATATTGCATACATTTATTATGTAGTTACAATATTTAAGATCACCAGAATTTTAAGCCGCAAAAGTGCCTGAGAAGTGCTTCACAAAGAGTGCCTCACCGAGTCAGTCACCTCACAAACAGTGCCAGCCGTAACCCTGCCCCTGCGGACACAGAGTGTTTACAGAAAAAGGTCAGACAGGCACAATTCCCTGAGCACTGACACCGAGTTCCACAGCACCAAGGCTGTGAAGGCAGCTGTGGACTTGACCAGACACCTGGATTTCAGTAAGGGCTGGGCAGAGCTGCACACACCTTCTGCAGCCCAGCTCGAGCCCCAGCCGAGGGCTGACAGCAGCACAGGGCTGACAGCGAGCTGCTCCCTGCCAGCCCCAGGACTCAGCCATGGACACCTCACATCTGTCACATCTGTCACATCTGTCACATCTGCACAGCCAGACCTCCAACAGCCACTGCAGCTTCTGCTTTCACACCGGCTCCCTCATTAGACATCAGTATTGCAGATGGAGAGGAGGAAATATGTGAAATACGAAATTGATGACACCCTCAGGAAGCAAGGCCATGTGCCAGCAGTGCTCCCAGGCACTCAGTGGATAAACACCTGTCTCAGGCACAGCTGCCCGGCCCTCTGCTCCCACACTCAGTGAACATCCCTCAGGCACAGGAGGATCTCCACACTGTACACAAGGAGGCCAAGCACTGAAGCTAAGATATTGCAAAATCGAATATTCTAGTAACAAAGTACCTTTACGGATTAGGCCTATGGCTTAGCAAGCCTCCTCTTGGTGAGAGGGGGAGCAAAAACAAAATTCCAGAAACGCAGCAAGAGAAACAGGACTTTCAGAAGCTAAAGTAATTCCATGAACAGGAACTAGAATGCATATACTTCAAGAAGCAGGAGTGACAATGATGGATGAAAAAAGCCTACGCAGTGATGTATCACCTACACGGCACAAAAATCTGAAATCACTACACTGGATAAACCTCCCAAAGTCTATGAAGCTGGAAGACAGGGAGGGGGAGCAAGAGGACATTTTAGCTATGAAAGGAGACCAAAAGCACCCTGTTTGACTGAAGCACAAACCAAGTGAAATAGAAACTGCTCCAGTTCAGTGTCCTACACTCCAGTGAGCAGGAGATGGACACCACAGGAGACTCCAAAGATCTGTGGAGAGCCCAAACACAGCACACAGCTCATCCCCTGAGCTCTACAGTTTTATACTTAGATAAATAATCTAGTCAATTAAGCATGCTGAAATACCTCTACAGAACTTCTCAAGTACAATGAATACAGAAGGATTAATTCAGTCATGCTAAACAATGAATTTTAAAAGGAAAGGATAGCAGGAGACAGCAGAGCAAACAGACATATTAACATTAGACCACACAATAGATATTCTGCATTAATGAGCAACTGATCCCTTTATTTACTTCCCTTCAGGATAAGATCAGAGAGGTTAAGGCTCCACAAAAACAAACTTATTAAATAAAAATATTTTAAAAATGCACTTATCAAACTAAAGTTAAACACAAAACTAAATGCAGTGAGGATCACGTAATGTTCCAGAGGTTGCTTCTGGGGTTTCTTCAGTTTGGTGTTACACTATGCCTTCAATTCTCAGAGGTCAGTTTTCTAACAGTGGAGCTTCCTATACACAAACATATTGTAAAGAAATAACACCTTACACATTTGTTAGGCCATATGCTGAGATTTTCTTTCCACTGCCGCAGCTTTGTGATAAAAAAACTCTCCAACCTCCACATCAAGTCTTGGGAGCTGAAAGCAACAAAAAGACTTGAACTAACCCACTTTTCTCAGACTTTCCCACACATAAAACCTAAAGCTGACCTTTATCTATTTTTCCAGAAAACATGAAGATCTAACTCCTGACAGAGCCTGAAATACCACTTTTTAGTCAAAACAGCATCCCTACATATAAACCTTAATATTGAAGTAATGGATATAAATTACAATTTACAGATATTTATGGATGTCATTACAAATAACTAAGAGATCAGGCTGATATTCTTACATGCACAGGAGTTTGAAAACTTGCTAAATAATCTTTCACCTTCAAAGAAAGGTTTAATCTCGATAAGAGGAAGAAGTTCAGCTAAAGAAAAACAAACACCTCTGCTAAGACTGCTCAGCAGCCATCCAACATATAATTCAGATCACAAAGTTGCCATGGCATCAACTTCAGGACTGCGGTCATACACACAAAATGTCTTTTTTCCTACACACTCTTATGGGAAGCTGAGCAACTCTGGCCATGAACCAAATATGTTTTGGCTCTAAGGCAGATATAATTCATCACCATTTGGACATTCCAATGGTTAGCTACACTGAGAAAGCAAGGCAACCAGAACTTCAGAGCATCCACGAAAATGAAGCGCTGAATGCACCACCCGAACAGTGGCAAAAAGAAGCAGTACTTATGTTTACCTTGCTCGCTGGCACTATTGAATAATATATTCCCATTGTTCACTTAAACAGCACTTACACAGCAGATCAGAACAAGTGGGAAAGGTTCATTTTTGGCCACTGTATAATAACAGCAGAAGGAAATTTTCTAGGATCTAAGGCATCACATTTATTTCCCAAATTCCCTGGTATTTTCAATTTTTAATTATCAGGCTATTTTTAAGCAACAGCTGTCAAAAATATGAGGTAACACAGGACTTCTGCATATACTGAATAACCCTGCAAAACTCTGAAGTAGGCTGGAGGAGTAAAACATTTAAAATACTCCAGACCAGCAAACAAACCTCTTGCCAACTGTTTTTACACCCAGCAGTCACAGAAGCCCGAAGTAAACCTCCCACATCCTCAGCTGTTCGCTTTCCAAACGGCGCAAAAGCAGCGGCTTCGTCAGAAACCCCCGTGCAAGGCGGAGCAGGGCAGCGCCACCGCCAGCCGCGGGCACCGAGCGGGCACCACGGGCAGGGGGCACATCCGCATCCGCCCAGGCGATCTAAATAAACCCCCTTCCACCCCCGGCGGCCAACCTCACACAAAGATATCTCCCGACACATTCTAGCTCTGAAAACAGTAATTCAGGACCCAGTCCCCTATCTAACATATGCATCATGAGGCTATGGCAAACAAATACTGAGAAATCAGAAAGCTTTAAGAAAGTCTGCTTTAAAATACACTGTTACTATGCACTATCAGTAACTCACGTATTAAAAACTAATCAACTTATTGTTTTATCATTTTATCCTTGAGATCCCAGCAGAACACCGATGACTTCTAGGGCAGGCCCTTCTGCTCCAGCCGTCAAAACAAGGTCGCTGCCCACAGACACGCACGTGTCCCGTCCCATCCCATCCCGCGCACGGCCGAACCGCAGCCCGGCTCTGCCCGCCCGTTGTGCCTCTTCTCTGGGGCTCTTCCTCACCTTCCAATACCGAAACCAAACACAAACACCACCAAGAAAGCAAGTTTAGAAGAAGCAGCCTTTTTTTTTTTTTTTCCCCCAGATCTTTACTGGTAAAGGCATGAAAACCGCCCCAGTCACCGAAACGTGACAGTGCGGGCCGGAGAGGCGGAAATCCCGGCCGGGCCCCGCCCGGGCAGCGCCTCCCCCGGACCGTGCCGGCCCCGGGCACCCCGGGCCGCTCACGAGCGGTGGGCCAGCCCCGCCGGCCCCGGCCCGCGCCCTCCGCGCCTGCCCCCGGCCCGGCCCCGGCCCGCCCGACATGCCCGCACACGCTCCTCCGCCACAAAGTTTCACCGGCGGCTCCGCGCCCGCAGACCCCGCGCAGCCCCCGGCCCGGCCGGGCGCGGGGCGAAGAGGGGAAGGGGAGGAAGAGGCAGGGAGGTCTCACCCAGCGGCGGGCCCGGCCCCTCGCCTCGGGCTCCGCGCGCGGCCCAGCCCGGGCTGCTCCGGGCTCCTCCGGGCTGGGCAGGCGCGGCGGCGGGATGAGCTCACGGGAGGGGCGGCGGCAGCGCCCGCCCCCCGCGGGACGGGCCGGGGCGGAGCGGGGCCGGGCTGGAGCGCCGGGCGAGGCGCAGCGAGGCAGTGCCCGCTCGGCCGGGCCGCCCTGCCGCGGAGCCGCTCCACGAACGCCGAGCGCGCGGCCCCGCAGAGCCGGGCCCGGGCCCGCGGGCTGCTCGGAGCGCCCCAGCACCCGTGCGCTCCGCCCGCCTGAGCTCTGCTCCTGGGAACCCCTGGCACAGCTCGGGGCTGGGCTCCTGCCCGAGCCCCGCACCGGAGGCCATCCACTTCCACCCAAAGCAGCCTTCCTTCAGAAACACGAAAGTAATCGCATCGGCGCTTATAAAGGCTGCGCACGCCAAAAGACGGGTGGAATATAAATAATATAAATAATAAGGGCAGGTCTGGAACAGATTGCACAGAGAGGTGGTGGAGTCTCCCTCCACAGGTGCTTGTACTCAAGAACCGTCTGGACGCAATCCCGTGCCATGTGCTCTGGGATGACCCTGACTGATCAGGGAGGCTGGACCAGATGAGCCACTGTGGTCGCTTTCAAACTGACCCATCCTGTGATTCTGTTAAGATCTCAGACTGTTCCAAGTTACTTTCTGGACCACACAAGGCATTTCTGACAGCCAGATTTGAAATGGCAGGTGTAGGGGGGAACAAGGAGTGTGGCCCTGCCCACAACACAGAAAAAGACAAACTGCGTCCTGGAAAGCAGCACCTTCAAAAGGGTGTGGGGCTGCCACGGCAAAACCACACGGCATCGGTGCTGCTACTCCAAAAGAAGCCAGTGTGTTCTTTACCTGTCCAAATGAGGGATTGCAAGCACTTGTAGAGGTGGCATTACCTCTGAACAGCATTGCCAATCTATCCATCCATATTTTCCAAGAGACTGAAGAATGAGAGACTGCAGAAGAAATCCACAAAACTGATCTCAAGGCTGAAGATGATGCCGGGCAGCAGGAGTGTTAAAATATTTAGCTCCTCAAAAAGACATTTCAGATGGTAGCTTATGAGAAAAAACCCGAGGTACTGGTAATTTTACTGTGGGGCACCCATGGCAACCCCAATGAGCTGTACCAAAGTAGCCACCAAAGAGCATGATCTCTGGCTGAGAATGTCACACGTGGAGAGAGAACTGTCTCACACCAGTGCCGTTAGCACTGAAGAGCCTGGTGGTATTAACTATGTTAAGTATAACACAGGTTTTGCAGTGGTGGTCTGCATGCCATTGTTATGAGCACATCAATCCAAAATGTCAGCAGAAACATTCAGCTGACGTGTTTTTCTCTCCCAGCCTGAACCTGCTTGCTTCTTCCACCCCAAGTGTCCAATATTGCAGCTATTCCCTGCACAGAGGCCAAACTGCTTAGCTTTGCTACACACAACCTCTACAATTTCATATGATTAAATACAAAAATGAATTCTCCTGACATTGGAAAGGAAAACGTAGGGACAATCCAAAATACATTTATAAAGGAATAAAAAAGGATTTGCTGTTTTCTGTGCAAACTCTAATTGATTTTCATATTTAATTCATCATGACAAAGCAAATCTGAATTTAACTGCAAAATTACAGTGCCAGAATATTCTAGAACATTTTCTACACTATGCAAGCATTTCACAAGATGTCTTCCAATGTGTCTGTAAGGGCACAAAGACAATCCATGTAGTGTTCAGGAAGAAGTGACAGGCTGATACACAAGCAGCACATTCTCTGCAGAACATTGGCCACAGCTGCCTTGTTTGGGGTCAGAACTGGGGACAAAGCCCTCAGGGTGACAACAGCAATAGCAATAAGTGACATTACTCTTCTTTCACTGTCACTTCAGCAACTTGGTAGCTGAAGATTGGTTCCAAAACAAGGGGAGGATGCTCTATGCACCTCAGCCAGCAGCAAGGTACAGCGTCTCTTCTCCAGTGGAGAATCCTCTTCATCACACACTCTTCCCTACATTTTGCCCGTGTGATGAGGCCTGTATCTGGAAATAAGGAATTTTCCTTCTAAGAGGAAATGTCAAGAGTTTGGGCAGCATTTTATGATTTTGTCTTTGTGTCTGAAATCTGAGACAAGAAACTGAGCTATGACTCCACTGTTGTTGGATCTATTCCTCAGCAGGTCCAGTGCCAGCACTCTCTTCCTCTAGATATGAACCCAAAAGTTTTGAAATAGTACTTGCAGTCAATTGGATTTAGGTCCTGCTTCCCAGGAAAGCTCACAATGGATTCTAGTGCTTCCCAATTTGTCTCAGTAGAGGAAATGTTTTTGATATCAGGAACATAAAGGTTTTTGCTCCCATCAGTAGCTTCCTTCTGGGAACTATTTAGCTCACAGCTGTTCTACTTTAACTCTTCTGCCTTCTGCTCCTTCCACTCCTTTGTTCAGATGATTTATCCATTCCCAGCCACTGAAATTCTTCAGCTCTTCTTTCTTCTCACAAAGGTTCTGGCGCTCCTCAGTCTCGCACTTCTCACGGGAGCTTCTAGCAGTGTTTTTATTTTAGGAAAACAGGAATCAGATCACACTGGAAAAGAATGGCAGCAGTGTTCATGGTATTAACATGTATGCTGGGAGCTAGAGAAATTCACAATCAGACTTTTCCCCTTTTTCAGCTCAGCTCCAGTGTTGTTTGTGTTAGTTCATGCTTCTCATCTTAACCTACTATTCCCAGTTCTTGGTTTTGGAAGGTGCTTTCAAGGAAGGTAATTTGTACATTTCAGAGGTTTCCATTCAGTGTAGATGCTTTTATCCCAGCAGATTCATTCTCAGGCAACATAATAATTTGGTATTAAATCCTTAATTTACTGATTTTAAGGTAGTAGATTGTCATGATTTTAAACCCATCTGGAGATGAAACATCATACAGCTGCTCCCTCAACCCACTTTCTTCACCCCCAGCCCAGTGGAATGTGGAGGAGAATCAAAGTAAAACTTGCATGTTGAGATAATAACAGTTTAATAACTGAAAATAAAGTAAAATACAGTAATAATGGTAACTAATAGAAAGGAAAAAAACAAGTGATGCAGAATGGAATTGCTCACCATTGGCTGAATAATGGCAGACCCCCCCCTTCCCAAATTCAGACAGGCCCTTCTGGTTCCTCCCCCAGCTGACAGACTGGGAATGAAATGCTGTGGTATGGAATATCCCTTGGGCCAGCTCTGCTCCCTCCCAGGTCCTTTGTGAGCCTCCTCACTGGCACAGCATGAGACCAGGGAGAGTCCCATTTGTGAGCTGGGAGCTTTGCAGAACAGCACCTGCACTCCAAGCAGCAGAAGCATGCAGTGCAGCCACTGCTGCCAGCCAGAGTCCTCAACTCCTTACAGCCAGCTCTGCAAGGTGTTTGGACATTCTGCCATCTCCCTGTTACCTCCTTTATTGTCTTTTTTATTCATTACAATTCAAGGCATCAAAACTAATTTTAGAACCAGCAGCTAGAAGTTTTGACATCACTGGAGAGCTCCTTGTGACATATTCACAAGTACTGTCTACAGAAACCTCAACACTTTACTGGAGAAGAGTTCAAATGCACACACACCAGAGATGAGCAACACAGCTGTCACCCTTGACTGCTACCTGTGGACAGCTTCAGCAAAATCCGTCTGAATTTGTGGCTTTGATTTGTTTTACTTTTTAAGGCTGAGATCCACAAAACAAACCAAATTAAAAGTTTTCAATTTCAGCTATTTTTTTTAATAGATAACCATACTTTTCATTATTTAATATTTCTTGATTGTAACATATACAAAACAAATATTTCATCAGGCTTATGCAGCTTAAAGGTAGCTCAGTTTGCTCCAACTCTCTATTTAACTTTGAAAAAACATACTGGATGTGAAAAATTTAAACTAGAAAGAAATTAATAAAGTTGTGATCAATGAAAGTAGAGAGCTGAATTTAAATTTTACTATCAATCTTCATTGTAGTGACTGTTCTATTTCAGTATATGGTAATTGCATATTTTGCAACTAAAATGATACCTATTATATAAAATATTTTTATCATAACTTAAGAAAAGTCTTAATAATTCCTTTACATAACAACAACTTCTGAATTGCTCTCCAGAAGTCAGGCCCAAATATAAAAGAAATACACTGTGTCTAAAGAGGGGTTCAGAAACTTCCTCTCTCAATACACAACTGTGGGATGCTATGTCCAGCTTTCTAACGTTGCCTGTTTCATGGAGCAATGAATTTGTTATGAAGTGACCACATTCAGAAACACACTATGTGAGCATCTACAAACTGAGAAAATCATTCCTGCAACAGTGAATGTACTCAATAGCACCCAGTGTGCACCCTGTCCTGCTCCTTGTGCTGCCTCACCTGTCCCTGTTCCAGCTGGGAACCCAGAGCCTGCAGGAAGGCTGGGGACTCTGATACTCTTCATCACCATGGAATGATGGTACCCTGGACACCTTTGTATCTTCACAGCTCCTAGGCAGTCATGTCCCCCATGAAATACTAAATGAGCTTTTTATAAACTCATCTATTCTTTTTCTTTGAAACTTTTCCAGCAGATCGAAATACACCTGCTTGGCAGAAAACAGAGGTATTTCTGAGGGCAGCTCAGCTGGCAGAGCTGGAACAAGCTGTAGGCATACAGCAACCTCTTGTGGCAAATCCACTACACATGTAATAATTAATAACCTTTGAAACTGCATAAGCTCCTCTTGATATGAGCTATAAACCTCTATGGAATTGCTTTAATGAACAGCTGGAGAGTCCCTGATAGCTGGACACTCAACAATACTCTGTTGTCTTCTTATTGCAAAAGTTCCATATCTTTGGTGATTTCTCATGGGCAGCTCCTCACAGCACAGCCAACAACTGCAGCTCAAGCAGTAAACCCACTCCTTTACAGCACTCATCCTTACTGACACAGCTGTGGCCCATTAAGGGCAGCCTTTGGTAATTAGTGCAGCTCCTCAGGGGTGAGATTACCTTCTGCACTATATTTTCTTACATTCTATCCCCCCACAACACTCAGACTTCAGAGCTGTAGTAGTCCTTCTCTTCAATTCTGGAATGAATTAAACATTGGTAGCCCATTATAAATGCAGTACTGGACTGAAATTTCTGCTAATAACAGAATCTAGAAGTTTTTCATTAAAATTGAGCAAGAGTGGCATAATGGCCACAAGTGGAATCTGTGGCCGTGTATGACAAGAACCACAAAGGTCCTGTAAAAGTGCACATTCCTCAGCCACCTGGCCAGCTGGCTCTCCTGGGCAGGCTGAGGGAGAAAGGGCAGCAAGAAGGTGCAAGGAGGGAAGAGGAGGAGTGACAACATGTGAAAACAAGGGTACTCAACAAGAGCAAGATTTTCCAAAGCAAGAGGTGCCTTCCTGGGAACCCGCTGTGGGAAAGAAATGCACCCAACAGGAACAATATGAGTATGGCAGATGAGACTGATTAGACCACTGAATTGTTTTTGTTTTGTTTTTTTTTTTTTTTTTTACATTGTAGAAATAAAGTCTTCTATCCTGGAATTAAAGGTGAACTCGTGAAATTATTTGACTTATGTATGCACCACTTACCAAGACTTCTGGGGCTGATATGGCAGGCAGAGGTTACTGTGCTTGAAATTATTTGCAGATTTATGCATACCACTTAGAGAGGAACAGGCTGAACAAGTACATCCTGGAATGCACAAAGGCTCTAAACAACAGCTAGCATTTGTTTATTAAAATTAAGTCTGGTGCTGTAGCTCTGTTTTATTGCAACTTCCCAGTCTGGCCATGTGTAATTTCTTTGTCATTTCATCTGCTGCAGTCTCACTCAAAATTCAGGAATCCCTTCATCTCAATTGAGGCCTTGGTGTGTGCACTGAACAGCACATCCTGCAGCTCCTGCTCCAGCAGGGACAAGCTGCACAGTCCTGACTTCCCAAGCAGCTCTGGCAGCACCACCCAGCCCAGGAGCACCAAGTGCTTTAGGGGGGAGTCTCTTCCTTGCCCCAGAGCAAACTCCTCCCTGCAGAGAAGTCCAACAGGTCATGTGTGTGTCAGGCCATCGAACAGCACACGTGACATTACCAGGCTGACAGTGAACCAACCAACAGGTGCTGAAATCTCTTTCCACAGCTTTCATTGTCCCTTGGCTTCCCATCTCTGTAAGGTGTTTTGAGGGCTACAGCTAATAACAACTGCATATCAACCATCATTGTGTCCTCCAATATGGTGAAACAAAGATCAGGAGCAGAAATACCTTCCTGAAATCATGTCATTCTCACTGAATGCCTACATTGTTTGAAACAGTCCATGAAATGCCTGAAAACAGTCTTCCTGCAGAGGTCTGATTTTTCTAGCAAACCTACTGCATTTGTTCTTTATGTGCTGAATTTGGTGGCAATTCATATTTAAATAATGAAAGCTAAGTATTACAGCTTGAACTAAATAAAACAAACTCCCTGCAACAGAAGGCACAACAGCCTCATCACAGTATCATCAATGATGGTGCAAACACAAACTGGACACCACCTGACTGAGCAGGACATGGAACAGAACACTTGCCAGGATTTCCTGATCTGCAAGATTCATCCTCTAGCAGAAGAGGGGATTGCACCTGCTCTACATTTGGCAAACCCACAAAACAAAGTTTATCAAAGCTAGACCTCCTAGGTTCTTGTCTGGAGCTGTTTTAACAGGTGAACTCAAGGTAGATATTACTGAAACCAAAACAATTACATCTGCCCCAGTCAAAGAGGATGAGAAAATTTAATCCCCACAAATTTTTGAAATTAGACCATATGATCAAAAACGCAGATCAGCAACAAATGTTGTTTAATTCACCTCGGTTTCTTAAACAAACAGAACTAGTAATGCAGATTAATATTTCTACTCTTAAACCAATGTGGTCACCATCCTTAAGTGCCTCCCATGCAAGACAGCTTGGCTACATGGGCAAAACAAGGAATAAGAAGAATTGTGACTGGAAGCACAGGGAGTTTTAAATTGTACGGGTGCT
This sequence comes from Setophaga petechia, assembly GCA_024362935.1. Lineage (NCBI taxonomy): Eukaryota > Metazoa > Chordata > Aves > Passeriformes > Parulidae > Setophaga > Setophaga petechia. Next base: position 366,422 of record JANCRA010000005.1, read on the forward strand.
GAAGTATTTATAAACAACCTGAGCACAACCACAAGTGATGTAAGCAAATTGCACCACCCTCTGTGGTCTTCTCTAGCAGCATTAGAAACTAATCAATGGCTCTGACACATTGCCTCAGTGGGAAAGAATCAATGAGCGAGCTCACAGCTGATCCCAGAGGCACTGGGTGCAAACCAAGGGGAAGGCTCTTTGTCTCTTGGCTATGTCTGAGCTCAGTTGTGGATACAACAGCAGCAGCAATTTTAAGAGAAGGTGAAGAAGGCACCTCCACCCACTGAACTTCAAAAAGTAATTTGGAATAATGACTGAATTTGCAAAGGAATTCCAGCCTTGGTGGCATCAGTCAGCTGTAATAGCATCAAGAGCACAGTCCTGGTACCAATCCATACAGCAGCCTCAGCCACTGCACCAGGCCTGGATCACAACTGACCCCTACCCCAGGGAATGGCAGACCATCAGGGTTAGTGCATGCACCACATGGAACAGGGACTCCTTGTGCACCAACACCAAAGCCCTGCATCCCTCTGGATTCAGAACAGTGTTGGTCATTTTGAAATCCATCCTGATGAAGCCCATGAACATGTACTTTAATATACTGGAAAACGATGTGCTTATATGAGAACAACTTGTGGCTTCAGATTTGTAGATAACCTTATTGCAGATACAGATAATTACTCTAATGTTTGTGTTCCAAATTTCACCAGAATCAGTGGGTGGGATTTCAATTATTCAGTTCCTGTCACATTATTATCAGCTATTGCAGGATAGTGATATGCTGAGTCAAGATCTGCTGCCCACCCCTGTTGGGATGAATCTCACTTGAGTAAGAAAATTACTATAGCAGGATGATCTGCAACAAGTGCTGAAACAAGTTCAGAAGAATGGCTGAAATCCTTTGATTACTGTCCATCCTGATGTGGAAAGCACACAAGGGTTGGAACAAGTGAAAAGTGACCACAGGGGTGGTCACTGACCATCACTACAGGGGGTTTAAATGACATGTCTTACCTTGTTGCTTTCCTAACACCAACCCTAGTATGCTTTGTCTGAATTGGGGCACTATGTATTTGCATTTGGGAAATCGTGAAGCAATTGATTTACCTGTCAGCCCCATGATTCCTTTCAGGAAAATATGTGACAGTTCCAAAGTGAGACTTATGATATGTGTAAGAAGCAACATGAGTATGGAAGTGGGGAACTGATGAATAACAAGAACAAAGTTCCAAATAATAAGACAGAGAACAAAGCAGTTAAGCAACAGGAGCAACAGCTGCAGGAATGTAGAAAACAAAAAATTGATGTCCCTCCTTGAAGGGGAGGGAACAAAAAGATCACACCCTTTTTATTCAGGACCTTACATGATGGGCCAACAAACCCCCAGGTCTGACTGCTGCTGTGGTGAGAACTTGGCCTTGCCATGAACGTTCCTCATCAGACTGTAACAGTAAAAGCCAAATCTCTAGCTCAGCCCCCTGTGCCCACCAAGAGCCCACAGCACACCTTCCTGGGCATGGGACCTTGAGACTGAAGCAGACAGGAGCTAACAGCAGCTTGGCCATGAGTGCAGCAGGATCTGCCTGGCCTGAGACTGCAACCTGCAGGTGTGCCTGCCCTGCTCTGTCTCCATTAGCTCTGCCAATTCACCACCAGCACCCCTTCCTGCACACAGCTGTAAACTGATCAAAAACCTCCACTCTCTGTGGGGATCAATTTCTTGCACATCAAAAGGGTCAAATAATCAGTTTTGAAAGAATCAGAATCATATTCTTCTGCAATCACTACCTTAAAAAAAAAAAAAGATTCTGAGTCAGTGCAGCTCCACAACCAACTCCCAAGAGCAGGACAGTATTATCCCCTGGCTCTGTTGTCCCTGCTGTCACTGCAAGCAGCTCATGGCTCAAGGACATTGCCTGGACTGGGATTCACACTTGTTCCTCCCCATTTTTAAGCCTGACCCTTCATGCAGTGCTCAGTCTCATACACCATTCTACCAAGCCCAAACTCCAGTCATAGCATTCTCTGCCCCTGGGCTCCTCCCTGCTACCTGCCCTCCTATGCCAAGGGTTCAGCCCCAAATCAGGTAATTCTTTCATTTATCCACCCCCAAACAGGTTCAAACAGACTCTTTCCACCCAGCTCTCCCTGCTTGCTGCATCTTTGCAGAGGAGCTGGGTTTCTTACAGAAAGAAATGCAAACAAAAAATACTTCTTTCATTGCACAGAAATCCTTCACAGGACTTTGTGAATCACTTATCATGCAGCAATCCTCAGGCCTGCATTCAGCAGGGAAAAGCTCAGGCTCAATGGAAAGAAGCCCCATGTCTCTCAGTCATGCTTTCTTAGAATCAATTCACATCAGCTTTGCTACCATTACACTAAAAAACCCCAAAACAACGGGGCTGACAGTTCCCATTCCTTCACTGAAAGCTCACACAGTAAGTGAAACTTAGACTTTTTGGCATTGAGTAATTACTACACACCAGTAACAGCAGGTTAGAGAGAAGCCATGCTATTGTAATAAATCCTGAGTACATTTAGTAACTCTCTCATATTTTATTGTCAGTAACAGAAACACAGCAAGATACAAGGCACACAGCTTCTGAGCACTTCACCACAGTGTGCTAAGTGCTATATAGAATAGAAACTCACTTTTAAGTAAACACAAGTGCTTTAATGATTATCTTAACATTTCCGTGGCTGTTGAATAATGTAAATTCTTTTAGGCAGTATGAACTTCTCCAAGGTAGGTTGTGGCTTTTGGTGAGCCACTTGTAATGTTGCTGCATGGATTTTGTGGCTCATCTGTAACATTAAAGGGGGGAGAAAAAAGTTGTGATAGAATACAGATTTTCAGCTATTCTCTTTCTAAATTTTATCCTATTAAAGTAGTTTAAAAGGAGCAGTAAAACCTAAACCCACAAAAAGTTCAAGTGATCAATACACAGAACTCATGGTAACTTGGTATATTTAGTTATCATTTCTGTTTTCAAAGTGATATTAGTCTGACTACCTTTAGGGAATTTTTTATTTTTTTTCTTCCTTTGTTTAGTAGCTCATAGAATGATCTTCCAAGATAAAGAAAACACAGCAAATAATCAATATGTCAGAGTTAACAGTAAGTTGAATCAAATTCTTATTTTCCCAGGTTCAAAATCATAATTATTACAGTAACTAACTATCACATTCTAAAGTAGCAAGGAAGTTTCACATACAAGATTGTGGAAAGCAGGAGGAGAAGGAAATGGTGGGTCAGAACAGAGGGGATGAGGACAGGTGGAAGAGGAGGATGGGTTGTACCTGTTCTTCATTAAAAAGCCTAAACAAAAATTCAAGATTTACAGGCTAAATCTATAAATACAACAGTTGATAAAAGGCTTGTGTTGAAATGATGCAGCTGATGTTTTACTGAGCTCGAGGGATGAGGAACCCTTGTACACATTGCAAGTGTAACAAGGAGATGGCAGCTGCCAGATCTTTGATCACCACGCAAAGCCAGGGCTGCTGGTGAAATCAGCCCTTCCAAAGGGCAGGAGAGAGTGTGCCCCAGGGAGGCACAGGACAGGGCTGCACACAGGTGATACACAGAAGGGCCCATGGGCAGCTGGGGGATTTTACAAGATTTTACAAGATCCCAGAGCACTCCTGAGGGAGAAGTCCCAAGGTGCCTGGCTGAGTGATTCCAGCCCCAGACAAACAGCAGGAGGCCGTGCTGTGGCTGCTGTGTCAGGGGTCATGCCCAGAGCAGGACACTGGGTCACCATCCTGGTGTCCCTGCACCTGCCACTCGTGCCACCACCTCCCTCAAGCAGCTCTGGACTTCTGCTGGACCCTGGCAGAAGCCAAAGTGATGTCCACGGAGGGACAGAGCACTGAGGCCAAGGTTTGCTCTGCACTGTAGTCCCAGCCTGGCCAGACACTCGGATGGCACTGGTGGCTCTCCCCACATTTCACTGGAGCTGGAGCACTGTGCCCCTGTCAGGCAGGACACTCCTGGCTGTGCTGCTCTGCACAGGGGAGCACAGCCACCCAGGCCATGCTGAGGAAGCAGGGCTGGAACACAGCAAGGACACAGCCCAGGTGCCTTTCAGCCATGCAGCAGCTCAGCCACGCAGCCGCTACAGAAATGGGTTATCCCAGTGCCACGTGGAACACCTGCAACTGCCACACACCAGTTTAAGGAAATTGCACTTTTGAACATTTTTTCCTGTTTAGATTTATAAAGAAACCCTGACTTTTCTTTCAGACTTACTTTGTTCAGTGCTTCTGCTACCAAGACACCCATGTTCTGAGGTTTTGCAAAACTGACAATAGCACTGTAAAGCAGAAGAAAAAAATATTTAGCATTTCCATCTCACAAAAACACCAAGCATTTGTCACTTTCATTTTCCAGACTTAATACAAAACATTTTGCAATATAAATTTAGGAAGTGGAGCTAAATCTTTTCATCACTTTAAACTATGTCCTATCAAAAAAGGCATGCTGCTTCAGAATGGAACAGCAGAAAATCTATGACAGGCTCATGTTTTTATTCAGATGTACAAGAAACTGTATATGAAATATCCTTGAATATCTCAAAAAGAATTTTTTTTTGTACACTGTGAAATAACTTCTCAGAAGCTGAGCAGTTATATCCTAATCTACAAAACATTTTCTTGATTCCAATCTAGACCCATGAAAAAAATTTACCCTCTGCTTTTGGAGAGTGTTTCCTTTCACAGCAACTATTTGTACAGCAAGAACTCTTTTTTCACAAGATTACCCTATTAACTTCTCCATATTCCAATGAATAACATGTATTACCAATATTCCACAAATAAACAAGTCTGTGGATATGAAACAATTTACTTCAGCAACAGGAAGAACTTCAGATGGCACATTCTTCTGATCACACCTTTATATCCACTGACACATCTGTAGCTTCAAATGGAGTAGGGAAATCATTATAAACCCCAAATACCATAAACATGACTCTTAAAAAAGCAGATATTGCTTAAGTTAATGATTCTGTGGATTAGGCAAGACATTTCCTACTGACATTTTAATTTAGCAATTGACAGTTTGCTACACTGACAAATATGTTATTTAAGATCTGTTTGTACCATTAGGTAACTATGACTATGGAGAAGACAGCTGCAAAATTACACCCAGACAACTGGCAACAAGTGAAAATAAAAAGCTTCTAATCCCAGAAGAAAACAACAAAAAAAACCAAAAATTTCAGGAACATCACAAGTCATTCAAATTTTACTGTCATATCCTTATATTGGTTAACTTAACTTTTTGTTAAGTGACATTTAAGAAAAGTACAGGTATTTAGGAAAAATGTTCAGTCTTTGAAAAAGCTGCAAGAAAATACTTGTTTTAATGACCACATCAACTGGTGGCTGTTATTTTATTCAAAATAGAAGCATGCCTTCATTTTCAGGGCAAAACAGGTTGGTTAACCTTATAAAGTAGCAAACAGCAAAAGCCAAATTAGATTTTAGATTGAAATAGGGGGTATAGCCTATCCAGGAGATAAGACTCTGTGGGTTTAATTTCCTTGAGAATGTGGACAGCCTAGAGTCCATTCCTGTGTCACTGGAAACTGTTTGACCAGTCCTTCATTAGGCACAGGTATGTAATACATGGGTTTAGTTTCTGTTCCCTAAAACATGACAACAGAGATGAAATTCAGCCTTTGCCTTTCATTGCAAGGCAATACCCTTGGGTTTTGAAGTTGCTGGGTTTTGGGGTTTTTTAAGTCAATACTTATTTCAACATCAGTATTATTTCATCTACAAATTGCACAAGATAATTTAAGAATTAAACTCTTGTAGAATAAGAGTTTTCTTTGTTTTCAAGGATCATTGCCTATGAACTTGAACTACAGGGCAGGGGGGAACAGGCCCTCCATTGTAATACCTTGACTTTTCTTTTCCTGGAAGTTTAGCATTTTTCTCAACAGGTCCATTTTCTTGCTTTTTAGACACTCTCATACCTCCAGCTTTAACTGCAAAAAGAAAGTGAAATGTAAGTAAAAATACCTACAGAACTACATACCACATTACATACACAAGAAGAGAATCATTTTACCCAGGATAAGCATTAACCAGAAATCATCTTTCAGTATTTAGCCCCATGCTTTACTTGTACACTCACATACACAGGAGGAGCCAAAGAGATGCAGCAAAGGCTTCAAAATTCTGGGTCACAGCAGACTCAAATCAACTTCCAGATACCATAAATCAGGAAATCAAGAGTGGTTTCAGGCACCACTAACTATATTAAACCTTAACACCTTGCTGTGTTAATATGCTTTCTTCCCCAGAAACCATTACATCTCAGATTTGTATTTTTAAAACAAAAAAGAAAACCAAACACCATCTGAACACTTCCAGGTTTTTGAGCAACGTGACTAACAGCAATAAGGGCTTCACGATCAGTTCAGGATATCCCAGAATAAATTTAATCATGCAGATAAGAACCAGATGTATACTCATCTTGTACTTGTGCTCCAACATGTTTAATTATATTTTATTAACATATCTGCCAATCACAAAACCAATTAGTACTAATTAAGCTACAGGCGACCTAACAACAACAATTTAAGTTCTGAGGCATATCTGAAAATTGAATTCTGAACAAAGAACACATAAAGTTATCTAAAACATTCTCTTGAAAGGAATACTTTCTCCCTCTTCAGGACAGCATTGTAAGTTTTAAACCTGTAAGTAAGAAAGAACAACCTCAGTGTTCTTTTCTCATCCCATTTAGCAGGTGCAAGACTCCTGATCGTGAACAATCAAGGCCGGAGTTTGAATTTGAGGGAAGGAGAGAACAGGGAAAGGTTTCTAGAATTACTTAACTAGCAAGCATGAGAAATGCATTTGTATCCATCTGTAACTAATGCCCATTTCCTACCAAATCTGACCCTGTATTTCCTGGTTGCAGGTTTGATTTTAGACACAAAAATTCTCCCTCAGTCATGTCCAAGGCAGCTTTATAAGGTCGGAGTTATGCTATAGCTGGACTTGGCTTTTCTTCTCTTCCCAAAATGACAAACAGTTAATTACACTGCTGCATAAGCAGCAAATTCTTTGCCCAGCCATCTTACAGCTGCAAATCCACTGGAGACCTAGACTGAACTTGGTCCTTCTGGCAGACTAACTGCAAAATTCAAAGTATCTGAAATGGAAGTTTCAAACCTTGGTTTCCAAGTATCTACCAGCAAAGAGAACTGAGACTCTAAACACCCTCAGCTCACAAGGTGTGAAACTCTGCCTTGTCTTTGAGGCATCTTCAAACTAAAATGACAAAGCATGTTAAAAAAACCCCAAGCCAAACAACCACAAACCAAAGATCAACAACAAACCAGACCACACACACACACACACACACACAAAAAAAACCCCTGGCATCTTTCAAGATTTCAGAGATATTCTCAACAAAATTTCTCTTTATATAAATTCATCCAGAACATAACACAGGTTATCACAAGTGTTCTCCCACACACTGACAGGCTCTTGTCTGTTTAGGAACCAGTCAAACCACAAACAGGAAAACTACTAAAATTTTGGAATTAGGTAAAAAAGAAAGGTAACTGAACCTAGACCTGCAGCTTTTGGTTTGGGACCTTCCCTCACATGCAGGAGTGGCAATTTCTAGATACAAGCGTTGTTTTTAGTTTTGATTTAGCAGGGCAAGGAGATCCAGACAGAAGCAGACATTTTAACACTGTGAGGCTTTACACAAAGCACAAGGGGAGCTAGACAAGGAGGAGAGAAATACCCAACGTGGGAAGAGATACTGAAACATGGACCGTCTGGAATTGTGTCTGCTACACTAGGCCCACAAAACAATCTTATCTACAGTGATTAAACATAACCCGTGTTCCTTTCCATCTCTGCACTGACGTGAAACCAGCCACCAGGAACAGCTGTGCCACTGTTCACACACATCCACGGTGGGGGAACAGTTAAACAGGGATCCATCTGGGATGCTCCACAAAGCTGCTTTGTAATTTGCTTTCCAAAGCAAAAGAGAGGTATGGCAAATTTTTAATACAGAGTTCAATTTTGTGATTTTTATAAGTGACCTGTTAGCCATGTAATCCAACAGTTAAGTGACAAAATCCTTACTAATTTCCATTTTAAAAGACCATGCATTTTTAAAATAAAACAAGAAAGTAAGGAGGTACACTCCTTTTTATGCTCCCCTCTCTAAACAGAACAAAACAAAACTGACCAACAACAACAGCAACGAAACAACATAAAAACAAACCCAAGTGAAAGCAAAGCTTGGCTGAATACTGGTCAGAATAAACCACTTACTCTGCTACCTGCACCCCTCGGCCAAGCTGGTCCCCACTGCAGTCACACACAAGCTTCACCAAGACTTCCCTGCAAGTCTCCAAGTTGCAGAATACGATCATGCAAGTTCAGAAAGAGCAGTACCTGCTCCAGGTCACTGACTGCAGCGGTTTACAGCCCCTCTCAGGCACAGCTCAGCTGTCCCTGCCACACACACAAAGTCCAGGAATGGACTAGAGACACGATGAAAAATTTATTTACATCTCAAATTCATGCAAAAGTATGCTAAAAAAACCACCAAACAAAAATATTTTCAAGAAAACAAAACCATTCTATGGGGTACAGGGAGACAGACAAGTATGTGCTCCTCAGGCACTAACTGCTCCTAATAAACCGAGGGGAAGTCCCAACTAGTTTAAAGACTTGTAGTGACGGTTCCTCGAGTATCAAAGGCTGAGCCTGCAGTGACTGTCCTTGCAGCGACAATCTCCCAGCTCCAAAGGCCGGGCCTGCAGAGACTCTGCGTGTGCCCCAGAACAGGCACACACAGGGACACAGCTCACTCACTGCTGTGTGAGACACAGCTCCGCAGGAGCTGCTCACGCTGTATGCACTTACACGCTCCCCTACACTCGCCACTACGTCCTTAAAGTCGCGCTACTGCATCCTTAGAGCCGCCACACAGGCAGAGCGGGGCTGGCACAGCAGGCTCGAAGGCTTCCTCACAGAGAGATCTATCTCTGTGAGGCGGGGGAAGGCTTGGTGGAGGGGAAGTAAATTCTTCACCTTACTACAGGAGGCGGGGATACGGCTGCAACATTAAACACAGACATTAAACATGGACACCCATTTCTCTCGCTATATCTCAATAACCCGATCACCGCGCGGCGCCAGCCGCACACCCGCCGACCGAGCACGCCCGTGACGGGGCGGTGCGGGACCTGCTGGGAAGAGGGGGCCGCGCACAACAGACTCGACTCCCCAGTTCCCGGTCCCCTCCGCGGAGCAGCTGTATCTGTGTGGGACGGTGCGGCGGCAGAGCCCCCCACACCGCGCCCGGAGCGGCCCCGGCCCCTACCTGCGGGAGGGCGGCGGCCCGGCGGGACACTCTTCCTCAGCGCCATGGCGGAACCGGGAGCGCCGGGAACCAAGCGGGGCAGGCCAGGGCAGGACCACGGAACCGCGCAGGAAACCGCGCACCGACGCGAGCGGCAGCGCCTTCGGCGGTTCGGAGCGCTTGTGGTGGGGCGGGGCGGGGTCCTGTGAGCGGGGAGCGCTGTGAGGGGCGGTACGAAGCCGATAGTGAGGGGCGGGAAGCGCTCTGAAGGGAGGTGTGAGGCGGAGCGCTGTGAGGGCAGGTGAGAGGGGCAGGGGGCGGCGTGAGGGGCGGTGTGAGGGGTAGGGGGCGGCGTGAGGGGCGGTGAGAGGGCAGGTGAGAGGGGCAGGGGCGGTGTGAGGGGCGGTGAGAGAGGCGGGGAGCGGTGGGGAGCGGTGTGAGAGGTGGGGAACGGCGGGGAGCGGTGTGAGAGGCGGGGAGCGGTGGGGAGCGGTGTGAGGGCGGGGAGCGCTGAGAGGGGCGGTGTGAGAGGTGGGGAACGGCGGGGAGCGGTGTGAGGGCGGGGAGAGCAGTGAGGGGCGGTGTGAGAGGTGGGGAACGGCGTGAGGGCAGGTGAGAGAGGCGGGGAGCGGTGTGAGGGCGGGGAGCGCTGTGAGGGGCGGGACTTTAAAAAACATTGCTAGAGTCAAAGAACTTGATTTAGTGAGGTAAATCTTACCCTCTTCAATCATTAGTATCTGTTTGAGACAAGCAAAACATTGTCAGTCATATGCCCTCTTTTAAAAAATCCATGACCTTAACAAACCTTGACGTTTTACACACCATATTAGAAACACAAAACCAGAAAATAGATACAGATAATCTGGAATTCTTTACTGTATAAACTCCTCAACATTTTTATTTTCGGTATTTAAAATGACCAAAAAAAAAAAAAAAGGAAGAAATTATCTTTTAATGTTTACTATCTATGTTGTAAATTATACTACGGATGAAGAAATCTCCATCACAAAAGTTGTCAATTTCTGGAAGCTGTCCGCGGCTGTAAGATTTTGTATCACTATACCGGTACCGCCGGGTCTCCAGAAGGATGTGGCGGGTGCCGGGCAGGTGTGAGGCCGAGGATGCGTCCCACGGCGTTCTTACAGCGTTCCGAAGGGTGTGCGTGCCCCGGGGAGGGACAGCGGGGCAGCGCCCGAGCCCGGCCGGCAGCGGCTCCGGCAGCGGCACCGGCAGCGGCTCCTGCAGCGGCTCCGGCAGCGGCACCGGCAGCGGCTCCTGCAGCGGCTCCGGCAGCGGCACCGGCAGCGGCTCCGGCAGCGGCTCCTGCAGCGGCTCCGGCAGCGGCACCGGCAGCGGCTCCGGCAGCGGCTCCTGCAGCGGCTCCGGCAGCGGCACCGGCAGCGGCTCCGGCAGCGGCACCGGCAGCGGCTCCTGTGCTGCGGGAGGCGGCTGCAGGAAGGAGGCGGCTGCGGGCGCGCTGCTCACGGCGCCCGCCGAGGGAGGGCGGCCCTGCCTCTACTGCCGCGGGCTGGGCCGGGCCGGGCCGGAATGGGATGGGATGGGATGGGATGGGATGGGATGGGATGGGATGGGATGGGATGGGATGGGATGGGATGGGATGGGATGGGATGGGGTGGGATGGGATGGGATGGGATGGGATGGGATGGGCTGGGCCGGGCTGCAGGGAGCTGCTGGAACCGTCATGCATAATGTCAAAAAAATTTTCCTAGACTGCTGTAAACATGTTCTGCTTTGCTGTGCTAAAGCATTTCATCACAAAAATTTGCTCTTTTAGTAATTATGAAAGCAAAACACGAAAGAAGAAAAAGAATTTTTAAGTCTCGTGATTTATTTGGAATTGTCTTATTATTGGATGTCAATGATTTAAAAAAAGGATAGCGGGAATATAAAAATAGGATGTGATTAAGTCCAATCTGAAGAAGGGGGAAATGAAGTAAAAAAAAAAAAATGGAAGAGAAAATAGACGAAGAAACCAGTAGGTATTTATAGCACAACAACCACCTTATGAGTGAGTACTGTTGGCTTGGATCTTTAAAGCAGAAAAAATGAAAGGACATCCAGTCATCCAGTCTAAACTAGATCTCTCTGATATTTAATTCTGTACGTATGAGGCAGGAAATAGTTTTGAAATGCAGCAATTTCCTCCCTAGAAAAGCAACATACTTTGCAAATATTAAAGTTGATAGTGCTGCAAATCTCTGCCTGTAAGCATTTAGCCTGAAGTGGATGATGGCAATTTTGATTGGGAAAATAAATTCTTTCATGTAAAATGATCTGCAGGAGAGAGAACACAAGAACCCCACTCTGAAGTACTTGGCCAGGAGTGAGGGGTTTTGATTCTCATGTTTCTCTGCCTCAGCACAGAAATACTGATTTTTTCCGTTTGTTTACCTGAGCTGTTTGTTACTGCACAGATTGGAGAGGTGAAATTTCATTACTTACCACGTAAGGCAGTCATTAGTACAGCTTTGGTGCACTGCCTAAAGCATTAATACTGATAAGGTTTAGTGCCATTGTACATCTGTTCTAGGAATTCTTGGGACAAGCACTGGAACTTGGTTTAAATAAGAAATTTTAAGTTCATGTTGACTTCTTACCATATTAAATATAACATGCCATTTCTTTTATTGTTTTTCTTCCACCCTCTTTACTTAATTTCCTTTGTGACTTGGTATATCTTTAAATCAGAAGCTGTTGTGAAGTGAAACCATATTTATATAGTACATTTTGGTGCACCTTATTGTTGACAGGCAGCCCTTGGCACGACCTCAACAATGCCACTGTGCCAGCATAGATTTGTAAACCTGATTTTATGTAAAGATTTCATTTATTTAGACTTTTTTTTCTGTTTTCATTTAGACTTTTATCTGTTGGAAATTGTTAGACTGGTTTGTCTGGGTGAGAAGAATTAGCAAGAGAATAATCCTTCTGGGCTGTGGGATAGTGCAGTTGAAATCCGTTGCTTTTCCTGCCATCCTCAGTCCCATTTCCCAATCACATAAATACCAAACTTCAGAGATGTTCATCTGATGCTGGGGATAGATTTATTGTAATGATAGTAATTTGTGAATGACTGAATTAAAAATGAGCTTATATTGTAATGGTTCTATACATTTTCAGAATGTGGTTTTTTTCATAACAGAGGCAGATGTGGGAAAGCCTGGGGACAGACACAGAATTTTGACTGTGATAAAGAAACAATAATCATTTAAATTTTCCTGAGTGGTGCTCTCAGCATCTCTCAAATTCCTGGAAATGTCTCCTGTATAATCTGTGTTCTAGAGGCAGGCTATTACCGATTGCAAAGTTTGAAAAGTCACTTGGCTGGAGCAAAAATCACCATGCTCCCAGCAGACTGTTCTAATCCAACCCACAGCTATTAGCATAATTATACAGCAGAGTCCTGGATGACAACCAGACACAGCCCACACCCAAAACAAGCAGCCAGCATGCAGACATGGGGAACACCTTCCTCATCTGTCATATCTTAAATCACAGCTCTCTGGTGTTAGGATCTATGGCTCATGACTCTGCAGTATTTTCCCTTCTCTTATTCCCAGTATTGCTTGTTTTCAAATGTCAGAATGACTAAATTGTGGCTACTGATACAAACTCATACTGGTTCTGTATCTGGCACTGAATGTGAAATTCTACTGCTGCTTTCTTACAGTCAGTGACAGGCAGGCAGGACCTTTTTCAGATGAGTCAATACAGCTGCTTTTAGATGCTGCAGGAGTCCAATGGAGACAACAAATATTCTGGGGCAGGTATATAGTGCTTTTTTGGTTTGTTTTGGTTTTGTTTGTCCTGCTTTAATTTCTTCCACCCTCGGTTTTATTTTCTGTTCAGCACAAAGTTAATAATATTAGAGAGATCATTTGTGTTGTCTAAAGCAAGGAGAAGTAAAGGCAGACATGTTTTCAGTGGGGTTTGTATTGATATAATTTTTCCCTAGTGCATGTAGTATATATTTGATAAAATCTGGAGGATGTGTCTGGCTTCACATCTGTGAAGCTTGCCTGTTTCTTGTAGGGAACCTGACAAGTTCAGGTCTTGGTTCTGATCTGGATGCTGGCTGTTTCTCAGACCACAGGAGAAAAAGAAGTCTTTCTGACTTTGAGAGCCAGCTGAAAATTAGCACATGACATGGCCTGCTATTGTCTCATTCTTTACACACGATCCATCTAAGGTGGGACAGAGCAGAAGGTGATGTTTCATACAATAGGAAACATTTCTATAACTGTATTTACTGGTATCTGGGTGCCCTGCAGCAGCAAGGAGATGTGGTGCCTGACATCATCGGGCTGCTCTAGGACTGGCACTGGGCAGTGAAGCAGCTGACCCTGCCAAGTGGATCCACTCTTTGGATGGCTGCAGAAACGCCACTGCTGCAGCCTCCCCACGGGAGCCCTGCTTTGTTTTACACAGCACTGTCAACTTCTGCTGGTGTGACAATGAGTGTATGGCTGCAAAGAAATCTTGTGATGTAATTACCAACTCTACTCTGAACAAAAATGCCATTAACCAAGCCAAAGAAACATTACTTTTTTTTTTGATGGAGTAAAAACCTTAATAAGAGCAAAAAGAAAATTCAGTATTTTTTGAAAATGCATGAATTTTAAACTAGTGCACGCCCTATAAGTTGTATCCATCTCAATACAAAATATTTAGAATCTCTATAATAAAGTACTGATGTCTTTGGATAACAGACCTCATGAATATTACATTGATGCTAATTGTGAGCAAATGAAGAACCATTCTGCTGATTTCTGCCTCCCAGGCAGACAATCCCTTACCCCCCTCCATGGCAGTGTTTGGAGAGGTTTGCAAGGGGGGCAGCCAGCACCGAGTCCCTCCCTCACCCCTGCCTGGTGGCCACAAATGGATCCCTGCCCTCTGGGATGGGAAACGACCAACCTGCCAGCACGTCTCCGTGACAGCTTTCCCCTGCTCTTGTTGACAGCTACAGCAATCTACTTGTAGCTACAAAGTCAGGTTTGCCTTGTTTTCAAAAAGATTATTCATGTTTATGTTACCTTTTGTGAGTGTTAGTCTTCGATACAGTAACTCAAATGAAGAATGCACGCTTGAGTACTGTCCTGGGCTGAGATGATTCTCTTCAGTCTGTTAACTGTGATGGAAAAACTCAGTCGCCTTTTCCCAGTGCTCTCCCATCCTTCTGCAGATGACTGGAAACCCTGAAAACCCAAGGAAAATGCAGTGATGTGGAGCAGACAGGGTAGAGGTAACAGACTGTACAGCACAGGAGAGTTTGTGATTTAGTTACTTAAAATAATCAAACCTGTTTATTGGAAAGAAATCCAAGCAGACTGTGGTCAGAATGGAGACCATCATTTCTAGGACAGCAAGGTGACCTCAATTTCCTTCAGAGAGCAAGAGGAGGGGTAGAGGAGTGATGGAAAGAAAGCAGGCTGGAGTTCTGAAGTATCTTGGATTGCCAATACCAAAAGTAAAAACAGAAGTCTGAGGAATCTTGGTGGGAAGGTGCTGGATTTAGCACTCTGGGCCACCAGCCTGACACATTCAGGACATTTCCACTGCAGAGAGCTGGGAAAGTGGCCCAAATGTTTTGATATATTTAACCTGCTTAAGAACATGCAATTAGACTTAATTTTCATGGTATTTGTTTCTGAATATCACACAGAGAAAATAATAAGAAAAAAATGAACAGGGAACAGCTTTCCATGGATGAGACTTCCATATTTATTGTTATTTCATGTGCATAGAAAATGGCAGTGAAGTTCCTTATGAAATAGGCAGGGAATGGGAGAGATATGGATATACTGGACTAGACTTTGTGCTTCAAAATTACACTATTCATTTTTTAAAATTTGGGCTCTTTTCTTCTTAGAATTCACAACACTTTCTTGGTTTTGGGTTTTTTTGGTTTTTTTTTTTTTTTTTGCATGATGTTTCAAATTCCTTTTCCAATGACACACTGCATTACAAATGGATGGCACTTGAGACCAATGTGGCATTTCCATATTTACACCAACAAAGAAATTTACATGACGCAGTAGCATACAATCCTGACATTCAGTAATAGCAATAAAACAAGGGCAGCCATTGGATTTTTTCTGTACAAACTATCAGAACAAGACTTTTATTCACATTAAAAAAATCGGCTTTAATTTGCTCTGACCTACACACTTTCAAATTCATCATACTCAATTCTCAAACCTTCCATCACATCGCCCACACCCTCACCAGACTACAGGAGCTACAAGTAATGATACCTAACACCTAAGCAGAGCAAAACCATCCCTGCCAGCTTTTTCTCCTGACAATTCCTCACTCAAAAAAACCCCAAAAAACCAAAACCGAACAAAAAACAACCCCAAAACCAAAACCAAGCCCCCCACCCCCCAAAAAAAAAAAACCAAAACAAAACACCAATCATCCTTTTTCCTTCTTTTCTTTCACTTTCATATTTCTTAACCAAAACAACACGGGGCCATTCCAGTCCTTCTCAAGCCAGACAAGAAGCACGCTGGGTTTTTGTCTCTGTGCTACACCCAGGAGTCAGGAGAGCCTGGGTACTGTTCTGCTCGGTAAGAAGATCGTCTGGTGGAGTAAAAGTCTACATAATTGGTGGTTGATTTCAGTCCATACTGCGTCGTGTAATCTGCAGTGGCAGGAAAGTGAACTCGATCGTCATAGTAAGGGTCCTCGTAGCTGTGTGGGGACTGCAGGTACAGCCGATAGGCCTCGTAGCCTTTCCTGGAGGGGTCTTCCTGGCTGTAGTACAGCTGCTGATGCTGCTGGTAAATGATACCAAAATAAACTTTCAAAAATATAATTAGCAGAGAAAATACTTTACCCAAGTGCAGCTCTACCCATGACAGTAATGGAGGTTCCAAACCTCCATGAAATATACCCAGGGAAATGGAGGAAATGCCTCTGAGTTTGCTTTGTGTCTCCTCCTACATCACTTGAAGGGAGTAACTCCAAAAGTGCACAATTTTAGAGCTCACCTGGCCACACCAACCAAAACCAGCCCAAACCCAATGTGAGTCAGAAAGAGGTCTCAGATCCCACTGTAGGAAGGTGCTAAAACAGTGACTCTCATGGAACCAGGCGGGCTCCAGCAGCCCTGAGGCCGTGCCAGCTCAGGGCACGCAGCCAGGGCAGTGGAACGGGGCACGTGGCCAGAGCCCCAGGCTTGGCCCCTCCTCCGGGCCTGGGCAGCAGCAGTACCTGAGCACACCTGGGGGCTCACCTGCAGCCGCCGGTTCTGCTCTCTCGCTGGTGAGGAATAGGAACTGATGTAAATTGGTGAAGCTTTGCTAGAACCTGGGAGAAAAAGGTTTAATGCATAACTTCAGTCTTTATTCACTCAGCCGTAAGTCTATTGGTTTTTATCTTGCCTTTTATGTAGCACCCGTACTATTAAATCTGCAGATTTCAGTACCTGCTAATGATACAATGCAATATCAGAATGAAGGCAAATGTCCCTCAGCAGCATTTACAGCAAAGCCAGGAGGCTTATGTTGCTGTTTCTCATTTTACAGACTGAAAATCTTTAAAGCAAGGAGCTTCCTTCTCTTTAGTCACTGTCATCTATTGTTTCGCTACTTGTGTGACATAGTAGGAAGGAAAAGAGAGATCAGAGAAAAATGAAATCTTGATATAATTTAGTAATATAATAATATACAACTGCACATCAAAATTTATAACATCATCATTATAATATAATGTACATAATAATACAATTTTCTGTTCTAGTATTTTAAATAAAAATAAGAATTCCAAATGCCTCTCACCTCCCAGTATAGAAAGGGATCTGTGTTTACTCTGGTACTGGGCAGTTTTACAGAGGACAGCAGAGCTGTTGACACCCTGCCCTGTGCCCCAGCCAGGGAATACAAAGAATGGAAGGGGAAAGCAGCAGCTGCTAGCAACCAGCTTGCTAATGCAGTAGTGTGTGTGTGACTGTGAACTCTCCCCACGAGGGATGCTGTTCCAAAGATGTCAGCTGGTCCCTTACCAGTGTAGATGTCCTTGTGTGCAATGCCATCGCCCTGGCTGCTGTAGTACTGCATAGAGGGGTGCGTCCTGTCGTACTCGCAGCGAGGCTCCCGGATTCCCAGCAGAGCCGGGGACGAGGACGTGCTGCCAACTGACAGGGAAAGAGAGGCTCTCAGCACTGACAGGGAAAGAGAGGCTCTCAGCACTGACAGGGAAAGAGAGGTTCTCAACACTGACAGGGAAAGAGAGGCTCTCAGCACTGACAGGGAAAGAGAGGTTCTCAGCACTGACAGCAAAAGAGGTTCTCAACACTGACAGCAAAAGAGAGGTTCTCAACACTGACAGCAAAAGAGAGGTTCTCAACACTGACAGGGAAAGAGAGTTCTCAGCACTGACAGGGAAAGAGAGGCTCTCAGCACTGACAGGGAAAGAGAGTTCTCAGCACTGACAGGGAAAGAGAGGTTCTCAGCACTGACAGGGAAAGAGAGGTTCTCAGCACTGACAGGGAAAGAGAGGTTCTCAGCACTGACAGGGAAAGAGAGGTTCTCAGCACTGACAGGGAAAGAGAGGTTCTCAGCACTGACAGGGAAAGAGAGGCTCTCAGCACTGACAGGGAAAGAGAGGTTCTCAGCACTGACAGCGAAAGAGAGGTTCTCAGCACTGACAGGGAAAGAGAGGTTCTCAGCACTGACAGGGAAAGAGAGATTCTCAGCACTGACAGCAAAGGCCTTTTGCACAGCCAGCCTTCCTCAGCACTCCCTGCTCCAAGTGCTCAGCACAGTCAGAGCTAAGCCTGGGTGAACACCCCAGAGCTGCCAGCAAGGTACCAGAGACTGCACGGGGCAGTCACTGCTCTGTGGTGCTCGCAGGCAGACACAGGACTTTTGTGACACTCACAGCCCAGCTGTGGGACCTTACCATGCTAGGACATCACCTGTGTGGAGGCAGAAGATGACACTCTGCTAACGGTGATGGTTTATCTAAGTTAAACACAGTACTAAGGCTACCCTGTCACTTGTCCAACGTAGCTGGCCTCAGTGAGCCCTGTACACACAGGTGAGCCCTGGGCATGGTGGGCTCTGGGAGGCCAATGGCCATGGGGGGATCCCAGCAAGGGACCACTTGTGTTCCTCAACAAGCAGCTGAATCTCAACTGCTGCTGTAAGAAGTCTGTTCTGCTAAATCCTCCCTGGTCTACATATCCCCTGGGCTTTGTTGGCTCAGAAAGACTCCAGCAATGGGAGTGAAATAGTTAAAAACAGTTTCTATAAATTTTGAATCAAAATATTAGTTTAATGATAATCTTCCTCCACTGATGTGTCCATTACATCATAGCTCAAAATTCTGTGTTTTTATGGATAATTTAATTACTTAAATGGTATTTTCCTGGCACATTCATGGCTAAATATGCCATGCTGTTAAAAATCTGACATGGGTCAACATAATAATGTGTGTTTTAATGATGAAGAGACTGAAACAAGAACAACTGTTTCAGGCCAAGCTATCTGTTCCAACAGGCATCTGCTGTGCTCAGCAGGGTGCTGCACAGCCCCTCTGGGGATGTGGGCCTTTCACCAGCTTCCACTGACTCCCCTGGGCTCGGCTGTGCTCTAGTGCAGAAAAGCAGACACTTCCTATTAGGAATTTTTACTAAACCCTCTTTGAAATACAACATCCTCTGAATATTAAATTAGAGCTGCTCATCTACTTCCTACTTGTCATTCAAAGAACTGGAGCAACACTGTTGTTCTGCTGGTGTATCCTGGGAGAGACAACGCCAAGACAGAAATTTGACAGTTGGTGTCAGAATATCCTTTTACACTTGGGTAGAATCCAGTCATTCTCTGAGCATAAGCTGCACTGGCTTTCTTGGCAGGTGAGAGGGACTCTGGCACAAACGCCACAACAGGTTTACAACAGGTTCTTGTAGGAAAACAAATCCCTGGTGGAGTCCTTGTTTTTCAAGTCAACCATGTCATAAAGGAATGTGTGAGGGTTGTTACTTTTATGTAAATAAGCAATTCAACAAGAGTGTTGTAGGAACTGGTCACTAATTTTAGCAGTCACAGTAGGTAGGCATTTCTCAGTATTAACAGAGATCTGCTCTAGATAGTTTCTAGAAGAGTAAATTGGGTAAAATAAATGCCATATGATGACAAAATAGAAGGGTTCAGGTGGTTTTGTATCACCTGTCTTAAAGATCTAAATCCTAGCACTGAACACACTGAAGGAACAAAGGTGATAAATAAACAAGGAAGAGTGAGAAAAGTAAGGGTTTTGGGTTTGGTTGCTCATTCTTATGGAACATGACATAGTTGGGAATGAAAATGAGCTCCTCACTGTGGGTGTGTTTATGCTGCCAGAGCCCCACGTTCCATGAGGCCACCCCACAATCCCCACACAGCACAGGAGAAGTGGCTTTGAACAGGGCAATAGTTGGTAACAATGTCCAGCTCTGTTCACTGAGGATGTCACCTTGCAGGAACAATTCAGGGAGCACTCAGAGCATGTGAGGTACTTTGCTTAAACACCAAGGAGCAACAGCCTGACCTCTGTGTTTTAAACGGGATTAGTACCCAACTGAGAGGTGTTTGAGTTAAAAACATGGGACAGCAGGTCCCCTTCACCCTCCCTGACTGACCTGACTGCATGACAGGTGACATCTGCTGATTGGCTGTGGATAGAGAAGGATGGGATTTGAACCTCTCTCGTTCCAGTGTTGATACAGGTGTAATAAAGTGACTTTGATTCCATCCATCCTATGGAGTGGCAAAAAGAAAAACACATCAGAATAAGGTGCAAGTTAGAAATAAATGAGGAGTTTTTGTGGCACCATTTTCCAGTGTAAGCTAATTTCACAAGTTACCTTTTTGTAAATGCTCCGGAGGTCTCGGTACTGCCACAGCGTGTTCAGTACCTGGGCTGCCGCCTTGACAACCTTCAGAGAGGACCTGAGGAGGTGAAGGACATGGCAGTGTGAGAAAGCCACTGAATTCCACTTCAAACCAACAGTGTTCCTGAGCTTTGTAACAGCCTGAACCTGCTGCTGTGGGGCAAACCAACCCTGCATCACCAGTGTGAGCACAGCCAAGCCAGCAGCCTCACCACAGACGGGGCTCCTGCTGCCCCATCCTGCAGCCACAGGGGCCTCCTGCTGCTCACCCACCACACGCTCACAGGTTTCATTTCCACTGGACAACCATGGTGCAGCACAGAACTTGTCTCACGGCCTCCCTGGAGCCCTGATACAGGAGGCAGGAGCAGCTCCCCTCAGCCAGCACTCGCTTGGCAATGCTGTTCGAGGGCATTCCCCGGCCACGTTCTGCTGCCACTGAGCAAAGGGCTGCACTAGGTACAATTCACTGTTCCTGGGATACATCCTGACTAAGGTGCCCACAAAGTCTGACTTGGAAAAGCTCCAAATATTTTATTAGTCTTGTAGGTGTTGAAGAGGTGACTGGCTAACTCATTGAACCTGAGCAGGTCCCATGACCACGGTAACTGTGAGCAGCTGTACAAGCCTCCAGAAGCCTGGGACAGAGAACACTGCCCACGGCAGTGGTACCAGTGCCTCCTCCCTCCCAGCGAGACCCCAGCTGACAGCTCCTCAGACCCAGACTGCAAAGGCAGATTCTTTTTCACTCAAAAAACCCATTTCCCTCATTGTTAGTATTTAAATGGACACAAACAGCTCAGGTGTGGTCTTTGCTGCCTACTTGCCTGTCTCCTCTTCCCTTTGTTATGTTGACCAGCTTCTCTATCCCACCGGTGTCGGCGAGGGCCTTGGCATTCTCCATGTTCTTGCTGGTGACCTCGTGCAGGGCGCAGCAGATCGCGGCCACCGTCTCGTCCGACAGCACGCCGGGCCCGCCGCCCCCGGGCAGCCGATTGACCAGGTCCCGCATGGCGTACTTGCCTGGAACACACCCACAAACCGCTCAGAGCAGCTCCGTCCTGCAGGACTCGGCACGGAACTGCAGCCCAAGGCAGTGAGAAGCAGCACAGCACCCAAATCCGCCAAGAATTCACATTTTCCACAGAGCCCAGGGAGACCACATGACCATTTTTGAATTTCTTTTTTCCTTTTAGCTTAGAAGTGTGGGAAGCTGAATTTTGCACTAAAAGAGGAACAATTTTAAACAAGAATTATTTGGAGAAAGAAGAATTGTTCAAGAAAAAATGTTAGGCTACTTATTATGACTGACAGAGCAATGCATATTGCTGGGCTTCATCTATGAGAGGATTAAAGGAATCCTTACAGTAACTGGAAATTCTTCTGGATGTTCTGTTCACCTTGTTTGCTACCTGTCAGCGCTCAGCTCTGTCAGGCTCCAGTAGCTGACTGATGCCAGAGATAAGCTGCACACAAGGGACAGTAACTAAGATAAGGTCAAGGTTTCTTCCTGTTTGGACTGTACTCTTAATTGAATGATTAATTGATTTTATAGTAGACCTGTATTTGCACATTACAGTGAATAATGAAGGAGCTTTGCACAAAGTCATTCGCTATCTATTTGCATAATGTGCCTGAAAGGAAAAAAAGAAACAAAAAGGAATTCTGCAGGCAAAAGGAAACACTGGGAAATTATCCCCACAACGGCATCTGCAGCAATACCCTGCCATTGCAACCCTTTAGCAAGCTCAGCCACATGCTGCATGTTCCAACATATATTGTAATTTGCTAGAGTCCTCATCTCTCATTTCCTCCAGTGTGACCCTGTGAGCCCATTGTTCCTTTCCTATACCAGCAGAGAAGCTCCTAAAGATGATTTCTAGCATGGGGTAGTACAGATCTTGCTTCACATCTGGCAATGCTTTATCCAATGGTCTGTTTCAGAGTGTGTCTGAGGCCAGAAATTCTTTCAGAGGTACAGCTTTGACAGGGAGAGGAGCAGGTGGAGGACCATTCCTGAGCTGAAAAGTTTTGCCAGGAATGGAAGAAACATCCTGACAAAAGAATATCACCTGAATCTGACCTGCACAGGGCTGGTGCTATGGAACAGAATTCTCTCTTTACACATTTCTCATTTGCACTGCTGGAAAACACACTCTGAATATCCCAGACAAGAAGCTTCAGAAACAGATAAAGTTCTGTCCACCTGTACTTCTCTTTGTGAGAATAACGATCCTCCTACCTCCATGAACAGTTGTTACAGCCTCGACCCCACATTCTATACACAGAAAATGCTTTTGTAACAAAAATGAGATTTTCTTATATCACACCATTTGTTAACAGGGTTCACTGAACCCACAGCAGCCTGATGCTGAAGCATGCTCAACACTAACAGATTGAGAAAACTCAGGAAAGCTGATTGACATTTTGTTGGGGTTTTTTAATGCTAGATAAAAAAGGCACAGATGAATGCTTGAAGGGTTAAATATTAGAAGCGACAAGATCTTAAGTTTTTTCTAGCAAGCACCTCTGGTGACACCTTAGTTCAGCAAAGACACAGATGATGCTCTATATCTGTGTTTTGCTGGAGAAGATTTCTCCCCTCCCTTCCTGTTCAAGATTGTTAACAAAGCTTGGCTGTTGTGGAGCAGAGCTGTTCCAACCCCAGGAACACACGGGAGACCTGCAGCCTCCAAGCAGGTGAGCGCTGAGCTCCAAGGAGGCAGAGCTGTGTTCCCATCCTGTTTGGCACTGAGGGTTTTGTCTGGTTTGGCTGACTCCCATCCATGAAAGATGGCCAGCAGCAAACTAATGTGGCAATATTGCTCTGGCGAGCTGCTGCTGTCAGGAGGACTCACTTATGTGACACAGCTGATGTGACACAGAAACACCAAACGTGCTGTTCCCTGATGTGGCACAAACACCCAGCGTGTTCTGTCAGTGGAATCTCTCCTGGGCTGTTCCCTGATGTGGCACAGAAACACCCAGCGTGTTCTGTTACTGGAATCTCTCCTGGGCTGTTCCCTGATGTGACACACAAACACCCAGCGTGTTCTGTTACTGGAATCTCTCCTGGCTTTCCCTGATGTGGCACAAACACCCAGCGTGTTCTGTCAGTGGAATCTCTCCTGGGCTGTTCCCTGATGTGGCACAAACACCCAGCGTGTTCTGTTACTGGAATCTCTCCTGGGCTGTTCCCTGATGTGACACAAACACCCAGCGTGTTCTGTCAGTGGAATCTCTCCTGGCTTTCCCTGATGTGACACAAACACCCAGCGTGTTCTGTCAGTGGAATCTCTCCTGGCTTTCCCTGATGTGACACAAACACCCAGCGTGTTCTGTTACTGGAATCTCTCCTGGCTTTCCCACCCAGGCTCAGCCGCTCTCGGCCGCTCTGTACGTACCGATGAGCTCCTTGTTCCGCACGTCCAAGGCCATGTTCCTTAAGGCAGTGGCCACAGATGACACCACTCTGTCGTTGTCCATCCTCAGCAGCTCCACGAGGATGGGCAGCCCCTTCTCCTTCCTCACGGCAGCGCGGATGTAGGCTGCGAACTGACACAGGAGTCAGTCACCCCCAGCCCTGCACTGCACCAGCCTCGGGCTGGCCTGGGACCCCAGGCACGCTCGGTCCTTTCCAATAGAAGATGACAGGTTTGCTGTGTGCTTTTTCTGTCATTATAAAGAGCTGGCTCTTTGCTATTGTTCACTCATTCCTCTTACAAAGAGAGAAGCTATCTGAATAGATGATGATTACTGAAAAGGGAGCAGGGGGGTTGGGTTTTGCTTGTATTTTTTCTTTAATACCAATTTCATAATGGTCAAACTGAAAAGGGCTTAGCTGGCTTGCTGCAAGCAAAGGAAGCAATTAATGCTTGCTTTGTTTTTTAATTTCTCCATAACAAACACGACACAATATAGTGTTTTCGTACTGCTTTTGTAGCACATTATATATGCAATGGCCAGAATGTATGGAAATAAATAATGGATTATGGAAATAAGGTAAATTTACTTGTCCTGGTCTTATTTCAACAGCACCTCCCCACCAGAATTCACAGCTAGAAACCAGAAAATTGTTTTGATCTGATAAGATCAAAAGATGACGCTGGAAGCTTTTTCTGTTTATTTAAAATAAATGCCAGCTTCCATATGGCTCTTATTGCCCCTGCTCTTTGCCAAAGCTCTTCACTGTGGAAACATGACTGCAGCACACGAGCACTAATGCACAGACAAGAGAGGAATGCTCAGATGCACACAAGAAAATGGCACGTCCCCCCCAAACACATTCCAGGGCCTTACAAGAAAAATCAGCTGGACTACAAAGAGGAGGAGGAGCAGGAACTCCCTTACCTTCCAATTGCCTGCAGAAAGGTTCTGGAGTGATCCTGCAGAGCCCTCCAGAGTGGCTGGGTTGGAGCTCTCTGCCAGCAGTGTCAGGTATGGCTTCACCACCGATGGGTGCCAGAGCATCTCCACCCCCTTAGGAGACTTGGAAAATCCCGGGATAGGGCCAACTCCATCCCACTGAGAAAGGAATGCACATTTGGAACCGGACAAAAACTCTGCATTTTCATTCTATGTAGGGCTGCTTTTGCCAAGCTATGTCCTTCCCCACCATGACTCAAACCCCATCTGAGGTATTTGCAGTACATTGAAAATACAAACCTGATCCTCCTGGAAAGTTTTTTTTTTCTTCTTCTTTTTCTTCCCCCAGCAGCTTGGCTCGGAGTCTTTGCTGGGAGACTCTTTTCCCAACAAGTCATCCAGTTCATTGATTCCCAGCAGCCGTGCCTGAGGTACCTCCAGTTCCAAGCGGTAGGAAAGGTTCCTCAAGGTGCACACACAATTCTCCACTGTCTGAACCAAACCAGAGAGACACACGTCACCAGTTCTTCCTCACACAGGCACCAACCAAAGCAGGTCAGTAGAGGAGAAAAGGCACTGGGAGCACAAGTGCTAAACTCTAATGCTGGGCCTTGGGCTGTGTTGTGGCTGCTTCTCTGGGAAAATGCAATCTCTCTCAAATCTGACAGTATTTGTAAAAGTGGTCTCTGCTATAGTGGCTTATTCTTGAGTATTCTGAAAATGAAAAGCTCAAGAGCTTATTACTGTTTTATTAAGAAACAGATACTGCAACACTGCTGAAAACAAGAGGTGACCCTCTGTTACACAGCTGAGCTTGGCTGTGCCTCAGTAGCCTGGGGCTGGGAGCGATGCCAGCTGAGCTGAGGACATCACTGTGCTCAGCTGAGCTATGCAAAGCCCCGAGATCAGACACACAGTTTAGCACTAGAGCATCTGTACACAAGACATGCACACACCTTGCTGTCATAATCTGAGGTGTTCACACAGGTGTGGATCACGTAGAGCAGCGAATCAACCAGTCCTT
The DNA here is from genome assembly GCA_024362935.1 of Setophaga petechia. Lineage (NCBI taxonomy): Eukaryota > Metazoa > Chordata > Aves > Passeriformes > Parulidae > Setophaga > Setophaga petechia. The sequence goes on from JANCRA010000005.1 coordinate 392,063, forward strand.
CACAGGACCTCATCTGCTTCCGTGCCTCTTCCCCAGCAGAGCTCAGGTTTCTGAAAGTTGGAATGACAAAGGAACACAGTGTATGCAAGGATATACAGATACTCACTTATTAGGCAGTCTGCAGAAGGTTTTTATGCAGCTGATTAGTAATTGGTTAGCAACTCTTAGTGACTAACTTGGTAATTTTCATATTTTTCTATTAGGAAAAAAAGGACAATTGGAAAAGCTGTCTACATGATAGCACTCTGTAAATTATAGACTAAAACAATTCCTTTGTCTTTACAATACAAGAAAGACATGCTGGATAACATGATTACTCTTTAAAAAGGAGCATTCTAGAAGAGCAAATACCTCAGGCATCCTGTTGTATTGCGCAGAACGAGGGAAGTCTGAAATTTAATTTTATGATCATCATCGAAGGAGGAGCTGTTCCATCCCGAGTGGGGCACTATCACAGTGTTTGTCAGCGTGGACAGAGCATCTCTAATGATTGTCATCTTCACGGCATCACACGAAGACAAGTTCCAGAGAACCCCTTGGAAGACATTTCCAGAGCAGAAAAGTCAGCAGAGACTTGGCAAACAAACATGAAGCAACACTGAGAACTTAAAAAGACATTACTTTAAATATGTGATTCTAGAGCAGGCAGAACGTGGACAGCCAGCATCCAAAAAGGAGGAAAGCAAGGTGAACAAAGTGAACAGTGGAGGAGGGCATGGCTTTGCTTTGGGTTTTTGCCAATGATAAGGATGGTCTGCCCTGCCATTCCTGCCCCCTGGCACCACATACCAGGGATGTCAGGTACTGAGGAGCAGAACTGAACATACAAGGAGGGATATAAAAATCCTACAGAAACTTTCTTCCTGGAAACAACAGCAACAAGTCTGGAGCATGTCCCATCCATCCATCAGCTGCATGTAACTGCTGTCCATCTCTTATCCTCGGGCACAAATCCCTAATCCCCTGCCCGGCAAAGATTCTATACATGACATTCAGACACAGGAGGATGGAACCTGATGTAAATTACCAGCAGAACTGTATATACAAATAACATACTGAACAGCACTGAATCTTCTTTTTCATCATGAAACACAGCTTAAATAATTTTTCTGAAGAAGTCATCCTTGATTATAATTCAGATGAAATACTGTACACATTTACATAGTTTGGATCCATCTTACGAATTCTACAAGATCTTATTTAAAACTGTTGTCAAGAAAAGATAAAAAAAGACAGTAATAAAATGAATGTTCAGAATCAATAAAGAAATACCTGCTGTGTGTGCAGGAGACTCATATTGATTGTGGGGCCCTGGAAAAATGTTAAAGATAGACTCTGAAAATGTTAGGCTTTGTGTTTTGCCAGATCATGTGAAATTGCACCTGTGTAAGCAGTAAGATAAATGATATAATTGTTAGATGTGATGATTGTTTAATAATTAAATATAATTACTGTATAATCATAAGAGGAATCATGAGAAACTACGTTAGAAGTTTGAGGGGGGGGCCACGAGGAGCCATGCTTGGCTGAAATCTATGTATACAATAGAACAATGTAGGTTTAATAATTAACATGGAAGTTATATAACAATAGAATATTAAAACATGTTCATCCCGAACCCATGTCGGAGTCAGATTTGGGTTGGTACCCCTGACACCCAGAGCTCTTCAATAAAAGTACCTACACACAACCATTCTTGTGATTATGTGTTTCTGAACATTAACAATATGAGGGAAAATCCACCCTAAGTGGAGCTTTAGTGTAACCACCTCAGCATTCACCTCTCCCAATGACTCTACCCTCTGTGCTGCGTCAACTGATCAAGGTAAGTGTCCAGAAGAACACATTGCATTAATGGCATTACAGCTCTCTGCTAAGTTCCCTGCCAAGCTCACCTGTCACCAGCTCTTTGACCTCGGCATCCACTGACTTCCTCAGCAGCCGCAGCAGGGCAGGAATGCCCCCCACGTTCTTCATGGCTATCTTGTTCTCATCAGTGGACTTGCCGTACACGAGGTTCCTCAGCGCACCACAGGCGTTCTTCTGAACCTCCAGGACTCTGTGGTCCAGGAGATCCACCAGGTGCTTGATTCCTCCGAGCCTACAGACCTGGAAAGTGGAACGTCAGGACCATCAGCACCCACTGATCTCACTCACCTCACTCTACAGATGTAAAAGGCTTTTGTTTTTATGAGAACAGTACTTCCCATTCTACTTCCAGAACAAACAGCTGCTGAACCTTATTGACTTGATTGCTACATGGGACTGAATCCCTCCCTCCATGCCACTGCAGTGGCTGAGGGTCATTTTCAGACACTTGCTGTGTGCAGAGAATTGTTATTGCATCAGTTTTACTTCCAGTTTTAAAAGTAATTTCCCATACCCAAATTATGTTTTTAGGGAATATTGGAAATAAGAGCTGATTATCACTGTGATCATCACCAGATCATCAAAACTATCACCTTTTCATCTCCCAGCAACAGTGAATTATGTGGGTTGTCTTCTTACAAAAGTTGAACCAACATTTTATTAACATAAATAAAATTTATACTGAAAATAACATCTAGCACACACACACAGCATGCAAATGAAAAAGCAAATTCCCTCAAATCAACAGGTCACAGCTGCTTTCCAAAAACAGCAGGTCTTTGAATGCAAAGTTTCGAGAGATTTCAATAATAATCTGCATGTTCGCTCAGATGTATTCTGCCCCCACATCACAGTGGCAGAAACAGTTTCCTCCATGTTTCTCTAGGGTTGGGCTCCTTTCTTTTGCCTGACAGCTCACTCATTCCCTATGATGCCTTAAAACACCTTGATATAAACCACTGAAAGCACTCCAGAGCTCCTGGTTGCTCTTGTCTCCAGTCACCAACAGGTTACACATAGCCAGGCTCTGGCAAACCCACTCTAGAGTTCTGCTGGATGACAACTTTGAGGCAAAAGATTTCCACAGAATTTCCATGCAGCTCTTATGACAGGAAGAATCTGAGTGTGCATAATTACAACCCCCAGGCACTTCAATATTAGCATCCACCTGGTACACACAGAACACAGCAGGGTCACAAGTACTGTGCCATGATGAAAATAGAGGGAAGAGGCGAGAGGCCTGGTTCTCCTGCACCGGTGCCCTGCAGAGCAGCAGGAGCAGCACGTACCTCTGTTTTCACCTTGTTATCCCCAAAGCAGAGGTGCTGCAGGTAGGCAGCGGCGTTGGCCTGCACGGAGGGGAACTGGTGCTGCAGCATGTGGATGACCTCGGGCAGCTCCGGGTCCCGCCACGCGAACTCCCTGCAGGGCCGGCACGGAGACAGGGCGTTACTGACACGGGGTGGGATTACCAAACACAGAGGGGAGCACCCCAACACCTGCCAACAACTCAGGGATGGCATTACCAAACACAGGGGGGAGCACCCCAACACCTGCCAACAACTCAGGGATGGCATTACCAAACACAGGGGGGAGCACCCCAACACCTGCCAACAACTCAGGGATGGCATTACCAAACACAGGGGGGAGCACCCCAACACCTGCCAACAACTCAGGGATGGAACTACCAAACACAGGGATGGAGCACCTCAACGCCTGCCAACAACTCAGGGATGGCATTACCAAACACAGGGGGGGAGCACCCCAACACCTGCCAACAACTCAGCTTTGCTCGTATTCACATGGGATGGTACTTACCAAACACAGGGGGGGAGCACCCCAACACCTGCCAACAACTCAGGGATGGCATTACCAAACACAGGGGGGGAGCACCTCAACGCCTGCCAACAATTCAGCTTTGTTCCTTCTCACACGGGGTGGGATTACCAAACACGGGGGGGAGCACCCCAACACCTGCCAACAACTCAGCTTTGCTCTTACTCACATGGGATGGGCATTACCAAACACAGGGATGGAGCATCTCAGCACCCTGCCAACAACTCAGCTTTGTTCTGGAATAACAGGGCCAGAAGGAAACCCAGGTATAATGGGAAAGCACTGGGTCACATCACCTTTCAGTCTTCCAACTGGAAAAGGACACTATGTCCAGTGTGCTCCTGTTGGCTTATGGACCACACAAATACAAATAATCACTAAGGTAACACCAACTCAAACATTTCAATCTACAAAAAATCTCACAAAAGTAGATATATAATGCAAAAGATACCCCTTCAACAGTGCTGCTTAGGGACACAATTTCTGCACAACATTTTTCTCTCAGTGCTTAACGTTCTCCCTAGGCAGAAGCCAATTATACCTCAACAAAACCTGCACATCCTGAAATGTTATTGTCAGAATCAGATGCAGGATGTTTGCTTGATTTGAGTTATTCAGGGATTTAAAATCATTAAATTTAAAATCATTAAATGATATCTCCTTCATTAAACCACAATGTTTTTGTGCAGACCAATCCTGGAAAAGTCGTGAAACATGCCCAGTTTGCAGATTTAGAAACATAGTAATTAATATTTGCTGGGCCATTGGTCTTTTGTAAAAGAGAACTGGAGGGGGATAAAGTAGTATCTTAAGTTTTCTTAGGGTCAAAAATCCAAGTAAACAAAAATCTAAAACAAACCCAAAACCAAACTCCAAAAACAATCAATCAATCAAACAAACAAGCAAACCAACTAACAAACCACCCACCAAAAAACCAAAAACCAAACCCAAAATAAACAACAAAAAGAGCAAAGTATGTTCCAAGAACAGTAGCTGGGCAGTTGCTCCAAGACTAATGCTGGCCTGGCCATTCAGGTCTCCCCAGGACTCCCAGCCCCACAAAGGGGAAGCTCAGGTCTGTGCCCACTTTGAACTGCTCAACAGTTCAGAGCTTTATTTTCCATCCTAATGATAGCAAAGCCCTAGGGGAAGCTGGATTTCTAACACAGTAGCTGCTTTGCCTCTCATTCCAGAGTGCTGCCTCCTACCAGCCCCTCTGAGCTGTGTAACACCCTCCCCTGCCACAGCCCAGCATGCACAGCACAAACTGCAGCAGAACAAATCAGATAAAAGCTATTCCCTGTAATAACTGTTCCTCTGTAACAAGTTAAGAAGGTGCACCAGACAATGGAGTCAGTTTCTTTAAAGTTCCCTGCTATGAATGGGAAGCATCCCTGCTATAAGTAACTCTTCTTGCCACCATAGCAGAGCAGGCAGCCCCCAAGCTTTACTACCTAGAGGTAAGGGTATCCTATTAAAATAATTTGGATGAATGCACCATTCAGTTAAATGAAACTAAGTCTGTCTCTTGATATCTATTAACAAATTAAATATATCAATTCCCTCTAATAAATAGAATAACAAAATCCATTAAAGCAGCATTTTCATTGCTGAGATGACAGGACTGGCCCAGACTGGATAACTGCCCTGTGCTATGAGCCTGCTATAGATGGGAGCAGGGGAATGCAACAGAAAACTTCAGTCTCACCATCTCTGCTTGAGGTTTCCTTGGAGCCCAAGGTGTCCCCAGGACAGCCCTGGAGGAACAGCTCAGCCCAGCTCCTCCAGGATGAGCTGGTTTCTCAGTGAACCAGCAATCTGAGGAGGGACTGAAATTCCCCCTAATTCCAAATGCACACCGAATGTGCACCTAAGTCCTTCCAAGCTGTGCACAGCCTGGGCTTTGATACTCCCAGGTTAAATACAAGGTTTTAGTGCACAGTGTCTAGAGTAAGTTACAATGATGATACTACACTTGTCAGAGGCTCACACTCTGCACAGACATCTGCAACATCAAACCAGTAATTATTGCAGAAATATGTGTGTTCACTTTCAAAATGGCACATTTATAAATAGTTTTAACACTTTGTTTTGAAATTTAATAAAGCTGTTCATAAAAAATTAATTCAAATAAATTAGGTCTGTCCTTTTGAATTTTCAAGCCCCAATTCCCATTCATAGAAAGAGAAAACTCACTGCAGTGTTACAGGTTACTAAAAATTATTTTCAATAATCCAGTCAAATCTCATAAAAGTTGTGTTCCCTGTAATAGCTTCCCCACAAAAACAAACACGAAAGAAAAATGTAATAATGAAATGTGCGCAGCCGTTTTCCCCAGCGCAAGAAGCAGCCCGCGCTCTCCGCTCGGGCCATGAAGGCGGAGCTGCGAGCACTGAAACGAGCCCGGCACTTGCCTGGGGTCCTTGTGGATGCTGTCGATGGAGGGCGAGCGCGTGGTGCCGCCGTCGGGCGCGGGGTGCAGGCGGCCGTAGGCGGGCTCGGGCAGCCGGAACGGCGCCGCCCGCAGCGGCTCGGCCAGCGCGGCCGCCGGGGGCAGCGCGTACGGGGCTCTTTGGTACGTGAGGGTGCTGCGCTGGCTGGAGGAGCGCTGCAGGTTCCCCATGCCTAGGACAAAACAGCGTCAAAGCAGCCAGGGGACAAACACTAACAAGTGCCCGCTGTAGAGAAGGGGCGGCACCTACTTAACCCTGCAAGCAAAAAGCCATCGGTCTGGAAAATGTGCACTGTGCTCCGGGCTGCGAGTTGATGCCAGATTTCATGGAGCAATTCCTCGGTGTCCCATGCAAATGGACAGAGGTTAGTTACAGAATGGAAGGTTTGATGGGATCCGACTCGTGCCTCAGCTTCCCCCAACAAGTATTTAAAGTAGGAAATGCATCCCCATGCCAACAAGCAGAAATCTGGGTGCAAAGTGTTTTCAAAGTTCATAATATCAATTCACCAACTGTACCAAAAAGGAAAAACAAGTAAACAAAAATGCATACTGTTTATATGATAGTCTGCTTTTCCTAACTACACTTTCCCTGACAAAAGGTAACACGTGGATCACTGCAAACATGAAGCTGAGTGGTTCAGGAACAAGAACATGCATCTTCCAATCTGAGCAGAGCTGATGTGGTGGCTCTTGTTCTCCCAAGGAAAGTGGTATGAAGTAGACAAGTGAACAAAGAATTCCAGTTTCTAGCTATATTTCTTCATTGGCACATCCTGACAAACTCCATTTATTCTATGTTGTGGAAAGAGGAGAATTGCAAAAACTGGTTGCTCCTTCAGCACTATTCTCTTGGTATTGCAGTTATATTAGCAAACATTAAAAAGGCATTTTCAAGTGTGGGAAAACATATGAATCAGACAGTTCTCTATAAATAATTCTAGGGAGTTACTTAACTAAATCACTCTAATATTTTAAGAGTTTTTGGAAACCACTATACAGATTATTAATCAACCTTAAAGAACAAACTGCATTGCAACATGCATTACATTTCTCTCTACAGAAAATAAATCCTAATACTAATCTAATGCCTATACTCTTCATATTACATGAGTGGCACTTCTATGAGATACTAGAGGAATATTTTGGTTTCAATAGACAATCCTCAGCTGTAGCATTTACCCTTATGCTTTGTTGAGAAGTTGGGTAAAACAGTATTTTTACTGTGAAAGATGGGGTAGGTAATTTTAGTGGCAAGCTCTTGTTTTACTGTATTGATGAATTAAAAATCCCCATGAACCAACTCAATTCTTAAGAGAGAGACGCGTAGAGAATGCAGGAGAGGAAGCAATAAATTCTGTGTGTCATGAATACACTTATCTGGGATGTACCTGTGCATGTGCTATCAAACAGAAAACACTCTGACCCCAGGCTGACAGTGATGTACAGCCCCAGGCACTCCCTGCAAACATCACAAGAGCCTTTTCGTTCCCGCAGGTTATTTTAAGTCCTTCAAGCCCAGCGTGTGTCTCCGTTAGCCGCCACCCTCCCGCTCTCCCTCCCGCGCCCCGCGCCGGGGCCGGCACCCACCGGAGCCGCGGAACAGGGCGGCCTGGGAGCCGTGCAGCAGCTCCACGGTGCCGTGGGTGGGGCTGCGGTACACGGGGCTGTAGAACGGCCGGCCCTCGTAGATGGGGGTGATGTGCACGTCCGGGGACAGCGCCGAGCGCAGCTCCTGCCCCAGCTGGCTGTGCTGGCTGGCGTACGAACTCCTCAGCCCTGCAACCAAGCACAGCGACACGCCCGCGGGGCCCACCGTCAGCACGGCAACTCCGCTGGCAGGACCGAACCTCTCCTCCTTTGGCCAAGAAAAGGTTGTTTAAACCTACCAGTTACAAAGACTTATTAATTAAATTTTTTCCATTATTAAATGGCCCATACTGAAAGGCTTGCTGACAAAGCAGCATTTCTTTGACCAAAAGTTTTGTCCATACAATAACAACTTGAAATTTTCCAACTTAATTTTTGGGTATCATTTACAGTCTAAACCACAGAGAATAAAAGCCGAGTCAGCACGCACGGTGCACAGATTCAGCACTAACAGGGTGAGTATGGACCTGACAGAAATCCTGTCGTGACAGAGGGCACAGACTAAAGGGGTTGTAGTCGTGGAACTGAAACAATCTGCAGCAGTCAGAGCAAACATCTGCTTGATAGTGGCAGCAGAAATGTAAGCACATGGAGAAAAATCTTTATAAAGGTTTAAATAGCCCATGATGTGAGTACATATAAATAGCTATGCTGCAGCTGGATTAGTATTTTTCACCTTGCTATATATTTAATATTTCATAGAAAATATATACAACTTTGTTGACTTCAGCATTACCACCGCAGGCACTAAAGCTCTGGCAGTTATCAAAGCAGCAGAATATGTGACATGAGCTATGCAAGGATGATGAAATTATGGAGATTACAAAACAGCTTCAAAAGTACAATGGAGTAGAGATGTGTAGCAAAATGTATCCTTTGTCTGTGTATTCTCCTCCCCTAAAATCTCAGACCTACTCTGCCCCGGAGTCTGCAAGGAAAGCTTTGGGCCATCACCAAGGAAACATCTACAGGTGGTGAGAGCAGAGGATTGGGCAGGCAAAGGGGGCAGCAGGGCCTTTCCCATCAAACTCACTCCCAACCCCTTATCAAACTGGCATATTATTAAGTCTTGCAAACAGAAGCGAGGGAGAGGACACATTTTATCTTTTACTGAGGAATGAGAGCGTTTTGGAGTTTCCTGCACTATAATGGTCCAAAAGAAAAACAGAAATTGACATCTGTTTCAAGGGGCACATGGTCTAATTGGAAAATTACCTTGTCTGTGCTCATTCAGAAGAAGGTCAGAACAAAATCAGTAACACACATGTTAACAAGAACTACCTCTCAGATGGATAGATTCTACCTTTTCGGGCTCTATTTTAAGCTAGTGTTAAAATGGTTACCCTATATTTAACTTGAAGTATGAGATAGTCTAGAAATATCAGTGGAAAAAAACCCTTATATTCAGTGGCAATAAATTATATATTTTAGGAAAGAACTGGACATAAAATTAGTTCCAGGCTAGTATGCTTTACTTTACATTTAGCTTGCACACACATCTTAAATGTACTTTATCTCTGAAAACGCTGACATGCCTCTGTAAGACTTAGAATTTCATTTAGAACTTAAATCATAGGATTTAATTCAATGCGTGGCTAGCAATTAATAATCATGAATGCAGTATCTATGAGGAACCTGCGATTGACACAATGTTTGACATCAGTCCGTACAAGTGACCTGACACCAGCACCGCGATTGTGCCCCGGTGCTACAGCGTTTCATCCACAACCCCAGGACTGCGTTCTGGGTTTCTACAGCCGCGGCGTGTGCCCGTTCCTCACCTGTGAGGCTGTCCGGCCGCGGGGGGACCATCCTCTCATAGACATCGTACTGCTGCCCATACGGCTCCATGTCGAGAATCGCCCTCTGCAGCGTCGTCCCCAAGTGCTGCGGGACCGCCGTCATGCCAGCGCGCTTCGGGGAGGAGGATCCCAGCTGCGCCTGGGCCGGAGAGCCCACCCTGGTGTGCGCATCGGCGAGGGCGAGGGGAGAGCCCACCCTGGTGTGCGCATCGGCGAGGGCCAGGGGAGAGCCCACCCTGCCGGGCGCGGGGTTGGGCTGGCGCGAGGTGAGCGAGCCGGCGCGGCGCACGGCCGCGGGGGAGGCAGGCCGGGCCGCGCCGTACGGGGAGCCCGCCCGCTGCACGGGCAGCGTGCTGCACGAGTACGGCTGCGAGGGCAGCGACCGCGGCTCGCCGACGCCGGGAGAGCCGAACCCGCTCCCCAGAGATGTCCGCAGCGACCCCCGCGACGGGGACATGCTGGTGCCCACCGTGTACGAGGGAGACTGGGCTCTGGATGGCACCGAGCTGACCCGTCTCATCACACGGTTGGCAGCGGTATTGGCTGAAGGCTGCTGGAAATCAAAAACATTCATGAGTTTTATCATTTAGGTCACAGAGCGAATATTGTTCTCCTGTAAGATGGAGAAGTCAGCAGGAAATGCACACAACTTAATGGTATATACAGGCAGCTGGAGTCCAGCTTTTACCCTAAACCTCATTCCTTCAAGTTTCCCTGTAACTTTTTCTAACCAATGCTTCTTAGTATATAAAATGACAATTTAACATTAAAAACCCACCTGTTTCTCATTCTCATTTGGCTTGCTATGTTAATCTTCACCTATACTTTCCTTCCTCACTACTCAACCACTCTGGAAACTCAGGAACAGTAAAGCAAAGAGTTCTGGTATAATCCAGAAATATTCTAACCATTACTGTCTTACTATCATTCCACTTACTGAAAAAGGAGGGAAAAGCTAGAAACCATAGAAAGTACAGGAACACAAGTAGCATCTTCCTTTGAGAGCTATGCTTACATACAGGTTAACTTCTAGGAAGGTTTTCCCCCATTTCACAGTGGGGGAGTGAGTGATACTTTCTTGATATGATAACAGCAGTGCTCTGTGCAGTCAGGACTGCTACTTCAGCTCCTGTGAATGACCAGATCACACGTGCTGATCCCAGCACAGGAGTCTCTGCTGCAAGCCACTCCCGCCGTGTAACCAGAGAAAGCATTAAACAAGAACTGATTTGGTAACATGAACTGCAGCCCACACAAAGGGGGCCCGGCTATGCAGCTGCTGTCTCTAGCCCTGCTGCAGCCCGTGCCCAGCCCGAGGTGCCCAGCCCGAGGTGCCCAGCCCGAGGTGCCCAGCAGAGTACCTGGGCTGACGCCTGCCCCTCGGCGCGCGAGCTCCTCACCGCATCGTGGCTGTTCAGGGCTCCACCCAGGGAATGCTGCTGTCTGAGCTCTGCCTTGTTCAAGTTTTGGCTGTTATGGAAACTGCTTATTTCCTGGTAACCACTGTCAGAATAAGAATTCATTTGTGTTGAACTTCTTGAGTTACCTACAGACCCTGTAAATATGAAGCCAGCATAAGAATAAAATCATCTAACAAGTCCACCAAGTATTATATAACTTTATTATTTGTTGCATTCGTAACTATATTGTTTTTGTACTTTCAATACAGAAATATATTCTAATATTTAAAATGCACACAACAGACCCTCACTTTCATGGAGAGATGTCTGCTCTGGCGAGTAGAGAGTCCCTTGCTCTGCTTCTGTCCTAATATCATAGGCATTGGTGTGAACACCCTCTGACACCTGGGGCTTGCTTACACTGGTGGGCGGAGGATCTGAAAGAATAAATTGTTTAGATAAATCCAGTGTTTCATATGCACGTTTCCTGCAAACTCAGTAATGATCATTTTCTTATACATACTAATGGAGGACTTATACCAAACAGAATCAGCTTACTTGCAGACAGGTATCATCTCCCAAACACAATTAACAGAATGTTAATATAAATATCTGAGAATTTTTTTAGATGTAGCTCTACAACTCTAATTTTTCAAATATATGTTCCAACCTATTTTAATGAAAAATTAATTGGCTATCTAGTACACTCTGAAGAACAGAAACACTGTGCAACTGTGCTGCAGTGCCCACTGGATAGCTATCCTTGTTTAAGGGTCTGTAATCAATACCTCCAGATGTAAAAGGCTGAGCTGAATTTCATCCCTGTTTATGTACTATGAACAGTAGTTGCTGCAAATTTCTATGTATATTTTTTACTTAGTAAACTAATATCTAAATATATGCCTCTTAAGCTAACTTCAGTTCCAAGAATGCCAGCTGAACTGTACAGACAAATGACAGTGTTGTAAGGAGAGGCAGCAATGCTCCTATGATGAAAGGAAAAAGTTAAAGAGTCTGGAAAAAAGGACAAAGATGAGGATACTGAATAAACATTATTTTAACAGAGACATTAAGCATTCAGTTACCATGTTAAGCAGGCAGCAGAGATGCATTACAGAACCACAGAATGGTTTGGGCTGGAAAAGCCCTCTGAGCCCATGGAGCCCAGCTGTGCCCCAGCACAAGGCCACCCCTGCCCCACGGTCCCCAAGTGCCACACCCACACAGCTTTTAACCCCTCCAGGGATGGGACCCCCTGTCCTGGGCAGCCCTTCCATGAAGAACTTCCCCTCATATCCAAGCTGAACCTCTCTGAGGCAGCAGAGTAGGCAATGGAGGTTATGTTTAAAGGTAACACCTGAAATATAAATTCTTGCTGCAGAAACCCATGAAAGAACCTGGAGCAAATCCAATGGGAACGTGCCAAGGAGTACCAGCCCAGCCCCAAGGATGGCTTGGTGGGGCTTGGTGGGCTCTGGGCAGCAATGCCTGATGCACAGAAATACTCTGGCTCTTCCCAGTGGCTGCACACAAAATGCTGGTCTCTCACTACCTGCATAATGACCCAGAAGGAACAGTCATACTAAAGATGTTACTCAGCAATTGCTATTATGAAGAATGGTTGAATGCTAGTCAGAATTTTTTAAAAAGTCAATAAATCCTAGAAATCCCAGGCAGTCAGCAGTTATTTACCAGTAGTACATTCTTAGGTCAAAACTAGCTTGTAAAATTTGAGGCTAGTTATTTTACTCGGAGTATTATGACCAAATTTAATTTAAGATTTAATAAGAAGTGTTACTACACTTCCATTACTTTAATCATCAGTATGCCTAGAAATGATCCAAGAACCAACACTGCCAGAACTGCCTTCACAGCCTGTTACACCAGCTCAACAGCAGATGGTCACAGCCACCAGTGGGCGTTCCACGCTCCTTGGAATAAAACATGTGGAGGACTTGGACATTTACATTAGCATTACATCCAACTTCAATACTTTAATCTTTTTGTTTCTCTAATACAAGGCCTTTTATCTCAGTTACTGGATATTACATGATACTAAATCAATGTCAAGCTGCCAATCAGTCTGGGGGGAGGCACAGCAGAACAAGGCCCAGTTGTGCTGTTCAGTGCAGATGTTCCCAGCACAGAGCTTTGAGCCCAGTCTCGCTCCCATCACACACTGCCCACCAGGCCAAAGCCTTCATAGGGCTAAAAAATAAAGATTGTTTAGGCTGTTTAACAAAGGCAAGAATGCACAATAAAATGAATTGTTGTCTTTCTATCTGACTCCACGACCATAAAACAGGAGGAATGTCCTGAATAAAATAATACCCTTCTTATAAATGGCTGATCTAATATTCTATTTATAAGCATCTGCAAAACAACATCACTTTATATTTCTGTGAAAAATTCTGTATAATTTCACTGATGCAGAAAGCAATTACAGCTACAGTCACATCTTATCATCCACTGATGCTTTTGACATAAACCACTACCTACAGTCACAGAAAAGGTGATTTAAGGCAGTGGTTTAATCCATCTTTATCTTCAGTATTTTCAGATTACAGTTCATAAAGCAGCTAGTGACACTTCTACAAAACAAAGATTCATGGTGAATTGGGGAATAAAATCTTATAATCAAACCATAATCACAGCATAAATGTAAACAAGAAATGAAATTTAGATCAGGAACTTCTAAGCAGGAAATAGGGATTTTTTCCAACATGCCCACTTCTGAGCAATTACTTCAGGAATGACTACTTTGAATATAGAGATGTGTGAAATACACATCCAGGTTTGCATTAACACATAGAGCATTGAAACAGAAGTAGAATTTTGGACCATATCTCAAGTGACTGCTTAGCAGGGAGATGCACATGAGATTTCTAAAAAAAAAAAAAATACACAAATGTGAAGGGAGAATTAAAGAACAAAATAAAAACATGAGCTGGATGAAAGAAGGAAAGAAAAAGAGAGAGAGAAAGAGGGAGGGAGGGAGGGAAGGAAAGAAAGAAAAGTAAGAATAGAATAGAATAGAATAGAATAGAAAGAAACAAAGAAACAAAGAAAGAAAGAAAGAAAGAAAGAAAGACAGACAGACAGACTAATAGAAGGTCAAGGAGAAAAGTGAGTAAGTTACGGGAAAATCAGAAGAGGAAATGAAGCAGTGGAATGGAACTGGCTGAAATAAGTAAAACAACACCTGAGAGCTCTCAGCAGGAATCTGCACCAGTTGTGAAATATCATTGGGACATTATAGAGCAAGGGGAAACAACGTGATTTAAAAAATCACCAACAAACAAAACCCACAAATCCAACACTCACATTGAAAAATATGTAAGACTTGTTTCTCAGTTACTTGAAAAAACAAATTTAATTTTCTTTTAAAACCACTGCTGAAAGAATACCTGAAAAGCACCACCATGACCAGCAGAAGTGAAATGGCAGTGCAAGTAGGCTGCTGAGAATGTTAGCTTTAAAATAAAGGAAAAAAGCTAACATGTGCCTCACCTCAGCTGCAGCAACAGAAACCATGAAAATACAATCATGCACAAGTTTAGGGGCCTAATCTCCAAACAAAACAAAACCCAGGCACGGCAGACAAAGTAATCCCAAAGATGGTAATGATGAACATGCTGGACTGAGCCAGGCAGCAGGCAGGGTGCCAGGGCAGCAGGCACACAGCCCCGAGGACTGCCAGCCCTGCATGCATGGCACAGGAAGGCTCTGCAGAACAGGGGCATGCAGCTCTCACCCCACAGTGCCAGCTGCTCTGGGATCGCCCTGGCATTGCCCTGGAATTGCCCTGGCATCGCCCTGGCATCGCCCTGGCATTGCTCTGGGATTACCCTGGCATTGCCCTGGCATCACCCTGGCATTGCTCTGGGATCGCCCTGGCATTGCCCTGGAATTGCCCTGGCATCGCCCTGGCATCGCCCTGGGATCACCCTGGAATCGCCCTGGAATCGCCCTGGCATTGCCCTGGGATCACCCTGGCATTGCCCTGGAATTGCCCTGGCATTGCCCTGGAATCGCCCTGGAATCGCCCTGGCATTGCTCTGGGATCGCCCTGGCATTGCCCTGGGATCACCCTGGCATCGCCCTGGCCCATTCTGGCCCCATGACAAGGGCCCACAGTGACCCAGCACACAAGGAGCCGCAGGAGCCCCGGTGTGTGCCCGTCCTGCAGTGCCCCCTGCCCTCGCCCCCTGCCCTCGCCCCCTGCCCTTGCCCCCTGCCCTCGCCCCCTGCCCTCGCCCCCTGCCCTCGCCCCCTGCCCTCCCCCCCTGCCCTCGCCCCCTGCCCTCAGCCCCTGCCCTCAGCCCCTGCCCTCGCCCCCTGCCCTTGCCCCCTGCCCTCGCCCCCTGCCCTCGCCCCCTGCCCTCGCCCCCTGCCCTCACCCCCTGCCCTTGCCCCCTGCCCTCGCCCCCTGCCCTCGCCCCCGTCCTCAGAGTGACTCCACAATGCCAAACTTCAGCTGGGGCACACGGCCTGCCACAGCCCTGTGCCCGGCTGGCAGGGCCACAAGGGATTATTCCAACAGAGCAGGGAATGCCACCTTGAGGATACAGTCCTACCCTCTCCCCCAGTACAACAGGAGCAGATCTAACAGTACAAGAAAAATGCTTATTTTGGAAAGAAAGTTCACACTATCTCAAGATACAAAAGTAGAAAAAGCACTCTCAGAAAAACCTCCACTTATTAGAGATTTTCTCAGTTAAGCAAGAACATCTGCAAAACAAACGAACAAAAAAAAAAACTCCAAAAAACCAAAACAGTTTTCAAGTTTAAAACATGCAGTATTTTCTCATGCTCCTTACCTGCCAAGGGGAAGACTCACAAGTAAATTTTAGTTAATTGCAAGGAAGACCCAATACATGACAAGCCTTATGTTATCATGTTAGAGTCACAGCTCACACAGAAATGCAAAGGCACACAGAGATACAAGAAAAGTACTTGCAGCTACCTATCAGCTCAAGCACCTTTTACAGAAACACAGACAACACGTGTCCCATACGTGACAAAGAAAACATTAATGTCATACTTCAGAAAAGACACTTGGAAAAGATATGTAGCATTGCTGCTTAATGTTCCATTTGTGTCAAAACAAGCTATGAATACCAAGAAAATAAATCTACTTGGGCTTAAAGCAAATTGTACATAAAAGATAATACCTGAGGATCTCCAAGGAAATGACTTCTCAGTAGAGCTGCAGAAAGAAAAAAAAAATCACACAAATGAACCATGCGGTTGGTTTTTATTTTATTTTTAATTAATCATAGAAACCTTTACAAAACCCCCCAGCAGATAAAACTTAAAAAACAGTTCATGTAAATACCATTCTTCAGTGCTTTATACCTGACAACCAAACCACTGGTTATCAAGTTCAATTTTCTGTTAGTCTGTGGGAATTACTCACTGTAACTTCCTGTACACCACAGCACCAGGCAGGGCAGCCTGTCTGCAACAGGACAGGAGAGAGGACAACCTATGACACAAACTCCTGTTTGAGGTGTTCTGCTGTCAGTGACAGCCCACACACACCTGTGTCACCAGCAGCACTGCACAGCCCACACACACCTGTGTCACCAGCAGCACTGCACAGCCCACACACACCTGTGTCACCAGCAGCACTGCACAGCCCACACACACCTGTGTCACCAGCAGCACTGCACAGCCAGTGTGCACTGCCCACACACACCTGTGTGTCACCAGCAGCACTGCACAGCCCACACACACCTGTGTCACCAGCAGCACTGCACAGCCAGTGTGCACTGCCCACACACACCTGTGTGTCACCAGCAGCACTGCACTGCCCACACACACCTGTGTCACCAGCAGCACTGCACAACCCACACACACCTGTGTGTCAGCAGCACTGCACTGCCCACACACACCTGTGTCACCAGCAGCACTGCACTGCCCACACACACCTGTGCCACCAGCAGCACTGCACTGCCCACACACACCTGTGTCACCAGCAGCACTGTACAGCCCACACACACCTGTGCCACCAGCAGCACTGCACAGCCCACACACACCTGTGTGTCACCAGCAGCACTGCACTGCCCACACACACCTGTGTCACCAGCAGCACTGTACAGCCCACACACACCTGTGTGTCACCAGCAGCACTGCACTGCCCACACACACCTGTGTGTCACCAGCAGCACTGCACAGCCAGTGTGCACAGCCCACACACACCTGTGTGTCACCAGCAGCACTGCACAACCCACACACACCTGTGTCACCAGCAGTTTGTTCAGACAGCAGCAGGCACTGCTCGTGGCAGGGTCCAGCAAAGCAGCTCTGGGGATCACCACCCCAGAGCATCTGCTTTCTCCATGTAGAGTAGTTCAACAATTGTAAGTTTGTTTTTGTTCATTTTTTCGCCGTTTTTTCAGTTTCCAGTTTTCCAGAGAGATTTCTGATCCTTGGTACAGAACAAGTCAAACCACGAGACACACACAGCTACAGCTCTGAGTGAGGAGGTGACAGATGCCACTGTCCAGGTTAGCAAGATGCCTTCAGAGCCAACGACTGCACAGACCAAGCAGGTGTCTGATATCAGAGGAAAACCAAACCTTCTCCTGCATTTTTCCAGTACTGATGTTTTATCAAAGCATCTGCACCCTTTTGTCCTTCCACTGAGACACGTGCTCTCCTGTGCTCACAGTGGTACTGATGCAGGCAAGTGCAGAATTGACTCACGTGTTACGAACATTAGTCTACATATTTTTATGGGAAAATGTATTTCCTCACTCTAAATATCAAATATCAAACTTTGAATCATACATCATTTTTGCAGTGATTATAAGCTATGTTTTCCAAATAAAAATCTTTTCAAAGGAAAAACAGGCAAGTCCATCACATCTGATTGTGTCTAAATATCAGCATGAGACTGTGATTTTGGGTAAGATGTAGCAATTTCTAAATGACCTTTTATTTAATTTTCTACCACAGCTGCCGATTACAAAAAACTAGTTGGGCCACATGAACACATGAAGAGATACTTCTTTTGTAAAATGAAACCACCATTTAGAAGCCTTTTTGGAAACAAAATATTTGTACAAAAGAATGCTAAAGACACATGCTAGCACAAACTGAACTGGAGCTATAATGAGACTTCAATAAAAGGAGAATTCCAATGCAGACTACAGGTGTCTGAAAGTCAACCTCTGGCCCCAGAATTCTCATGCTGCCTCAACACCAAGTTTTCCACTCTTGCCCTTTTGCTCTGCTCTTGAGACGTTTTGGAAACTCAATTCCTTACACTGGAGCAACAAGGCTCTGTGCTGCTGACATGGTAACACACACTGAACACACACATGTACTTCATTGTCACACACACAGGCTAGAACCCAGAGCACAGCCCTGCACAGCATCCCTGACTGCCTGAACTTCCTCCACAGGCACAGAACTCAGGGATGAAAAAGGCTGCTCTGACTGTGGGTCACAGGAGGAAAGCTGCTTCACTGGCACTTCAACAGGTTAAGCATTTAACTTGACTGTTATGAAATGATTGTGGAACAAGTCTAGCATACATCACCTACTGATATCAGCACCTGGTTTTGTCACCTAGCAGAAGCAGTGTGCCAGCTCTGAGCAGTAACTGCAGTGCACTCCATCCGGGGTGAGCAGCTCTGTGCTGAGCTGCTGCAATCAGTGACAGTGCTGTCTGCTCCTGACAGCAGCACCTGAGACATCCAACCAGAGCCCACGTGGGGCAAACTGAACTTTGCAAAATGTTAATTTAGCCCACTACTATCCTTGGAAAAGAATTAGGTTAGTAGAGTAGAAATGCAGAAATTGTCCTCGATCAGAAATATCATAACAGCTTGGTATGACTTCAGTTTACAATCAGAGAAGATAGAGACAAATATGACAGTAACACAAATATTTGGTAACTGGAGATGGAGAATGCATACAAAATGTGCTGAAATCCATTTATGTCTTTTTTTTTTCCCTTTTGATGTTTTTCCTCACTTGTATTTTTAAGGATTTGGATTGCTTTGTTTGGGTTTTTTGTTTGAGGTTTTGACTAATGTGATTTGTTGTTGTTTGTTTGTTTTTTGGTTTTGCCCCTTTCTTAATTTCACACCTCTTCCTTGCCATTTCACTGCTTTAGTTCACATCTATCTTAGATACAAAATTGAACCAGCTGCCATTCTGGAAAAACTAAAAATCTAATAAATGGAAAAGGTTTTGCATGAAAACATTTAGAAACAAAACACACTAAGGATCACCAGCACTGCTTTACATTTCCATGTGGCAGCTTGCAAACACTTTCCAGCTTTGAATGCCCAGGTTAGGGCAGGGGCCAGGTCTCTGTCAGTGAAGGGGCTCTGCCAGTCTGCCCAGGCACAAGGGGCTGCTGCAGGCCCCAGCCAGCCCCAGCCCACAGCTGGGCACAGCAGGCCTGCAGAACAACCCTGACACTGAGGGAAACTGCACATGGCTGATTTTGTTAAGCAGGGTGCTGGTTTTTTTTAAATTATGTAAACACAATTATGAGCTCCAGTTCCTAGACTGGAGGGGCCAATTCCCAGTGCATCTCTCACAGGTTTTGCATGACATGAACCAGTTTAGGCCCATTATCTCTGCAAGTACCCCGTAAGGTGAAAAGTATTTCTGATTTAAACAGCACCACTTGAGAGAAAAGCAGTGATTTCCACCACCTACCCTCCTGCTTGGCTAGACTGCTGCTGTCATCAAGAAAAGGCAACAGATGAAAAAATTAAGTACTATTTATTAAATATTTATAAAGTGGTGCAAAGCTGTAAAAAGCTAAAAATATAATTGTGTTAAAAATGTATGTACTTCACACATATTTGTGCAGTATTTGAGCTCCCTGTGTGGCTGTGCCCCACGGCTGGGGTACACCTGTGCTGTGAGGGGGCAGCAAAGGGCTGTATATTTGAGTATATTTGAGTATATTTGAGTATATTTGAGTATATTTGAGTATATTTGAGTATATTTGAGTATATTTGAGTGTATATATATCCCTGTGTGGCTGTGCCCCATGGCCGGGGTACACCTGTGCTGTGAGGGGGCAGCAAAGGGCTGCCCTGGCACGCTGCCCACGGAGTGCCAGCCTCTCTCAGCACCCTGCAGGCTGCCTGGCCTGCTTTCCTTGTCCTTCAGCTTCATTTTAAGTACCTATCCAACAACACATTTACAACTACATGCACCGTATGGAAAACTTAGTGTAACTTTCAATTCTTAGTATAGGGGATTTCTCTCATAAAATGCCATGTACTAAACTCCATACACTTGTATTACCCCTTACAAGCCACTGGAAAGCACGAAACCCAGTATTCTGCTTTTCTTGTTCAGACAGGTAAGCAGACATTTTCACAAATATTTTAAGTAAGTGAGGTAATTTTCAGTCTTCAGCTTTTCTAACAGCTATTTTCTTCAATTCACCAATATAACTGATTCTTCTACCCACTCTGCCAGCCCCTGCACCAGGAGCCTAAGCAATCCTATGCTCCCCCCCAAAACAAATTAACCAGCACTGCCACCAAAACCAGGTAGTCCTGGCACTTGCTGGCTGCTTCCAGGTGAGCCTGGAAACCACAAATTCTCCAGGTGTGAATTCAGAACATGTCTGGAATACACTAATCATTACAGAGGCTCTTGAAACTGTCCCATAACTCTTTACAGCAAATCTGCATTTTTTTAATCCTTCAGATATTAATAGAGGTGAATAGCTATCAGTGAAAACATATGTACAGAGGACATAAGCACCACTAGAAAGCCTTTAATTCCTGGGACAAATGAAAGTAAAGTCATCAGGACCTGTACCTTGTGCTGGCGATACTTGGTGACTCTGCTCCCAGCCTACATCTCTCTAGCTGATTAGCCACAATTTGCCTTTCCACTTCCAGTTCTCTGGTAAGTCTTTGAAATTGAAGCTCCTGAAATTTCAAAATAAAAAGAAAAGCATTCTTGATGTTAAAAATGGGTGTGGATTAACTCTGAAACAATCACTGATTCATCACAGTTGAGTGTTTTGACTCTTCCTTAGGTGAATAAACTACAAAAGTGGAAATTAAATGGGTCTTTAAATCAGTGATTCATGCAAATATTGATTTATCACCTGTTACAGAAAGAAAAACATGTTTAAGCATTCTTGGGTTTTATTACTGCTACAATTAAAATTTTTGTGTCTTACATTACCACAGTCTAACAAAATCAGTGCCTATAAAGTCAGTCTTCAATTTAATCTATAAACAAGGAAAGCAGAAAATATCCTAACCTTCCCAATCACAAACTTCAGATCCTAAGCTGTCCTACATTCTGACTGTAGCTGGAAACCTTAAGATTTATAACTTCAAACTGGCTGAGTGCAGAGATGTTCTATTTCACCTTTTATTTCTTGGTCAAGGGTACCAAAGTTCTTCAGCCTTTTTAAGAGGCTTTTGGAGTGCAACACTGCAAGGGTGATGTGGGAAATGCCAGTGCTGCACAGGACAGGTGTAACTGAAATCTGAACCATTTTCTAAAGCTCTCTGAAACCCAGACTATGTCATACCAAAGGATATTGAGGGTGATTTTCTCCTCAGTTAGCTTTTATATTGACCAGAGAAAAGGGTTCTATTGAGCAACTGCATTATTTTTCAAACAGATACTGTAAACCCTCTGAAGCTGAGGTAAAACATCTAAAAATAGAGGAGGAGCAATATTTAGCAATCAGATGAAGCACCAAGCCAGTCTCACACAGAGGTCAGGTGCAGCACAGAGCCTGGTTTGGGCTGCTGGGGTCTCTGCCACTGTGACCCTGCCATGGCCCTGCCCAGCAGCTGTGCAGGGTCAGGGACATCAGCCCTGCCAATGTCCTTCACCCCATGGAACGGGCTGGGACCATCCCCTCACCTGCCACTGCTGCCTTCAGAGGACACATCTGAGTGTGGACACGGCCAAGCATTGCTGAGAGCTCCCCAACCAACCTGAATAAACACCTCAACATCCCCATTTTGGCAAGAAAAAGTGGGTTTGCATCCAGGACGTGTTTCCTGTTCCTCCAACTATTAAACCAATATTTAAACAATGATGTCATGGATGCAAACTGCAAATCTGAACCTATTGTTATTTACAGATCTTTTAATTAGATGAATAAAATTAAACATGCTAGCCATTAATTGCTTCCATTCAACCAATGTGTATTAATTTCCCTTTCCATTACAGATAGAGGCACTGATGAACACATTATTCTAGAAAACATCTTGCTGCATAACATTTCAAGTAATAAATTGCCCGTTTAAATAAAAATCCCTGGGTTTTGCCCCACACTACAAAAATTCAAAGGCAGTTAAAACAGAAGAACTATATTTCTATTCTTCCTGAGAGTAGAAGAGGTGAATGATGTAAGTGGACAACACAGCAATATTTAAACTACATTTAAAAGCAAAACTCGCTTGTATTCTATCAGAAAAACTGAGATAAGGAGAAATAGGAGGAAAAGCCACCAAGCCTCATTTGGGCACTTCAGAGACACTTGCACTGCTGAGCTGGGAACAGCTCCATCCACTGTCTGTTTACATTGCTCCCCACTTCATCTGGGCGTGGAGCAGGAAGCCACAAACTGCACAGTGCATGAACAGCAGAGGGGAGGAGGCCTGCAGCTCACCTGCCACTTTGAAATCATGCTGATGCTTAGGAAGATCCAAGGTGCTTTTGCAAGTGCAAGTACAGTAAGAAAAAAAAATCCAGCTCCATTTTCTAGTCTGAGTATATTCTGGCATGCCCAGCCTGGCAGTCCAAACAAGCAGCAGTTTACAAACTTTGAAACCATGAGTGCTGATTTGTGTATGCACCTTCTGAAATTTGAGATCCCAGCAGGTGCTAGGTCTTAAATACCTGCATAAATACACAAGACAGATAGTTTTACAGCTACCATCTTTTTACAGCTGGAATACCTCATGCTTTAAAACTTTTTTCTTTTACCTTAAATCATATTATTATTATAGAAAACCAATTCATAACCAGCTCTAAATTAATCACCTTTCTAGTTTATGCCTCCTTTAATGAAATTTTATACCACTCTGAGTGCACTTTGGACATACCCCACAACGGGTATCTATCAGACAGCACACTAGTTCTGGCAGGCATCTACTGGAATTTGTTTCTCTCTCCAGGTTCTCTGGGAACACTGGGAGAGCTCACTTCTTGAACGGGATGCTCCCTGCACAGAGCCCTGCCCTGGGCACAAATCACAACACACTGACTCCTACTGCACTGGCCACTGACAAAATGGCACTGCAGGACTCAAATACAGCTCCTGACAAGCTTATTAGCACCTGCACAGAACATCTATGTTGCAAGCACATAGTAAAATCAGACACAAAATTACAGAACCTACTGCCATACTGCATCCCGAGGAGCAAACAAGCCTTCTTAGACACACTACACTGGCCAGAACTACTTTTATTCAAAATTATTCAAGATACATTGAGGGGGAAAAAAACCAAAAAACCTGTAATTCTATAAACCTCTTTAGCAGCAACTACTTAATCACCTTATCGAACTGCAGGTTTTATGTCCATAACCTAAAATTCCACTGCAAAGCCACAGGCCATAGTGCTTAATACAAAACTACAATAAAAGCCTTAAGCACAATTTCAGCTCCAGATGAGGAAGTGCACACACATGGGGCAAGAAAGCCTCTTCCTTTGGGAAGCAGCTGCAGGCAGACAGGCTGCCCTGGGTGAAAACCAGAGCCCAGGACATTCCAGAGCTGTCTCATCTCCCTTGGGGCTGCAGCTGTTTCAAGGAGGGCCAAGCCCTGTGCTGGTGGCGCAGTGCTCACACAGGTGAGCAAGTGCTCCTCCTTGGTGAGCCCTGCCCAGCAGGAATTCACTTGGGATGACATTTCACTGCACCAAGGTACAAGGCAAGGCCAGCCACACCAGCCTCAGCAGCTCAATGTCCTTTCTGTGCAAAAGCTCAGTGTCTGAGAGGCTCCAGGGCCAGCAGCCACCACTGTGCTGGCCTCCTGCCAGCAAATGTGAGAACAAGCGATGGGAATGCTGTCAGCACAAGTGACCATGCAGACTGCCATTCTCCTGTTGCACGTGTTGGATAATAGAAGAGGGTTTGGGGGCAATTCTGTGCCTTCTATCTGCATCCTATCATGATACCATGGTGCAGATTCACTTTTCTCATTTATGTTAACAGGGAAGTTTTATCCCTCGGTAACATAGATGAGAATAAGGAATCTACATTCATCACACTGAAAAATAAAAATTACTTTCTTCCTGCCCTGTTGTGATTTGAGGACCTCTGGAAAAACAATTTTAAACAAACAGTGGTCCAGGTGGCTAGAGAAAGGTTTTCTACTGAGGTCTGCAAGAACCAGTAGCAATTGCACAAGCAATGAAGAGAAGTCACAGATTCCTTTGGAATGGTTCATGCCTGGCCAGCCAGAGCCAGACTGGGCAGCTGGGCATCAGAGGGAGCCCATGGCTCCAAGGAACAAAGGCATCTCCCACAGCTTCTTGGCTTGACCAGCTCCCAGGGGCTGCTGGAGCAGGAGACTGGGCCAGGAGGGGCTGGCACTCCCAGCTGCACTGACTCTGGGATGTGCCAACCTGCTTCAAACCCAAACGGCACTGTCCACAAAACATGATGAAGGTAACTGTAAGCTCAACTATGAAGTGTTTTCTAATCACAAAAGTCTTGTCTGTTGAACAGTTGAGCTGAGCCTCTTTCAATAGCCCAAGTTACTAATCTAAGAGAGCGTAGCCTGCATTTGAGAGGAATATTTTTACCCTGTGTTTACTATTTCCTATTCAACTGTAAACACAGTGCAGAGCTACACAACTTCCATCACCTGTGAAAATTCACACAGTGCTACAGAAAAGGTTATTATATTCTGGATATTTTCATGATACAAATGTGCAACAAAGAGGAGGACAAACAAAACAGAAGCTGATTTATACCTTCCTTTATATTAACCTCTGGCACTCATCTATGCAAAGTTCTCTGTTCCTGCCTGCCATAATTCAGAGCTAGAACAAGCAACTGACTACTTAAACCTACCCTGAATACTGTATTTTCCAAAATGGATGTCATACTGTAGTGACCCAATATTTAAATTCTCAACCAGAATGTATTGCAGAAAAAGCCTATACTTCTAACTAACCATATTAGAGCAACCTTAATATTTTGTGTAAAAATTAAGTTTACTCACGCACACAACTGCATTTGCATGCTTTCAGTATCTCAGTATCTTCCAAAACAGAAGACAAAAGATAAAAAATTGGACAGTGTACAGAGAATCACAGACTACAGGATGTGAGATGACACAGCTACAATTACTGGCTGATCACACTTACTCTGTATTCAACAGCAGCAGACCATTAAAGCCCTTAATATGTCTATGCATGCATTGTTCACTAGTCTGGTACAACAGTTAGTGCTGCTCTAGCTGACGAGAGATCAAAATTTTAGCATTTTATCAAAAGCTTACTGCTGCCAGTGGCAGGAGGGAAGAATGGCACTGGAGGCATTCCCAGAGTGCCTCTGCCACATCCTCTCTGGAAGCTTTGTGCCAGCACTCGGGCAGCTCAGGCAGGGCTGGAGCTGAGGGCACTGCTCTGCCAGCTGGGCACCAGGCTCCAGTCTGGCTGACAATCTAAACCAGGGGTGCTACACAAGGTGCCAACACTCCAGCACGTGTCAGAGGCCCCCACAGCTCCAGACAGGCTCTTTTTCAAGAGGAGTTTCTCCTCTGAAGCCTAACAGTACAAAGGAGAGAGGAAAATCAAGTTCTGGGTCATCATATGGATAAAGGAGCACAGAGAATTTTGATTAAGGAGATGAGCTAGCTGTTTCACCTGAGACAGCAGTGGCATTAAATTTAGCCTAGAGTAAGACCTTTAGGAAGTTGGCATCTCAGACTTGACTCACTGAAACTAAAATGCTGGTAAAGAGCAGAAACTCTAAACCTCAAAGTTCCAGGATTAACTAGGCAAGAGTGACCTATGCAATTGAACACAACACTAAGAGAGCTGGAGGAAAACCCCAGCTCTTCCAGCCATTCACAAAATGTTGACCAAGATTTTTGTTTCACTCATGCCAAACTTGGGCATTCAGCAAAAAGTACTGCCTTCAATTCAGAACTGCCACACATTTATCACCTAACTGATCACTACATGCATGCAAAAGAATGTCAAAGTTTGTGCCCTATTACTGAAAGTTCATTTATTAAGTCTCTTCTCAGGTATCTCCATGAAGTGACATGCCTACACAGACTACTGAATGTACAGCACTACATACCTGAACTGTAATCTCCAAGACTTAATATCAATAGTTCTCAGTCAAAAAGATGTTTTAACATGCAATAAAACCTGGCAGAATGCATTCTTCCTTCTGTTTCCATCTGAAAAACACAGAGGTTTGCTCCCTGCTCCCAGACCCTATAAAAAGCATCTCAAAAATAATGTAAAAATTTGTATTTAAACAATAATGAAGGAAAAAAGCAAGGTGCACATTCTCTATTTATATGATACAGTTCAATACACTTACACAAAAGGAAAAGATTTTGCTGAAGTCCTGAACAAACAACACTTCTAGAAAAACATGTAGAGAAAGCCAAGTATTTTTCATCTGAAAGCATACCCAGTTGCTCCTACCCTGACACCCATTTACTAAATAAATGGTGAAAAGTTGCCCTTCTCTAAGTGTCACAAACAGCTAGACCAAAGAACAAACTAAAACAACAGCCACTGCTGCAAGTGCTTGTCTTAGCAAAGACATTCAAATTGGCAATTGCAGTTACTGTTGAAAACTACATTGACCAGTGGTGTTTCCTGCAAGACCTTTTCTCAGCCCAGCCACTGAAAAATAATGTGCTAAGCATGAAATTCACAATTCCAAATGCTCCCATTTAATCTTGTCAATTCAGCAGCAGCTCATTCCAAATCCAGCAGAATACAGCTTGAACACAGAAAATAGCAATGATTTCACAAACCTACAAGGAGCAGTTGGCAGTTAGCTGCCCTACATTCCAAGCCCCCCAAAATACCATCCTGCCCCTACAATTTCTAATAAATTGTTATTTTAGTATGAAAATACTCAATTTACTTTTAACTTGGATAAGAGATTCCCTAAGAACTCAACTAAACATCTATGCAGGATTCAGAACTCCCCAGGATTCAGAAGTATAGACATATTTTACTTTTATTTAAAACTTGTTTCAGCAATTCCTAAGATACTTCTACTCATATCAGTATGGAAGCCTTGTAACCTTTTAGAAGGGAAATTCATGTTTTATGGAAAAAAAAAATCTCAACCCTCCTCTAAAACAAACCCATAGAAAACAATCCCCTCCCCAAACAAAAAAATAAAAAACGAACCACAAAAAACCCAAAATACTCAAAATCCATCACCAAATTTACTTAAAGACAAAAATATGAAAATATGTTACTTACAGCTTCATTACAATTAGTCTTGGGATTCTCATGCATTCAAAAAGAATTCCTCTATCAGAATCCCAGAATCCCTGAGGCTGGAAAAGCCCTCCCAGCCCATGGAGTGCCAGCTGTGCCCATGCCCACCCTGTCCCCATGCCCTGAGTGCCACCTCCAGAATTCCTGGGGCCCCTCCAGGGATGGGCACTGCAAACCTCCCTGGGCAGCCCCAATCCCTGAGCCCCCTTTCCATGGGGAAATTCCTGCTGTGCCCACCCTAAGCTGCCCTGGGCCAGCCTGGGGCTGTGCCCTCTGCTCCTGTCCCTGTTCCCCCGGCTGTGCCCTCCTGGCAGGAGCTGTGCAGAGCCAGCAGGGCCCCCTGAGCCCCCTTTGCTCCAGGCTGAGCCCCTGCCCAGCTCCTCAGGGATTCTCCAGGCCTGGTCCCTTCCCTGGACACACTCCAGCCCCTCGATGTCTTTCTTACATTGAGGGACCCAGAACTGCCCCAGACCTGGAGATGCCCAGCAGTGCCAGCACAGGGGAGGGCACTGCCCTAGTCCTGATGGCCACACAAGTTTTGACAAGGGCCAGGTGCCTTTGGCTTTCTTGCCCACCTGGGCTCATATTCACTTTAAAACAGACTTGAGCTTTGTCAGAAAAGCACAAAGCTATCGTGATCTAAATTTCTTCACAGGTTACATCTCTTCTGCTTGTGTTATTTCATAATGCTGTGAGTGAATTGAAATGTTCCTTTCCTAAAGCATGACCAAAGGAGATTGACCCAGCTGACACCTGACTCAAGGAGAGACTGATCAGAGTTTAGACTACACACTCCAATTTGGTAAAATAGTTGCTTTAAACTAGAGGTCCTAGGAAAAGGAAATAAATGGAAACAAATGGGAACTTTTTTAGAAGCAGCTTGTAGGGTTCAAAGGCTAATTAGTGCAACTTTTTATAAAATCATAACTGTCATCTCATGCCTATGGCAGAAAGCTTGAAGTAATTGAATACATTTATCTATCTTAGAATTACTGTAGTAATTTTAAAAGTTTTTATTAAGTTAAAATCTTGCCCAATTTGGCAAATAATAATAAAGGCTTTTCTTGATTGTGTTTCCACTGCAGTGTTTCTGAAGTACTTGGGTCAGGGTGTGGCAGCTCCATTTTACAAACACTGACCTGCTGCACCTCGCAGCAATTCCTGTACCAAAGGAAACAGCAAACAGGGGAGCAGTTTCTGTCCAAGCTTAATAAAGTGAAGAACTCCACTGGAAAATATTCTGTTCTGGGCTTTCTGCCACACAGGAAGGGTGTAGAATATGTCAGTGTCCTTAATTATTATCAACAGAAAAAATACCAGAAAGCAGCAGTTCAGCTCTCAATTCTTTCATATTATCACTTCCAAGACTGAAGGACAATTTACACCCTCCTCCCCTCACACTCATTTTATGTGTCTGTACGTTTCACAGAAAGGTTCCAGTTCTGAACTTTGTGCAACATGGATGATAAATGACTATTTAATTTTTTTTAGTTTTCATCAGAATTTAGTTATGTAATAGCAACACATTTAATAGCCTTTTTATAAATGGAAAGAGGAAGGGGATTTAACCTCCTTTTCAAAAGAAAGAAATATTCCATTATAATTTTTTCTCTAGGACTAATAAGAAGAAACAAACATTGCTTGGGCAGGCAAAGGAACACTAACAAAAGCCTTCAGTGCACACACGTCTGGAGCTGTTCCAGACAGCACTGCCCTGCCTGCTCACTTGGTAGGATCCAGCACAGCTGGAGCACACAGCTGTCCTGGGCAGGGCATCCCTGATTCCAGAGCCCAGCTCTGACAGTGCCACTGCAGCCCCTGGGCACAGCATCCCTGATTCCAGAGCCCAGCTGTGACAGTGCCACTGCAGCCCCTGGGCACAGCATCCCAGATTATAGAGCCCAGCTGTGACAGTGCCACTGCAGCCCCTGGGCAGGGCAGAGCCCAGCTGTGACAGTGCCACTGCAGCCCCTGGGCACAGCATCCCTGATTCCAGAGCCCAGCTCTGACAGTGCCACTGCAGCCCCTGGGCAGGGCAGAGCCCAGCTCTGACAGTGCCACTGCAGCCCCTGGGCACAGCATCCCTGATTCCAGAGCCCAGCTCTGACAGTGCCACTGCAGCCCCTGGGCACAGCATCCCTGATTCCAGAGCCCAGCTCTGACAGTGCCACTGCAGCCCCTGGGCAGGGCAGAGCCCAGCTCTGACAGTGCCACTGCAGCTTGGCCACACCGTGAGCACCCTCCTTGCACACTGCACCATAAAATGCACCACCTTACAGCCACCACCAACACACTTCAGCAAATGATTCCTAATGGCCATTTGTGACAGGCTAGATGACACAAGGCAAACTGTTCTTTGGAGAGAGGGGACTGAAGGTATCTGTAACTCTTGGCTGACTTCTCACACTGCAAGAGCCTCTGGCAGTGATATCCTGCACACCGCAAACATGAATACTGATTTTAACACTGCTGAGAAATTTTTAGGGTTGCTATTGTCACCTTAAATTACTTTTGAAACTATTTATTTAGGCACAAAAATTAAGATTCAAATTTCATCATCCTGCAGAAAATTTTTAACAATACGGTATTATGGGTGTGAAAAATGTTGATATCAAGAAGATATAACCTAATTCTCACCTTTTAAAAAAATGTTTATATGGGACAACATGAGAACTATTATATTGTTTCATTCAGAGCTACCATCTTGAATGAAGTTGTGATTCATCTTCAAGGAAGTTTCAAAACAGAGACAGCAAAGCAGATTTATTCTGAGGTCCAGATGTTACAGTTTGTGTTGTGTATAAAGGCAACAAAGATGATCATTATTTCTAAGTATGATACAATGAAAGCCAAAGTATCCCTTCTCTCTTTGTGTTCCTTAAATTAAAAAAAAAAAAAAAAAAAAAAACTTTAGCTGGAGTGTTTCCTTGTAGAACTGCTGTATTTTCCACTTGAATGATTTTTACAAATTAAGGCTGAATTTGATTGCAAATGCAATTTTATTTTTCCTGTAGAAATTATCACTTTAGATACACACCCATAAATGTGCTTCAGATTTAAAATGTATTAGTACCTTGGTATTGATAACTGAAAACAAACTCAGAGTTTAAAGAGCATTTTAAAATAAAGTACAATTAGTCATACCCAATCTGTATGTGCAGGACTGAGGCACTGAACACCTGGCTTTGCAGGACTCACAAGGACTGATTCTAATGTCACATCACATCTACACTACCTTTTCTCTTTCTTTGCCACTAAACCTGCATTTCCAGTCTGACTCACAGCAGCAGTGCAGACATTCCAAGGGACACAGAACCCCAGAATGATGCTTCTGTCTAATGCAGTAACTGAGCCCTGTATATTCAGATTCCAAACGCGATCCATGGAATAGCCCATGGTGGCACCGGGTCACGCGCTACAGAAACAAACAGTGGCTGCTGCAGCAGTGCAGGGAGAGGCAGCAGGAACTGCACACCCTGAACCGGTGATGGCTGGAAACAAGGCCAGTACCTGTTCCTTTACAGAAGCCAGGATGGTCGTGGCAGTGGTCTCTGGTTCCATGCCTGGGCCTGTGGAAGCCTCCTGCGCTGTCTGCGGCAGCCCCTCCTCCACCATTGGGCTCTGCTCAGGGGCTGGCATTTTGCCTGCAATAACAAGATTTTAATATAGTTTACATTTGCAGTCAGTGATGTTTAAAATCCAAGTCTTCAGGATTATGAATGATATTAATTTTCTTCTAGAAGCTTTCCAAACTTAACTAAATTAGCAGAGAACTTTGCATTACTCAATCTATGTTGTGTGACCGTGTTTCACTTTCACTAGTGGAGACCAGAATCACCTACACAACTCAAGGGTTAGGCAGGAGCAAGCATGTCGCACGATGCTTCAAGATTATTTTAAAAAATACTGTTTTGTGGTGGTCAATAAAACTAGCACAATTCAAGATGCATGAAAAATACTAGTGTTAACTATTAAGCACACGCAGGATCAGTGTGAGTTTACCACATGCAGTTTTCATCACAGAAGAATGACACATAACAGCAGAATGCTCTGCTGTCAGGAACAAACTATGGAAGAGACTAATTATGGTAATAAAAGCTTAATGGGAGCAATGCTTCTAATGCTCTTTTTGCAAAAGAGGAAATTAAAATGCTGAAGTTAAAGCAATTGCCCCGGGCTATGGATAGTGTGGAAAGGACTGACAGGATTAGCATCCAATAATCCCAAGCTGTGTTATTGCAGAGGCAGCACACTAAGAACTCCAATCCATGGAAAAGAGCAATTAATTTCTTCAATTATCAAAGTCACTATTAACCAATATTACAGAGATAGTTACAAAGTGTGTTTAACGCTTTGAAAACAGCAAGTAAGTGGCATTCACAAAGCTGCTGCACAGATACCACACTTTAATTTCCTTCAGAAAATAAAGCTTGTGAGGTCTAATGTTAGAAGTAATCCATATTTCATTTTAGATTTTCAGAACAAACTCACCCAATATTCCCAGGGCAGACAAACAGGAACAGATTCCTTCCCCATTCCACTCATTATCAAAGGGTGAGGAGATGCTTAGGCTGCAAATGGGCTCCAAGGCCAGGAAGGGACCCATGAGACCCCTCAGTGTGGAGCTGCATCAGCCATGAGCACCTGAATGAGCACAGGGCAATGCACAGGCTCAGTGCACACCTGTGCTGCAGAGCTGCATGTTTCTGACAGGGTTGAAAGGGGACTTGAGTTGACCCTGGAGGGATCTCTCCTGGGACCGCTGGCCTCTTGTGAGGTTTCCCCCTCACCCTGGATGCAGAGCCCAGGCAAAGGCAAAGCCCTGTGCTGTCAGAGGAGCCCTGTGCTGCTAATGGAGAGGTGAGGTGATGGTGTAAAAACGAGTGGTTTCGTTCTGCTCTATGTACAGAAGCATGGCCTGTGAGAGGAACAGCTCCTCCTTGGGCCCATCAGCTCTTCTGGCACTAGCATGGGGTCTTTATTAACCACTCTGTTCCAGTCTGCTAAAAGAGCTCGTGACATGGTTCATGTGCAGTTTCACATCAGTCACTGAGGGATTCAAAGAGTTTTGGGGAAACCCAGGTGATATGAGTGATGAGAGGGAGTGGAGCAGTCTTGGGGGCAACCTGTGGTGCAGAAGCCTGGTCACCCGCCAGTTTCCACCACTGCAAATGGAGAAAGAAAAGCTGCTTCCCAAACACATCCGAGAAGGAGCATAACTCAGCATGGCAGGACTTTTCCCCTCAGCACCTTGCAGGTGAAGCACAGGAAGGCTGCCCTATACATACCCTGAAATGAGCCTGTATGAACAGCCCATTCTTACCATACATCTACACCACACTTATCTTCTGCAACAGGCAAGAGAAACTGCACAAAGGTTTCTGTCACTACTGCACAAGAACACCTGAACATGCTGGCCCAGCCACACCATGAGACACTCTACTGCCTTCTCCCTTCCCCACAGCCATGGCGCTCCCCTCGCCTTCTCCCTTCCCCACAGCCATGGCGCTCCCCTCGCCTTCTCTCCCCACAGCCATGGCACTCCCCTCACCTTCTCCCCTCCCCACAGCCATGGCGCTCCCCTCACCTTCTCCCCTCCCCACAGCCATGGCGCTCCCCTCGCCTTCTCTCCCCACAGCCATGGCGCTCCCCTCGCCTTCTCTCCCCACAGCCATGGCGCTCCCCTCGCCTTCTCTCCCCACAGCCATGGCGCTCCCCTCGCCTTCTCTCCCCACAGCCATGGCACTCCCCCTCGCCTTCTCTCCCCACAGCCATGGCGCTCCCCTCGCCTTCTCTCCCCACAGCCATGGAGCTCCCCTCGCCTTCTCTTCCCACAGCCATGGCACTCCCCCTCACCTTCTCCCCTCCCCACAGCCATGGCGCTCCCCTCGCCTTCTCTTCCCACAGCCATGGAGCTCCCCTCGCCTTCTCTTCCCACAGCCATGGCGCTCCCCTCGCCTTCTCTCCCCACAGCCATGGCGTTCCCCTCGCCTTCTCTCCCCACAGCCATGGCGCTCCCCTCGCCTTCTCTCCCCACACACATGGCGCTCCCCTCGCCTTCTCTCCCCACAGCCATGGAGCTCCCCTCGCCTTCTCTCCCCACACACATGGCGCTCCCCTCACACAGACATGGCACTGTGAGGACCACGCCACGCTGTCCTCCTCATGGCCAAGCCCCACGGCACACAGTGAGTGTTCCCTCCTGCCCCACGGTGAGCCTTCGCTCCCTCCTGCCCCACGGTGAGCGTTTGTTCCCTCCTGCCCACGGTGAGCCTTCACTCCCTCCTGCCCACAGTGAGCATTCATACCCTCCTGCCCACGGTGAGCATTCATACCCTCCTGCCCCACGGTGAGCGTGTGTTCCCTCCTGCCCACGGTGAGCCTTCACTCCCTCCTGCCCCACGGTGAGCGTGTGTTCCCTCCTGCCCACGGTGAGCGTTTGTTCCCTCCTGCCCACAGTGAGCCTTCACTCCCTCCTGCCCACAGTGAGCATTCATACCCTCCTGCCCCACGGTGAGCCTTCACTCCCTCCTGCCCACAGTGAGCCTTCACTCCCTCCTGCCCACAGTGAGCATTCATACCCTCCTGCCCCACGGTGAGCGTTTGTTCCCTCCTGCCCCACGGTGAGCCTTCACTCCCTCCTGCCCACGGTGAGCCTTCACTCCCTCCCGCCCCAGCGCAGTCGGGGTGCCCCGGGCAGGGCTCGGCCCGGCACCATCACCCACGGCAGCTCCCGCAGGGGCTCCTCGTGCTCAGCCGAGCTCCAGGCCCGTGGGTGTGCAGGGACCTCCGTCAACTGCAACTGGAACAGAACTTACTCTCCACAAATAAAGCAGCATTAAATATTACTTGACTTCCAAGGTGCCACAAATGAATAACCAGACGTATCTGGCTATTTTTGAAACACTATTTCCATTGGTTTCAGCTTGCAAATACAAAGGCTGCCACACTGAGCCTATCACAAGCTGCATGTCAGGTGGGCACACAGCTAAAGCTTCAAGGACCATTTCTACAGAACCCATTAAACAGCAATTAAGCAAGCAAAATGAAAAACAACCTCTAACAGTTGTATAATAGAATTTTGAAAAGTCAAATGCACAACTTTACGGTTTTAGAAAATAAAATTGTTTTTTCAAAGTTTTACTTCTGAAAACTAACTCTTTAATCAAGCAGTAAGAACCCAAAGCACAGAACACATGTCACAATTCCATGTGTCATATCTGATTTTTTACATCACTTACCACAGTTCTTTTATGACTATAACTCGGTGTTTCAGGTTTCTAAATGACCTGATAAATTTGCAAGCATATCAAGTAATAAAGCTACCCAATCAAGCCTTTCCTTCATTTAGAAACATCTGCTAAGCAATCTAAAGGACAAGTCTCAAAAACTCAGAAGTTACACATGCCCTTCTCTCAGAAGGGGGCTGCTTGTTGGTTCATGTACCCCACTGTCTCCACCTGCACCTAACAGGGCAGTGCTTGCATGGGCTGGGATCCTGTTTGGGATTTCCAGGAGAGAAGTACAAAATACAGCAGTGAAACAATCTCAATTTAGCTTTTCCATACTCTTCTCTCTCTTCTCACCCCAACACTGTGAATAACTTCTGCAGCAGATTTCTGTAAGGAACCAGTCCAGCAAACATCCCTCTGAGCTGGCTGGAAGGTGTGCTAATTCACTGCAACAGAAGATCTACCCCGTATTGAGTATATAATAAAAACATCCGGATAAAACCAATCAAATTAATTATTAGTGAAGGTGTCAGTGTTAAATGTACATCTATCTCAGTGTTAAGAGAGGTAACCACAGACCTACACCCTTTCACATAGGCAGTTGTTTCAACTGATGTTCCTTCAATTAACACATTTCTTGGCAAAGTTACCGATTTTCTAATCTTGATTCCAACATTAAATAACTGTTGGCTCTGGTCCTACAAGCACTTAGGCACACACTTGAGCTAGTGAACAAGCCTGCTCAGCCCCTGCCCGCCCTCCTGCCAGGCCCGTGGGCTCGGGTGGCACACGGGAGAGTAAGGGGGCAGGAGAAGCTCCCCAGGGCCCCGTCCCACCCCACAGCTCTGTCCAGGGATGCTGCTTAAGGACAGGAACTCACAAAGTCAAGGCAGGTTCTCATCTTCACCTTACAGGAACAGGAAATAGCAAGAGGAGGTTTTGTGAGAGCCTTGAAATGTGGTATGACTAAGAAGTTGAGAGAAGTTAATACAAAACCCTCTTCCTTCCCTACACAAGACTGGGATTTAACTACTCAAAACACTCCCTGGACTTGTGCTACCACTCATTTTGGGATAGATAACTGATTCATTATTGGAAAACTAGCAGCCAGATTTCATACCTCAAAAATATTATGTTCACAGTTACTCTGCCTGTCATGGCTGGGCAGTCAGACATCACCCAGAACAGGACACTCCCACATTTTTCCCAGGCTGTCCAAACCCTCACTCCCCACAGCCCCATGTTGTATTTTCCTCGGTCCTGCCCTGGGCTGCTCTCTGCAAGCCCTGGGCACTGAGGGATCAGGCAGTACACACAGGTACCATCAGAAAGGCACCTTCATGCTTCCCTGCATTCCAGGTCTTTTCATTCTCAAACTGCTCCTGCACACTGACGATCTAGGATCTCTGTAGCCACAATGAAAACTCAGAAAATGTATTTTACTGTTTATAGCTCTGTTCAGTGCATTTCAGCACACCTGACTACATCTTAACATCACTGAACATCAAAGTTTACACACTAAATTCTCTGCTACTGCAAAGAATACACAAGAACTGGAAGCCTTAAATGCTCTGGAATGATCTTTTGTCGGATGTTGCAGAACTAAGAGTTGTGCATGGTGTAAATGTCTCTAATAGAGCTCATCGAGAATTTGTTGTTCTGGAGAATTTGTTGTGCATTTCAGTCTCTGGTAAAAAAAAGAATGTCTTTCAATCACTTAGATAATTTTTCAGGAAAATAGTTAAAACAGTTCATCTTGTAGCATAAGTCCAAGAAAATTCTTAACATCTGCTCTGAATTTTCAAATTCTCTGTTTAGAAGTAAAGACCAAAAGCAATGATAACCTTGCTCCAGGCTGGCACGTTCAGATCAAGTGTGCAAGAAAGACAAAGCTGCTCCATTTGAAGCCTCCAGTTTGAAATACCCCAAAATAATTTTGAGAACAGTGGTTTTCCCAGCCTCTCTGCTGTAGAGACTCTCTCAAATGGCTTTATGAAACCACACCACAAATCAAAGCAGAGCAAACCAAGCCACCCTAAAGACTCAGCTTTCCCTCCAGGGAGGGTTCAGCAGGGACCCCCACGCTGGGCAAACAGCCCCAGACGTGCCCCTTCAGGGGACAGGGCTGCCTCCACTGGGAGCCCTGCTCTGCTCACGGGGCTCCCCAGCTCCTAAAGCCCCCAGCCCTTCTCCTGCCACAGCTCCTGCACTGGGCTGGCCAGAGGCACCAGGGGCTCCAGCAGCTGCCCAGCCTGGGCTCCCACACTGCTCTCACCCCCGGGGAAGGAGCCTGGGAAATCCCTGCTTTTGGGTGTGACTGACTGGTCAGACACGGCAGAGCCTGCAGCTCAGGGAGCTCATCTGACTCAGCCACGCTTTGGGGACCAGACAGGGGGGTGCTCTCCTGAGCCTGCTGATCCTGCAGCCAAGTAATCACTGAGAAACAGAGAAGAAATATGAGAAATCACTAAACCAAGTGTAGTAAACCATACTTCAAGTTTTCATTGTCATTAGTCTCTGCTTCCCACTCTTCAGCGCTCCTCCTGTTATTGTCCTAGACATATCCAGACAGCTTTGCCAGTACTGAAGAATCCCACTTCTTTTAGTGCAGGCCCAAGAAAAAGCCAAACCTTTTGAGGATTGATGCCAGACAGAAGTGGTGCTTTTTCACAACCTCCTAATCCCTTCCCTTCTTATTCCTCCTGCCTTCCTTACATTGGTTATTCTTCCAAATTTGCTTCTTACCTATGTTCTCTGTTTCTGAGCCTCCCCTTGCTGACCTGCAGCCAGTAAGAACAGTCACCAGCACAATTCATGCTGAAGAGGTAATAAAATTCTTACCAACTCTGCCAGCTAGGACATGATAATAATAATAATGGAATAATAATAATAGAGTAGTAGTAGTAGTAGGAGTAATAATAATAATAATAATAATAATAATAATGATGTATTTATTTCATGAGGGCAACATGCACAAAAAAATAGACACCCTCTCATCACTGAACATCGTCATATTTATCTAGCTACAAAGGTAATTCAAGGAACAATAGTAAATTACCAATGATATTAGACAAATACTCATTAGTACAGAGGGGAAAAACTCCTATAAGCTAAAATCATCTTGCTGGGACACTAACATTATTTACTACATGACAAAGTTACTCTTGTATATCTATAGTTAGAACAACAAGGCAAATCTCAGCTCTTGGTCAAAGACTCTGCTCATCCTCTACAGTGTGCATGAAAAGTCAAAACCTGAACAAGCCGTGCTATGTTTCTAGTTTTGACAGGAAGATCTGATTAAAATTTATCTGTTTTCAGGTTCTGTCACAGAGCTGCCAGAACACTTGCAGGTGGGAGCAGTTCCCATCGGTTCCCCCTGCTGCAAGGCCAGAGTGCTCACCAAGAACCAGGCAGGGCTCCACAAGCTCCTGCAGCCAAGGGACTGGAGCACGCTCTGCCTGCAGAACGCCTTTGGGTGGGGAGGCAGCAGATGACAACTTACCCGCTTGCAAAGATGATGCAAGCAACTAAAAATGGATTCTGTGAAAGATGGCTCCAGCGTTTACATAAAAGACAGGGTTTGAAATTTCCAGATGCAGTAGGGCAGGATACTCCAAACATCAACTGCAGGCGGGCCACTGTGTTCGAGACATGTTTTCTTTATGGACATTAGTAGTGCACAAGTTCATGTGGACTTAAGGATGAAATCAAGAAAATAAACACGTTATCTGATGAAAACACAGCAGAAAGTCACTTCAGTAATGGCAGGATAAGAACCACCTGCACAGTTGTGCAGACTGAGTCCCATAGTCAAAAAGGAAACCTACACACACCTGACCTGCTGCCTGAGAAATGTGGGAGATGTTTAACTGATTTACCGCTAAATTTAGCCCCTTCCTAAACCCTTTTTCTTTACAACACATATTTTTTCCTATTTTTTATTTTTTGTTTTTTACTTAAGTATATGGAGGTTAAAAAACCATTTGGTACTATGTCCTGATTAAAATCTTA
Organism: Setophaga petechia; assembly: GCA_024362935.1. NCBI lineage: Eukaryota > Metazoa > Chordata > Aves > Passeriformes > Parulidae > Setophaga > Setophaga petechia. Next base: position 430,772 of record JANCRA010000005.1, read on the forward strand.
AAATGTACATTACCCTAACATTTGATAAACATATTTTTGTTGCAGTTCCTAGGAAAAGACAGTTTTTTGGGTTTTTTTGGCTGATGGCTACATACTTTAACTCCACTCCAGTAAGCAGGCAAGATTCTACATCCACAAATATCTAGTTGTAACATGCTCACGAGACTAATATCTTTTATAGCCTTCAAGTGAACCATTCACCAGAAGGTATCAGACATGTACAGCAAGTCAACCATTTTGAATAAAGACATATTTATAACCATGTCCCTCAAGGCCTGAGGCACTGTCTGTAGCTCACCTGAAAAGAAGCCTCTTTGTCATCTGAAGGATGTCTGGAGAGCATTTACACTTGGCAAATGTATGAAGTACGAGAAGCTCAATGGCAATAAATAGAGTTTTCAGTAGTTTAAGTCAAGAAGGCTCCATGACTTATAAGAAAAAAGAGACCCCCAAATCTGAACCTTCCCTTTGGGCCATCCCCCATCTGTGTTGCTCTGTTCTGCTGAAGTATCCAAATCCACTGCCATTGAACACAGCCTCAGCAGAGCACGGTGCTCAAAGCCAGCTCTGCAGAACAGCAGACAGACAGCAGATTGATCTCCAGGGATGAAGTTCAGTCTCTCTTCTATCGCAGACTGAGGGGGAGGAGGGACACGTAGCACCACAGAAGGATTTCAGGTTTTCCAAACAGGCTGTCAGGGGGCTAGGGCATTCATCAATTACTCATTCAACCATGCAGAGAAGGATAAATTCTCCGTTTGGTGTTGGAATAGACGCAATTAATGCAGGTATGAAGTCCTTCAGAATGAATTTCACAGAACAACATGACTTGCAGACTGACAGCTGAGAACCTGCAGCACAGGCACGCTGTGCTGACAGCACTGCTGCCCAGCTCCAAACAAACTGTGCCTGCTCCATCTCCCACCTGAAAACTACAAACGAGCAAATGGCAATTAAAATGGGAATGGCTGCAAGTACAGATACGACCACTGCCAATCACAGCAATGGCTGCAACCGCTGTTCAATTTCTACTTGTATTTTCTCCTAGAAAAATTACTGCTGAAGTGTGACTATGTTATTGCTCGAGAGAATGCTCACTACCTGCAGGGAGACAAGCCTCAGAAGTATTGGCAATCCAAATATATGTTATATGCCTTCATAAAAGTATGTTTCTCAATTTTGTCATATAGTATATTTGAAAAAAAATTACTATACAAAAAATTTTCTCAATTATAACAATTATCAGCTACAATCCCCATTACAAAAGACAGCTGGAGAGTGACAGACTTCACAGCTCCCTATTTGGACAATGCCAGTTTTTGAGCAATGTGGTGTCACACGTGTCCCTGAGATGGTCTGGAGCTGGCTGCTACCAACGCTGGTGCCTTCAGACACCAGGCAGCTGAAGCAGTGCCTGCTCCTGCACAGCTGTGTGCTCACTGGCACCACAGCCTGCACATCTGCAGGGACAGCTGTGCCCCAGGAACGAGCACGGCCAGCAACCCCAACGTGCCCCTGCAAAGCTGCAAACCGACCATGCTGCCACCCTGCCTTTGCTCAGGATGCACCCAAGAGCCCCTCAGTGCCACCCTGCCTTTGCTCAGGATGCACCCAAGAGCCCCTCAGTGCCACCCTGCCTTTGCTCAGGATGCACCCAAGAGCTCCTCAGTGCCACCCTGCCTTTGCTCAGGATGCACCCAAGAGCTCCTCAGTGCCACCCTGCCTTTGCTCAGGATGCACCCAAGAGCTCCTCAGTGCCACCCTGCCTTTGCTCAGGATGCACCCAAGAGCTCCTCAGTGCCACCCTGCCTTTGCTCAGGATGCACCCAAGAGCTCCTCAGTGCCACCCTGCCTTTGCTCAGGATGCACCCAAGAGCTCCTCAGTGCTATGGGTGGATGCTCCTGCCCAAGTGACTACTACAGAAACGTCAAATTCTTGCATACCATAAACGTAAATTGAGGAATACCACTGTTTCCCCACAAATATGGCTTCCAATCAGCAAAAGGTTTTACTAAAATGAACTTTCATCAGTTACTAAACTGCAGATTACTCTTCCTTTTGCCCTGAATTAGAACTGCACAGCAAAACTGTTTGCTGCCAAGAACACTCTACCTGCAAACTTTTACATTCAAGCAAAAGTTTCTAGTTTTTACAGGAGAAGCTTTCTCCTCTTCTGTTCTCCAAGCTAGAAGTTAAAAAAACTCCTTGAATGTGGAAGCAAAATATGAGAATTAGGCAACAAGCATCTGGGTTTTCAGGCCACAATTACCAATACTTCCATCAGTTCTCCAATATCCCAAAGGTGATATTTTCCAATGTGTATTTGATTTTGTTCACCCCCCAAAACTGAAAGTACTGTAGTAGGATTACACATAACTCTACTCTATAGATAATTTAGTATTTCTACTAATACTTTTTGAAGAGATGAGGAGTTGTGAACACCAAAATCTACAAATGATATCACAATTAGAGGAGGTCAAGGACAACTGACTAATTTGAGGAAAACCACAAGGAAAGATGAATGAGCCAATGTTGATAAACACAAAATCACACAAACTGTTCCCATCCAAGTGACCCATATGCCTTCCTGCAGCAAGGGTAGGTGACAGAAACACAGCTACAAAATTAGGCAGGCTCAGGTTAAAGTGCCTGGCTAGGCAGGGAAACCTTTTGCTGAAGTGCCACAGGGGGGAAAAGTCAGGTCAATGGTACATTAAATAAAGTCAATAATTGTAACTATACTCCAAAACACACATCCACAGTGCAAAATGTAGACAATCTAGCATACAGTAACAAAAAAAGTCAGAGACAGAAACTATATATTGAAGGAATGAAGATTAAGTGTGGAAATGGTCAAGAAACAAAACAAATACTGAATGAAGGCATATGGTTCTTTGCTGATGCTCAGTAAAAACAAGGATAAACTTTAAGAACAGCATTCACAGGCTTCCTGCTGTGTGGCAGAACTGCATCTTTATGCAGCACTACACGATCCTAAGATGCAATTTTCTGCTCACAGTGAAAAATATTTCTTCCTGTAAAATCTGCTAAAGGCATGCAATTTTGTCATGAGATGGCAACATTCTGCCATCAAAGTTTACCAGTTGGAGATGCAATTTAGATAGCTTTCCTGCCTCAGTTCCTGAAAGACTGAAAGTATGACTCAAATGTATTTTAGATGCTAACATCAAAGGAATCTCAAAGAGTCGTCACAACAACACCAATCTTATTTCTACCTTTTAATTCCCTGCCCTATATTCTAGTCACATGCTAATTCCTGAGCAGGGCAATTAAGCACACCAAAACCAGTAACAGGCACTAGAATTTCAAGTGTTAGGAAAAAGCGTGGGCTTGTTTTATCAAATCTGCCTGGTTTTGTTGAATGACAAGAGCACTAGAGAAGCACATTTGGTGGAGTCTTGACACTGCCATGTGGCTTTGTGAGACACAAGCAAGACAGCCAAGGTGAGAGCCCTGGGGAAAAGAGAGGAGAGCAGAGCACCTCCTCAGGAAGCTGAACCCAAAGCAGCAGTTCACTTTTATGGAAAGGCAGCTTGGGAGGGGCTCTGCCACAGATCTGCTCCCTGGCACCTGGCATTCCACAGGGCATGGCTGGGGCAGGGGACACACAGAGCAGGGAGGGGGGCAGCACGCAGAGCTCAGGAGCTCCAGGAGAATGCAGCTTAAAGCAAGCAGCAAGGTCAAAGCCAACCACCCCAACACACCCAACTGAAGTCTGCTCAGAGACCCCAGCCATACCCAATTGCCCACCACCCACACCCAGCCCGGCCTCACCCACACTCCGGGGATGCAGGCGACACAGAGAACCCAGTCCTGCATCAAAGCAGACACTGCACAACAACAGCTCGGGGCAAAACACAAAGCTGGGGTGCCTGTAATCAAAGCACCTTCCCCTGGCAAAGGAAAGGGAGGGAAAAGAAAAAGGAACCTCACTGACCCCTCCCGCTTCTTTTCCATTTTGCACTGCATTGAAAATGCACAATCTTCCAGACTGCTTCACTGAAGTTTTGTGCACCCAATGTCAAGCTGGATCAGTTGAAAAGTCAGAAGAAAGCGACCAAAGCAAAGCAAATTTTATGCAGAAGTTGCCTGTGTTCGGATACAAAACAGAGACTTTTGGGAAAAGCAGTACCAGCCAAAATACTGAGGTCACTGCAGGAAAGACATAATAATAATCAAGGATAATATTTAAAAGAGCTACAGCTACCTTCTTGCCAGTAACAGACAACATAAATGACATTAATTATTTAAGTGCTGCTGTCTTCTCTAAATGGAATACAGGGGTTCCTTTTTGCCCTTCCAAATACAAATGAACATGATTTTTTAGATCATTTCACATCTACACATAATAGAAAAAAATAAATGTTCACACTTAGATATGCCTGACAATTAATACCGATATATTTAAATAAGCATATCTACCAATAGTGAAGATACAAACTCAACCAGTTATTTTCACTGTGCTGTAACACAAATCTCAGAATGAAGGGTTTAAAAGTTTTGCTGAAAAGCAAAGCCTCTCAGTAACAAGGAGGGAGTTGGAAAATTACGCAATTTTAAGTCTTAAAAAAATACAACAATTAATTAGCGTTTTAGGGGATTTCCACTTTCAAACCTGAAAGCCTGCTCCTGCTTGCTCTCTGCAAGTCCAGGAGAACGTCAATACAACTCAGGAAATACACTCCTGGATGACACCAGCAGAAAAGAATGCACTTCCACCGCTTTGAGATTGCTCTTTATTGCTCTTTTATGCAACGCTTACGGGGGAATTGCAGTTAGAGGCCCATCTTTCCATTTTTAGAATGCCTTCCTCCAGCTCCATAAGAATCCGGACTGTTCAGACGCTGCTGTTGGCCGGTGCTGGCCGGGCCCTGGGCAGGGTGCAGCACCCAGCCCTGGGAGAACGGAGCAATCACCGACACCCCTGAAACTGGACTGAGAAACTGCAAACACTCGGCACCCCCACCACTTATGGCACCTAAAGGGAACCATTTCAGTAAGGTGCTCTGAGGGGATCCTCTTGGTGTCACAGCCAGCAGGATCGACTGCAGACAGTAACAGAATGCACATCCACCTAACAGCATTTTCTTGCCCATTTGTGAGAGACCACTTCAAACCCAAAGCATTTAAAATTGAGCTTTTCAGCAATAGCACAGGAATTCCACAGAGATTCAAACCACTGGTTTTTATTCTTTAACTTAATATAATATAGGACATTCTCTATTACATCAGTTCTCATACGACCTAAGAGGTGAAGCTGCAAATACCAGAGCAAATGTGAACATGCCCAGCAAGGAGGGGCAAAAGTAGGCTCAAAACCTACTTTTGACCTTACACATACTGTGTTTAAAAGAAATGTGTTACACTACACTTCTTTTGTCAAACGTTTTGACAAAAGCCCAATAAAAACTTGATGAAAAATGTCATATATATATATATATATATATAAGATATTATATATATATATATATATATATAGTCTGCACATAATTATTACTTCAAATAAGGTTTTCAAAGAAGCTGCTTCTTTAAAATGGTAAATACATTTTGGAAGTGTTTCTCTGCAGTAATGCTGCTTGTTAATTCCAAATAACACTCAGCATGCATCTTCTGATGAATACTGTCAAAATCTTTTTTTATATGCTTTAAAAGTAGCCCTCAGCAAGGTCACTAATGCAGACTTCAGATCAGCACATTCCCATACAGCAGGGTAAACATGCACACACATTACCTTGTCCCATTTTTATCTGTTCTTAATACTGATGCTGCTGCTGCCTGTCATCATCCTCTTGGTGAGCCACAGAAAGGATGTGCCCTGGAATAAGTGGGAAGTCCCTTGTCACTTATGGTCGCCTCAAAAAACAGTATTTACCTACAACTGAACTGCCAGAGCACCCTGGCCGTGTGCCTGGGGTGACATCCTGGAGAGCTGCAGTCCCTGGGCACTCGGGACTGAGCACAGCTGCCCTGAGGCAGGGCAGCCACACCCCAACTCAGCACGAGGGCCGAGCAGAACCGTGCCAGGCTGACCCAGCCCAGAACCCAGGCTTCCTCCCAGAGTGCTGTCCTGGCCACACACTGCTGCTGTGGCCCCGGGGCCAGGGACAGCAGGAGTGCTGTGGCACTGCTGGCACACCTGTGCCTTGGGGCCACAGCAGTGCCAGGGAGCCACCCTCACCTCGGTGAAGCCAGCCTGGTTCTCTCTCAAAGCCAAGATCACTACCATCACCACCCCCACCTGCACAGGAACGAGCAATGACAGCATTTGAAGAGAGGAAAAGGTGGCAGAGCTGGCACAGGACAAAGCTCTGGCACGAGGCTGGGTACTTGTTCCACACCTCAGGCCAACAAACACCATGCAGGGGGGGACAAGTCTTTAGAATCCTCTATCCTCTAGTAAGTCTTCATGAAAGTGAAACTGTTTCCTGGAGTGGCAATATCAACTGCAGGTTTCACACTGAATTCTAAAGAACTGATGACCCAACCTCACTGACAACTTCTTAGCAAAAGACTGAAGAACCTGCACTGGTACAAAGTACAGCATGCTCAAAGCTACCAACTCTCAACAGAAAACAGGGGCTTCCTCAGTAAGCTACCAATTCACTGTCTCCACAAGAGACTTGTGTCGTATTTGTAATTTATTACTTACAATCTTAATCCATCAGAGAATTGTAAGACCCACTGACCAAAGCAAAATTCAAAGGATAGGAACAGTCATGTCACCAAGAGAAGTCAAAGAAGGTAATTACCTCTCTGAAGGCACTGGAGTTCCTTCACATGGCAAAGGACAGAGGTCACAGCACAGCCATTCGAGCTGGTCAGTCTCCAACAGCAGAGAAAAGACAGCTGCTAGTGGTGGCCACTCACACTTTGGGGTGTGAGCTCTGTTAGACAGAGATTCCACCAGAATCCTGGTGCTGTGAGACCCAGCTGCTCTAGACACCAATGGAGGCATGAATAATCAGCACAGTGGTGGGGCACAGCTACTCATTTCATGGATATGGTGACCAAAAAATACAGTTAAATAAAAAAGATTATTTAACAAACTCAGGCCTAAAACACAGAACAGAAAAAAATCAGTTGCCAAAATTGCTATGGAGTGATTCAATTTCTAAATGGAAAGACAATTCAAGTAGGCAGAACTGTAACTTAAGTGGTGGATTTAAGAAGAACCAGTCTAACAAAATAGGAAACAACGTGGTGATATGAACCAGCTGAACCCAGCAGAGCTGATCTCCTGCTCCCAAATAAATCCACAGCTATCCAAAGCAGTGGAAGAGGTGACACACAGAGGCGTGTAACCAAGCTAACAGAAGTCCTTATCTGGGAAGCATACCTACTTTTAAAAAGAGATACAAATGCAAAAGAAGGTTGATGTTCCCTTCCTAGCCTAAGGGGAGAGGAGAAATCTACCTGCCTGCTGCTGTTTTCCAAGTCAAATAATAATGGAGTTATGAGAAAGCTGGAGACAAGCAAGCTAAAGCAGCACAGCAAGTAAGGATGACAAACATCTGTGTGCAGAGAAAACACAGGCAGTAACAGCCCAGCAGGTACCTCAGACAAAGGCAAACAGCCTCTGCTGTCAATGACCATCATTGTGTATGCAGCCTGCTCCAGGGATGGACCACAAGCAAGCAGAGTTAGCTTCTGCATCCAGAGAGAAGTTTCTCCACTAGGAATTGCCTTGTGATTGATCACTCTTAACCCTGGAAAAACAACGGGCTTTCATGTCATCCAAATCTGGGGGGATTTGGGTAGGCAAGAAGGGCATGGGGCATTCATCTCGCCAGTGCTCTTTACCCAACTCACAGATAGTGAACAAAGAAAGGTTCTGTGACAGACAGCAAGGTCGTCACCAAGAAGTAAATGAAGAGAAAAACACAGCTGCTCCTGTGGGATGGCCACAGCAACGGCACGTGCTGCTGTAGAGGGCATCCAAAACTCACTTCCAGCAGAGAATCTGAACTATTGCTCCCCTTAGAATGAAATGGAAGTTAAATCAGCAACTGGCACAGGCCTTGATTCTCACATTTGCAGTTGGTTCTGCTGGTCTGCCTGAATTCAAAGGCTGCCATGATGATAAAGAAACCAAATCCTCCTTTTTCATCACCAGAAACCTTTCAAAATAGAAACTGAGAAGATATTGTTTTCTATGAATACTTGGTGTAAAAATAAGGATAAGGAAACATTTGAGAGAAGACCAAACATGTCTTAAATGACCATAAAGAAATTTATCACTGTAGCTACAAATTAGGAAATTTCCTAGTGAAATGAACATTTTGGAAAAGTAAAAAAGTACAGTGAATATACCATTTGAGAACAGAATTACTGGTGGCTATTTTCTCAACTGTTGTAATTGCACTGTTAGGATCCATAGAGAGGATTCTTATCATATTGGTACATCTGACTTATTTTTTCTTATTTGTACAAATAAAATAATATCTAACTTAAGGGGAGTCAAACTCCTTCAATCAGAGTTAAACCACAGAAGGTAGCTGGCTGCTCTGGGATGTGTTTACAGGCAGTTCTGATTCACATTCTGCTGGCATCTCTGCAGCTGGAAAATGTTAAGGTCAAATCAAGGTGATTTGCTTGCTTTCCTCCTGTGGCAGGGCCATTTCAGTTAGGACTCTGATAAAACATACACCTGTATCTTCATACAGCAGCTCACCTAAGTAACAACCAAAGCTATTCCTGCATTTAGCATCCACCCACAGCAATGCCAGGAACGTCTGCATACCCACAAAATCACACATTCACCTTCCACCTCATTTCAAGTACAAGCTGGCATTGAAAACATTAGTCCAAGTCACTTTGTCTCCCTCCTCCAGTACTGTGCCAAGACTTCACATCTTGGTTTAAGCTCACCTGGGACAAAGAGGGATCTGATCCTGTCAGTCCAGTGTAGGAGCAAGGCAAGGCCACAGCTGCTGTAACCCACCCAAATGAGCATCACAGCTGTAGCTGTGCCAAGATAAACAATAACTTGGGGGACATGCTGACTGTCCCCTACCCAAGGCACTCTGCACACACAAGTCACAATTCTCTTTGAGTCTGCTTTGTAAAGCCACACAGATCCCACACTGCAGGAAGTCTGACAGACACGTTCTTTCATCTATTAGAAGAAATGATCAGTGTTGGCCAGGTGGGAGGCACCGTCACTGCATCTCCTAACACACACTTCCAGACAAAAAGGCAAAGCACAGTAGAGCCAGGGATTAGCAGCACCTCAGTCAGTTTCCCAGGCCCACTGCCAGTACCCTGGACAAGATTAATCATATCAAACACCAGCTTTTGTTTCAAGGAAAACTGAGGGAAAAACTGATGCACACCTAAAACTGAAAGGTTGCCATTAGTGTTCATAAATCTGTGAAGTTTTAAGTCTCACAAATTTAACACACCAAACGGATTCACATTCATATTGAAAAAGTACATTGGCAGGAAGTCTGAACTTTGAAGTGTGCAAGGCTGTCCATCAGTAAGGGCCTTTGAAAGGCAAACAAAGTGCCCAACACACGGAGCAGAGAGCTGCTCACTCCATGCACCATGTGAGATCAGCCCAGGCGTTGACAAGCACTGTATTCCAAAACCAGCACATCCTCAGAGACAAGCATTGTCTTCCCACTGAACTGTGTCATTTCAGAAACTGCAAAGGTCCAAGTATCACAGGCACAGGGTAGAGCCAGCTACCCACAAATCCCTCAGAACAGCTCCAGTGCAGCAGGGCAGAGACCCCTGTGACCATCCTGAGTGACAGGACCTGAGCAGGGCTGTTCTGTACCCTGGGGCTCTCTCCCAGCCTCTGCTGGGAAATGAGCTGGCTGCACAAACACTGCATCTTCCAGCCTGGAATCACTAGACTCAGCTAAATTATGGGGATTGCAATTGTAAAGGAGATGAAATTTAACTTAAAGTATCTTCTTTGAAGTTGTGTAAAATGGATAAATACTTTGAAGGAATACCAAGCATTAGCTGTTTCCTAGAAGTTTTTTTCCCCATAGTCTGTAAGGAATCTTTTAAAAGCTCCAAGTACAAGTGATTCTTGCAACAAAAGAAATTGCAGAACAGTGGTTATTCATCTGTTGTCTAGAACCAACCAAAACTTGGTTCTGAAATACAGGTAAAGCAAGCTTAACAATTTTGAATTTCAACAGACTAAACTCTTCTATAAGGATTTTCATCTCATACCTTGGTGTAAGAATTAATAAAATACACTGACAAGTGTAAATCCAAAAGACAGCGGTACAATGGGAGGGTTGATAAAATAAATGTTGTAAAAATTCAGAAAGTTAAGAAGCCTGCACAGACATCCCAAGTACATCCCTGCTCTCCTCCTGCCCCAGGCTGTTGTAAGTTGCCAGAGCAGAGGCTCTGGGGCTGGTTGTTAATTAGTTCCTGGGCATTAGCAGGATGACATAGCAGAGCTTTCACAGGTAGTATTTATGTTTGTACTAGGGAAAAGGACACACCACCCTTGAATTTCTGGACTTACAAGGCATTTTAGCTTCCAAGATAAAAATCCAAGATTAAAAAAATTCCAAGATAAAAATCTCTATTCTGGCTATAATTCTGTGCAAGATGCAAACCATTTCAGCCAGCTAGAGGATAGTTTTAAGTCCAGAGATCAAAGCTAAGGCAGCCTCTGCAGATCCTGTGCAAGGAGGGAAACGGCCAAACACAATCCATGCAGCAGCACAGCTCGTCTCCCCTGCCTCCAACATGTTTAAGTTTGCCCACTAAAGCCTTGGAAGTGAGACAGACACGTCACATATTTGGAAAGAAAAGCCTCACAGGCAGGTGGCTATTTGCCATGCAGACAACAGTAACAAGTTCTTCCAAAGGCCTGCCTGTGTCAGGGAACCTGGGGCAAGGAAGAACCAATTACCAGCTCCAGGAGAAGCAAGAGCAGCTCCAGAAGTGATGTGCTCAGAGGTGGAGTTCCTCATTTAGTGAGCACATCCCAGACGAGCAGAAGGCAGGTGCTGGGCAGTGGAATGAGGCCTTCCTGAGAGCTGCACAGCTGAGGGAAAGGCTCTCTGAGCTTTCCACACCAGGGCATTCTTCTAAGGCATGATCAGTCAGCTTCCACACACAAGGAAACAGGTCATGTTTATCCTTCAAAACACAGCAAGGGCCTGTGCAGCAGAGTCCTTTGTTTTCCCCATGCTCAATCACAACTCCAGGCTGGAGAACAATCTGTTTAGAAGGACAGGGTTCAGTAAACTCTGTGCAAACAGCTCCAACACCCAGCGAAGAGCTGAGCATTGCAGGTGCTCCTGCAGCAGCCCCAGCAGGCCAGCCTGGGGCAGGGTTCTTGTCTGCATTGCTGCAGAATGGGTTTCATGCAGCCACTGGTGTTCCCCAGCTGCTCTGCCTGAGAGAGGGGCACAGAGCTGACCAGCACATCCTTCACCACACGGTGCCCTGGGAACACCTGACCAGGTGGAAATATCATCCCACGGTGTGCACTGCTGCATGTAAAGCATATTCTTCAACTTTCTAAAAAAACCCCAAAAAACCCCGGAATATTGCCATAGTAAAACATTTTGTTCTGCTGCAATATGATTCCTGTGACACATTGAGATGCAGAGAAAAAAGAGGAAAATTCTGGAAAAATTGCAATAACTTGAATTATCTTTGCTATCTGAAAAAAGTAACTTCCTTTAGTATTTCAAAATTGAGTCTTAAATACATTAATATTATAGGTTAAATCAATATACTAATAATACAAAACAATTCAATATTACTATATTAACTAATACAATGAACTGTATCACTAAAATAGCATTTGCTGCATTCTAACAAGGCAAGACTTCCTAAACGTAATGCACTTCACACCTCCACGAAGCAGGACGTTGTGATTCAGAGTATCTTCTTTTGTATCTATATTTACAACAGTAAATAAGTTATTTAAAATCTACCCATTATGAACAGCAATAAATGCATTAAGTTTAATACAGAATGTTATCCTCCTCCACTGTGTGACGACATTTCCAGACTGGATCAATGCAGCAGCAGCTCCCGATGGACAGTGGGTGGTTCCTTTCAGAGCACTCAAGTCAGCCAAAATAAAACTCAGTAGCTCATCAGACAAATCCAGTTCCTGGATTCAGTGTGCCTTGCTTATTCAACACTTTTAACTGCACATCTTCAGATTTTTTTTTTTTTTTTTTTGGGATTTGGGTCTTTTGTTGTTGCATTTTTTTTATTTTGTCTCAGCGTCAGTACATGACCTGGTGAATTTTTTTCCTGCTTAAAAATAACCTGGGTTCCACAACTAAATTAAAAAACTCTGCGTGTTGAAAGGTTGACTACGTCAGCCTGAACAAATAGCATCCCACAACAGGCAGTGCTCTGTACCAGCACTTCAGAACTTCCTTAAGAAGTGTCAAGTTCTTGAACCACGGGAAGTTTTTCTGCCAGTCTGCCTATTCTGTGAAAAACACTAAACTAGAATTTTTTTTAAAGTATCTTCTGGAAAAGAATGTATTTAATGACAGTGAAATTTCCCAAATCTCAGTGTATGCTGTTGCTATTATTTATGCTAAGGAACAATAGCAAAACTAAAAAAACTCAGAATTTTCTTTCTTTATGTGATAGTCCCAATACACAGAGCAAACAGGCACATCTCACAAGTCTACAAGCCAGTCTGAGATTTCTGGGTTCAGTGTTTTTTCATTTCCCATCCAAAATATAAACATGCTCCCAGGAACAAGTGATGCATTGTACAGTCACCTCCCTGCCAATATTTGAAATTTCAGCTGCAATACTGAACTGGGTATTTTCATTCCATTGGTTACCAGGACAAAGCTGGACATGAAGGCTGTGGAGGTGGCAAGTTCTGTCAGCATAGCTTTGATTAAGGCTGAATCAAAGGACACAGCCCAGGTTCAGTACTGGCTCCCAAGCACCCTGGATAAGTGTGTGTACAAAAGGCAGGGTCTTGGTGTCTGCTGCAGTTGTTTCTCTTTGCCTTTGTGCCTGTAAGCTCTGTGCAGCACCAACTTCTCTCTACTTCACAGAGGGCCACGTCAATTTGGAGTTTAGGCACCAGCATGATACAAATTAAATCTCCTTTCACAATAGGCTATAATTTCAATACTGCTGTGTGTTTGTCAATAAGAACATAGGTAATTTTGTTTTTAAAAAAAACACTATGAAAATATTAAGTCTTTCTGAGATTTGTTTCCCTATGTACCTTCAGATACCATACGAGACTTGAGCATGAATTAGCAGAAGACAATTGTTGAACACCATTACATAAACATACCTGTACACAGAATGCCTCCAATCAGCAGTCCAGTGCTCCACTTGTCCAGAAGCCACTGCAGTCAGTTCCATTTCATGTACTACCTTGGGTTCATTTTGTGAAAGATATGAAATGCTTCAGCTTTAAGCCTGTCACATTGACATGTAAGTTAAAGAATTATCATTTGTCTGAAACCTTTTCAGAGAGAGGTGAGTTTCTGTGGTTTTAGTTTTCAGCAATCAGATTTACCTGTATGAAAACAAATGTGCCAATACTTAATTCCCAGGCTACACAACAGGAAGTCCTGCCAAAGCAGACAGTGAAGAACACAGGTTTGGAACTGAAGAGGTTTCCTTTCAGAGCACCTAGGATGCATTGGCTGCTGCTGCCTTCCTGGGGAAGAGGATAGAAATCCACCACAAAATGGAAATCTCCCATTCACATCTGATTTCTAGCACAGATGGCATTAAGTTACATCACATACAGCAAACTAAGGGATAGATTAGGTGCTTCCTATTTGGACACGTGTAATGCAAATACTTTTGAGTCCATTTATAAAAACTGTTAAAAGCATAGCCCAGATGATAGTCTTTGGCTAGACACACCACAGACAGAAGATGACGAGCTTCTGATAAGAAGGTAACAACAGGAAAAGTTTTTGGTACCCAGATAAACAAACAGAAATCTAGAATTTGTTTAATGCTTCTTCCTTGTTCCTTACAGCTGGACCTCATAGGACAAAAGGTGATATTTGGCATCACACCACAGCTCCTTCTTCTCCTCGCTTGCTCCCAGACCTGTGCTACTCCTTGCCCTACCTGCACTAGGAAAAATTGCTGGAGGTGGCCCCAGTCAGTCTAAGGGCATTTCTTGGACCAATCTGATGCACAGCCACCCCTACTGCCAGCCAGCACAGGTGCCCCAAGACAAGCAAATCCCTTTAGGGCTCCCTCATGCAATGCTCTGAGATGCATCTCACTCATCAGGGAATGGCAGCCTGGTGCCCTAAACTCCTCTGAGCCCGTGCCCTAAACTCCTCTGCACAAACTCAGCAAACCCTGAAGGCCAGTTCATCCCACAGCCTGCACAGGGGCTGTGAACCACCTGCCTCACACATCCCACAGATCCCACTGCCACAGGGGGATTTCATGCACTGCCCACAGCCACCAACTCATCCACAAACAGTAAATACATTAAAAATCCCCCTACTGAGCTGTGATGCAGAATGCAAGTTTCAACTTGTGCACCTTCAAAGAATTTGCAATAGATTCCTTTCTGCTCTTTAATAATGAATTCATCATAACATCAATCAAAACATCAGATCAACTATAACGTTAATTGAAGGTTCACGAAAACACACTACATTTCAGTTAGAACACTACATGGGGGGGTTAATTTTACTTATTTCTTGAATAATGGTTTAATGACTCTCAAATTAAGTAACAACTCCTGGTTTCATTTTTTCTACTAAAATAAAGACATATTTAAAATGTCTTAAAATTATGTCTTAAAATGTCTTAAAATTTAAAATGTCTTTAAAATTATCTTTAAAAGCAATTAAACAGGAAGCTGACTGCTCTTCAATTCCTTGTAAGAAAATTTCTTACCTAGCTAGGTAAAATCTCTCAGATGCTGTGCAAAGTTTAAAAAAAAGGGGGGGGGGGGGGGGAAGATCTATAAGAGATGGTCACAGAGACATTTTGGAGAAAAATAGCAATTTCTTTTTTTCTTTTTCTTAATATAGTAATATTGCTTAAAATTAAAGTAGGAAAACACATGTATAACAAAAGCATGCCAAAAACTCTGTTAAAATGGCACCTTATTTAAAGACACCATACTCAAAGAACAGATTTTTCCCAGCTTTCCAAAGTCATCTTTGTTTTCCTGTAAGAGCAGGATGCAATGAAGAGGACCAGAAAGTTGCAGACACTCTCCATGATCCCGGCAGCCACAGGCGCTGCCGTGCCGCCGGCAGGGAGGAGAGGCAGCCGAGGCAGCGGGAACTGGCCGGGCCGGTTCCCAGCAGACACCACTCGCTCTTCAGGAAGGAGGGGTGACTCACACAGCCCATCCTGAAAGGAGGGCAAGCCTGTGCTGGAGTCACCTCCCTGGGCCTGGACACACGGCCACTCCATGGCCTCCCTGGGCCTGGACACACGGCCACTCCATGGCCTCCCTGGGCCTGGACACACGGCCACTCCATGGCCTCCCTGGGACTGGACACACGGCCACTCCATGGCCTCCCTGGGACTGGACACACGGCCATTCCACGGCCTCCCTGGGCCTGGACACACGGCCACTCCATGGCCTCCCCAGCCCTGGACACACGGCCACTCCACGGCCTCCCTGGGCCTGGACACACTGCTCCTCTACACCTTCCCTGGGCCTGGACACACGGCCACTCCACGGCCTCCCTGGGCCTGGACACACGGCTGCTCTACAGCCTCCTTGGCCCAGGACACACGACCTCCCTGTCCCATGACACACAGCTGCCCCACGGCCTCCCTGGCCCTGGACACACACACAGCTGCCCCATGGCTGAGCACCATGGCCTCCAACCTCCCATGGCCCAGCTGAGCCACCATGACACACCACTCCCAGACCCTTCTCCTTCAGCCTTCTCTTTCAATGACAGAGTCGGAGATTCCACTATCAAAAATGAAAATAATTTATCTTCTGTGAAAGTGATTGACTCCTTCCTTCGTCTTGAAATCCAGGCCTCTCTCATCTGCCTCAAAGTAAAGGAGAGAGATACTAAGGGCAGCAAAGGGGAGAGGAGTAAAAGGTCTGAACGCTGCTGCCAGCTGCAGAGATTTCACTGACAAGACGCTGGGATTTTCTTCCATGCAAGCAAAAGCTTTGGGAAGGTCACCAGAGGCAGTTTTTGGCTGTCTTTATCCACCTCCTCCCCTCCCTCCGCAAACCTCCCCCGAGCAGAATAAATGAGTATTCTGTTTGGATAAAAGAACATGAGAAGTTATCCAATGAACTAGGACATCTCGCAGGCCTTAGGAAAAGCAGCTGAGAATCAGCAAAGCTCCCAAGCATGCCCAGAGATCACTCGGTGCCATCATCCCCTCCAGCTGCATTCCCAAGTTCTGCTGCCAGGGCCAGCACAGCCTGCTCCTTGGGAAGGGCCATTTCCACAGGCCCTGGCTCTGGGCTTGGCTGTGGTTGTGTGTTTACTCCCCATCCTCACCAGCGTTTGAACTGCCTTGCTGTCAGCAATACTGCAATCAAGGCGGAGGCAAGTAGCAAGTGATAGCTACTGGCCATGCCCAACAGCCCAGTTTCACATCTGGTTTCTGGTCCCTCGCACACAAGGCTATGCCAGGCCTTTCTCCTTTCCCACCTCATTACTAAAATTGGAACCAGTTTAACTTTGGACTGGCAGTACATGCCATATTCATAAGGATTTAACATCTTATTTTTGCTCAAGGGAAAAAAAAAAGCACCAAACCTAACCAAAAATGCTGAAAATTCCAGAATTCTGACCCGCACCAACACAGGCTCGGGGAGATGCCCACATGCCTGTTGTGCAAGGCAGCAGAACACGCTGTTGCTGTAGCTGCTCCGGGCACTGCCCTGGCACACGGAGCTGCTGCTCCTGCAGGGCAGGGAACTCCTGCAGCGGGGTCCCAGCCCACGGCAGCCTGCCAGGAACGCGCTCTGCCCCAGGCACTGCCATGCCCCCTGGCACTGCTCTGCTCCGGGCACTGCTCTGCTCTGGGCACTGCCATGCTCCGGGCACTGCCATGCTCCGGGCACTGCTCTGCTCCGGGCACTGCTCTGCCCCGGGCACTGCCATGCTCCAGGCACTGCCATGCCCCCTGGCACTGCTCTGCTCCGGGCACTGCCATGCTCCGGGCACTGCCATGCTCCGGGCACTGCCATGCTCCGGGCACTGCCCTGCCCCCGGGCACTGCCCTGCTCCGGGCACTGCCATGCTCCGGGCACTGCCATGCTCCCGGGCACTGCTCTGCTCCCAGGCACTGCTCTGCCCCCTGGCACTGCCATGCTCCGGGCACTGCCCTGCCCCCGGGCACTGCCCTGCCCCCGGGCACTGCTCTGCCCCCTGGGCACTGCTCTGCCCCCGGGCACTGCCCTGCCCCCTGGGCACTGCTCTGCCCCCGGCACTGCTCTGCCCCCTGGCACTGCCCTGCCCCTGGCACTGCTCTGCCCCCGGGCACTGCCCTGTCCCCTGGCACTGCTCTGCCCCTGGCACTGCCCTGCCCCTGGCACTGCCCTGCTGTGGTTGGCCACGGGCACCGCTGCTCACCCGCAGCACCTCCACGGAACCCATCCAGCCTCACCGACTGACTGGAGGTGACAGAAAAGTAACTGAGAGCAACACAGACCGTGGCCAACCACAGGCTCACAACTCTGCTTTTCCAGACAAGTATCACGAGCTCTGCCTGCTCTGTAGGGGACTTTTCTGCTGCACAGTACACTAAGTACTAAACCTGGAACTAAAGCAAACTAGTCTACTGTTAAGCTCACTGAACTCCCTGAACTAGCCACTGCTTTTATGCACCAAAAAAATAACCAAATGTGACAGGACTTGATTATTTTCAGCATCAAAATGAAGAAAAAAAAATCCCCATAACAAAATGCAGACATTACTCACACAGTCCCATAGTTCAGAACTGCTTTAGTTCTTCATCTGTACTAAATGTATTGAAATAAGCTACATAAAGTGAAGAAGTACATGAAGTTCTTATTTATGTTTTCTGTTCATTTAAGATGCAGCTTTTCTCCAGAGAGTCTTCTCTCAGTGCATGCAGATTTCTACACTAAACAGCACATTACTAATTAAGATTACTATTATTTGTGCATAGCATATGCTATCACTGAATATGAAAAATACATCAAAATGCACTACAGACACTGTTTTGCTATTGCAAGAAGCTTCTATAAAAAGGTACTGCATCCTATAACTTGTTTACATTGTGTGACTGAATTCAACTGTTCATTATAAAAGGATCCTGCATTCCTATATAAAAATGCAAACTCCAAAAGGTGTTATCTTGTTGACATTCTAAGAAATGAACAAATTCTCCCCTCTCATAGAAGATGACTCTCACAAAACTTTCTCCAACTGTGTTTCAAAGCAGAACTTCTAGTATCAGTACTGCTATTTGTGCTGAACATCTAACAAGAAGAAAGGGAAAAAGACACAGTTTTTACTGGAAAGGGCCTATCAGCTTTTCTACCTTAATTAAAAATATTAATAGCATCTTATTTCAGCAGCAACCGAGCAGCTGACAGAAGGAAAAAACTACAGCAACCTACCTTTCACAGTCATGCTACATTTACTTGCATATAACATTGTAATGTTTAACAGAAACGTTACAGTATATAAATGCCAACAAAAAGCTTTTGCTCCCAACACACACTCCCGCCACTTTAAATATGATGGACATGAGTGAATTACTGTCTCCTCATAAACTAAACAAACACATTTAGTAGATTCCCATATCTTTATCGCAATGAACAAATTATTTGATGTTGACCTCAAAAATACAGTTATTAATTAAGGGGGAAACATTATCATCCTTGCAATCTAGTAATCTCTACACTCCAATTTATCAAAAATTGACAATGCTGAAAAAACTGAAAAGCCAGCTCATGCAACACTAGTGCTCACAGTCCAACCACACCTTTTCCTTCAAACAGTCGAATCTGGAAGCAATGACTAATGTAAAATTAACAGGGAGCGGGAGGGTATTTAGAAAAAAAAAAAAAAAGTACAAAGGTCTATGGGGCAAACAGAGGCACTTCAGAAACACTCAGTTCTCTGCCCGTGAACCGGTGATGTCTCCTGAGCGTCAGCCGGGAGGAGAAATGGACCAGAGGGGACTTGAGTCATCCGCTCCGGTTTTTCTGTGCTGAAACAGCCTGGGTTCAGCATCAGCATTTATTTTATTGCGGCGAGACTTCATTTCCCAGCTCTCCCAGCCCAAGCCACGGCAGTCGCACTCGGTAACCGGCACCTGCAGAGCACTTTCTGTTCTCGCACACACCGCAGCGTGCCCGAGGCACGGCCAGCCGGGCACGGCCACCTGTCCCCGCGGGCCACCGCTGTCCCCGCCGCGCCCACGCTGCACGTGCTGCCCCGCTGCCAGCCCCGCGTGTGCGATCGGAGACGGGGGAGAAAACACCGCCACAAGTTACTACAGCCCCACGAGCGAGCCGTGCTCCCGGTGCGCGGGCCGAGGATGCTCCGCGGCTCCCGGTACTCGCCGACGGGAACCCGGCTCGTTCCGCGGTCACACGAAGGGTGAAAAACCCATATTTAAATCCCGTGCAGGGAACACCGCGACGGCAGCGGGGCCCGGCAGCCCCGGGAACACGGGGATGGCAGCCGAAGCCCGGCACTCCGGGCAACACCGGGGCGGACGCTGGGCCCCGCGTCCGCCAGTCCGGGCACACTGGGCGCGCAGGGCCCGGCGCTGCCGGCTCCCCCTGCCCGCTCCGCCGACCTCGCCATCCCCCGCCGTGTCCCCGCCCGGCCTCGCGCCCGGGGCCGCGCGGCGCTGCGGGCACGGCGAGGCCCGGTGTTCCTGCCCGCAGCGGCTCCGCCGGGCTCGCAGCTCCCGGCGCGGCGCCGCGCACACCCCACGCGCACGGCGCGGCGGCGGACACCGGCGGGCCCGGGCTCCGCACTCCCGCCCGGTGCCGCGCGGCGCCCGGGGCAGGGGCCGGGCGGGGGCACCTCCGCCCGCAGGGCCCCTCCGGGCGGCTCCACCGGGCTCCGGGCGGCCCCGCGGGCACGGAGAGTGCGCGGCGCTCCGCCCGCGGGGCCGCCCGAGACGACGGCTCTACGGCCCCGATACCCCGGCGGGGTCCGCCGCCTCGCCTCCCTTGCCGCCCGCCTCACCGCACCCCGCCGCCCCCTCGCCTCTCCCGCGCGGCAGCCCCAGCCCGCGGCTCCCCCGTGCCCCGCACTCACCGCGCGGAGCGGCCCCGCGGCCCCGCCGGGCGCGCCCGCCCTACCCCGGGGTCTCCATGGTGGCGGCCCCGCCGCCCGCTCCGCCGGCCCCGCCCCGCCCGCGCGCCGCGTCACGCGCCGCCCGGCCCGGCGCCCACCCCCATTGGCCAGGCGCGGCCTGAGGCGGCGCTCCATTGGCTGCTGCTCCGCGTTAAACCCGCCAATGGCGGCGCGACTTGAGGTTACCGTGGTTACTGATGCCGTGCGGGGGAGAAGGCGCGGACGGGACGGGCCCGACCCGACCCGACCCGACCCGACCCGACCCGTGCCTGGGGCGGCTCCGCCGGGACAGCCCGTAGGGACGGGAGGTTCCTCCTGCGCCACCCGCCGGACCCGTCGCGGTGAGTGTCCGAGCGCGGCGGGGGCGAGCGTTGTGTGAGCGCATGGATGGAGCAACCGGTTGCACAATGGCCGGTGCGGGGTGCCCGCCCCGCGGCGCCGGCCGCCTCCTGCCCCGCCGAAGGAGCCGCCGCGGGAGCGGGGCGGGGAGCAGGCCGGAGCTCGGGGGCTTCGCCGAGCCGCAGAGCCGGACCCTCTGCCCGTCACCGTGTGCTACGGGCTGCGGGACGGCCCTGCTTGGCCCGGGAGCTGGGAGCGGCCGGCTGCCCGGGGTCCTGCCCCACCTGCCGCTCCTGTGGCCCGCGGTGTCCCGGGACTGGCAGAGCGCACAGCCCGCCGCGCTGCTCAGACCCGACGGGCTAAGTCCAGGTGTTTGGGAAAGATGGAAAAACGCTTTCCACAGGGTTTTAACATCCTACCATTTTAAGCTTCCATCAGCAGCTGATCTCTCTTGATGGCGTATGAGGAATCATAGACGTAGAAAAAAAAAGCCAGTATCCCTAAAATCGCCCTAAAACATTTCAATAACAGGCTTTGCCCACGTTAATTGCTTGATCAACTTTTTGCATCCCATGCCTGTCCTGGACTCACCCTCTCGGTGTGTCTCGGGCATCTGGCTGGGGCCATTCCTCTCCTTCCCTGAGCACTGTCCTGCTGTAGCCCAGGTGTGACTGGTTTTCCATTTACTTATTCTCTCCTCCAGCCCCGCAGGTACGATAGCGATCGACACTCTCCACTTCATTGAATGACGCTGCAAATGGCTCAGAGGAGCCAAAACCAAATGGCCACTCGAATCAGCAGCTCGTGCTGTCTCACGAGGTTGTTTTACTCGCCCTCTTCCCCGTCGCATAGATGTGGATGGTGTAGAAAGTCTGCTGTAAAGGAACGTGACAAAAGTATCCACATTATAACTTGTGTCTGTTTTCCATGCAGCTCTGTTTTTCGGTTTAGTGTTTGGCGGGGTGAACCATAGTTTTATTTTAGGCATAAGCACACGTGAACTCGTGATGTGGTTTAATTGGTGCTGATGCTGCAGGTAGAATTATGTCCTTCGTTAGCTGCAGGTAACAAGGAGGAGGCAGGTGGACATAGAGAGTGACCTCTGAACTCTTATAGTCCCTTCTCTGAATTTCCCACTTGGAATGTACTCTGCTACATGGAAACTATGTATTGGCAAAATATTTAATCGCTGAGGTTTTTGTTGCTATTTGTATAATTATTTGTATGTTGGATAATGCAGTAGGAACTCCTACATTATGATGATATCCACATGGAAAACGCTTGGCAGCTGTAAACAGGAGTCTTGAGTCCTCACTGCTCTGAAAAATCTCGTGATTTATACACGTGAACTACATATAAAATATTACCAAACCAAAATGGTGGTCTTTGTCTAGGAAATGAGAAACAGAAACGGAGGGGAATAACAATAGAAACTTAAGAAAATAAAGAGTAGTAGGTGTGAAATAAAATAAGTGGTGAAAGGGTCAAATGAGAGTGGAGAGCTGGAGTGAAGAAAAGACAAAATGTGAACTAACTGGATCTAGAATAAAGGGAAGAGAAAGTGCAGGATGTGTGAGAACTGCAACCTTCCTTAGTTGCAAGGTCACTTCTACCAAAGGTGTACTGGATTAATTAAATTAGCTTCAAATCAGTCTCAGGTGGTTTTCACCTGTAATCTGGGTGTTATTATGCTGGCTTGGCTTTCACAGGTAACAGCTGTTGGGAAGGAGGAAGCTCACTTGCCCCTCAGCAGAAGGAACAATTCCTGGAGGGCGTTGCGGGGGCTGTGGAAGGCACAGGCTGCGGGCAGGGTGTGGCACGGTGCCATCCCCGGGGTCCCCAGGCCTTCCCGGTTCTGGCTGCTCCCAGGTGGTCAGGACAGGCTGCTCCAGGTGCCCTGCATCCCTGCAGAGCCATGCACTGCAGAGTCTGGCTGTGCTTTGGAGTTTCCTGCTGGGGTGAGATGGGAAGGGGTAAGAAATACTGTTGGGAAGGAGAAAGGGATCTTGAGTCGGTTTGTTTTGGCATAAAAGAAGTAGAAAGAATTGAAAGTAGCATTTTGAGGTTCTGTCAGATTTGGAAATCTGTTGAATGAGTGTCAGTGAGGAAAGCTGTTTCATTCTGTCTGGCATTAGTCATACCCTCATAGCTGGTTTGTTCTGGCACCCTGAGCAGCCAATGCATTATCTAATTGCCTGCTGAGTGCCCAGTGCAGCAGCCCTGTCCAGCAGGGATGACATGGGCTGTGGAAAGGCCCCCATGTTAACTTTCCAGTGCAAAGGGCTGCATGGGGGCTGATTCTTTGGTTTCTTATCCCATTAGCTGAAAGTGGCCTTTGTCAAATATCTGCTTAAATTCTTACATATTTTTTAAAATTGGCAGCAAACAAGTCCATTTTCTTTTTATTCACCTTCTTCTGGATGTGACTTGCAGGTGAGATGGTGTGCATCATTCATTAGGAAAGCCATGATTCCACTATGTTTGCAATTCCTAACAATCCAGTTCACGTTTTCCTTTGGGGCTGGATTGGTTTCTCTTGAGCTTTAAATCTGGCCCCTTGAACTGACTGTGCTCACCTTCTAGTGCTTTAGATGGCAATGTTGTTAACAGGTATTTGCTAGTTGTTTTGCTGCTGTTGTGCTTCTTCAGCATCTCCAGTCATTACTATGTTTTCCTGCTTTGTTTAATCTATCCTCAAATTAATCCTTAATCGAGCCTTGCTTTATATATGTTCCACAGATGTTTACAACTCTTGAGAATATTCACATGCCTATCTTTTAATCTCAGTGATAAGTATCAGTCACAAAAACAGTGTTGCTTTGTTTCTTGGTGGGTTTTTTGTTTTGTTTTTCTCTTTTTTTCTGTTTTTTTTGTTTTGTTCTTGTGAATTAGGTTGGTGTGGTTTGGGGTGGTTATTTGGGGGAGGCTGGGGGGTATGGTTTAGTTTCTGCTGGAAGCTTTTTGATGCTACCCACTTTAACTGTAATCTCTTCCAGATACTGAAATTATGAAGGTTTGTGGGAAAAGGTATCTGGAGAAGAGAGTGAAGACATGGCAGGCTAACCCAAACCATGAACAGCTGTTTAGTGTTCACAGGGGGAGTTATTTAGATATGTGGGGTTTTTTCCTCTCATTAAAACCTACAATTTGATTTCAAAAGTTACTGTAAGCCATTGTGTTGATGTCACAGGAACTCAGTCAATCACAATACAATTGATTTTGGGTAATTTTGAAACTGTAATTTCATTTGGTATAGAAAGCACTAAATGTTCTCCTGCTTTTTATTGTTTCACTGGGGAGGTAAGGCACCTAACAGGTATATTTCTGAGGAAAGTGGTGGGCTGACATTTTGCTTTTTCAGTGAGGGCTTGTATAGAAATGTTCTGTTTCAGATAGTGCCATTCAAAATTACTGCTCTGCTCTGGATAGATTTTACTTTTTCCCAGCGGTAAAACAAAATATTGAGGAAAAACTATTGGATACTGACAGATTGTTTGCACTTTCTTTCTTTCTTGCATGGCTTTGAAGCATCAGGTAGGAGTACTTGATTGTGGATGGTGCACATTGCTCAGCATGACCAGCAGCCCCCCTTGCAGGGCCCCGTGCTCTGGCTCAAGCCCAGCTGCCACGGGAGGGACAATAATGCCCTGTAATGATGGTCATGCCCTCTGCAGCCTTCCTGTGCCAGCAGCAGGATCCTGCAGCCCTGCAGGGAGCTGCACTGTGCAACTGGTCCAGCTTCCCCAGGAGCCTCCCTGGTGAACATGGGTGGGGGGACAGAATGTAAGAAAATAAAGACAGTGCAGAAGGTAATGTCACACCTGAGGAGCTGCAGCTGTACTAATTACCAAGATTAGGAACAAGCCTGCCCTTAAGAGGCCACAGCTGTGTCCAGTAAGGATGAGTGCTGTAAAAGAGTGGGTTAGCTGGTGGTGAAGAGAGATGGAGTTGTTGGCTGTGCTGTGCAGGAGCCAGTGCTGTGAGGAGCTGCCCGTGAGAAATCACCAAGAAGGTGTGGAATTCTGCAGTAAGATGACAACATGCATGCCCTTCCTTTCCCAGCTGGATCAGTTTCCCCAGAGCGCCGTTGCTGCCCGTGGTGCCCGCCCCGAGGGATTGCAGCAGCCGTGCCCAGCGCAGCGGGGGCTGCTCTGTGCCCCCTGTGCTGCCCTGGCACCTGGCCAGCAGCATGGAGCAGGTTCAGGAGCAGCATCTGCTGACCTGTCGTGTGTCCCAGCCCCTGTCCTTGGCAGGCCCTGTGAGTCCTGTGCCAGGACATTGCTCCAGCCAGCAGCGGGGCACTGTGTGTGGGGCAGCACGAGAGGGATGTCCTGAAGTGAGCTGTGCTGCTGGAGCCAAACCAGGTTCCATCAGGTCAGCACCTGTAAGTCAGGGTTCCTCTAGGATGCTGCAGCACTGGAAATCAGCAGGCAGCTTGGCATCAGCCAGCAATGATTTGGAGAAATGATGGCAGGAGGAGCCGAGTGAGATGTCCAGTAAAGACAAGGTCATCAGCAGCTGGTCTGTTCTGTGTGTTGTCAGGTCCTAAGCTTGTAATTGGCATGTAAAAAAACCTTAAAAAACCCCCAAACAAACCAAAAAAACCAATCAAAGCCCACCAACAAAAAAAATCAAAATCCCTCAGCCCCCCAGCTCTGGGCAATGCAGGTGCTTCTATCTGCTCAAGGACAGGGGAAGACCTGCTAAAATCCCTTGCAGACTGCTACAGTTGCTGAACAAAATATTACCTGTCTTCTGACTAGTTTGTATATGAGGCTGGAAAAAATGTTGAGAAATTAACCATTTAATTAATTGTAATCTTTCTTACCAGACCAGGGATACAGAATGTCAGGCTGAAATCTAGAGATACTTCTGAATAAGGAGACAACAAAGAGAATGTATATGCAGAAAGATTGTTTAATTCATGTTTATGGACTGTACATTTCTGATGGCGGTGACTGAGAGGCCCCAGACAAAAATGAGTTGCTTTTTGTAGTAAGAGATCAGACAACATTATGCAATAATTTAAAGTGAAGTTGTGCCAAATGCTTCCCTGCACATAACTCTGGGAATTTGGCCTAGCAGAGCTGGCAAAAGCTGTACAAAATGATACTGATGCTCCTGACAAAATAAGCTGCAGTGGCTCCTAAATCACGTGAATTATCTGTCCCTCTGGCTTGTCTCTCACAGGCTGCAGACAAACACTGTGCTCTGACTGCACTGCCCTGCTCAGACAAAGCCACCTGTGCTGGCTGAAGGGCAGTGCCCCAGAGCAGGTGGTGCCCGTGCTGCCCCTCAGGGCCCTGTGCCCCGGGCCTGCCCTGGCTGCGTGTCCCACCTGGGGCAGGTGAGTGAGGGGCTGCAGCTCCAGCCAGCCACTGCTGCTCTGGCTCAAACAGGGAAAGTGTCTTGGCTTAAGGAGAAGCTGGGCTTGTTCAGTCCATGTTCTTGAGGCACTGTTAAACTGTTCTGCCAGCAGCATCAGCTGAGCCAGCTGACTTGTGCCTGCAGTTCATTGGGAAATGTGTGCAGAAATTGGTCTGTCAGCAGGGCTGGGAGGAGGAGGCCTCCAGCAGTGGGCAGGGAACCCTTCCATGCAGATTTGGGGTTGTTAGGTAAAAAACAGCAGTAACAAAGCTAGCATGGAAATGGGGTAGGAGGAAATACTTTCATTAAAATACTACACAGAAGGCAACAGTAAAGGCAGAGGCAAGTGCCAAAGGTGAGGACAGCTTAAAATTACCTTTTTCATTCCTTAAATAAGGACCCTGACTCCTGTTTCCCTTCTTGCTTTGACAAAATCTGAGACCTAGCTAGATATATAAAATAAAGCTACCATGACTCTCAAACTGAGTATTTCCAATTGTGCATTTTGCAGCAATGGAAACAAAATCTCATTGGCTGGTTTATCTGAAGAGCATTGGGGCTGTGATTTAACAACTGGAATCCAGTTATTAAATATGTTGCACAGGTTTTTTTTAAGTCCAGTCTTCAGTATGTTCTTGTTTTTCTTTTTTTCCTTTTAATGTGACTCAGTGGCTTCAACCTGCTCTGAGCTTCTTTAACTGTCTTCATTGAACTTCTGCTCCTACTCAGCATTGACTATTTCAGTATCTGATGGCTCAGTACATGTGATGCTTCTTGCAGAACACGCTGATCTGCTGCAGCTCCTTTTGAAGTCTGGCTCCTTAATTAACCCTGCCTGTAAAATTGCACCCTTATTCCACTGGCCCAGTGGTGTTACATGTGGAATCTCCTTCTGCAGTTCCAGTGGCACAGTGCAAATCCTGCCTCTTGATAAGAACTGCAAAGCCCAGGTACTTTGTTGTATTGCAGGAAATGTTGATTCTCTGCAGTTTTGTGTGACAGCATCTTTGCTTTTGTTGTGCTAAGTGAATTCTGTAGATTTAAGTGTTTTTTCTGATGCATGCAGGGCAGCAGAGGGGTGAGTTGCTTGCTGCACCATTCCAAACAAACCTTTGCACACAGCCTGGCCAATGGCAGGTATGCTTTAGGGGCCAGGCAGTCACAGGTCAATTTAACTAAGCATTTATTATGTCTTAAGTAATGGAGAAAATCTTAGGGTCCTGTAATGGATAACTCAGCCTCGTGTCTTCCAATCATTCTTTCATATATACATGCATATTGTTTCATTTCCTAGCTTTTGTTGTAGTTGGAGGTAATAAATAGAAATCAAAATAGAACATTAATAAAAACAACATATGACAAAATTCTGCAAATCTCTTGTGTTACAGAAGTCTGTAAACGATGCCTCAGAATTTTTGCCTTTAGCTCAGCAAAGCTGGACTTTGTCCAGGTTTGTCCAGGCACGTGCCAGGAATTGCCCAGAGGAGCTGGGTCCCTGGGGGTGCCCCGGGTCCCTGGGGGTGCCCCGGGTCCCTGGGGGTGCCCCGGGTCCCTGGGGGTGCCCCGGGTCCCTGGGGGTGCCCTGGGTCCCTGGGGGTGCCCCGGGTCCCTGGCAGTGCCCCGGGCTGGACACCAGGAGCACCTGGGACAGGGAGGGTGTCCCTGCCAGGGCAGGGGGGAAGCTGGAGGAGCTTTAAGATCCAACCCCAAATGTTCTATCATTAACTACTCAGAGCATCAGAGCATTTTCTCATTTCATGCTCTTTCATTTAAACCTTGCCATCACCAGGTGTGCTCACTGCAGCAGGCCAGCTGTGTCTGGTCACTGAAAATGGGTTGTGCACGTTTTCTTTGAAACAAAACAGCAAAAATGAATGCCAGCTGACTCACTTGATCCAGGGTGACACGGTGACTTCATTTCCTACCCTTTTTGTGTCAACTTACCATCTTCTAAAGCATGTACTTCCTTTTTTTTATCTGCTTGTTTTTTCTAAGTGTTCCTAAAGTTTATTTTCTCTTGGATTTTCTAAGAATATTCCAAGAATGGAGGGGAAATAGAGTTCCCTTGTGATGTGCAGATCCTCAGAAAGCAGATGAGCTATTCCCTACCCCTGCAGTGTGACAGAGCAGTCCATGAAGCTGATTGTTTTAAGTGTTACTCAAATTGATCTTCCTAATTTGGATTAAGTTTTACTTAATGAGGAAGTAATGAGATTATCATAGACAAAAAGGACTATGTCTCTTTTGGGAAGGTACCATTTCTGAGACTTGACTTTATTTCAAAGAGAATTATAATTCTTTCTTTAGGGGAATGTGAATTCAAATTACAATCAAACAATGGGATTTTTCTAGAAACTGTTTTGGCACGGAATGATAGAAGTATTATACTGTGTATTTGCTTCCTGTGGAAAGGATTGACTGCTGCAAGATTAGCACATTCTGGATGGGTGCCATTTTCAGATAGTTAGTTCAACTAGAAGAGAAAGGATCTGATTAAGGGATCAAGCTCATTATTTGTTTGTTATTTGTACTCCACACCCTACAATGGGAGTGAATCTTTGCCTCTTTTCCTTAACAATAATTCTGATCAGAGGGTTCAACAACTGCATACTAATATGCTTTTTCTTTAAATGAAAACATGCAGTAACTAAGCGATTAACATTTCCATTAAACTTTAAAATTTGTTTAAAAGCCTTCCACAAAATGTTCAAGACATAGCCAGATATTGAAAAGAGAGCACTGAGAATAAGGGACTCCTGAGTTTGGGGATTTTTCCTGAGTTTGTATTTTTTAGGAGCCGTTGCTGTAATGTTCAATCCAAGCTCCCATTGGTGCTGCTCTCAGCCAGTCTGTGGCTCAGCTCTGGCTTTTGGGCACTGCAGCCCCAGCAGTGCTTCAGGTGGGCCAGGAGAGGAGGGTGGCACTGTGGCACTGTGGCACTGATCCTGGACAGTGGCACTGTGGCACTGATCCTGGACAGTGGCACTGTGACACTGTGGCACTGTGGCACTGATCCTGGACAGTGGCACTGTGGCACCTGCTGGCACCGATCCTGGACAGTGGCACTGTGGCACTGTGACACTGTGGCACTGATCCTGGACAGTGGCACTGTGGCACTGATCCTGGACAGTGACACTGTGGCACTGATCCTGGACAGTGGCACTGTGACACTGTGGCACTGATCCTGGACAGTGGCACTGTGGCACTGATCCTGGACAGTGGCACTGTGACACTGTGGCACCGATCCTGGACAGTGGCACTGTGGCACCTGCTGGCACCTGCTGGCACCGATCCTGGACAGTGGCACTGTGACACTGTGGCACCGATCCTGGACAGTGACACTGTGGCACTGTGGCACTGATCCTGGACAGTGGCACTGTGGCACCTGCTGGCACCGATCCTGGACAGTGGCACTGTGGCACCTGCTGGCACCTGCTGGCACCGTTCTGCAGCCTTCCTGCACACAAACCCAAGGAGCACCTGTGCACTGCCACTGTGATCTACTACATTGTCTGTTGGGAAGACTTGATTCATATTATTGATTTTGGCATTTAATAAGGTGAGGGATTTCAAGCATGCCCAGGAAATCACGTTTCAAAAGGCACGTCTGGCTCGTTGGGCACTGAGCCTCCCTGCCAGGAATCTCCTGTCCTTCTCTTGATGAGCAGCACTTCAGCTGGGAGGGAAAATGGCACTGGTGACCCAGATCTGCAAAGGTTCATGTATGCAAACAGCTTGTTGAATGGAGGCAGTGCAGTCAGACTTTTAAAATCACTGGTTAAACTCTCTGGGAGCTCTCACCTGTGGAACTGGGGCTGGGCTGGACCTGGCTCATCCCCAGGAGCAGTACGTGGCAGGCACCAGGCTTGGCTTCTTCCAGGAATGCTGACTGACACTGGGGAGTTTAATTTCTATTTAAATTAAAGGAGAAGAGTCTTGCCTCAATATTGGCTATTTGCATGTGTAGGAATAAACATAGGTCACATACCTCAGACACCAGCGAGGGCTCACATTAAGCATGTACTGAAGAGTTAGGCTGAATTAGAGATGAAATCTTTTAAGAGACTACATTTTCATTGCCTAAAAGAGTTCAGTGAATAGTGAAATACTAAATTGTCGAAGGAGCAGAAAAAGAGATTTGATATACCTTGTGCTTTTTACTGCTGCTAAAAGATTTAGCTGTGGTTGGCTGTAGGCAGAGCTGACTTGGCATTCTTGGGGGACAGATTTCTATGTACAGGGACTTCTGCCTGGTGGCTGGTTATCTTATGCACTTTTTCTTTTTAAGATGCATCAAGACTCCCAGCCTGGAGCCTGCAATGAAGTTTGAGCAAAGCTTTGAGGCAGGGTATTGGAATTTGGGCTTAGATGGACTTCTATAATATCTGAGAGGTTTCTAACTATATCTGCATTAAAGCAGAAATAAGTGTAACTAGCAGTGCTTTCATCATTTTGAGTATTATGTTTATTAGTTACTGGAGATAAAATGCAGATTTATATGGATCTTGTCCTTTTCCAGAACCATCTTAGCATTCACTTTCAGTGTTTTAGTTAGTTCATAATGTTGAATAACAGAAAATAATGCCTGTGAAAGGCTGAGATCAAACACAAACGTATGACATCATTGTGGAAGAGAGAAATGGGTTGGCTAGAAGGGATTAAGGATTTGGTTCATCAGATACTGTAGCCCTAAATTTATAGAAAATGGCCAGTAAATTTTTTGCATCAGTTCTGTTCTCGAGATGTATTCCTGGTTTCTTGTGAAAGGAGGTGAAGCTAAGGTTAATATGCGTGAAGTTTTGCTCAAATACTGACATTAAATCAGAAACTATGTCTATGTCAGTAGAAAGAAGATATTAAAATTTGCCAAATGAACAAATAAATAACCCAGGAGGGTAGCTGTGCTGCTGCTAATCTTTCTGGTATCCACAGTTATTTTTCAAAAAGGACAGTGTGCCTTGTATTAGGAGCTTGTTGTTTAAAGCTGGCCAGATGGACCCAGATTAGGAGGATGGTTCCCCAAACGTGTAATGCAGGGGAGTGACGCTGCTGTGGCAGCTGCACAGGGAGCACTCATAAAAGGCTTTAATAGAGGGAAGTGCCTGTGATGGATCCAATCTTCTTAGAGCTCCTGAGTGCTCCCAATTTTCCATCAGTGTTATTTTGCCTTCATTACATGGTGTAGATGAGAGTCACTGCAGTACTCCCTTCCCAGGTTTATTGGTAGAAGCAGTGCTCGGATGACCAGAGACCACAAAAAGCAGGCAGAGGAGCACTGGCTGTCTGTAGCAGAGGGCTGGATGCAGTGTCAAACAGCTCACAGCAAAGCACACTGTAAGCTGTCTCCAGCTGCTGTCTCCCCTTTTTGTTTGACTGACATTAATAGTTCTCTGTCAGAGTAGTCCCCCTTACATCTCTTCTGCTGGTCTGCCTTCCCACCTTCCTGTTGCACTGTGCATCCTTGGAATCTGTAGGGATAAACTAGAACAGTGAGGGAAGTTAATCTCTCTGGAACAGTGAGGAAATTACTCCACAAATGAATACATTTTGCTGCTCTACTATTTGCTGTGTTGCTGCTTGCTGTGGGAGCAGGCAGATGTCCAAGGTATGACAAAGAGATGGAATTTTGTGTGTGTGAGATTTTGGCTCAGTAAGGCTGGTTTGAGGGAGGGGGTTCATGGGGAGCCTTGCTGGGCCTGGCCTCTCCTTTCAGGTGTGACTCAGCTGTTGGCTCAGTTCAGCAGGAACACTCAGGTGCATCTATTGCTTGTATTTCTCTGCCACACCTGGGGTGACCCCAATGCATGCTTCATTGGAACTAAGGGGTCTGACACACACAAGGCATTTTTTACTGTCTTGTGTCACTTGTTGCATCTGACACATCCTGTCTGACCCAGGGTGCTGTGGATGCCTGACACGTGCTGCTCACCAGAGCTGAGCCACTGCTGCCCAAACACTGCCCTGGTGACATAGGTGCTCCTGCAGAGGGGCTGAAGGGACCTGGGCAGTCTCTGAAAGAAGGACAGACTTATCTTTTCAGCCTTAATTTCTATAAAGCAAAGAACACCTCAAAATCTGATCTGACATTTGGATTGAGGGACTCATATTTTGTAAAGCATAAAGGAAAGAATAGATGAGCTATGTCACAGCATTACAAATTCATCAAGGAAATAGTATTTTCTTTTCCTGGCTGCTAAATGGTATGAGGCACATGAAATCTCTCCTAAAATGAAAGATAAACTGGAGGAATTTCTAATTACATTTTTAGTGAGATGTACTTCTCAAAAAACAATAGATATTTTTGAAAGTGTTTTTAGATTGCATCCACAATGTTGGTATTCTCAAAACCTATGTTTGTTTCTCAACAGGTATAAAAAATAAAAATGGATGAACTGGACCATGGAGCGTTGTTTTTAGCTCCTAGGATTGGTGGTGGAGGTATGTATGCTATGTTTAAGTTTGTTTTCTTGACTCTTTATGAAACACTGCAATTAACAGCCTCATGTAGGAGCTGTTACAGCACCCTGGTTCTGGTTTGAGTTTGAAGGGACCTTCAAGCCCACCCGGTGCCACCCCAGCCATGGCAGGGACCCCTCCCACTGTCCCAGGTGCTCCCCGCCCTGTCCAGCCCGGCCTGGGCACTGCCAGGGATGCAGGGCAGCCCCAGCTGCTCTGGGCACCCTGTGCCAGGGCCTGCCCACCCTGGCAGGAGCCATGAACACAGGAACCCTCCCTTCAGGCTGCCCCTGCTGTCCCTCAGGCTGTCACTCACAGGTCCTGGGGAAGAGCCTCTCTGTTTCCCACAGAATTCCCCTTGCATACCAAGAGGCTGCAATAAAGTTTCCCTGGAGTCTCCTCTGTCAAACATCCCCACCTCTCTCTGCCTGTCTTCACAGGAGAAATGTTCCAGCCCATTTCCACGTCTCTGGGCCAGGTTTCTGTGCCCCTGTGCCAGGTCCTGGAGCTCAGTGTTGGTCTCTGCAGGTGCAGAGCAGAGGGGCAGAGCAGCTCCCCTGGCACCATTCATAAAATGAATTCATGACTAAACTGCAGGCTGCCTCTCCTGCAGGCCAGGCCCAGGCTGCCTTGCTGGGCTCCGTGCCAGCTCGTGCCCAGTGTTCTGCCCACAGGACCCCCAGGTGGCTCTCCCAGGGCTGCTCCCACCCATTCAGTGCCCAGCTCTGCCCCAGGGCAGGGGTGCTTGGCAAAGCCCTTGTGAGCCAGGCACCACTGGAGAGGTGCTGCCAGCTCTGTGTGGGCAGCAGCACATGGCAGTCCTGGGGGAGGCCTGAAGGAGGCCTGGAGGGCTCTGCAGGGTTTGTTTTGCCTTTTGCCCCTCTGTACAAGCACGTCAGGCACAGCACTGCCAGCCACAGCAGGGAATGTGAACCACAACAGCCAATGTCACTGCCAGGGCAAACCAAAGCACAGCTGGTAAGGGAATGGCCATCCCTGATCCCTGTGAGCCTCCCAGCTCATGCAGAATGGCTGAGTGGCTGTGCACCAGGGCAAAAGTTCAGGTAGTTCATTTACAATTGGAATTGTACCTCAGTTTTATACCTTCCAGAAAAAAGCTGCTCCTGTTGCTCTGCCCAGGGGTTGCAAAAAACATTGGGGCAGCTTTCAGTCAGTGCAAGAAGGATGCATTTATTGAAACTTAGGTGTATCTGTATTAGAAGTTATTACAATGCCTGTAAATGCAGTTTAAAATGAATTGATAACTAAATTCACATGTAAACTAAAGACTTGTCAAATTAACTTTTTGTAAACAGACAACTGGTTACTGTTTCTTATATAATTTTGATGTTAGTACATTAGTTTATGTTTGTTTCAAATTGTCATTCACCAACTAACAATATTGGTGTGAAAACTTTTAGTGTTGAAAACATTGGTTCTGATTTCTATCTGTAGAGCTTTCATTTTATGCCTTGCCCTTAAATGATTTCTTGAGAAATTGAAATGTCCTTGTGTGTTTTATATGATACCTAGACAATTTGGTGGTTCCTGCCAGAAATGCTCTTTGCAGCCAGAAGTACAAACCTGTTGACTACAAACATCTGTATGAACTTGCTGCAGAGGCAAAAATGGCCTCTGCACAAATTCAGTTAAAGGTATGATTTTTGTTTTATTTGTAATGTGAGTGCTTTTGAAATTCAGTGACCATATTTCTTTCAGCCAGAGGGGGTCAAATATGAAAGTTTATCATAGCTATGCTGGGATTTGGATGTGTTAATGTTAATGTGGGGACTTTGTTCAGACCAGGGATGCAAAGTATGTGTGGATTCTACTTCCTCAGAAGACAGGAAAAATTTGTGTTTTACTGCCTTGAGGAAATCCCCCCAAACTTATTACCCAATTCTGGGGGCAATGAAGAATTTGTGTGATTAAATGAGAAGGGAAGGCTGATCCAGAAAAAAAAGTCAAACAAAAAGATATGAAGAGAGGATTTCCAAAACTCAAGTGGAGGTAGATCTTAAAAAGAAGATTAAAAATGTTTAATCACCATAAAATGTAAATGTGGAGCAGACAGAAAGGTATAAATTAGTGCAGAACATCTCAAGGGGTAAAGACAAGAGGAGCTTTATTTAATGCTAGAGAAGGGTGAATGACAGAGAAAAAAAAGAGATTATAAATAATAATAGAATTATTATTATTATCATTATTATAATTATTATTATTATTATTTTGCTTCTTTAGTGCATGTAGGTATCATATATCAACAATTCTGGCAGATATTGGTCATGGATTGGCAATACCAAATTCTGCTGAATTCATTCAAGCTTTATGTTTTCATCTTTCTTTTGTTTTATCGCCTTCTCGAGTGTTTTCCAAGTGAGTAGGCAGTAAAATATGTATGGTGGAAACTCCAGAGAGACTAGTATGTGTTCCACCTACTACTTTTTACAGTGGGTGGAACACATCTGATTCAAGCCATTCAGATTTTCAAGAGCTGGGTTCTTCTTCCTTTGAGGTAGAACCAAAGAAACAAATGGTAAATCAGCTGCTGACTGCTTCAGAAGACAGCCCAACAGGGAAAAAAGGTAATATTGCAGCAGTTATACATAAATGGCAATGCTCTTGCTACAAAATAATTTCAAGAGCATGTTGAACTTTACATATAAAGGTACTTCAACTTTTGTTTCGCTTAGTTTTAGAATTGGTTTGCCGACGTAACTATTTTCAAATTGCTGTAAATAGAGTGTTCTGTTTGCTTAACACTTCATGATTTTATATAAGAGTTTTCATATTGCAACATGAGAAAGAAGTAATGGTAATGTGTTTCATGAAATAGAGGAAACTATAAATAACTTTCAGAGTGTGACAATATGTAAGCAATAAAAGCCAGATGTTGTCTTTGATGTGAAGGTGTTGTAACAGTGACTGAAGGCTCAGAATCTGTGCTCAGGCTGCAGCCCAGCCCGGGCAGCTCCTGTGACCCGCGGTGTCCCCGCCCGGGCCCTCGGTGTCCCCGCCCGGGCCCTCGGTGTCCCCGCCCGGGCCCTCGGTGTCCCCGCCCGGGCCCCCGGTGTCCCCTCACGGGCCCCCGGTGTCCCCGCCCGGGCCCTCGGTGTCCCCTCACGGGCCCCCGGTGTCCCCTCTGTGCTGCTCACCCGGGACAGCCCCAGGCGGCTTTGGGGCTGGGCAGGCTCGGCTGAGCTGAGCCGGGCTTGTGAATGGAGCAGGATTTCAGGTGAGGGAGCAGGATTTCAGGTGAGGGAGCAGGATTTCAGGTGAGGGAGCAGGATTTCAGGTGAGGGAACAGGATTTCAGGTGAGGGAACAGGATTTCAGGTGAGGGAACAGGATTTCAGGTGAGGGAGCAGGATTTCAGGTGAGGGAGCAGGATTTCAGGGGAACGAGCTGGATGGCAGGGGAAGGAGCAGGATTTCAGGTGAGGGAACAGGATTTCAGGGGAAGGAGCTGGATTTCAGGTGAGCTCACCACAGGCTCTGGACTCAGCAGATCTGAGCTGGGTTTGTGTCTGGAGCAGGATTTCAGTTTTGTTGGTGGCTGCCTGAGGAGCTGTGATTGCAGATTCTTCAAGCCCCTCCTTGTCCATGTGAGTTCTGCAAAGAGCAACTCCACACCTTTTCCTGGGGCACGGCAGGGGACACGCAGGGGACACGTCTGTGTCTGTGGGTGTGGGATGGCAGGACAGGGGACAGGTCTGTGTCTGTGGGTGTGGGATGGCAGGACAGGGGACAGGTCTGTGTCTGTGGGTGTGGGATGGCAGGACAGGTGACAGGCCTGTGTCTGTGGGTGTGGGATGGCAGGACAGGTGACAGGTCTGTCTCTGTGTGCGCTTGCTCAGTGCTCTGGTGTGTGGGGACACGGAGGGGTCCCGGTGGCTTTGTGCAGCCTTGCCCTGGGCAGGAAAGCTGCAGGTTGTTTCTGGCTGGTCCGAGTGGAGTCCCAGCAGTTTTGGCCTGGCACATCATTCCTTTGCTGAACTGGACGTGGAGTGAGATCTTCGTTCGTTTCTCCCTGTCATGAATGCACACAAGACTTTCCACGTGCTTTTCTTGCCGTGCTGTGGTTTTGCCACGGGCCAGGAGTCTGTGTGAGGGGAAAGGGTCAGAGCAGGAGCTGGGGGAGCTGCTGGGTGCAGCTCTGGGGAAAGGATGGCAAGGGCACCAAGGACAGGGGGAGGGAGCTTTGTCCTCAGCATGCACCCAGGGCCAGAGGCAGCCGTGGCAGCAGGGGGGTCAGAGGAAGGAAAGCAATTCTCTCAGGCTTCTGAGCCTTTCCCATCACTGTTGGCTGGCCAGACTCTTCTGGTTCCCCTGCAGCAGCCTCCTGGCAGGCTTCCCTCTGGTTCAAGCAGGAGCTCCATCTGTTTCAAAAGCAGGTGTTCCTGTTTTATCCAAAGTGTGAAGCAAAGTTTTTGTGAAGTCCTCAGTTTGAGAGCCTCTCTAATTGGATAGATTTTGTAAAAAACTTTTTTTAGTAATACATTTTTGAAATTCTTTTTCTTGACATATTTTCATCTTCCATCTTCCCACCTGTAAGAAAATATGTTTTTTGTTCTTGTGCTTATCCTTCCTCATCTTTACTTCCAGAGACATAGGGATGGGACAGGAAAGAAGAAAATTGACTGATTTTTTTCACTTTCTCCTCTCATTAATTGTGATTTGAAATGCAACAAACTTATTTAATGAAACTTTGTTACATTTGACCCCATTGTTCTTTAGAAAAACACAGTTTATAAAAAGCTATTAGGTTCATCATTCTGTATTTAAAAGTTTCCATGTGAAGGCATTTGATAAAGCTGTTGAATATGTTCAAAACACAACCTTTAATCTTCCCTGCAGATTAAAAAAGCAGAGCAAATTTCAAAAATCAGCAAAGAGCAAATGCTGCTGAAACAGCATCGTCAGGTGTGGTGGCAAGAGTACAAAAGACTGAGTGACAGCAGGTAAGGGCTGAGGAATCCGAATGAGTGATTACTGAAGAGACCAGCAGACAGGGTCTTTGGGCTGGCATCAATGATCCAAGGGACTCTGAGAAGAAAAGACTGTGATCCCTGATCTGAGGGTGCTTTTGTGAGGGGAGTGAAGGTTTGTGATCCACGTGGAGAGGGCTCTGTGCCATGAAGGGCTCCCCCGAGGGCAGGAGAGCAGGCAATGTGGCTCTCAGGGCTGTTCAGTTGATCTGCAGCATCTGCAGGCTGTGTCTTTGTAAGAGTATCAAAGTCTCCAGATGGTTTTTAGCTCCTTTCGAGGCTGTCTCTAGGCTGGGTGTTGAGTCACACATCAGGGGACATTAGCAGTGCTCTTGTCCACTCCCCTGTGCACTCAACAAGAGCATTCGTGGCTGCTTTACCATCTGTGTGTCCAAGGCCCTCACTTCATACCTTCCCAGGCAAAGAATCTCCTTTTTAATGTAATTATTGGGGTATTTGAGGCTCATCATTCTTGCAAATGTAATGAATAAGAAATTAAGTCTTTCTGCAAAATGCATGTTCATTTCCTTCAGGCAAAAAGCAGAAGAAGAAATGAAGACTTTTCTTGATGAAGAAAGCCATAAGAGCAACTTCTTTTTTGATTTGAGGGAATTGGGTAGGATTTTTTTATTAATTTCTTAATTACTTTTTTCTAGTCAGCATTATCTTGATTGTTTGTTTGGGTTTTTTAATCCCTTCCTTGACAGGTTTAGATTTACATCTGTTACACATGCTGTGTAACGTCTTTTGTGTGTTTGAGAAAGCTTTATGTTCTTCCAGAGCAGAAATTGTCCAAGGAGTGGGACACTTACCAAACAAACACTTTAGTTCCTGTCTGGCAGCTAAAGGAGGATTTGAAACTCAAGCTGTCTCAAGTGCAGCGTTACCTCTCAAAAGAATCTTGTCAGAAACCCAAGATCAATTCAGCTGAGGTGTTACAGCAGGTTGGTGTTTTAACTTGATTTTTACAGTTTGGTATCACCATATTTTTAGCATTTTCATTGATTTTTTTGTTGAACTTTGAGGCTATAGCTCACATGCAGAGTGTGCCATTAACCCCCCTTCTCATCATGGTGTAAATCTGCTTACCAAGTCTGTAAAACTGGAAATCTGACTCTGTTTCTAAATAAGAGTTTTCATATCGTAGCAGGAGAAAGAGTAACAGTAACATGTTTCATGAAATAGATCAAGTTTATGAAGAATCAACAGAAGGCAATTTTGGAAGGTCTCATCCTTGAAAGTCTGGCTTTGGAAAGAGAGCTCGAAGAGTACAAAGAAAATGTAAGCTTTTCCTTATAAGTTCATGTAGAAGTTGGTTGAGTAAACATGATGCAGAGTAGTGTCCTGAGCAGCATTTCTTCACTGCAGGCATTGGTGCACCCTTCTGAGGAGAAGAACGGGCTGCTGCTTGAAGTTCCCCCTGAGCTGGTGTCTCTGGAGTGCCCCTACCCTGACCTGCAGGCCCTGCTGATGGAGCAGTACCAGGAGCTCGCCAGGGCCCACGGGGCCAAGCTACAGCAGCTGGATCAGCAGCTGGAGGCTCTGTGCAGGTACTGCCACACCTGTGCAGGGATGGATGAGCTGTGTGCCTGGGGTGGGCTCTGGGGAGGCTCTGTGCAGGTACTGCCACACCTGTGCAGGGATGGGATGAGCTGTGTGCCTGGGCTGTGCTCTGGGCTCTGTGCAGGGTGAGCTGTGTGCCTGGGCTGTGCTCTGGGCTCTGTGCAGGGTGAGCTGTGTGCCTGGGCTGTGCTCTGGGCTCTGTGCAGGGATGGATGAGCTGTGTGCCTGGGCTGTGCTGTGTGCTCTGTGCAGGGTGAGCTGTGTGCCTGGGCTGTGCTGTGGGGTCTGTGCAGGGTGAGCTGTGTGCCTGGGCTGTGTGCCTGGGTGTGCCCTGGCTGCTGTGGCTCCTGTGCCACTGGGTGAGCTCAGCTCTGCTCTGTGCAAGCAGGGGAGGCACTGCCCAGCCCTGGGCTGGGGCACTCGGTGCTCTCACAGCTGCAGTGAAGCAGTCCTTGCAAGAGCTATCAGCTGAAATAGCAAACATTGTGTGTGGTGGATTAAGGAACCAACAATCTGGTGTGCATCAAATGTCCTCTGCATATGCTCTTGCAGGAATGGAAATTGCTCCTTCTGTGTGGTAATTACACTAGCAAGATTATGAAAGAGAAGCACAGTCTTTTTCCAAGACACACCTCCAGGGCTTTTATCTGTCAAGCAGATAAAAAGGTCCAATCTTATCACAAACTTTGGATCACTACAATACTTGTCATCACAAAGAAATATAAAAGATGTATATAGCTCTGATTCAGATAACCAAAAGGAGGAGAGATTTTTCTGTAAATTGTTTATTGAAGGAGGAGTATTCATAATGATCTAGAAATGTAATAAACCTGTGTATTAATAACATAAAGCTCAGCCTTTCTGCTGAGGCTGTCTGGAGGCCAGGAGGTCCTGAGCTGCAGACATTGTGTGGCCTTTGTTTCCATCCCTGATATTCCTTTGGATGGCCTCAGGTTGTCAGAAGACTGAGAAGGGGCTGGCCAGTGGAAGGGTGTGAAGCCTGGGCAGGAGGAGAACAGGAAACTCGCTGAATGTCTTTGGTAAAACAATCACATGTTGCTTCCAAACGGGTTTTCTGTGCACACATACAGTGCAGTGTTTGTTCTGTCCCTGCTGCTGAAGGAGTCTGATGTGCTGAAACAGGCTGAAGATGCTGGAAGGGATGGTATGATCTTCTTGTCCTTTGTACAGATTGTTCAAAATATTCTGTGTGTTCTCGTGGTACCTGAAACATAGATGTTATTACTGGAGCATCCTAGCAGCTAGAACATGATATTATTGAAAATTGTTTTGATTTATGGAGCCACAAATGGCAAATTTAAGCAGTTCTTTTGCTTCTCTCTCTGATATTTTGTTACAGTTTCTCTTACAGAAGAGGTTTTAACAACCTCAATGAGAAAACCTGTGAAAATTGCTAAAACAGTAAATATTACAAAGTCTTTCTAGCAGTTTTAATCAAATTTGTGTCAAAGTTTATGATCAACACAATTTTGGTGAAAATTCATAAATTAAAATCCTTGACCCACACAGAATGTGTATTACTGAACAATAGACAGATGTGGATATAGACAACATAATTTCTGAAAATGGTTGAAAAATCTGCCATAGTATTTTCACTGATCATAGGCCAGGTGTGAGTTTAGGTCTGGAGCTAGCTAATTTTGCACCAATAATTAAATAATATCAGGATTTAAAGATAAAATGCCATATTTGCAATGGAAAGACAATCAGTGGTAGCCTGAACACCTGTGCAGTGGCACTTGGAAGGAAGGAGGGTGTGATCTCTGGGTGGGAAAACGCAGAGGATGGAGCTGGGGATGGATGCTGGTGTGGGGCAGGAATCTGCTGGGCTGTGAGAGGCTGCAGGGCCACAGACCCAGCCTGGGCCAGCCCTGGGAACTGGAAATGGAGGGAATCACAAATGAACCACCAGCAATCATCTCAGGCTTTTGATTTAAAACTAGCCCTGGGAGACTTTTGTTTGCCTTCTGGCCTCCAAATTTTTAATGTGTTGATCATTTATGTTCAAGGGATTTTATTCCACAACAGGATTAAAAATGAGTTTTCAATTTTAAAAAAGAAGGACTTTGTTCTTATAGCATTGCTTGCTTCCAAGGTATGGGTCTGTGAAACTCAACTCACCTCTTACATTTATATTGGCTAATTTGCATGGAGATATCCTATGAGTTTGCAAAGATGCAGCCTTGTGATTGAAGTATTCCATAATTCATCGTGCTAGCTGTGATCCCATGGCACAGATAATGCTGTCAGGAGTGGAGTGACAGGCCCTCGACCTTGGTGTGTGCCCCTGTGCTCTCCTGGTCAATGCAGCCTTGACAAAGCCTTGGCAGGTCCTGTCACTGCTCCCAGAGACACCACACATCTCCTGCAGTACATTCTTTTCTTATTTTTGTGATTGGAGAAGTTGCTCAGCAGCACGTGGTCCTCTGATCACACCATAGCTTGGTCACTTCAGCTGGGTCACTTGGCCACTCCAGCTCCTCTGTCATCAAATGTTGATTGTACAGTAAAGAAACCTTCAGTCAATACTGCTCTGGATTGCACATCCCATCGTTTTAACACTTCAGACTGTCTGGAACAGAGAATTTGGAAAATGTACACAAAACGTTCAAAACAGAAACTTGAGAATAAGATAATGTTCTGATCTGGTCTATTCTGTGTGATTTTCATTCACACTAGAATGCACTTTGCAGTACTCATTGCTTTGAGAAATGGAAGAAGAGCCTGGGTTTGTTTTCAAGCTTTATACAGGATTTACAGTATTTTATAATCTAATTTAAATTTTTTTTAATGTTGCTGAAACACAAATTTTTGTGCTGGGGAAATACCCAGGTCGTGAGCTATCCCACAAATTGTGGGCTTGGGCTGATGTGTGTTAGAATGACTCTCTAAGCACGATTATATTTTTTGCACAATTTCCGAGGGTGTCTGAATTATTGAAATGACTGAAGGATGAATGGAGCATTGCAGCCTCAGCTCTGGGTCCTGTGCAGCATCCTTCAAAGGAGTGGGAGAGCAGGGCCGAGTGGAGCCGGGTCAGAGTGGATCCCATGGGGCCCCAGCTGGGCTGTGTGTGCTGCCGTGGGCAGGGCCTGTGGGGGCAGCAGGGGCTGGCCTGCTCACCTGGTGCCACGGTGCCACTGTGTGTGTGTGGTGGCACGGTGGCACTGTATGTGTCACGATGGCATGGTGGCACTGTGTGTGTGTGGTGTCACGGTGGCACTCTGTCATGGTGGCCCTGTGTGTATGGTGGCACTATGGCACGGTGGCACTGTGTGGTGGCACTGTGTGTGTGTGGTGGCACGATGTCCCTGTGTGTATGGTGGCACTGTGTGTGTCACGGTGTCCCTGTGTGCATGGTGGCACAGTGGCCCTGTGTGTGTCATGGTGGCCCTGTGTGTGTCATGGTGGCGCTCTGTCACGGTGTCCCTGTGTGTGTCGCGGTGTCCCTGTGTGTATGGTGGCACGGTGTCGCGGTGTCCCTGTGTGTCACGGTGTCCCTGTGTGTGTGTGGTGGCACGGTGTCGCTGTGTGTGGCGCGGTGTCGCTGTGTGTGTCGCGGTGTCGCTGTGTGTGTCGTGGTATCCCCGTGTGTGTCACGGTGTCGCTGTGTGTGTCGCGGTGTCCCTGTGCGTACCCGCCGATGGCAGCGCTGCTGGTCCCCGCTGGTGCAGCGCGGGATCTGCGGGATCGCAGCGGGGAGCGCTGGAGCGATGGAGCTGACCTGGAGCGATGGAGCTGACCTGGAGCGATGGAGCTGGCCTGGAGCGATGGAGCTGGCCTGGAGCGATGGAGCTGGCCTGGAGCGATGGAGTGCTGGAGCGCTGGAGCTGGCCTGGAGCGCTGGAGCTGGCCTGGAGCGCTGGAGCACTGGAGCGCTGGAGCTGGCCTGGAGCACTGGAGCACTGGAGCGCTGGAGCTGGCCTGGAGTGCTGGAGCGCTGGAGCTGGCCTGGAGCACTGGAGCGCTGGAGCACTGGAGCGCTGGAGCTGGCCTGGAGCGATGGAGCTGGCCTGGAGCGCTGGAGCACTGGAGCGCTGGAGCTGGCCTGGAGCGATGGAGCCGGCCTGGAGCGCTGGAGCAATGGAGCTGGCCTGGAGCGATGGAGCGCTGGAGCTGGCCTGGAGCGCTGGAGCCGGCCTGGAGCGCTGGAGCAATGGAGCTGGCCTGGAGCGATGGAGCTGGCCTGGAGCGATGGAGCGCTGGAGCTGGCCTGGAGCAATGGAGCTGGTCTGGAGCGCTGGAGCAATGGAGCGCTGGAGCTGGCCTGGAGCGATGGAGCGCTGGAGTTGGCCTGGAGCCGCTTGCGCTCCTCGCAGTGTGCAGGGCCAGGGATCAGTGCCGGGGGATCTGTTCCGAGGGCAGCAGCTGCCCCGGGGCTGCACGGGTGACACAATTGCTGCGTTTGAGCGCTGAAACAAAACAGAGATTGTGCTGTGGCTGCTCCAGTGCTGCACACAGGAACACCGAGCTCTACATTGAAAATTTGGGTCAGGCGTTCAGCCTGGCAAGTGTTTGTCCATATCTTGACAGTGCAGAAACTTGATAATACCTTCAATATTCATGTCAAGTGTGTTGGCACTTTTCAGACTTGTTTTAGATGAGATATTCCTTTCTGGAATTTTACAGAAGTGTAAGTGAGGTGACATCTCAGATTCGCTCAGCAGGATATGTTGAAATTCTCCATGTGTTGGGTAGCTATGAATATGCTGGGCTGGGTCATGCTGGTTTGGGTTTTTTGGTTGGGTTTTTTTTTTCCCCACTATTTTTCTATGAGCAGCTGACAGAATCTCAGCACAGCGGACAAATTTTGGCGCAGCTGACAAACCGAGGCATTGGCAGCCAGTTTGTCCCTACTTACAATAAACTACTTGTAGCTCTCTCTCCAGCTGATCGCTCCCCAAGGGTCTCCCACAAAGGCCTCTCCGTGTTGGAGCAGTGCAGAGGTTCGTGCCGAGCTGCCGTTCCAGGAGCAGAAACGGGCGGGAGTGGCGGCGGTGCGGGGGCAGCTGCGGCTGCTCCGACTGCCCAGCGGGGCCACCCCTGACCCGGGGCATCCCTGACCCGGGGCATCCCTGACCCGGGCCACCCCTGACCCGGGCCATCCCTGACCCGGGCCACCCCTGACCCGGGCCATCCCTGACCTGGGGCACCCGCCCTGCCACAT
Source organism: Setophaga petechia (assembly GCA_024362935.1). Lineage (NCBI taxonomy): Eukaryota > Metazoa > Chordata > Aves > Passeriformes > Parulidae > Setophaga > Setophaga petechia. The sequence goes on from JANCRA010000005.1 coordinate 474,933, forward strand.
CCTCCTCTCTGCAGGCACATCTCTGTCTGCTCACCAACCCACACGGTCACAAATGTCCAAAGTGAGACGTTACAAAGCAGAATCTCAGCTCGTAGAAGTGTCTCCCTGCTGTCGCTGAAGTGGCATGTTCAGGTGTCACCTCACAGTGAGGTGTGTCAGGACTCACAGAGCAGGATTACTGATTTATTTAATGGTAGATCATGGAGGCTAGCTTAATGTTAATTACCTGTGAGGTTTCTCACAAAAATCCCCTTTTTGAAGCACCTGTTCTTTCTGCCTGCATAAGGATGAGGCTGTTCCAGCCCTCCTGGATGCAGTGCTGTGGAACACTGAGACAGGGCTGCTGGCCTGGGGAGTGCAGGAACTGCAGCAGCTGGAGGCAGCAGCAATTTGGGGGGTGGGTAGAGTCTCATGATTGCCTTCTTTTAATTATCCCTGGGCTCTTAGTCACTTCTGAAACCAGGTCACTGGGCTAGGGAGCCCTTTTGGTCTGACTCAGTGCTGCTGCTTGGATGTTAATGCTGACAATGACAGCCTGACATTAATCCCTGCAGGGCCAAGAGTTCAGACTGAGGCTAAAAATCTGCATCCCAGCCTGTGGTGTTCCTTCAGATGGATGTCACTTCTTCCTTGCTCCCCTCATTTTCTGAGACCGAGGCATGCACGCTGATTACTACAGCTCCCACTCTAAAAAATGGTGACTCCTATGCCTTGCTGATGAATTTATGGCTGTTAGGGGTTTGGTGAACTACATCCTCACTTAGCTGTGTGCAAGGATTGTCACTTCATTCATTCCCTTTTGATCATTTATTTAGTGCTCAGTGGTGGAGTCTGATCATCTTGTTCTTTTTACACTGTATTTTCCCTGTGGGGTCACTGATTATCCAATTATGTGTCACGTTTGAGAAACACAGTGACATTCCCCAGGAAAAAGCCAGATTAGAAACAGAACAGTTCACTGAAATGATGACACTGTGTCATATCAGCAAAGCAATGCATGTTTGCTTTATTTCATTAATCTAACCCAGCTCCAGTTTACAGCACCAGGACTGTGAGCCCACTGGGGGCTGGGCTGTCCAGAACCAAACTCCTCCTTTTCAGTGGTTAATTTAGACTGGGATGGATTGTTTTGTATTCCTGTAGGAACAGTGACTGGAAGGAAGAAGACCAGTGGGTTTTCCAGACTGTTATCAATCAGTACCCAAGCGATCTTCAGAGGAGGAGGACTTTGTACCTGGATATGCTGCAGAGGTATCTTCCCCACAAATCCAGGCAGGAGCTGGTCAGTGCTGGTTTACCTATTCATTCAAATATGCAAATTCTTAAACTATGTAGTGAATGGTTGTATTAAAGAATGTATGTTTTATTGAAATTTTTTCATTTTAAAATTTCCTAATTATAAATTTTATTGTGCACAGTAAAGCAGAAACATCCCTGGTTTTAAAGTGCGGGAATTTTAAAACCTATCATCTCCTCAAAACAACTCCTGGGCAGATTTTTTAGTTCCACATAGTCTTACAGCCAAACTCACAAAAATAATTTGTTAGCATTCCTTCTGCAGTACAGTTTTATAGCTGTGTTATGCCACTCTGCTTCTCTTGGTGTTTTTATTTTTCTTGAGGATGTACAGCCTTGTTGCACTGTCTTGGAATAGTTATTTTAATTGTTCTATGGCACATAAATAGCAGGAAGAGTAGAAAGTTATCTCCCACTCTAAGGGAGAGGCTATTTTTATATACATAATGCTTTCAAATTGATTGCTGATTCCTCTTGCACTCCACAGTGAATAAGCACATAGCAGCTAATTGAGAAACCCATTTCGAGGCCAGAACACTTCAGGATGTCATAAGGAAAGTAGGAGGCTTTTCTTATCTCTGTCTGTATTTTTAGACCATCTACTTCCCTGTGTTTGAGGAATGTCTAGTGCAAAGGAATGACAGTGAAGTGATACTGCTAATTAGCCAGAATTTGACTAAAAATAAAGTTCTTGTGGATTTCAGAAATTTTGCCTGGACTGAGTAGTGTTGAATAGTCTCTGGGCAGTGTGGGGATGTTGTAAGCACAGACACCATTAAAGGGTCTCCCTACACCTTGGAGGGTTCATTTAAAATTTAAAAATCCTAATTCTACATTGAGCTGATGTATCTTGGTATGAGTATTAGCACAATGACTATGGAAATGTTAAAGCTCTGCTGGGAATCTGTTCTTAAAATGTGTTTGTGTCACACTGGAGGAGCAGCCTGGAGCCTTCCTCACCTCCTTCCCCTGGGCAGAGTGGCCAGGGGGGTGAGGCACTCAGAGCCTGATCCCAGAGCAGATCCTGGCAGAGCTCAGTGCTGGGAGGAGCAGGCTCCAGCCCCTGCCCTGCTCAGCACTGGCTTGGCTGCAGGAGCCTGCCAGTCTGGGCAGCAGCCCTGGCACTGGGAGCTGCTGGGGCACAGTGGGGTCTGGGGCAGCAGCCCTGGCACTGGGAGCTGCTGGGGCACAGTGGGGTCTGGGGCAGCAGCCCTGGCACTGGGAGCTGCTGGGGCACAGTGGGATCTGGGGCAGCAGCCCTGGCACTGGGAGCTGTGGGTTGGCCATGGGGAAGCTCGAGGTGCAGCTTCAGCCAGCCAGGAGCTGATAGGAATATCTGTGAGTCAGGCACCAGGTGAGTCAGCACCCCCTGCTCCCTGCCAGAGGCCTGGAATTAGCATCTGGAATGGCCCCCTTGGCACCTGAGAGCAGCCAGCTGTCTCTAGAATCTCATTCACCCCTGTATATTTTGGGGATATAAGACAGGTTCAAGACTCTGCTGCCTTATTCTATGCAACCTTACTCAAGGCCTTGAACCTTGAATATCCTCATGAACCTCACTGAATTAGGCCAAAGCAGGTGGATTTTGGATTAAACACTCCCTGTTTTTGCTAGGTGATGACACTGGTGGTGGCACTGTGCTGCTTGGCCAACTTAGATTTTATTTCCAAATTTCTTGCTAGGAAAGAAATGAAGCTGATTCCCCCCTGTACTGGTTTTGCACAATTGCTGTTATTGGTGTCCTGTTTCTCTGTGGATCAGAATTTGCTAGGAAAAGCCTCATCTTGCTGGAAGTGCTCAATATCTCTGGAGAAACATTGAAGGACCTGCTTATATGTCATGTCCTTGAGGGCAGGGAGGGACTGTTGCATTTCATTTACTCCCATGGCAAAGGCACAGCTGAGCAGAGAGCAGTGGGCCAGGGGGATGCTGTGGTGCTGGAGGGTGTCACTGCCCAGGACACCAGGACAAGGTGACATCCCTGGCACCTGGCACAGTGCCCTGGGCCTGCGGGTTCCATGGGAATATTGGGGATACAAGACCTAAATCAGTTACAGCCAGGTTTGCAAGAATGTCTAGAATTACAATTGAATTAGCAGATAGCTTTGAAGCCTTTCTGAAGTGCCCTCCTGTTGCAGGTTGCTCACGAGAAGGCTCAGGATCAGTGCCAGTCCCTGAGGAGCCAGCGCAGAGCCCTGCTGGCAGCCTGGGCCCAGCTCAGGAGAGCCTTTGTGCTCAGGGCCTCAGCTGCTGCTGCTGAGGCTGCTGCTGCCCACGAGGCACAGCTGGTGCTGGCTGACTCCAGGCAAAAGCAGCTGGAGATCTGTGCTGATCTGAAAGCAAAGGTACGTTTGCTAATAAATCCACCACCAAATCTGTACCTAACAGATGCATTCAGAATGAAGTTTTTTACATTAGCACAAATCTCTTTTCAGGTAAATAATCTGATATCTGTCTTTCTGGGGTTTTTTTAAGAATGCTTTTTAAGACATGAAACAATGGATTCTGTAACTTGTTTGGCCTTGTTATAGAAGGTTCACAACATTCTGATTTACTGTGATTAGAAGGTTCACAACATTCTGATTTACTGTGGTAAGAGGTGAAAAAAGATAAAAATACCTGTGTGGTTTTGGTAAGTGAATAGAGTAAAGTGGGAGGAGGCTGGACACAAGAGGAAGGTGTTGTGATATTTATGCCTAAGGTGTTTGTGTTTGTAGGAGGAATCCCATTTCTGGGCATGAGGCATGTTAAGATTTGTTTAAACTGCTCTCTGTGATTTTTGACTCGCACAGAAATGAACATCTGAGAGCATGCATGATGTGTTATTCTCACTTTACCAATATTCTCTCTGCTGTGCCCTCACTTCTCAGTGAAATACTAAACACTTGATTCAGGTTTGCTACGAGAAGGAAAGCATGGTAAAACCTGTTCTGTGAGGTGGGATTTTGATGTTGAAGCTAGTTTTCAGTTAGCAATAGCACAAAAGCCCTTCTGTCCTGTGTTCTGGAGCTGACTGGCATAGGAAGGTTTGAATCTGAACACTTTAGGGTTAGAAACTGTCTGGGCATGACTGAGTGGGGAGTACCCTGCTCTGGCTCCTGTGTCAGCCTTGCCTTGAGCCAGGGCAGGAAGGAGTGGTTCTCTGCAGCTGAGGGGATGGTTGGTGATGTTTTACCTGGCCCTTCCTTTCTGGAATGCCTGTGTGTCTCTTACCTGCACAACCAGAGATGGAAGGGCCAATTATTCCAGAACTGTGAGTTTGAGCCAGTTTTTTTCTTTTGTTTCTTTTACTTTCCTTCCACACAAGAAGTAACAAGCTGGTTTTGGAGTACTTTGTTGTCTCCATGTAAGATTCTCATAGGTGCACTGACATTGTCTGAAAGATTTTTGGATTCTGACCTCCTGTTTCCAGGAACTGTTTGAAACTTAAACCTATTAGGCCTACACTTTTCAAGGGTGATTTCAAAGGGATCTTCGTTAAAATGTTGAACGTTTGAACAAAACCAACTCACCTGTTTCCCAGAAAAGAGGAATGGAAAAGGAACATTTCCTTCATTAAAGGGAGGATATCATTGTGACCTTGTTTTGATCAGCTGCACACCTGAAAGGGCTGCAGGGCGGAAGCTGAGCTTGGGCACAGAGCTCACTCCTTTTCAGAGAAATGATTCTCAGTGTATCCATGGGGTCTGTTTTGGTTTGATGGGGATATGCATTTGAAAACTCCTAATTTGCCCAGCTATAGCTCATTTTACAGACTTGTCTTTCTACACCTCTGAACTTTACAACTACAGAGTGCTGGGCATGGAAAGCAGCTGCTGGCAGGTAAAAGGGAACTCAGTCCAGTACCAATTCACACAGGTAAAACCCACCCTGAAAGAGATCCATAAGGTGGGTAAAAAGTGAGTCTATGAGGGAAAGAGTGTGGAACTGGAAATCAGGGATTAGGGCTGTTCTTCCACCTCTTCTTTTTGACTGTTGATTGACTTAACACTTTGCACTTTGGGAAGTTTCACGTCAGGAGACCTTCCTCGTCTCCCCTCCCACGGGCGGTGCAGTTTCTGTAAGGATTTACCTGCAAGCAAAGCCTGGGTGTGCTCCTGAGGAGGCTCCTGAGCTGTGTGTGCTGAGAGGGACAGAGACCTCCCCCAGGACAGCAGCAGCTTGCAGAGAGCCACAGCTCCTCTGCTGACCCTGCCTGTGAAAGGAAGTGATGGCACACACAGCACGGGATGGAATATCTGACAGCTGTGCACTGCTTTATTACTGCAGTAACCACACAATCACCCAGCTTTTATACAGCTCCCTTCCTCTGGCAGCAACAAACCAAAGGGGCAGCAGACTGACTAAAGAATACATGATTTAAAGCTGTTTTAAATGCACTAGAAGCACCTGTGCCACTGGTGAGACTATAGACAGGGAGGGATAATTAACAAATAAAGCAGTAGAGAACTTAATACTTATTGCAGTTTTTACTTGGGGAAAGAACTTCCAAATTTTTCTTCCATGTTCCATCTCAGGGAAGATCAATGTGTGTCCTTAACAGAAATCATAGTCCCTAAGGAGGAAGTTTGGAACAACTGAAGAAGCTCAGGTGAAATAAATGACAGGGCCATCTGAAGGAAACAAAATGTGGAATGGACAGTGCTGGGGAGGTTACACTGTATATTGTTAGAGAGTAAATGTGCCTCGTACCTTTCTTTGTTTTTCATGGGAAAACAAACAGAACAAGCCCTGAGGGGTCACACTTTGAGTGATCAAGAGTCTCAGCTCTGGTGTGCTTTGAGCCGTGGGCATCTGATCCCCCAGGGCTCTGGAGCAGACTCTGTGTAAAACAAATGCAATCTCTGTAAAATTACATTTACATTTACAACACAGAGAAGCAAATTTTTCCACGTTGCAAGGCAGGTAAGGCACGAAGTGAGGAGTGATCTTTTCAGGGGATTAGGAGGTGCTGCCTCACAGCTGGGGTTTGAAGAACTTGCTGTATTGCACCACAAATTCAGTTGAGGTGTCTGCATGCATTCCAAACATTATTTTTCTATTGAATCTATCTTAAAATATTTGTAATCTGGTAGTTTCCATCTTCATAGAAAATGATTTTAAAAGAAGGCTGGAGGGAAGACCTACAGCAGCAGACCTTAGGGCAGTTGGATCCCCTGTGTGTGCTGCTTAGGGGGGGTTTTCTTCCTCAGCACAAAGCTGTGTGCCTGCTTGCCTTTAAATCTCTTCTTTCCCTCCTTTTGTGCTCCAGGATTAATCCCCACTCCAATGCTAAAATCTCTTGCCACACATTAACACATTGTGAAGTTTGGGAGAGCAGCTCTTGTATTTCTTATCCTGGCAGAAACTAAGATAAATTAATTACAAAAAGAAAAGCATTAGGTGGAATTAACAGGGGTATTGCAAATTGTATAAAACATCTTGCAGATTGCTTTCCTTCTCCTTTCCTGTATTGTAAGGATGTGACAGTAAACTTGGGGAAAAAACATCATCCCTATTCAGCATGTAGTCAAGTCGCTGGTTTAAATGCTGTGACTATCAGAGGAGATCAACATTGAACTGTTACAACTGAATGTTAAAAAAAATCCACAGAGGTGTCAGATCCAGTGCTTTGACTATAATCCAATCATTTTGAAGGAATTTTTAAAAAGAATAAATATTTGAATAGTAAGGCACTTAAAAGAATGGTTTTCTTTTTCAGAAGTGTTGTCTATTCACCACTGAATTGACCCATTCATTTGTTTGACATAAAAAATACAAGGAAGTTATAATAACCTAAATTTTAAATATAGCTACTCATGTTTGTGGTGAACTGAGGAGCTGTAGGATGCTGCAGTATTTCTCCACAACGTATGTGAGCAAGTGTCCAAGACTCTAACACTCAAAGATGAGCCAGCTCTGACTCAGTAATAAGTTTTGAATCCAGGCCTAATAAACCTGGGTTTATTGGGTTTAATAGTCTGAGGTCAGCCCAGCACTGACATGTTGTGTGTTTTGGTCAGACCAAGCTCGTGCACAGGGCATGTGAAGCATTGCAGAGGCTGTCTCTGCACATTTGCCTTGCCCTCCCAGCAGTGTTTCCTCCTGTTTTCCTGTGCTCCATCCCATCATGTTGCTGTTCCTGATCTTTGTCCTGTTCATCTCCTCCCGCTGTGTTTGTGCTGTTCGCCCGGGCAGCACTGGGTGCCCACAGTGCCCGGCGCTCCTGGGCAGCACTGGGTGCCCGCAGTACCTGGCGCTCCTGGGCAGCACTGGGTGCCTGGCACTCCTGGGCAGCACTGGGTGCCCACAGTGCCCGGCACTCCTGGGCAGCACTGGGTGCCTGGCGCTCCTGGGCAGCACTGGGTGCCTGCAGTGCCTGGCACTCCTGGGCAGCACTGGGTGCCCGGCACTCCTGGGCAGCACTGGGTGCCTGGCGCTCCTGGGCAGCACTGGGTGCCTGCAGTGCCTGGCACTCCTGGGCAGCACTGGGTGCCCGCGGTGCCCGGTACTCCTGGGCAGCACTGTGTGCCTGCAGTGCCTGGCACTCCTGGGCAGCACTGGGTGCCCGCAGTACCTGGCACTCCTGGGCAGCACTGGGTGCCCGCAGTACCTGGCACTCCTGGGCAGCACTGTGTGCCTGCAGTGCCCGGCACTCCTGGGCAGCACTGGGTGCCTGCGGTGCCCGGCGCTCCTGGGCAGCACTGGGTGCCCGGCACTCCTGGGCAGCACTGTGTGCCTGCAGTGCCTGGCACTCCTGGGCAGCACTGTGTGCCCGCAGTGCCTGGCACTCCTGGGCAGCGCTGGGTGCCCGCGGTGCCTGGCACTCCTGGGCAGCGCTGGGTGCCCGCAGTGCCTGGCACTCCTGGGCAGCACTGGGTGCCTGCGGTGCCCAGCGCTCCTGGGCAGCACTGGGTGCCCGCAGGGCCTGGCACTCCTGGGCAGCGCTGGGTGCCCGCGGTGCCTGGCACTCCTGGGCAGCACTGGGTGCCCGGCGCTCCTGGGCGCTCCCGGGCAGCGCTGGGTGCCCACGGTGCAGATTGCAAAGCTCTGTCTGTGCTCCCTTGGGTTCCTCCAGGGACACGGCCACGGCTCCGTGCCTGGTCCCTGGGCAGGACCCGAGGCTCCCGGGAGCAGGGGCTGCAGGGGCTGCACGGGGGGAGAGCCCGGGCTGGTTGAGAGCTCTGAGACCCGCTGGCACAGCCCTCAGCTGCTCCCTGTGTGCTGGGCAGACCTGGGCTGTGTTTGAGACAAGCACTGCTCTCCAGTCTGGCTGGAATTGTCCAGTGACTCCTAAAGCTGCTTGAGGATGGATAACTAGACAAGCAGACAGCTCTTGCCCACAGTGTTTTCTTAGAATGATCTTCATCAGTGAGCAAAGTGGCACCTCAGGCAAGCAAAGCTGCACCGAAATTTTGCAGTTGTAAAGGATCAAAGGAGCTCTCATCCATATGAGAACTCAGTGGGTCTAGAAGAGAGAATTGTATATCTAATGGAGCAATTCAAATAAGTACTTGTAAATACAAATGCAGCCTACTTAAGGTTATGCATGTGTGAATATTTAAGCCTGTATAATATTTACACATGTTAATAAAATGTTGACATTCCCATTGACAAGAACAGGAAGATGTTCCCAGTAATGCTGGATGAGGAAAGAGAGGAACTACAAGGACAAGCTGTGGGAAATAAACTGCTCACACTGCCTTGAGCAAAGCTGATGTGATGTGCTGCCAGCCCCAGGGAATTGGCACTGCTCCTGCTCTGGGTCCCAAGTTTTACCAGTCCTGACCCCAGCCCTTGTGATCAGTTCCCTCACTGAAACTGGTACCTGGTGTTCCTCCCCAGGTCATGGGTGAGGGCTGTGCTCAAGTGCTTTTCTTTTATATCCCTTTTTCAGATTTAAACACTTATGTAACTGAAGACAATATTCTGTTGATGATCAAAACAGTTACTCTTAACCACTTTTCTGGTATTTATTTTTTAGCCTCTTAGAGGTAGCCTGTGGAGCACAAGGATCACAAAAATCTATTAGGGATGTGAACCTTGGTTGTTTTTCTAACCACAGCCAGAATGAGATTATCTTCTGAGATTAGCAAACTTGTAAATGTATTATTTCTTAATTATCCTACTGCCAAATGCTCTAATGCTGCTCTAATTCTTCTCGTAGGTCTTGTGTAGGCCAGTCAGATGCAGAAATTGTTAGCTTTCACCATTTATTGTTTGTCATTCAAGCCCCTGTGGAGTTGGGATGTGGTTCCAGGTGCTGTTCAGGGGTTTTCAGGGTTGAAGAATCCCCAGTTTAGGGAGAAAGGGGCAGAGTTTTAGAGCTGGAAGTCACTGGAGCCCTCAGACCCCAGCTGTTAATAGCACACTGTCTGTGCCCCTGACTGTGTGGTGCCAGGGCTCTGTCAGTCACACCAAACCCGAGTTCTGTGCCAGGGCAGGAGGGCTGGGCTGTGCTCCCAGGCAGAGGGAGAGCCTCCTCTCTGCGGGCAGGGGACACAGCCCCTCACGGGCAGCAGGGCTGTGCAGTCCCTGCAGGGCTGTGAGTGTAAAGCCCAGGGCACAGACAGCAGCACGGCCCTGGGCTCTGGCAGCAGCATCCCAGCACAGCGTGAACTGCAGGGGCTCTTGCTGGGTCGGGGATATCTCATGTGGAGCCCCTGTGCAGATCTGAACTTCTCCCACCTTCTGCAGCCCCTGACACACTGGCTTTTTAAAAGCTTTGTGGCAGTTCAGGGGGTTACTGGCACCTGAGAAAAGGAAAATTATATGTACCATGCTTTTAAAAAAGCACTCTCTAAATTTGGAAAAAGATGGCTTTTTCATATTGTTTGGATGAACTCCCCCTGCCCTGTAATATTTCAGACTCCAGGGAACTGTTCTTAATATACACTTTAATTTTTTCCCTTTTATAAGCTCTAGTATTCACACCCTGAGGCACCCATCTCATTAGCTTTCCATTTAGGAATACACACATACACTTCCTATTCTTATTGTAGTTCCAGAAATAACACTGTTAATATTTTATATTTCAGCATGTGGTGGCTTTGAATAGTGCAGGTCTTTTTTTACCATTATCAGTTAATACAGTTACACATCAGTAGCAGCTCTCCCATACACCCCAGCTTCCTTGGCAGTGCCAGCTTTGTTGGGACACAATTGGCTTGTGGCTTCTAAAGCCTTGGCAAGCGAGACCCACCTGGAGCTGTGAAACTGTGGGGTGCACAGAGCCCTCCCCAGGCCTGGGGGTGTGTGCCCCCCTGTCCCCTGTCTGCCACGCCTGCCCACACCCTGTGTGTGTGTGTGTGTGCCCAGCTGGGGCTCCTGCTCCTTGGCAGCCCCAGTGCCCCCCTGTCCCCTGTCTGCCACACCTGCCCACACCCTGTGTGTGTGTGTGTGTGTGTGCCCAGCTGGGGCTCCTGCTCCTTGGCAGCCCCCGTGCCCCCCTGTCCCCTGTCTGCCACACCTGCCCACACCTGTGTGTGAGTCCAGCTCTGGACAGGTCCTGGCAGGGTCACGCTCTGCCCAGGCCCAGCTGCAGCAGCTCTGTCCTGCAGGTGGGAATGGCCACAACATCCATCCCTTACCCTCTTCCCAGTCCTGGCACACAAGGAAGAGTTTGAGCAGGTGAACTAGAGTTTGTATTGAGAAATTGTAGGTGAGTGCAAGTACATTTGAAAAAACCACTTTTTTGGAAAGGAAGTGCACTACTTTTTAGTAGTTGTAGGATAGATATTTCCATACAGTTAGTGACTTGAAAAACCCAGTTAGTTTTGTAACACAGACTTCTATGTTCTTGTTTAGTTTGTAAAATATTTAAATCCAAGGGATTTATTATCCTATTAACCCAAGTGGGATTTTTGTGTTTAACTTCTATTACTCTTGAGAAAAATTGACTGAATCCTTACTTTTCTGTGGGAGACTGGGTCTTTAACTGTTTTTTTCTTCTATGTCTCCCTCCCACTTTCTTAAAGATATTTTCTTTTTAGTGCCTGTCAGAATGGCAGGGAGTTGCTTAGGCAGGAGACACAGATCAGCATGTGCTGCTTCCATCTGAAGTACGAATGGTTGAGCTACTCTGCAAGTAAAGAGGCTGCACTGCTGGCATTGAAAGTCACGAGTTTTCTATGTTAATCTTGCAGTGATCTCAGTTTGACCAGTTCTAGAGATGAAAAGCAATGATCTTGTGTGGGGAAATAAAACCTTGCCAAATCTAAACAAAATCATCTTCCTTGTTTGGTGATGTGTCCATTAGGAACTGAACTGAGAGCAGTGTCCCTGCTGAAGGGCTGGTGTTGCAATCCTGCTGTTTCTTCAGCATGTGACTTGTTATGACTTAATCACCTTGTACATCTGCTTTGCTTTTTCTCTTTTCCAGAACACACTAGAAGGGCATAGCTCTAAAGTGGCCATTTCTCTAGAAACAATTCCTTTGGTCACCAACTTACTCTCTGGCTGCAGCCCTTATTTTAAAAATGTGAAGGAAAAATGTCATAGTTGACGTGGTTTAAATCCAAATTTGCAATTGAGAGGCATTTTCCCCTCTCTGTGCCTTGTGGCTTCCATCTGGAAGAACCAAGAGGTATCTCTGACTTGCCATAAATGGGATAAGTCTCAATTCTATATTCAGCAAGACCCTGAGCAGAGGAGATGCTGATGACGCAGGGAGAGGATGGAGCTGGTTTGGGCAGTGGATGGGTGTGGGTGTGTGAACATGCCCATTTCTCAGCGTGCTTTGGGGCTGTCCTGGCTGCCAGCTTTGTCCCTGTGCACCGTGTGAGAGCTGAGGGACAGAGCAGGGCTGTGGGTCCTGTACAGCACAGTGCCCATCCCTGCCAGAGCTCCCTTCCTGCCCCTCACTGCCCTCTGGGGCCCTGCCTGGGTGAGCCCAAAGCTGCTGGGCTGGTCCTGTGGCTCCAAGGGCGCCTTCAACAGCCTGACACGGAGCTCTGCTAGCCAGTAGCCATGTGCTTGGCACCTGGATGGTGCCCATCACGTGCACAGCCCAGCACTGAGCTCAGGCAGCCTGTGCTGGCCCCACTGGGGAACATGGAATGGTGCTTTGTGCCTCCCAAAGCACTGGGAGCTCCCACCTGCTTTGTACAACAACCTGTGGGAACCCTGGCACAAATGTGGGGAGACACAGTGGGTGTTTTCTTTTTTTATGCGTGAGTTTTTGTAAATACTGAATTCCTTTAAATAGCATTTGAATCTCTAGTTGTCTCACAATCCCATTTTGCTGTTTGTGAGCATGCAGCCCTGACCTGCAGCTGTTGTGTTCCTGGCTGGCTCTGTTCTGCTGTGGGCTTCCACGGCTGGCCAAATTTTGTGGTTCTTCTTTTTTGTGACTTCTTCTACCATGTACAATCTTCACTTGTGAAGTTATTTTTCTTGAAGAGACCCCCTAATTTTTCCCCAGGGATTCTTAGAATCAGTTGTGAACAATTTGAAGAAGAAAACAAAAACTGCAAACCATAGTATAAATAAGGAAAGATGAGCAGAAGTGACTCAGGGATTAATAAAACTCTGTGCAATACTAGAAGAGTATTTAGATTGTGTTGTTTTATATGGTTGAAAAAGTGAGCTAGAAAACATCAGAGTGGGATCTCAGAAGATTTCCCTTTTATGCCTTCACTTATGACAGACAGTACTGGCTTTATCACACAGTTATTGGGAACTTTTGCTTAGAGCTTGGATTCTACAAGCTCAGTGTGTCTGTGTGGCACAGAGTGATCTGAGCTCTGGGCAGTCATTTCTGACACCCTTCCTCCCAGGATTTTCCATCCTTTTGGTTCCTCTGCACGTTTTCCTCTGTTTCCCAAGCTGAGGCTGGCCCTGCTCGACCTTTGCCAGCACAGCCAGCTGCCCTGTGCCCCTGGTGCCACCTCTTGTGTCTGTTTATAAAAAGTCATTGCTGCTTCAAGAGAAAATCTCACATGGTGCTGTGGTATTCTGCATTGATTTGTCTTTAAAAGAGTTGTATCTGTAACATTAGGTGAATGGTAAATACATTATTGCTATTCAGATGTTACAGTGCAAGAACTAATTTATTACTTTAATTAGTTTGTAGTGCACTTTACATTATTGTAATATTCAATATTGAAAAAATGAACTGAAAAAAGGTGTGTATGCATTCTGTTCAGCACAGCAATTTAATAATTCACTTGGCAAAACCTCCTCTAATAATGCATGAACTGTGAAATGTACTTGAAATGCCATTTGTAATTAAAAACTTTCAGAGCCTCATGTTGGCAGTGCTTGTATTGCTAAAATGAAAACAGTTTTGTGGAACAGGCAGTGGGAGAGCCAGGTTTCAGTGTATTTTCAATATTAGTTTAACGACTAGGATTTTTTAATATTTAAATAAAATATTTACTGTTGACACAGTAAGATATACCCTTCTGATTTTGAACTGATAGGAATGGAAGAATACAATCAAGAACACGTTAGTTTTTTTGGTGCAGTCTGTGGTCCCAGGTTGCTGCTGTGGTGAAGCAGAATTATTGTTTGGGAGGTTTTTCCCTCTCCAGACCCGCAGGATCCTGCCCCTGGAGATGCAATGGCAGCGAGTGCAGGGCTGTGCTGGCACTGCCCAGCTGAGGGAGTGCCCCTGGAGATGCAATGGCAGTGGGTGCAGGGCTGTGCTGGCACTGCCCAGCTGAGGGACGCTGGAGATGCAATGGCAGTGGGTGCAGGGCTGTGCTGGCACTGCCCAGCTGAGGGAGCGCCCCTGGAGATGCAATGGCAGCGAGTGCAGGGCTGTGCTGGCACTGCCCAGCTGAGGGAGTGCCCCTGGAGATGCAATGGCAGCGAGTGCAGGGCTGTGCTGGCACTGCCCAGCTGAGGGAGTGCCCCTGGAGATGCAATGGCAGTGGGTGCAGGGCTGTGCTGGCACTGCCCAGCTGAGGGTGCACCCCTGGAGATGCAATGGCAGCGAGTGCAGGGCTGTGCTGGTCCTGCTCAGCTGAGGGACGCTGGAGATGCAATGGCAGTGAGTGCAGGGCTGTGCTGGCACTGCCCAGCTGAGGGACGCTGGAGATGCAATGGCAGTGGGTGCAGGGCTGTGCTGGCACTGCCCAGCTGAGGGACACTGGAGATGCAATGGCAGCGAGTGCAGGGCTGTGCTGGCACTGCCCAGCTGAGGGAGCGCCCCTGGAGATGCAATGGCAGCGAGTGCAGGGCTGTGCTGGCACTGCCCAGCTGAGGGAGTGCCCCTGGAGATGCAATGGCAGCGGGTGCAGGGCTGTGCTGGCACTGCCCAGCTGAGGGACGCTGGAGATGCAATGGCAGCGGGTGCAGGGCTGTGCTGGCACTGCCCAGCTGAGGGACACTGGAGATGCAATGGCAGCGAGTGCAGGGCTGTGCTGGCACTGCCCAGCTGAGGGAGTGCCCCTGGAGATGCAATGGCAGCGAGTGCAGGGCTGTGCTGGTCCTGCTCAGCTGAGGGACGCTGGAGATGCAATGGCAGCGAGTGCAGGGCTGTGCTGGCACTGCCCAGCTGAGGGACGCTGGAGCCCAGCACAGGCCGTCCCTGCGGCCAGCAGGGCCCCGAGGCCAGGAGCTGCTCCCTGCAGAGCTGCCCGGCCCTGCTGCCGTGCCAGGGCCAGGTGCTGCCGTGCCAGGGCCAGGTGCTGCCGTGCCAGGGCCAGGTGCTGCCGTGCCAGGGCCCGGTGCTGCTGTGCCAGGGCCAGGTGCTGCTGTGCCAGGGCCAGGTGCTGCCGTGCCAGGGCCAGGTGCTGCTGTGCCAGGGCCAGGTGCTGCCGTGCCAGGGCCAGGTGCTGCCGTGCCAGGGCCCGGTGCTGCTGTGCCAGGCTCTGCCCTGCCCTGTCTCCTCATTCCTGGCCTGCCCCACATGGACAGGCCTGGTGTGAGGGCGGGCATCCCCTGCCTGGCACCAGGCTGCTCGGGGCTGTCACACTAGAGCTGCTCTCCAGCACAGAGGGTTTTAATGTTCAGATGTGGTTTAAGAAGTGAAATATGCTGGTATTTGAATCACCTGGTTAATGTCCAATTTTTGTTACTTCTTACACTTCACTCTACCTCTGCTCTGTTAAGAACATTTTATCCTACATAATTTCAACTTTTGTTCCTGGAAAAACCATGTTATAAGGCCAGCCTACAGAATCACAGTCACATATTATACACAGTTTGTATGTATTGCTTTTCTGTTTTTTACCAATGTTCCTTGTTTTGTTTTGTTGGGGTTTTTTTTTTGGGGGGGGGGGTTGTTGGAATTATGTCATTTTTTGGTCACAATTATAAATTTTTTTAAAGGAAATTATTCTTATTTTGCCCTAATGAAAAGGCATGGAGGGAGCAGGGATAAACTAAACTAATTTCATGTGCTGAATACAGAAAATAATAACTGAGTATTGTGAACAAGTGTGGTACAGTGACACTCTCCTCTGGTATCCTTGTTACCCATTTTTCTGATTGGCCTTAGGCTCATACATTTGAAATCCTAACTAAAAAATGAAAAGTAGGTTCAGAATTGAAATTTGAAAAATGGAAAGTGTGTTCTACCCCCTGAGTAAATATATGTGTTGTTAGTGATTTAGGGCAGAGTAGGGAGCACTGTAGGGATGGAGACACACACTGAGCTACTGGCCCATCTCTTCTGCTGTGTGATTAATGCTTTGTCAGCTCAGTGAAGTTCTGAATTCGGTGCTTGGTTATGCTCATTTGTTTGTACATCAGCTGTCAGAAACCTAGATTGTGCCCAGTATTGATTTCTGAGTTGGATCAAAGGCTGTAAGGAGAGATCTGCATGGAAGCAGCCCCAGCAGGTGATCATGGCACACCACAAGGGCAGGGTGTGCCATGCACCAGGCAGGCTGCTGCCAATGAAATGAGATGATCTCAGGGCAGCTTGGTGTCTGTGTCTGCTCACTGCTGCAGCCTGCTTTGCTTCCTTCAGCCCTTTGCCATCGGCCCAGACTCCCTGCAGGCTTTGCTCTGCTCTCCATGGGCATTTCCAGGCACTGGTTCCCCTGCAGCATCAGGGAAATGCAGTTTATGGCTTTGCCATACTACTGGCTGCAATCAAACCAATCAGACAACCAAACAAGTCCCTGGTTAATTGATAAATGAATGTCCAGGGAAGACCTCTAGAGGATCAGGAGAGTTCTCAGACATGAGGGGAACTGAGGCTGTATCATGAACTGCACCCAGAGGCATTGACCTCAGCATTGGAGAGCATTTGAAAGGAGTGGGAAGCAGGATGTAGGGAAATCCAGGCTTACAAAAAGCAATTTTTTGTTACATAATCTGACTGTTACCTCATATCAGTTGAGAAAATCTGTGCTGTTATTACAGAAGTTTAAAGCTCCTTCAAATGCTCCTGCAGCTTATCCCAGCTCCAATCTGAGTATGCTTTTTGCAGATTTCACTCACTGTTTACTTGTTGTCAGATTTTAAATCTTTTCTCTAGATATGGTTTTGCTTCAGTCTGTTTCAAAAGCAAGGTAGAAAAGGATTGCATGTTCTTCTGACTCATTTTCAAAGCATTTCTTTCTGAGTTCATTAATGTGGCAAGTGAAGGGTAACTGAAACAATTTAGTATTTTATTTTAGATTTTTAAACCGCTAAACTGCACGAGCAAGCTGCTGGCAGAATTGCTACATGAAGATTTCAATTTCCCCAGCCCTGGTGTCACAGGTTTCCAGTGTGTACAAAGCTGGATCCGGGTGCTGCAGCCGAGGCTGGAGGGGCCTCTGCAGACCCCGAGGTCCCCCCTGCCCAGCAGGGGCAGGCACAGCTGGTGAATGTGTGGGTCCAGTTTAAAGAACCTCCCTGGCAGCACGTTCAGCGTTCACCCAGCCTCTCAGTAGGGAAGTGATGAATGCATTGGAATTTCAGGTGTTTCAGTCTGGGCCTGTTGTTTTCCCCCCTGTCACTGGGCACCACTGGAAGAGCCTGGCTCCCTCCTCTTTGCACCCTCTGCATTTTCAGGTTATTTTCATGTTATCACTTTGCCTGCACTCCATGAGAAGCCACGGCATTGTTCAGTGTATTGCAAAGAAAAAAGTATAATTGTTATTTTAGCAAGAAGCGGGGGAAGCATGGCATTGTTCAGAGATGCAGCTCTCTGAGAACCTTGGGCCATGGGGAGTGCTGGATTTCTAAACAGAACATCTTTTATAAGCACAAACCAGAAGAATTAATAATCTGCACACACAGCCAGTGAAATGCAGTAAAGGTGGAAAAATTATAAGCATTGCTGAGGGCTGCAAATGCACTCTGCTCTCACTCTTGGTCTCCATCCCTTCACAGGTTCTAAGTGCTGAAGGGAGATGTGAGTTACTGAGATGGCTTTAGCCATTTTGCCTAAAACCTTTTCATATGTGATTTCATTGCATATTATGCTATCAGTTGGGAGCTGCACATGATCATGCAGAAAGGTGGTGCTTGCTAAATGGTTGTGTTGCTAAGATTATAAAACTTTGTAAGAGGATTACATGAGTTTCCTTCCCAGGCTCAGCTTGGCAGGATCAGTGGTACACAGTCTGCTGCAGGACTGTCTCTTCAACTGTTTCTTCCAGGTTCTACAGTGGAAAGCACAGCAGGAAGAAGCTGCTGAACTAGAAGCTGCTGTAGCTGCCAGAAGAAAAGAAAAGGAAGATGAGAGAGAAAGGCTACAGAGAGAACAGGAAACCATCCGTAGAGCTCAGGATAAAGAAAAAGTATGAGAAACTTTTATACATTTTTGTATATGTTAATGTGTACCATTGCTTCTAAAATCTATAGCTGATCTCATAGCACATGTATTCTTGTGAAGTATTGTGTATTGATGTGGAGATGGGCAAATGGTGAGTCAGGTCTTTCTCCTGTCCACTTCAGCTCTAAAGCTGCCTGATCTGGCACACCAGTTATGTCACTCTATTGCATTTCTTACAAAAAAAGCCTCAGCAGGTCACAGTGTCAGTGTCACAGAAGAAGCAGGAGGCACAGCAGCCAGCCTGCACAGGTGTGTGCTTTGAGCAGCCCGGGAAGCTGCAATGCTGCAGCTGTGTGCTGTGTGCTGCAATGCTGCAGCTTTGTGCTGTGTGCTGCAGCTGTGTGCTGCAATGCTGCAGCTGTGTGCTGTGTGCTGCATGCTGCAGGTCTGTGCTGCAGCTGTGTGCTGTGTGCTGTGTGCTGCAGCTGTGTGCTGCAATGCTGCAGCTCGGTGCTGCAGCTGTGTGCTGTGTGCTGCAGCTGTGTGCTGTGTGCTGCAATGCTGCAATGCTGCAGCTGTGTGCTGTGTGCTGCAGCTGTGTGCTGCAATGCTGCAGCTGTGTGCTGTGTGCTGCAATGCTGCAGCTGTGTGCTGTGTGCTGTGTGCTGCAATGCTGCAGCTGTGTGCTGTGTGCTGTGTGCTGCAATGCAGCAGAGCAGCCTGGCAGCCCTGTGCCTGCAGCACCCCTGGGGGACAGTGCTCCTTGGGAAATGGCTTGGGTGCAGCTGAACAGAAACCAGAAATGCACTGGAGTGAATGTAAAGCTTCAGAAAATGAAGCTGTGTCACAAGCACTGGGGTGGCCTTTGTACCAAGAGAGGTGGCAGAAGTCCCTGTGGCTGTCTCCCTGAGCCTTTACCTCTGAGCCCAGTGGCACAGGCAGGGACATTTACTGGGGGTTGCTGCTTAGGTCACCTGTAGCTTTGCTGCTGCTTCTCTTTTGTTCCAGCTCGGTCTGTGTATTGGCCTTTGTACACAGGGTGTTGCAGTGGCAGGTGGCTCTGAAACCACAAGGAAGGAAGAGCTTTAGGGAGCCAATGCTGACCCAACCACCACCGATATTCAATTTGTCTGTAAATATTCTGGTTGTGGAACTTTTCTCTTGCTGTGTGCAATGTCTACACAGAGCAGCCCTCTGCCTATGCACAGATGGAGTAGCAGCTGTTTGGGGTCAGCAGGCATATGTTTCATTGGAGTATTTCACACCCTAGACCCTTAAAAAGGCTGATAACCTTATACTGCAGCTGCTTTTCTGGGGAATGCAAGCAGAATGGAAGTGGTGGTCTTCAAATTGGGGTGGAAAAATATATTCAAATTAGTGTTCAGAGTCTAATTTTACTACTTTTGTTGTGGGAGCTCCACACCCTATTGCTCTCCTAGTAAATATTCTGTTAGCTTGTAGTGCTCTAAAATAGAAATTTTATTCTAAAAGGATCAAAATCGGAATCTCTAACTTAATGCTTCTCTTACTTGGTTTGTTCTCACTGTCTGGGCTTTGGAATGAGTGTTATTTTGTTTGCTGTATTTTGTCAAACTCTAGCTGAAAAAATACTGGGCTGAGAAAGAGCTCAAGTGGCAAGAACAGGAGGAGAGAGATCTACAACAACTGGAGGAGTTGAGAAAATTAATGGCTGAACAAGCAGCCAAAGACAGAGAAAGGTAAAAGAAATTAAATGTAAATACCTTTAGTATCAATAGGATATTTTTATAATCTAATTTGCTTTGATCTCCTGACTTTCATTTTTAGAATAAATTGAGGATAATATATTTTTTTCCTTCCTGTTTGGCAAATGCTTCAAACCATCTAGTAAGGTTGCATCCTAGCTGACTGTATCCTAGATGCAATTTATTTCTGTTTGAATTAATTAATTAACATCCATCAAAATTTCAGACCATTGTAAGCACAAAACTGTCATAAAATGTAGCTGATAATAAGACCTTCTATATTTCACTTTGCATAATGATTTATAATCAGGTTTGGTTTGTTTGAGGGGCAAGTGCAAGGAACACATTAACAAACTCAAAGATATTTATTGTTATCTTAGGGAGCCCTAAATTGCTCATCTAGTTGTAGATGCTCTTCACCTGTTTGATGGGATTTAGGACTTGAGCCTGCTCAGGCTTGAATTGCCAAGTCTCTGTTGTACAATATGACCTTTCACAGCCTGTTGAAGAAATACTGGATATCATAGAGGAATCCCTGTCAGAGGAACTCAAAACCCCTTCATGTAGTCTGGTTATAACTGCTCTTATAAAAGCATAGATTGACTGTTTTTACATAGAGGAAGCCACCAAGTTGTGTGGACCAAAAGTGCAATTGAAATAGGATTAATGTGCCATTGCCATTAGAATATTAAATTTGGTCATAAGGATTCTGTGGGCAACATTACTTGAGTATTACTTTGTTAGGACACCTTTCTGGCAACTTAATTTAAATGTCTCTGTCCTTATGCTACAAATGAATCTCTACCTTTCCTTAGACATGCCTGCAGTGGTTTTAGCTCGTAGGAGAAGGAACACATGGATTTGAATTACTGGGAGGAAATGATCACCCCTCCAGGCTGTTGTGAGTCAGAAGGCAGTAAATGTTGTGCATTCTGTCACTCAGAACTGACCTACTGTACAAAATGAAACATTTCACTGTCCAGGCTCAGGTGCACATGTGGCATTGCCATGTCCAGTGCAGCACTGCAAAACTGACAGTCCTGGCATGTGCCACCTGCCAGAGCACAGAAACTGGGTTTGAGTCTTTGCAGAACACTCAGGAAACATGGCACAGGCTGGCAGCACAGTTCTGATCCAACACATTGTCAGGGTCCTTTGGAAAAGGAAAAAATGGGCTGACTGACTGCTCCAAGTACAGGAGACGGCCTGGATAGTGCATAGAGTTTCTAATACAATAAAATATTTTTTTAAAACTCTGCTATTATCCTGAATTGCTTTTAATCAAACTAAATTAATTTTAAATTATCTGTTTTGGTTTGTTTATGAAAAAGAAACCTATTATCACAGAGTCACTATGGTGTCCTGTTTATTCAGGTCTTAGTTTGTAATTGCAATAGCCAGGGCTCTGACCAGGCCAAAGTAAGGGATTAAAGGCACCTGAAACCAAGTATAAAAGCCAAGAATAAAAAACTATTGGAAGGGCGTTCCAGCTTAGGAACATGCTGTGCAGTTGAGGATGTATTTCCAAGGTGTCTGCCTTCCCTGGGCATGGATTTCATTGCTGTGCCCTTGCCTGCTGGCAGTGAACTCCACCTTTGACACTGCAGCCTGTGCAGGATGACAGCACAGCCACAGAGCTCCCAGTGCCTGGCCCTGCCCCTGCACCTGGACTGGCTCAAACTGGGCACAGAAAGGCCTCAGGGTGCTTCAGTTCAGCACTGCTCTGTATTCCCCTGGGCAGGAAAACTGCCAGAGGCACACACAGTGCTTGACCTTAGGCCTGGCCAGGTGCCCCCCAGTCTTCCTTCTTGGCTTTGTACAAAAGCTTCCAGAGTACTTAATTTCATGTTTGATAACTCTGGAGTATTTTAAAACATGTATCACCATAGTCAGCTCAAGCAGAGTGAAAGGATTTCAGTATAATTTTTGTCATTTAAAAATAAAAAATTAAAGTCTGATTTTATTAAATATTCTCCATATAAAAAGCAGATTAGGCTTTTTCCCTGGCACAGAATGACCCCTAAGCACTGCTGCTGTAGCATTTCTCTGCCTAAACTACACTGGAACACTGGACACTGAGAAACTGGAAGCCTCTCTGGGGTACCCTCAGGCAGCCTTGTACCACATTCTTGGGATAAATCTGTTTGTCCTGCTAATTGTGATTGGGTTATTGACACAGAGGTCTTCACTAGCCACCAGCAGAAATGTAGGTTTAGTTCTGATTGTTGCAGTTTATAGCACAAGTTTTATCCCCCTTTGAAATTACTAAAATTTGGAGAGTAAGAAAATAACAATACATGTTTTATTGTAGTTGAAGCAGCTGTCTCATCTCAGTTTCTCTAAAGGCAAGTTCAGATTTGAAGGGCAAAAGGAGGGTAATTCTCCAAATTCAAAGCATGGCATTGGCAACTCCTGTGGAAGGACTAAAAGTGACATCCCAACAAATATCTACAGCTCACATAAGGAACAGACTCTGCACAATAGTCTGAAACTGCCTGCAGTGAAGGTTGGAGCAGCACAGCAGTGCTGTGGGTAAATTCTGGAGTTACTGGTGTCAACCTCCAGCTTTTTCCTTTGAAAGAAGGGTGCAAGTCTCAAGGTTTTTTTTTTTTTTTCCTTTTTCCAGTGACAAGACTGGGAGTGAGGTGTTTCTTTTAATGGAAAGGGTTATAGGAAAGATTTCTTCTGCCATACACAGATGTGAGAGAACATTTCTTCTTGGCAAAGAAAATGGGGGAGAAAAAAAGAGTACCAGAGCTATATAAAGCATGCTAGAGAAAATCTGTGTCTAGACATGGAATCTGAGAGGTTGGCCAAGCTGTTTAAAAGAACAACTGACCAGCCAAAACCCACCAAGAAACAAATCAAAAAGCCCAACTCCCCAAACTCCTCCTGCCCAAAGAACCCCACAGAAAGAACCCATTGGAATGAGAAAGCACCCTTGTGTTTCTGAGGTGTTCTGATGAGCCCCACGGCCCACAGGGTGTGTGCAGAGAAGCTGGGGCCGTTTTGGAGCTAAGGGCAGCCCAGGAGGCGGCACTGGCACTACACTGGCACGGCACTGGCACTGGCACGGGACTGGCACTGGCACAGGACTGGCACTGGTACTGGCACTGGCACGGCACTGGCACTGGCATGGCACTGTCACTGTCACTGGCACTGTCACTGTCACCACACTGGCACTGGCAATGTCACTGCACTGTCACTGCACCGGCACCGCACTGCACTGGCATGGCACTGGCACTGCACTGTCACTACACTGGCACTGCACTGGCACTGTCACTGTCACTGCTCTGGCACTGCACCGTCACTGTCACTGCACTGCAGTGGCACTGTCACTACGCTGGCACTGGCACTACACCGTCACTGTACTGCACTGCACTGGCACTGCACTGTCACTACACTGGCACTGCACTGGCACTGCACCATCACTGACACTGTCACCGTCACTGGCGCTGTCACTGTCACTGCACGGTCACTGTCACTGCACCGTCACTGTCACTGCACTGGCACCGTCACCGTCACTGTCACTGCACTGTCACCGTCACTGTCACTGCACCGTCACCGTCACTGTCACTGCACTGTCACCGTCACTGTCACTGTCACCGTCACCGTCACTGCACTGCACCGTCACTGACACTGTCACTGTCACTGTCACTGTCACTGTCACTGCACTGTCACCGTCACTGTCACTGTCACTGTCACTGCACCGTCACTGTCACTGCACTGTCACCGTCACTGTCGCTGCACCGTCACTGTCACTGCACGGCACTGTCACTGTCACCGTCACTGTCACTGCACTGTCACTGTCACTGTCACTGCACCGTCACTGTCACTGCACTGTCACTGTCACTGCACTGTCACTGTCACCATCACTGTCAATGCACTGTCACTGTCACTGTCACTGCACCGTCACTGTCACTGCACTGTCACCGTCACTGTCACTGTCACCGTCACTGTCACCGTCACTGTCACTGCACTGTCACTGTCACTGTCACTGTCACTGCACTGTCACTGTCACTGTCACCGTCACTGTCACTGCACCGTCACTGTCACTGTCACTGCACCGTCACTGTCACTGTCACTGCACTGTCACCGTCACTGTCACTGCACTGTCACTGTCACTGTCACTGCACCGTCACTGTCACTGCACCGTCACTGTCACTGTCACTGCACTGTCACTGTCACTGTCACTGCACCGTCACCGTCACTGTCACTGCACTGTCACTGTCACTGCACTGTCACCGTCACTGTCACTGCACCGTCACTGTCACTGCACTGTCACTGTCACTGCACTGTCACTGTCACTGCACCGTCACTGTCACTGTCACTGCACTGTCACCGTCACTGTCACTGTCACTGCACTGTCACTGTCACTGCACCGTCACTGTCACTGTCACTGCACTGTCACCGTCACTGTCACTGTCACTGCACTGTCACTGTCACTGCACCGTCACTGTCACTGCACCGTCACTGTCACTGCACTGCACTGCACTGTCACCGTCACTGTCACTGCACCGTCACTGTCACTGTCACTGCACCGTCACTGTCACTGTCACTGCACTGTCACCGTCACTGTCACTGTCACTGTCACTGCACTGCACTGTCACCGTCACTGTCACTGCACCGTCACTGTCACTGTCACTGCACCGTCACTGTCACTGTCACTGCACTGTCACCGTCACTGTCACTGCACCGTCACTGTCACTGCACGGCACTGTCACTGCACTGCACTGCACTGTCACTGTCACGGTCACTGCACCGTCACTGTCACTGTCACTGCACTGTCACCGTCACTGTCACCGTCACTGTCACTGCACTGTCACTGCACTGCACTGCACTGCACCGTCACTGTCACTGCATGCACTGTCATCGTCACTGTCACTGCACCGTCACTGTCACTGCACGGCACTGTCACTGCACTGTCATCGTCACCGTCACTGTCACTGTCACTGCACTGTCACCGTCACTGTCACTGCATGCACTGGCACCGTCACTGTCACCGTCACTGTCACTGTCACCGTCACTGTCACTGCATGCACTGTCACCGTCACTGTCACTGTCACCGTCACTGTCACTGCACTGTCACTGTCACCGTCACTGTCACGGCACTGTCACTGTCACTGTCACTGCACTGTCACTGTCACTGTCACTGCACCGTCACTGTCACTGTCACGGCACTGTCACTGCACTGCACTGTCACCGTCACTGTCACCGTCACTGTCACTGTCACCGTCACTGTCACCGTCACTGTCACTGTACGGCACTGTCACTGCACTGCACCGTCACTGTCACTGCATGCACTGGCCCGCGTTCCCTGTGTCGCAGGGTGCGGTTCCGGCGGGCCCTGCTGGAGGCGCGGCGGCAGCAGCAGCAGCAGGAGCGGGCCGCGCTGCGGGCCCGGCGGCAGCAGGCGGAGGAGCGGCGCCGGGACGCGCTGCGGCTGCAGGTGGGCTGGGCCTGGGCAGGGCTGGCAGAGATAAAAAAGGGAAGAAGGTAAAAGGCGCTTGAGGGCTGACCAACAGTAATTCTCTCCTGTTATAAATCCTGTGTCCTTTCTAGCTCTGACAACAGGAACATTATGACATTAAATTGTACTGTAGGAGCTGCTGATATCTGAGAGGAGATAGAGATGGGTTTTTTCCAGGTTGGATGTGATTTTTCTTCTGTGATTTTTTTTGGGTTTTGTTTGTTTTAATAACCTCAAGTCTGCCTTGAGTCTAAGGCAAGATTTATGAGTAATTTATATTCTTTTTAAATTCTGGCAACTTGCACACCTTGGATGACTTTTCTTTAGAGATATTTGAGTCTCTGAAACTTTCGCACATTACTTTTTAAAAGACACACTTATTTTAGTAAGTAAAATGCTTACTAATGCTTCTAATGTCATAGTAAAAGAAGTGCTAGGGTTATTTTTCATACTGCTGACTTCTGAAAGAGTAATTTTGTCTTAATTCACATTTTTGTATGTAATCTCCTTGGTTTTTCCTCCAAAGAGGCTGGTTGGTAGTCATGATCTGTTGAGCCCTTCCCACTGAGTCAATTCTCTTGCCAGAGTAGAAAATGCTTCTAGAGGGGCCTTTGCCTGGATGTTCCCACATCATTCCACTTCTCTGATCAACATCTGTTCTTTGTTTCACACTAACGAAATGCTGCTTCATAAAGTATGTACAATGTTGGGGGGGGGGGGGGGAAGATCTTTACTAAAGTCCTTTGGCCTCTAGATTTGGGCAGCCTGTAAATACAGAGGGGATATTTTATTAAAGAGATGGACGAAAAAATTATTGTACACAATTTAAAGTATTCTTTTCTGGTTTTTAGCCATTCTTCATATGGGCTTCTGACTTTAGCTATTTTGCTCATGCATCTTTCTGTATTTCCAAAATAGTATTAGCCTGTGTCTGAATATTTTAACACAAAGCAAGTAAGCAATGAAAAATATTAACTCTGGCACAATACAGTGTCTGGGAGTCTTTGATATTGATCTAGCCACAGGAAATTACACAGTTAAAGCAGATGCACTTCAGAAAAAACCAGAGTTGTATTATTTGGAGCACACAACTCAATACTGTTGCCTGTGACTCTGTAAAATTGTGAATTATCACCCTGAACACCTTTGTTTCCATTTAAAGAAAAAGAAGAAAGTCTGGAATTGTGGTTATTGCAGAATTTTGAGGCCACTGGATCCTTGTTGCACACTGGAGCTCATGCCAGTGCCTGTTGGAGAGCTCAGGGTGCTGTTGCTTCTCCCTCACACACCCTTGCTGTGCCCAGGCTGCCTGCTGCAGGGACAGTGGGTGATGGGGCTGTCAGGGGGTGCTCCTGACAGTGCCCTGCTCTCGCCTCAGCTTGCACAGACACAGGGGTTGTGACTCTCATGCTGTGTCCTCAGGTTGCCATTGTTGCCAAATCAGATCCTGCCAGAGCAGTGGCCGACACGGTGGCGTCAAGAGCTCGGATGGGCATTGGGGCCAAGGAGGAGTTTGAGCTGCAGCAGCCCCTGTTCAGGTTGTACACCTACAGTGAGGAGCAGGTATGGGCTGTAACCCTGCTGTGTCAATGAATGAGGAGCTGAACTGGCTGCACTCCTGTTTCAGGGCACTCGGGTTGCTGAGGAGGATGCTCCCTCAATTTCAAATGAACTCAAGGAACATCTTGAGATCTTTAAATTCTCTCACTGTTCCCTATCTGCTCAGTCAATGTATTTGCAATTATTCCCACTCTGGAATTTCAAAATTATTTATGAAAAGAGAAGAGCTATGGTACAATTCTGTGGTGTAAAAACTTTCTTTTGACACTGAATAAGATGAAATTCAGCATTGTCTATAGCTAAAGTTGTCCAGCACTGCCCATTTTAAGACATTTTAAAGCTTTTCAGTTTGGTAATGGAAAGATGTGGGTTTTGCTTGGTTTTATTAAAATTCCCCAAATCTGACCAATGTACCAGGTTCTGACAAATCATAACTTAAAGATGCTTTGAACGTGTATATTTGGGTCCTGTGTCTTAATTCTTAGCATGCTGTGTCTGTTTCAACTCCAGACAGGTTTGGTGCTGCTTGGGCTGCAGGATGTGCTGCCCACCCAGCCCATCCCTGTGCCCCTTCCCAGTGCTGCAGGGGCTGTGGATCACGTTCCATAGCTGTGGATCACGTCCAGCAGCTCTGGGCACTGGGGAGGTGATGCTGGAACTGGAACCAATGTGTCCCTCTTCCTTGTACTTCAGTGCAGTCCCACTGCACACCATGCAACAGGGATTGGAAAGAGGCTTACAGATTTTGTCAGATAAACTTCTGACAAATTCCAGAAGTAATGTCCCTCAGATGAATTGTTGTTCTGACAAATGGAAGTGGCACTGCCATGTAAGCACAAGGCGACACTGTGAGAAAAATCACAAAGGCACTGAAGCACTCGGGTTCTGTAGGAACAGCCAGGAGGAGATTGGAGGCTGTGCTGCACTTGGCTGTGTGCATGGAGAACACGGGGAAAGGCAGCAGTTCCTCAGGGAGCTTTTTGGCTTCTGTTGATCAGTGCTGTGGTTTTTTTAACAGGTCATTTCTGACCCCAGGCTCCGTGTCGAGCTGGCTCTCCGAGAAGCTGGACTGCATAAAACACTTTATGCAAGAGAGGTCTTGTCAAAACTTCCACCACTGAAGCTTCCAAGAAGAGACATGGAATCTACAGCTTTTAAAATGTAGAGCACGTCTCATCTGAGGGGCAGAGCAGCATCAGGACTCTGGTCTGGCCCACGATATGCAAACCCTAAATTCCCTGTGGCTGTCCTAGAACTGCTCAGCCCCTGTGTGTGCAGCCATTCTGAAGCACTCCCAGCCTTCCTGAGCTGGGAGCACCACATTACCCCTGCCTGGTGTGGCTCTGGACAGGCTGGGCTGTGTGCTGTTCATGGCACTGCCCACGTCCCTTTGACTGTGAGCTGGGACACCTTGCTCAAGGACTCCTGCACACAGCCCACACCAGTCTGATGTGCAGCACCCTGAGTAGGAATTATTGGGATTTAATTGGCAGAGAAGTCCAAAATAGCTTAGCACAGCAGTTACTTTAGATTTTATTATGTTACATGAATAAATCCCACAATTTTCTTTCCAGGTTTCTTGAGAATTTGATTTTTTTTGCTATAAAATCTTCATTGCCGTGATTGTTTCTAATATTCCTTGATTATGATAAGATGAAACTTAAACCATTGTCTATATTTAGAAGGCAACTTGCTGCATCATATTTACTGCAAACTATTCATTCAATTTCATATTGCAGATTAGTTTTTCAGTATAAATTATAAATAGAGGTGGGATCTTTCCTTATTTTCTGGTGTGACAGACTCCTGCGAGTCTGCACAGGGTCAGCCCAGGAGCAGCACAATCCCAGTGTTGCAGCTGAGTTTAGTGGGGAAACGCTGCAGAGCCTGCCCTGAGCTGGGGCAGTCATGTCTTCTGGACTCAGCCTTGGTGTGCTTGTGCTAAAATTACAATTCTGTGTATATTTGTGCTTTTTATTTTGGTAACTCCTTTGGGGTAACTTGTTATTTTTAAAGCACACTTGGCCACCTCACAGCCGCCTATTCCTGTGGGGATATTCCCTGGATATTCCTGTGGGGAGGCAGTTGCTGTGGGGAACAGACTGGATGTGAGACAATTCCCAGAAAGGCATCATCCCAAACCTAGGCAGTTGATTTTTTTCCCCCTTGCCTTTAAAAGCAGATCTACAAGATAAAAAATTTGCACCACTGAAATTGAGATTATAGTTGTCATATTTTATAAATACCAAGATGTTAATGAGAAAGAAAGTTTAAAGGGAACAGACATTGGTTTTGAAATAGTGGGCACAGATTTTTTGGCTGAGACTTGTGGTTGTTTTCATGTCTGTAATGTGTCAGGGTAGAGATGAGTAGAAGTCTGTAGAAGTCTGGATTACCTCAGTGCAACGGTAAATCGGGGCCTTTAGTGATACACTGAGGCCAGAATGAGGATTTTTTTGGGGGGGGGGGTTCACAAAATAGTGGAGCATGGAGAACATGCAGGTCAGTAAAAGGGTGTTTCACACAGCTGCTCATGCCAGGAGAGCTCTGCAGACCCCTTGGCTGGTCACAAATATGGATTCATTTTCATGTTATTTACCTAGGTTTTGTCTTTATGGGCAAAGCAAAGGGATTTCCTTCCTGGAAGATCGCTGCGAACAGGAGTGACCCTAACAGGACAGTTCTTTACGGCGGCTGGAGCCAGGAGTGAGGAATCTGCAGCTCTGTTGCACAGCCTGAGCCTGCTGCCAGCGCAGATGGTGTCAGGGCGGTGTCAGGGCCGCACCGCGGGCCCGCAGCTCTGCCGTTCCCGGAGCGGGCTCCGCGGGCCGGGCCGGGCCCCGTGCTGCTGCCGCCACCTCAGTCCGTGCGGGTGAGCCCCAGGCGCTTGCGGATGAAGGCGGCGATCAGGCGCTGCGGCCGCTGCTGGTACTCCCACAGCACCTCGTGGGACGCCCGGATCTGGTCCCCCTCCAGCCGGTCCAGGAGCGCCACGCACACGACAGCGGCTGCGGGGGGACGGAGCACGGTCAGCTCCTGCCCGGCCCCGGGCGGAGCGGGCCCTCCTGCCCGGCCCTCACGGCCGGAGCGGGCCCTCCGGAGCGGGCCCTCCTGCCCGGCCCTCACGGCCGGAGCGGGCCCTCCGGAGCGGGCCCTCCTGCCTGGCCCTCACGGCCGGAGCCGCGGCTCCGCTGCCCCCAAGCCCGCAGGGGCTGCGGCAGCACGGCCCGGACCGGGCCAGGAGGGGCGTGAAGGGAGCAAGCCGTTGGTTTGTCCAGCACGCACTCGGGTCTCCTAATGCACACCTGGGTTTTACTGAACTATCAAATTTGCTTTAGTGTTCTTTTCCAGATAAAATCATTAGGGATGTGTGTTTGGCCCTCTGACACAGAGGGAGTTTAGCCCATGTGTGGGGAGGAGGTGGAAGCGACAGGACTCACCTTTGAGGCCACACAGTCCACACAGGGCAGCGAATGCAGTGGACTCCATCTCAATATTCCTCACACCGGCCTCGTAAGCCCTCCTTAAGTACTCCAACTTTTTTTCACTGGAAAAAGAGCATAATGCACCATCTAATCTCCCTTGACCTGGAAAGGAAGCAGAGAACTGTCACTGTTGGCCTTGCACGGTGTCGTGGAGCACAGTTGCAAATGGGAAGTCCAGCAGTGCCCACATTCTATCTGAGGCCCACAAAGCTTTCCTGTGAGCAGCTGGTTAATTCGTATTCCCCTCAGTGTTAAAGCCAGCGAGATGTGTCTCTGTGTAGGGGAAAGAATGACGCAGGTTTCAACATTGATAAAAGGTGGAGTCAGCCCTCAGGTGGGAGGTACCAGCAGATGCTGTGCTCTGTGGGGACAGGCCATTGCTGCATATCAGCTGTGAAGGTCTGCCAGGTTAAAACCCAAAAATGCCAACTGGCTGCAGAAGAGGTGCAACAAGCTGTGCAGAACGGGAGCACTGAGGAGAGGAAACCCCTTTAATGTGGGTTTAATTTTTCTGCAGGGGCTGCTGTGGACGGAAGCTGGAGCTGCTTGCAGAGGCATTGCTGGTCTGGGCAGTACCGGTGTGGTCGGGGAGCTGGTCCCAGGGCATTGGTGCTCCCCTACTGCAGCTCCAGGTACTGCTGCAGGCAGGGCTAACACTGTGCAGTGAGGGCAGCCATCCTGACCCTCTCCTCTAACCCCTGCAGGGGCTCTGACTGTCCTGCTGTGTGCTCAGAGCAGGCCTGTGCCCCATGCAGCTCCTCCTCTCACACTGTCTGAAGGCCGTGGGGCAGGCAAGTGCTTGCCTATGGCTGGCCAGCCTGGGCTGCCCTTCAGTTTATTGCTGCTCCTACTTTAATCCTCTCAAATGGCTTTTTGTTTAAATAAAATATGGACTTGAGCAATACACAGATGGCTGGATCTGCAAGCAGATCTAAAGGTTTATAAATAGTGCTCAGATTATTAATTCTTCATTTATTACGTTTCATCTACTCTGCAATCAGCATTTAATTTTGCAAAGGAAATGGTTCCAGAGTAACCAAAGTTTGTTTATAGACATCTCACAGGCAACCTAATGTTTTCCTAGTGTTTGGTAGTTCTGAAGTGACAGTCCTGCTGTAGGGGAGCAGCTTGGAGGCAAACTCAGCCAGGTGCAAGCAGTGGTACTGTGTGTTCTGAGGGTACCTCCTGCTCTGCCTGGGCCCCCCTGCACCATGTGGGTCTCTGTCTGCAGCCCTTCTGGGGCCTGGGTTCCCTGTACAGCTTTGTCCATGGAAGAGTGGAAAGACTGGGCATTATGTGTGGTGAGGAGGGACAGACAATGCTGGCGTTACCTTCGTAGAAGTCGTAGGTGCACATGGTGTGGCCGATGAGCGTGGGGAAGTCGGGAATGTCCCTGCTGCAGGCGAGCAGCTCCTCCGCAAGGTCCTTGTCCAGCTCGGTGCTCCGCACCACCACATCGTCCAGCACCACCTGCTCAAAACGTGGCTGGAAGGAGGAGTCCACGGCCGTGTCAGTGATCACAACAGACCCAGCCTCGATCCCTGTGGAAATGGAAGCTGAGCTTGCCAGAGCTCACAACACCTGTGTCCTTCTGCCAAACCTCAGCACAACAGGAAAATCTCAATAGATCTAGGTGTGCTTGCAGGGCTCTTCTTTTCAGCGAGTAAAGAAGATGTCAGAGAATAATTGAAATTCATCAGGTAGCATGGATGTACAAGTAAAATGTACAGAATCAGCACAAGGTAAGTGATTGTGAGAATGTGCTGAGTGACAGGAGTTTAGCTGCTCCTGGCTTGCAGAGATCCTGTACCCCCTACCAGCTTGTGCAGGGATGGGCACCACCACTGCCTCAGCCAGGAGACACAGCTTCATTTGGGTCACCTCTAATCCATGTTTTCTGTTTGGAAAGTGACACATGGCTGTAGTGGAATCAAGGTCTTTGTACACTCTGAGGCCTTTGTGCACTCTGCCAAACCAGTCGCTGTAAGTTCTCTGCGTTTGACCCAAAACAAAATACCATTATGGATATTTAGAGATCTGGAAAAATGCTAAAGTTCAGAGCTGCATGACCTATTGCTGAGAGTTCCTTTTAATAATAGCTGTTTTGCTCTGAAGAAAGGCCACGAATCGCTTACCTAAGCCCCCAGAAGTACCGATGCGTATAATAGTAACGTCCCGGCATTTTGCGTGGTGCAGCAGCTTGATCAGCTCATGAAGCATAATGGAAATGGAAGGGATGCCCATTCCATGCTGTTGGAAGGAGAGAAAAGAGAAACATCAGTCCCCACGAGGCTGGGGCAGGTGACAGGTACAGGACTGCAACAAGCTCAGGGTTATGCTGTGGCCTCTTCTGCTGATAATGCCAACAGCAATTTTTTTTGAGAGGGAAGAGACATCTTGGGGTCTTTTTAGTCTGTCCAGGTGAGGTGTCTAACCTCTTGTCCTCCCCTCGATGCTTTAAAGGTTCTTCAAATGAGTAGAGCTGGTGTTCATCCCTGGGGATCCTGTGTGGGCACACAGATGGTGCCTGTCCTCAAGGAAGGTCCACAAATACATCCCAACATCTGAATGGTCCCAGACCTTCCCCATGCATTGCCAATGTTACACCATGTGCTGACTCACACTTTGTTGTGTCCTTCTTGTGCTCTGGGAGTGGTGAATTTCAGTGAGAACACCCTGAGCCTTCACTCTCCATGCGCCTTCCAGCCTGACCTCACTCCACACTGGAGCATCTCTGCCACATTGCTGGGCACAATGGACAATGGAAGGGTTTGTGTCCCTTGCTGAGGACAGGCTTCAGGGTCAGGTGTTTGCTGCGTGCCTTGCAGGCCGCCTGTCCCTCTTCCTGGCTGACATGCCCTGCCCTGCTGCCCTTCTGTCCCCAGCCCCTGCCTGGCTGCTGGCTTGTTCCCATCCTCCACAGACAGTGCTGCCCCACTCCATCCCTGCTGCTGCAGGCCTGGGGCTGGCAGATGTTCTGCAGGCCTGGAGCTGCTGGGGCTTCTGCTGCATCTGCCCAGTGCTCTGTTGCTTGGTCATCTGTCTTCTGCTCCATTGAAACCAACATCCTTTTCTTAGCTTTACTTTTAAGTACAAAAAGTATTTGGTGCTGTGGAGTTTGTTTTTTTCCTCTTGAAAGTGCCTCACATTTTTTTGGTTTTGCTATCATCTTCAAAAAGCTGAAGGAAGCATGTATGGAAGCACCATTGATTAAGGTACACAGCCTGTTTTTGTGCTGCTTTGTCTCCTTTCTCTTTGCTGTGAGAGCAATGCTCTGTTTGCCTAGTATCATGTTTTAAATATGAAACCTTTCTGCATGTTGTTATTCTGGAACATCAGCCTGGCTTATTCACTGATGCCTAAAAAATTAATTCTCATTGTAAATATTCAGAGCTGGAATCTGTGTTCCTGCCCCTGTATGTTTGAGCTCAGTTGTGTTTCTAAGCAACTTGCAGAAATGTGATGTTGGCAGGAGCTCTGCATGATGCTTCTCAGGGCGGCCATGTGCTCTGCCCCGTGTCCCCTCCTGCACGGGCCAAAGCTGGTGCATGGCCACAGGCTCACTGAGGGTTTGCTTCTGGCTGTGTCACTGCTGCTGCCAGGCTGGGGAACAGCAAATCTTGTGGCAGTTCTACCCCTTGGATCCTCTCACATTGATTCCCTTGGTCAGGATTGGTTTGGTTTTCTCAGAGGGACGAAACACAAACTCTGTTGTGTGAGTGAGAGTGACTCCATCTGCTGTGAATCACACCTCAGACTAATCTTGTGCCTGAAGAAATGGTGTCAGGAGCAAACTTTTGGGTGTGAGGGCTCCCCAGCACAGCCTGTGTTTGCTTTTTCCTTTGTTCGGTGCCAAAAATCCTGCTCTAAAAGAATAATTAATAGTAAGGCCAGCTTTTTCTTTTAGAGCTGGTATCAATGTAATACTCCCAGCAGCATTTCATAGTTCGTGTGGTGAGAAGTGGTTTCCCTCCCTAACTGAGCTGAGCAGAGCACGTGCATGTCTGTTGTTGACGCTCTCCAAGCGGAGAGTGCGGGTGCTGGGCAATGCTATCGAAACAGGAGCAGCTTTGCCATGGCTGAGGTTGCACCGGTGGTAGTGGCTGAACAGTGGAAAGAGGGAAAAGCTGTGCTGGTGGGTGCTGGGGGAGGCGAGGGCAGGTGGGGAGAGGCCGTGCCAGCCCCGTGGCTGTGCCGGGCAGACGGTCCCTGTGCTGTGGGACCCTGCCGGCAGCAGCCCCGGGCCCGAGCGCGCAGGCGGAACTCACGCTGATGGAGAGCACGGGCCCTGCCCGGTACATGGCGTAGCGGTCCGAGCCCGCGCAGATGTCAGCCACGTCCTCCCCGGCGGCCGCCAGCCCCAGCTCCCGCCGCATGAACTGCGCGAACGCCCGCATCCTGTTGGGGCTGCCGCCAACGCACACGAACTGCAATGGAACAGCGGCGCCTTGGTGCTCGGCTGCAGCGGGTACCCCCAGGCAGCCTGGCTGCGGCTGTGCTGGCCGTGCCGGGCACAACTCCCAGAGGAAGCAGCGGAATGACGCTTCCTCACCATCACTCAAGGGACATTGCAACACCCGAGGGTCACAAACTCGGGAGTTAACAAAAAACCCCGGCTGTCACTCTGGCAGGGTGGTGACTGACCTGGGTCTGGGCAGCCATACAGCTGCACATACTTGGGTATCAGTACTAGGCAAGAAAATCTAAAATAATTTCACGAATTTGAGCTGGTAGTGTCACCACTGATAGCAAAGCAAACCCAGATGTTGGAGGAGCTCATTGGTTAATTTATTCTATGAACAATGCTGACTGCAATTAGTGAGCACTGCTGATGGCACAGAGGCCATAAAGTCAGGGAGTAAAAAGGACAAATTTTACATATTAAAGGAAAATATGCTCGCTGAGGGTAGGAGGGTGAGAGTGCAGCTGCCAGGGCAGTGCTGATCCTGCTGCCAGGGTGCAGGGCACAGGAGCCCATAATGTGCTGTGCAAGGCTGCTTCAGCCCTGAGGGTCTCCCCCACACAACTAGGGAAAGACTCTGGTTTGAAATTAAAGAGGATGCCATCGTGATAAGTCAGTTTTGACAGCAGGTCTCAGCCAAAACTGATATGACATTCTCTTTCCCTTGTCTCCAGTAGATGATAATCAAGGTTCTTTGGACAAATGCCTCTTCTGTCTGTTCTCCAAGATGAGGCCAATATTAAATCAGGTTTTACAGAGCTACAGGTTTTTAAAAGGATAATTTTCTGTTGTGATTTCTGCCCAAAACAAACAAGGACTGACAACCTCCTTGCCCAGACTGCTTTGGCTGTGGAGTCCCTTAGCTGAGCAGCCAGCACCCACCCCACAGGAGCTTTGGCAGCCACGGGGCCCAGCATGGGCTGGTAACACCGTGGGATGCAGAGCTGCAGAGCCTGTGCAGGGGGGAGCTGCTGCCTCGCTCTTGGACCTGCTCTTTACCTTTATGTCCCCAAACATCGCTGGCAGGTTGTGCGTCTTTGTTCCCAAGTCCAGGTGGTACAGGACATCCTCCTCCATCAGGTCCAGATGTGGGTTTTTAACAAGGACAAGCCCACTCCTGCAGGGAGACAACAAGGAGATAGGTTGGGGCACCAGGCAGTGCCCACAGGGAGGGGGACAGGCAGAAGTGGGGCACTGGGCAGCCTGGAAGCTCCACAGCCCTGGTGTTGCACAAAGCATGGCACAGGGACAAGGGACAAGCCAGCTGTGAGTGGTGTTTGGGCCAGCTGTCTTTCTGCTCCAGGTGACCTCTTTGACATGTCTGTTATTGTATCTATGTATTTGGCAAAAAATATGTCTCAGTATTTATCGATTTTTTTCAATGGCTACCTTAGCTCTTTCCTTCATAGGGTTTTGCCAAGCAATGCCCAGGGGTGATATACTGTGCTATTTTCTATGTGAAAGTTTATTAAGCTCTTAGCAAATCAGGATTTCTCACTTGTCCCAAATAACAGCCTGGCAGGGTGAGTGAGACACTGCAGGCAGCCAGAGGCCAGCTTGCTGTCCCTTTCCACCTGCTCTAAGAGATGGGAAGCAGCTAACAGTGCAGGTTACTCTTATGAATGAGGCTTGAATGAAACCCGGAGAACATTTTTCTTCTCTTATGAAAACAGACGCAGATGTTCCCGTTACTCACCCCGAGTAACCTGTTGTTTCCGTCATAGCGGCTCCGCCAGAGTCAGCTGAAAGCGACACCCTGCCCGTGAAAAGGTAAGGAAAGCACTGCCTGTGTTCTCAGCTGTCGAGGTTTAGAGCTCAGAAGAGGTTTCAGGGGGCTCTGCAGGGGGTTAAATACCTCCTGTGCTTTGTGCAGCTCCCAAGGTCAACGGTGGCCAGTCCCCACCGCCCGCTCCTGTGTGCCAAGGCTCCTCCTGGGCTGGCATGGTTCCTCCCAGACTGGCTCTTTGGGCAGCTGCGTCACCAATAACCTTGACTGGTGGCCCTGGGGCCGGGGCCAGTGACCTGCTGGCCCTCTGGTGACGTTGTGCCCTCTGGCCGGCGGGGAGGGCACCGGGCACGTGGCTGCACATGTGCACCCGGGGGAGATGGTTTGTCCCAGCTGGATGTTGCCATGCTCCCACCTCGGGCTGTGTTTCCTTGGCCCTGGGGACTGAAGGACACTGACAGCCCGGGTGCTGCTGCTGGCCTGGACACTTCTGCCAGCCGAGCCATTCTCTGGCCCCAGTAGGTGCAAATCCAAAATGTCCCTGCATTTGTCTGGGGTGCACAAAACTGGAATTTGGACTGTAGCCAAGCTCCAGCTCTGCTCAGAACAACTCCTGGACCAGCAGGCTGGCCCGGGGAGGCTAATTTCACTCTCAGCAATGCCCAGACAGCTCTCACTGTCGGCTCTCATGGTCCACCCAGGCCTGTCTCGGCCCAGGAGCCTGGCAGAACAGTGCTCTGTGTGCCAGGACAGCCTTGCACAGCTCCCCGGGACAGGGCAGTGCAGGGCAGCCAGAGTGCTTGTGGGACTGTGGGACGAGCCTGTGATGCTCCTGCAGGAGCAGGAGGGACTGGAGGTGCTGGTCCTGCTTCCTGGCCCAACGGCAGCAGACACTGCCCTGGAAGATCTTTCAGGCAGCTGCTGGAGGGGCAGAATCTGGCATTTGGCCAGAGGCCAGGCTCTTGGCCTCTGGGAATTGTCAGTGGAAGCTCTGATAATTAGAGAAGTGATAGGTAATTAATTAATGGGTGAAAGCACATTGTGTGGGGCTCACTTGCACCCGGCATTCATGCAGTGGTCCTGCTTTCCTAATGGGGAGGGACAGAAATTGTTGTAACTGAGGAAGTCTTTCCCTGAGCAAATGCCCATTTTGCTACTCAAATTTACTTTAAATTGCAAAACCCTGGATAAAAATAAGCCAACACTGCAAGCCAGTGGCCTGGGAACATGCAAATTGGGTACCTTGCCCAAGATAGGGTCAGGATAGCTCTGAGAAGGGGAAGGAGCTGAGCTCTCAGGGATATTTCAGGCTTGCTGGAGTCATACCAAGGCAGGCTGGAAGGATTTCTCTGCTCTGCTGAAGTTCTCCCTCCTTGGATGCTGTTCACATATGCCTGCCAAAAATGACTTATTACTGATGCTCCATAGCACTCCTGAAGAATGAGGATCTGGAGACTCTTCTCCCTTTCAGAAAGCACCAGATTTCTGTGAGGGGCACAGAAAAAGATTCCTTGGGGCTGCACACACTTTCTGCCTGCTGAGGTCACTTGGTGTGATTGTGCTGTGCTTTCAGGGGCACAGCAGGTTGTGCAGTGGGCTCCATGCAGAGCTTCCAGTTGTGTCCAGTGAGAGTTACCTGATCTGAGGAACAGAAGCAGAAGGTTTGCTGCTGTGTGCCAGAGGTGGCTGCTAGTGCTCTGGGGGAGGTGGGATCAGGCTGAGGCTTCCTGTGGATTCTTCTCCTTCTCTGGTCTTGGTTGGAGGAACATGAGGCCCTGGCCCTGCACCCACCTCCAGCACGGCTGGGCAGGGCTTT
This sequence comes from Setophaga petechia, assembly GCA_024362935.1. Lineage (NCBI taxonomy): Eukaryota > Metazoa > Chordata > Aves > Passeriformes > Parulidae > Setophaga > Setophaga petechia. The sequence continues at coordinate 513,111 of JANCRA010000005.1, forward strand.
CATCAGGGATGGAGGGGTTCAGCAGGATGGTGGATGGGTGTGTGGACAGATGGACAGACAGCTGGACACCTGGGTGACTCTGGGGCAGGGCATGAGTGTTCCCACGTGCTGCCTGGGCTGGTAAAGGCAGTGCTTCCATGTGTCCCCTTTCTCTGCCTGCCTTCCATGGCAGAGTATTTCTGGGCACACGTGGAAGGTCCACACCTACATGGTTCAAACCATCCCATGATAAAACAATTTTCCCAAGCATAGGGACAAATTCTTGAAGATTTTCTTATGAAAAACAGTGTTCCAGCACAACCAGCTGGGACATCCCTGCCTGGTGGTCAGCAAAGCCCCTGCCCTGCCCTGCTGCAGCCTCTGCCCCTGGTGTGCTCTGTGCCAGGCAGGGACCTCCCCTGTGCTGGCAAAAGGGGCTGGATTTTGGAGGGTGTTCCTGCTGAGTGAGCAGGGACAGAGTCCCTGGAGCCACAGCTGCATCTGGAATGTCAGGCTGAGAACTGGTGGGCAAGCAATGTTCCTGTGGTGTTTGTCCCTGCTGTGCCCAGGGTGTTCTGTTTAAGTAAACATGATTGCACCAAGGGAATTGGTTGGATTGTGCTTTTGACTTCCCAGAAGTGACGTTTAAGAGAAGAGACAGCAGCCATCAGCATGGCCATTCAGGTTTCAGGGCCCAGTCTGTCTGGCTCAGGTCAGCTCCCTGCCTGGCCTGTATGAGCAGTCCTCACCTTTGGTTCCTGTGTCCGTGATTATTTTTCCCATGGTTGTTGTTCTTTGGGATGGCTTTCAGTAAATCCTAAACTGAAGTGTGGCTGTTCTTTTCCTGCCTCTCCTGCTTTCCATGGCAGAGGCTGCGGAATGGAATGGAATGGAATGGAATGGAATAGAAGAGAAGAGAAGAGAATAGAATAGAATAGAATAGAATAGAATAGAATAGAATAGAATAGAATAGAATAGAATAGAATAGAATAGAATAATAGAATAATAGAATAGAATGAAGAATAAAAGGAAGAATAAGAATTAGAATGGAATAGAAAACAAAAATAAATCAATAGAATGGAATAGAATAGAATAATGGACTAGGATAGGATAAAATGCTAAAATAAAATGCTTTCAGTTGAAAGAGATCTGCAGTGCTGATCTAGCTCAGCTGCCTGCCTGTTTCCCTTCCTGTGGGGAGGTGGGGATGGTGAGAAGCAAAGAGCACTGCCCCAAGTGAGTGTTTGTTTGTGCCTGATTCAGAGCTAAATCCAGCCTCCCCGAGTGCCAGGCAGTGGAGCTGTTACCATATGTGCTAGAGGATGACAAATAAAGCACGATGAAGTATACGGCAGAATAACATATGGCAGCGTAGACAGGCTCTCGGCAAGGGAAGAGATGGGGAGAGCCAGCGCTCCCCGCGCCCATCCGACACCTCCTGTCACGTTAAATGCTATTTTGGAACAGACAGCGATGGCAGCCTGTGCGCGGCGGGGAGCGCAGCCCCGCGTCCTGCCCGGCTCTGCAGCCCGGCTCTGCGCGCCCCGCAGCTCCTCCTTCTCCGTCTCTGCCTTCCCTCCGGCCGTGCGGTGCTGGAGCTGCGGCCGGGCGAGACATCCAGCGGCCCGGGCCCGGCCCTGGCCCTGTCTGCGGCCGCCGGTCGCGCTGGGCAGGAGGAGCAGGGGGTGCCCATCGCAGGGGCGAGCTCCTCCACCGCCACCCCGGCTGGGCATGTGAGCCTGTGCCCGCAGAGCCGCGTGGTTCTGCTGCAGGAGCAGGGAGCTGAGGAGCAGCCACACTCCGGGGATGTCCTGTGCATTCCTCTGGCCATGAGCGCTGGCAGGCGGCGTGAGGGAGCAGCAGAAGCACCGGGAGTGTTTTACCTGACAGGAGGAAGGCCATGTGCCAGCAGCACAAAGATTTCCTTACCCGGCATGTTCTGTGGAGCCAGGAAAGCAAAATGTGGATTTTTATCAGCTGTTTGCTCTGGCTCCATGTTTTGCCTTGTTTATTATTGGTATCAAGCTGCTCTTGGCATTGGGAGCAGACAGTAAAACACTCCCCAAAGGAACCAGGCTCCACAAACCCTCGGGGCACTAGAGTAACTGCAGCTTGTCAGGACATGTTTCCCCTGAGGGGAAGCACTACCGCAAAGCCATTTATTTCAGGCAGAAATCAGCTGTCTGACCTGTGTCACTGTTCAGGATTTATTCAGGAGCTGCTGATCTGCCAGTCCGTGCCACCCCACAGGAGGGGCTGAGAGTGCTGCTGCTCCACTGCAGGAATGTTCCTCAGAGTTGTGGACAAGTCACTCTTCCCACCATTCCCTCTCTGCAGCCTTGCCGTGGCAGGTGGGATTCACCCTGGGAACAGGCAGGGGTTTGCCTGCCCTGCCCCAGGGCAGCTGGGGGGCTGTGCCCACGCTCCGGGCACCCTGCCCTGCTGGGCTGCCCAGGAGGTGAGGACACCGGGGTGCCACACACGTCTGCCCTTGCAGGTTCAAGGAGCACCAGGCTGGCCCCGCACACGCCTTGGGAAAAGGGTTCTGCTTAGCTTTAAACCCAGTTTCTGGCTGGGGATGGTGCTGCCTTGCTGCTGCCTTGCTGCAGGAGCAGGGTGCTGTCCTGGCTCTGCCTGGCTCCACGTGGATTGCTGCTGCCTTCCCTGGCCCCACATGGATCCACTTCAGCAGGAAATGTTGCTTCTGGCATCTTGCTTCTCCCAGGGCTGAGTTCCTTTTGTGCCTGCAGGCAGGATGAAATTGGTGAGAAGGAAGATGAACACTGGGGCAGTTTGGCAGCAGGGACCTCTCATCCGCTCTGGGGTAGGTTCCCCCTGCCCTCCTCCATGCTGCCTTTTGTTCCCTTCATGCTGCAGGGGTGGGTGAGCTGCTCAACCCTTCCCACCCCACAGGGATGGGTGAGCTACTGCCTGCTGGAGTACCCACAGAGGTTTGGGTAAATGCCCAGTTTGCTGTGACAGAGCAGGGCTGTGGCTCCACAGACTGGCTGTGGTGGGAGCAGACACAGAACCTGCAACCTCTCTGCTTGCTGCCTTCCTGCCCAGTGCTTCTCTGCTCTCCAGATGGTGCCTGGGTTTTTTTCTTCCTTTTTCTTTTCTTTTTCTTGCACAGGTATTTTTATCCTTTTGTCTTTCACTCTTTGGGCTTGTGGGTGCCTGTTGCAGCTGCTGGTGCCTGTGGGTGCGGGCAGGAGGGAGGGTTGGGAGGAGGAGATTTCGGCCACAATAAGGCAAATGATGCAAGGCCCGAGCACAGTTCATGAAGCCATGCTGCTTGTCAAGCCCAGTCACGTCTCAGAAACAGGACAAGGAACAATTTCCCATCAGGAAACGTGGAGGCTGGGGTGGCTGAGCCCCAGTGCTGTGCCCCCCAGGCTGCCCTCCTTCCCTTGTGCCCCACACGGACGGAGTGCCCACAGCTGGGGCAGGGCTGGAGCATGGCAGGACGTGGTCCTTGGCCCTGGCACTGTGGTGGTGTGGGTGGCAGCTGCACATCACCTCATGTGCTGGATGTGCCTGGATCTGAGCTCACTGGGCACGGCTGTTCAGACACTGTCCTGCACTCCATGGGGGATTAGGGGCTTCCATGCAACCCACTAATTCAAAATGAAGCATCCAGACCCTACTTTATCCAACTTTATTGTGATGGAAACAGCTAAAGGGAAAAAATGCTGGTTCCAGAGGAGGCACTTAGTTCTGCTGGTGCTGGCCCTGCATTTCAGTGCCCTGTGGAGATACATGGAGGATCCCAGCAAAACCATCCCTGCCTTTCCTCCCTTTTCCCTGCACCCAGGTAAACCAGGAAGGCTTGAAGTCTGTATTTTTTTTCTTTTTCAAATGATTCCTTTCCTTTTCCCTGTGATTACCATATTTCCTGTCCCTGTGACCTTTCTTCTTCTCCCTCAGGAAGGCTGGAGAGGGAGCATTTGTTCTGCACCCCTCCCTGACCTGCTCTACTAACATGGGAGACTGAGCCCCAGGCACTGGGCCAGCACAGGGCAGGCAGAGACCATGGAGCTGGAGACAGGTGGGAGAAGCATGATAGGGGTTAAAAACCACCACATGAAAATCAAAGTGTTCTCTTGCAGCCTTCAAGACAGATTCCTGCCTTTCTCTGCTGCTCTGAGGACCAAGGACCTTGATGCAAGTGAGGGATCTGGCAGCTCCATGCTTCACCAAGGTTTTTAAGGTTTAAAAGCACCGTGCTGAGGTGTGCACACCCTGGGGCAGGACTGGGTGGGATGGCACTGCTGGCTGTGCTGCCAGAGAAGATGCTCAGCAGGAGCATCTCTGTGCTGGGCCCCCTCACTGGCTGAGGGCTCCTGTGGGTGCCCAGTGGGCTGTGTGCAGGTGCTGTGAGGGCACAGGGTACAGGACAGACAGCCCAGCTCCTTCCTTGGCCTGTGAGTGGTGGTGCTGCCTCACTGCTTGATGCCACAGCTGTTCCAGCTACGCTGCATTTCTGATATGCAATAATAGTGTGCATTTTCCTTGTGTGGAAGGGTCAGGATCAGAAGCAAAGCTCTGCAGTGCAAGGCAGACCTCTCCAGCATCCTCCATGGGAATGCAAAAACATTTCATGTCAGCAGTGCTTGCACTGGTCTGCAGAGTGTAGGAAGAGATATTCTAAAATACCTTAATTGTGATTTAAATTGTGGGCACAGTGCATTAATCTCTGTCAGATGTGGAGCACATAAACCCCTGCCCATCTGCAGTGGGATGTGCAGGGCTGCACGTGGGGCCGGCCAGGGATCCCCTTCAGGCCCCTCCGGGTGCCGGGAGGCTCCGGGTGGGTGTCTGTGTGTCCCAGGGCCGGGCACTCGGCGTGGAGGCAGCTGCTGTCCCCCCATCCCTGCTGCCCAGCCCCTGCCGTGCCTGCCCGAGTGCCCAGTGAAAAGCTAACGAGGGAATTAATGACGGATTCTGCATCCCGATTACCGGCAGTTCATTTTCAGAGAATATTTCCAGGCGCCTTTGAGCGTCTCCAGCTCGAGACTGGAAGGAAGGAGACAGGTGCCACCTTGTGTGGAAACGTTTCTCCATGCAGCGGGCACAGACACAATTCCTTTTCCCCTTTTCTTTTTGGTGGCGTGGTTGCAAACTCCTCCCAGAGGCAGAACGCCGCCCGCCCTCGGGCAGCCCCTGCCCGCCGCTCAAGGGCGCACGGCGGCTCGGAGCGCTCGCAGGGCGGTGCCGGAGGGCGCTGCTCGCCCGCTGACAGCCAGTGAAACCAAGGAGCAGGAGGGGCTGCCACAGCCTGGACCCGTGCGCTGGCACCCAGAGCCCCCCGGTGTCCTGGGCGGGTCCCGGTGTGGGCAGCAGGGGAGGGGGGTTCTGCCCCTCTGCCCCTGTGCTCAGGTGAGACCCCACCTGCAGAGCTGCCCCAGCCCTGGGCTCCCCCATCAGAGGGACCTGGAGCTGCTGGAGAGAGCCCAGAGGAGCCCAAGGAGCTGCTGCAGGGCTGGAGCCAGGCTGGGAGAGCTGGGAATGTTCCCCTGGAGAAGGGAAGGATCCAGGCAGAGCTCAGAGCCCCTGGCAGGGCCCAAAGGGGCTTCAAGAGAGCTGCGGACAAACTTTTTAGCAGAGCCTGTTGTGATAAGAGAAGGTGTAAACTAAAAGAGGAAAGAGATTCAGATTAGAGATTGGGAAGAAGTTCTTCCCTGTGAGGGTGGGCAGGCCCTGGCACAGGGTGCCCAGAGAAGCTGTGGCTGCCCCATCATGGAAACGTTTACACAGACATGTCCCTGCTTCCCATCCCCTCGCCCAGCTGTCCCTGTGCTCTGGACTGAGCTGTGGCAGCAGCACCCTGCTATGTGCCACAGCACACTCCAGCCAAGCTTACCCCACAGGAGAGCTGTGCTCCCAGAAAGGGCCCTGCAGCTCAGCAGCCAGCTGGATCACACCGGGCTCACCCAGGGAGGAGCACACGAGCCAGGCTGTCCCCTCAGCTGTGCCAGTCTCAGAAGAGCTGAAGAAATCGGGGCCCTCCCAAAGTGTTTATTTAAATACAACAGCATCTCATGGCACACTCTGGCTGTGCTGGGCTGTCTGCCCCCTGATACTGCTGCGTTATTTCAGTCACTTCCAGTATGGACAGACATTCTCCCCCTGTCCCTTTCCAGCTGTCCAGAAGCATCACAGTGAGCAGTCTTCAGTTCCCTGTCCCGAGTCAGACGATGAAATACTTGTCTTCCCCTAATGAGCCTCTTAATCAGCTATTGGAGAGGAAAATGAACTTGATGCCTGGCTTTAGGAGAACAAAATGCTGAAAACTCTCCTCACTACGGCTGCTGTCCTCAGCCTGTCTTCCCTATCAGCTGCTCAGGCCCTGTCCCTTGCTGCTCTGACCCCAATCCTTGTGCTGTGGAGGCATCAGAGTCCTGGTCTCTGCTGGAAGGTATCAGGCTGAGACCACGCATCCAGCACCTCCCTCCTGGGTCTGCAGCCCCCTCCTGTGCCCTGTGTCTGCTCTCAGGATGCAAGAGCACATGTCAAGGCTGCTCCAAAGTACTCAGTATGGTTTTCCAGCTCAGAACCTGGCCACTGTCTCCAAGCAGAAGCAGCCTGTCATAGAGAGGTGCAGGTGATGAGACCCTCCTGAGCCCACATGAGATGGGGAGTCTTGAGAGACAAGTGGAAGATGAAGATGCTGGTGGCTGAGATGGCTGCTGGGCCCTGCTTTGCTCCTGCAGAGGTGAGGGACCCCTTGGTTCAACCCCAGGGACAGAGATCTGAAGACTGGCTCAAAAATCTGCAGGCTAAAAAACGGGATTTTTTTCTGTATTGTCTGACTGAGCCCTTGGTGTCAGCATCTCGGGCTGCTTGCTGTGGCCCTAAGGGTCAGAAGCATCTCTTCTTGTTCTGCACAGCCGCTGAGGAGTCCAGAGTGTCCAGGACCTGTGGCTTTGGGATGAGCCTAAGCCACTGGGCCAGGCTGGGAGCCACCGCTGTCCTTGTCCTGCTGTGTCCTGGTGCAGGTGGATCAAACCAGCTCCATGAGGTTACCCTGGCAAAGGGCAGACAGAACAGGAGCTGGAGGAACAGACTCCTTGGTAACAGCTGAAGGTGCTTTGGGCTTCCTCAAAAGGCAGGAACATCTTTATTGGATGGCTGTGGGGCTGGGGCTTTCTGCTCCCGAGTCCTGTGGCCCTTTGCCCAGCTGGGAGCAGGAGCACCCCCGGGCCCCGCGGGCTCCGAGGAGGCGGCGCGGGACGGGCCCCGTGCGGCTCCGTGCGGGCACGGGGCGCTGGGCTTGCTCCCCACCTCTCCTCTGGGGCCGGTTCGTGTGCTGACAGCCGGGGCTGTGGGGGCAGCGGCAGAGCGTCCAAACGACGCCCTGGCACAGGCGGGACTGAGCCGGGCACTCGGAGCCGCCCTCAGCCGGTGGCTGCAGCCGTGGCAGGCTGGTGACTGAGCCCTGTGCTTCTCTCTCCTCCTCTCCACCGCACGGACCAGTTCGACAAACTCTCCACGGCCCTTGGTGTGCCGGCACTCTGGGTGCCGCCAGCGCCGGAGCCCCCCGAGCCCGGCGGGATGTGCCGGTGCCGGTGCCGGTGCCCGCCGCCCCCGCGCTCCTGCTCGCCCGCTGCCGCCGGCCCCGAGCGAGCCAGGGAAGGCTTTGGGAGCCCGCAGCTGGGGCTGGCAGGGGGACACGAACAACATGTGTTACAAGCCCTGGAACTTAAATATTTTGCTGCTATAAATGTTAGCAACGAGAGCTCTCGTTACATTTAAATGCCAGATGACAGAAGCAGAGGCCAAAAAAAGCTCCTTCCCAGCCAAGCAGAAGGAGAGGGGGCGAGTGCGCCGCCGGGGCCGGCGGGCACAGGGCTGGCGCTGGGGACACCCGCGTGGGCCCGAGAGGGCACGGGGGCAGCCTGGCTGCCGTGCCTCGATGGAAGGGGACTGCTGGTGCAGTGCTCACTGCGATGGGCATGGCACCGGGCGGGCAGCGAGAGGGGCACCGAGCCGGGGCAGCCAGCGGGTCACCAGCGCCCAGGGTCCGCGGGAGCCGCCGCGGTGGCCCAGGGCACGGCTCCTCCGGTCCCGCGGTTGGCGGGTGACATGGAAATGAGCTTGCCAGCATTTCCACCCTGATCCCCCGCGCCCGCTGGCTCCAGGGTGACAGTTCCCATGGACAGAGCCTTGGCCTGCAAAGGCTTCCCCGCTCAGCTGAGGAATAGTTTTCATCGTTTAAGTTTCAGCGTAATTTCAATAAATTCCAGTTGGCTGTTCCTGAATAACGCCCAGAGCAGAAAGGAACTGTGCAGCCTTGTGAAGTGAATCTTTGCAATTAGAGAACTCGAGCACTTTTTGGTGGGTGTTTTGCTGAAAACAAAGCACTGCATGTGATGGGCTTGGAAAGCACAGGACTAATTACCAGTGCTATTTTAAAAAATGGCATGAAAATGAGTTATGCTGCTAATGCTCAGATGCAAGAACATGGTCTGCTTAATTTAATAATACTGTGTAATTTCTGTAAAACCAAATTGGTAGCAATTATACATTATTGTTAATGACTTGGAGCTGGGTTCTCCTCGCTGTGCTGAATTGCACCTGGCTCCCCAGTGCCCCCAAGTCCATGGGGTTTGTGCTGTAAAGACGCCCACGAGGTAAGGACCTGACAAAGGAGAACCGTGGAAGGTGCTTGGGCTGAGGCCCTCTCCAGAGCTGCTGGGACAGCAGGCAGGTCCCGGTGCTGTCCTGGGGGAGGCACCGGGGGCTGTGCATGCCGGGGCTGTTGGGACAGGCCTCACCGGCTGCGCCGGCAGCCCCAGCGCGGCTCCGGCTGTGACTCACACGCCTGACTCACAGACGCCTGGTGAAATACATCTACTCCCAGCCACATTCATCACAGCTAAATATTAGAACCAGCTCTTTAATTTCAAACCCGAGTGCTTCCTGGGGTTTTCTCAGCAGCTGTGCTCAGGCCAGTTGCTGCGCTGGGAGGGGCGGTGATGCAACTTCTCTACGCTGCGACTGCCAGGTTTGCTTGTTTGCATGCATATATACAGATATATATTTAGAAATTTCCTCAAGGCAGAAGAAAGTAATTCATGACAAGCAGCAGCTTGGAAGGTCACCTGGATTATTATTTCTGTACCACAGCTCACCTCAAGCATATAAGCAAAGTCTTTATGTGCTGATGTTAATAATGCTAAAGAGTTAAAAACCTCAGCAGCTCTGAAGGCAAATATCAGGCTGTCTTTGTCATGCACAGCCTCATTTTGTGTGCTGCAACTAAATTGTATTTTGCTGTGTATTTCAGAAGGAATAGCAGTGTTTGTTAGAGGTGGTTTTTTGCCGTTGGGCTCTGTCTGTCCCCAGGTGTGGTGCTGCTGGCCTGGGCTGGACCCCAGCCCTGCCTCTGTTGGTCTGGGGCAGTGCTCACTGCTCAGCAGAGCTGAAAAGGCAGGCCAGAGTGAGATGGTTTTACCAAATGAGGGGCCTGGACTGGAGTCCAGCAGCCTCCTCTTTGAAACATTTCCTCCATGGCATCTTTCAGCTGCGTGAGCTGTTTCTACACTCCCAGAGCATTGCAAAGTGGTCTGACTTGAAATCCCAGCTGCTCCAGAGAGAGGCAGAATTTATGAAGAACCAAGGCAGTTCAAGTTACCATGGAAATTGTTTCAAAACAGAGAAGCCTGATTTTGCTATACTTGCTGTCTCGGGAGGGTTTTCTGTGTGGAAGGATGACAGGGTGAACCTGCCCCATGGCTCAAGGTGTGCTCTGTGTGCGCTGTGTTCTGGACTTCTGAAGACCACGGTATTTGCATAACATTAATGTGTTTATTCTGATGTCTGTGGGTGGCAATTTGTGCCCACAGTGCTCCTTTCACATGGACATGCCATTATTACACCCAATTAATGCAAACCTTGTCCAGGAAGAAGTTCCAGACTGTTCCCCAGCACGGAAAAAGCCACACGAGGTTCTCCTGCTGGGAACTGGAAGATTCCAAGTTTAACCACACTCTGCTGCTTGCAAAGCTGTGCAAAGTCAGCTGTGTATGAATACCCCCATCAGATCCACTCTGCCTTTCCTTGGGGGACTGTAAAACACCTGAGAAGCCAGAGCTTTACCACCCTCGCTGTGCCAGCACGGCAGCTGAGGCACAGAGACAGCCCTGTGATCCTCCCCAGCTCTCAGAACTGGCACTTCTGACTCTGAGATGGCACTGCCAGCCACCAACCCGACACTTTGTCATGATATCCCTCTCAGACTGCAGCCCTGGTTTTCTCTCCAAATAACATTATTACAGATAAAATTCTACTTACAGCTGGATTTTCCTTTCACCAATCATGTTACCTATAAAAAAGATAATTGAAAAAACCCTGCAGTGTTTGTAAAGCAAATTTATTTGTAAGGATGCTTATGATGATAAATAAGAAGTGGCATTCAAAAGAACAGAAAAATAGCCCTGTTTATAGATGATGCTGAGATTACTTCAGTAACTTAATTATTCCCTCTGCTTCACTATTAATTAGAAATCAGTGGCATGTAAACTGTACTTGATCCAGCTACAGGAGGCTGTGGGCAGGAGCTGCCTAATTCCAGTTCCCAGCACTGGTTCCCCTCGTGGCTGTGAATGAGCACTTAGCAACAGCTGTCCCTTGGTGAGCCATGCGTGGGTTACTCAATGACAGGTTCCAAAATTCATATTCTTCTACCAGATGTAAAGCAGAAACTTTTCCATGCAAAGTGCTCTGAGCCCATGCGGCTCCTCGTGTCTCCTGGGAGCCCTGCAGGCCTTAGTGAGGGGTGGCTCTCAGCCCAGCAGTGTCACCCATCCCTGGGAGCCCAGATAACCACAGGGGCTGCCACTGTCTAAAGGGCTTTAGGCTGCAAATAAGCAGGTGGGTGTTCAGGAGTGTTGGCTGCCAACACCACCTGTGGGGCCTCAAGGGAAACTTGGCACTTCTGGAAATGTAGCTGTTTGGTTAAATTTTGAAAAGCTGTATTAGATACCCAATCTTTAGTCTTCTCTTTTGGAAAATGGTCCTCGTTAGAGCTGTATTTTCTCCTGAGGAACACCTACACTTGAGCTACTTGAATGTCACATTCAGCTACTTGGCAGCACACTGTGGAAAATCACTGGCCTTGTGCTGTTGAGCCAAATGTAGACCTATTTGTATTTTTAAGGGAATTAGTATTCTTTTCTCTGTTTAAAACATTCCTATTACTCATAGTGAGTCAAATCCTGGCCCCGTTTGGAGGGCTGTGCATAAATGGGCTGTAGGCACAAAGGAGCTTCATTGGGAGCACTTTCCAAACCCTGTGTCCACCTGCCTTTTCCCGAGGGAACGAGCACTCACCTCCTGCCCTGGCAGCACCGCTGTGACTGCCCCTGTGCTGTCCCATCCTGACTGTGCCACGTCCCCAGGGCTCCTGTCCTACCCCTCTGAGCCCCTCACCTCCTGCCTTGCTCATGCCACTGCTCTGGAAGCACTGCCTGTGTGGAGGAAAAGCACAGCCATGTCCCTTGGGACACAGGAGCAGGATCAGGTTGGAAAAGACCTCCAAGACCACTGAGTCTGACCTGTGCCCAATGCCCACCTTGTCACTCTGGCCAGAGCACTGAGGGCCACATCCATCTGTGCCTGGAGCACCTGCAGGGATGGGACTGCAAACCTCCCTGGGCAGCCCCTGCCAGCGTCTAAAGGACTTTGGAGTGGTCTCTCCTAAGGACAGCCATGCCCAGGCCTGCCCAGCTGCAGGAGGTGGTTCGGGCAGTCTCGGGGCTCGCTGCCACCCCTGGGACAGCCCCTGCTGCTGGCCAGGAGGAGACCTGTGCTGGCTGCTGAGGGTGCTGCAGCCTGCAGCGCTCATGAGCATGCAGCAGTGCCCAGGGCTGCAGCAGTGCCCAGGCTGCAGCAGTGCCCAGGCTGCAGCAGTGCCCAGGGCTGCAGCAGTGCCCAGGAACAGACACGGCCTGGCCTGGGGCACGGGCAGGGTGAGGTTTGGGGACCGTGAGGGCAGCCCTGGCTGGCCCTGAGGGAACGGAACAGCTGAGGGAATGGGGCCAGCCAGTCTGACCGCTGGGCTGGGGGACCTCCCAGAGCCTCCCAGTGCCTTCCAGTACCTCCCAGTGCCTCCCCAGTGCCTCCCATTCCCTCCCAGTACCTCCCATTCCCTCTCAGTACCTCCCATTCCCTCCCCAGTGCCTCCCAGAGCCTCCCCAGTGTTGTAGTGTGTTGCTCCCTTTTCAGCTATCCCACCCCAGTGCCTCCCAGAGCCTCCCAGTACCTCCCATTCCCTCCCAGTGCCTCCCCAGTGCCTCCCCAGTGCCTCCCCATTGCCTCCCCAGAGCCTCCCGGGGCTCTGGCATCCCCCACAGCCCTGGGGAGGCACAGAGCAGTGCTGGGGCGCACACCCTGGGCCACGGGGCATCAGGTCAATAATATCTGGGAATTTCTCATGTACTTGGTCTGTTCAGGATCACTCGGACTTATTTAAAATGTAGGATGTCATGTCCTTGATCCATCACGTCATAATGTAAGAGCTCTGTTGGCAGTAATTAGATGCAGTTATTCTGGAAATCCGCTTCCTTTTCCTGCATAAGAAGAATCCTGTGCCTTTCCAGTGATGTTGGCTTGGTGCAGCTGGCACAGGGACACTGGTTCCACCCCAAGTCAGCGTGTTTGCATCATGGTGACCTTAATGTGCCTGAAGGCGTCCCTGCCCATGGCAGGGGGAGGAACAGGATGGGCTCTAAGATCCCTCCCAACCCAAACCAGTCTGGGATCCTGGGACTTGGAGTATGACTGCAGTACCATGGTCAGAAGAATAGATGATTTTGGGGAATCAATTCAGGTGGATGAGGGAGGGTCAAAACTTCAAGATGGAAGAAGACACCTTCAACCTTAAAAATTATGATGTGACAATAACTACCTTATGATGAATTTGGTGGGAAAATTTGAGTTAGATTATTTTTTAAAATAAATTTTAGCACATCAGTCTTGTACCAAGATATCTGCAGTCTGGCTCAGCCCTGGGGGCACCTCTGGGTGCTGTGTCCAGCTCTGGCTCCTCAGCACAGCAGGGACAGGAGCTCCTGGGGCTGAGCAAGGGCCTGGAGCAGCTCGGTGCCCAGGACAGGCTGAGGGAGCTGGGGCTGCTCAGCCTGGAGAGGAGCCCCAGGGAGAGAGAGGGGGCTCAGCTCTGGCTGTCCCTGTGTGTCTGTCTGTCCCTGTGTGTCTGTCTGTCCCTGTGTGTCCGTCTGTCCCCCTGTGCAGGGAGGTTGGAGCAGGCCCAGGCTCTGCTCCGTGCCCAGCGATGGCCCCAGAGCCGCGGGCAGGGCTGAGCCCCGGAGCTCCCGGCACAGCAGGCAGAGCTCCTGCCCCGAGCACAGCCCGGGCAGGGCTGGAGTCTCCTCCTGGAGCCATCCCAGAGCCAGCGGGACACAGCCCGGACACAGCTCTGGAGTGGCACCGGTGACCCCATGGGCTCTGCCGGCCCGGCCCAACCGGGACCCAGGCTCTGAGGGCCGCCCACCGTCCAGGCTTCTGTGCCTCCTTCCGCTGCTCGGGACGGGCTTTCCGTTCACCCGAGCCCGAGCCCGAGCCCCAACTCGAACCCGAACCTGACCCCGACCCGAGCCCGAGCCCGCACCCGCCGTGTCCCCGCGGCGCCGGCAGGGGGCGCCGGGCGGGCGGCGGGCGGAAGTGACGCTCGGCCATTGCCGGTGCGGGCGCTGCCCCGCCCGCGCTCCTTTGTCAGCGGAGCCGCCGCCGCCCGCGGCCGCCCCCGGCCCCGCCGGCCCGAGCGGGGCAGCGCCGCAGCACGGCCCGCGCCGCCAGCTCCCTACGGCTCCGTCCCGCCCCGTCGCGCCGGCCCAGCGGGTGAGTCCGTGCCGCCGGAGCAGGTCGGTCCCGCCGCCGGGAGGGTTGGCGGGGGCGGCGCCGCGGGGTCCCGGTCCGGGCGGGGGGCGCACAAAGGCCCCGCGGTGCCGCGGCCGCGCTCGGGGGGCGCAGCGTCGCCGCGGTGCCGCGCGGCGGGCAAGGCTGCGGCTCTCCTTCTCCCGGCTCTCATTAACGTGCGGTGTTTTGGCCGGGCAGGGTGAATTTCCCTGCCCGTGGCTGCCGTGCGGCTGCGGGAGCTCCCCGGGTGGGCGGCGCGGAGCGCGGCGAGCTCCCCGTGGGTGTGCTGCCGCTGCCCGCGGCAGTGCGCTGGAAGCCCGAGGGCTGATGGGCATAGCAGAGGTACAGGCCAAAGTCCCTGGTGCCGGTCGTTGCTAAAGGGGCTGCAGCCGCGGCCAGAGCCGCCGGAGCGGGTCCTGAGCCCGGGGCCGCAGCCAGCCCGCCCGGGGACAGGAGCAGCAGGAGGGGCTGGCTGCTGCCGGGACTCTGCCTGCTCGGGAGCACGGCCCTGGGCACGCAGCCGCTCTCAGCCCGCCTTGGGCCCGGGGACACGAGGGACAGGAGCAGCAGGAGGGGCTGGCTGCTGCCGGGACTCTGCCTGCTCGGGAGCACGGCCCTGGGCACGCAGCCGCTTTCAGCCCGCTCAGGTGGCCATGCTGACCTGGCGGCTCTGAACCCACATGCTGCTCTGTGAAATCTGGCCGTGAATCTAGGAGGGGAAGCTGCCCAGGCAACTCTGTCTATTAAAAGTGCTAAAAGAACTTTAGTTTCTTGCAGTACTTTTACATAAATTGAAACGAAGCCACTTTGTTTTCCAGTAATTGAGAGAGCAGCTCAGCTTCATCGGGTTCTCCACGAGCTGGGGTTCGTGTAGGTGTGCTGGAGGCACCAGTGCCTCGGAAGGTGTTACTGGTGGGAACTTCCAGGTTCTGGGCTGAGCTGCAGAACCGGCACGTTTGTACAAAGCCACGTTTTACAACGATGCATTGAGTTCTCAGAAGAGAACAGATTCTTTTTCCAAATCTCGTGTGTTTTTATGGTCTGCATTGAACCCCAGCTTCTCCTTGAAAAGACTCCCGTGGCTATAGCAGTTAGCTGTGGGCAATGACAAGTCTATTTTTAAACTTTCACTTTTCTTTTGTTTCCTGTAATACGATCTTTGCTGTGATCTTCATCCTCATCTTCAGAGGGACGGTGGCGACCTGGAATGCAGCAGGCACTTTGCAAATACTCTGGGAGCCCTGTCCTTGAAGGGCTGGAGCTGTTTGAAGAGTGCAGGGGTGCCGCGCAATTGAAATGGGAAGGCTGGAGTCCTGGCTGTGGAGAGCTCTCAAGTGCACGGCTGGACCCTTTGATGGCCGAAACCTTTCTTTTCCTTGAGGAGGAGGTGTTAGAGATCTGTTTTAAGGGAACAAAAAGTTCCTGTATGCCCTGTGCTCTCCCCAGGAGGTGTTAAGTGTGTGCAGTGGTTTCAGAGGTTTGCCTTCGCTGGGATTTGTTTGCTGGGATAAGACCTGCATTCCTCTGTTTCAGGGGCCGTGTGTGCCCCTTGCCAGTGGCACAGGGCTGGGGAGTGGTTCCTGGCTGTCACCCTTTGCCTCTTTGTCTCCTCACGCTGAGTGAGAGCTGTGTTTTGTTCTGGCTTCGTTTTGGGACAAACTTTTAGTTCATGCCTCAGCCTCCTCAGTTTGTAAATAATCAGCTCTTACAGGTCTATATCATGGTTAGGACAGAATTACATCAGATGAAGCTGTTATTTAAACAAAACAACTTGAGGGGAGAAAAAGCCCCTTCATATGTTTTCACTTTTAAGTCTTATAATGTGTTTCAAAGTTTCAAGCTGGGAAAGGGAAATCCTGCTGACCTGGTGCTGATGATGTTTCCAGAGGTGTTGCTGATATTCCCTGCCCAGGAACCATTGTTAACTGGTTTTTTAATTATTTATTAGGAAACAAATTTAGAAAATTATTCATTAGAAAAATATCTTAGTTGCAGAGCTGTTAAGTTTGTTGCCTCATGTTTATATTCTATAGAGAAAAGGATGGCTGTGTTAGTTACTGACAAAATTGGTGAAAACCCGGATAGTGTGTGTAGAGGTTCAGCCTTGCCCTCCTTGGGCACCACTCAGAAAGTGATTTTGGGCATATTGTGTTCCTGGAGCTTGCAGTTCAACACGCTTTGAGACGTGAGAATTTTATTGTATGCCTTAGCAGCTGAATATTCGATATTCTGGTGGTTGTTCACGCTCTTCTCTTAGCACGTATGAAGCTGGTTGCATTCTTTCTGCTGAGGTGACCCGCTAAAGATCACCTCTATCACTGAGTAGAAAGATCCTTTTGCAGGAGAATGCAAGTGTGTGGAGGAGCTGAGGTGAAAGGGGAGGGCTAAATATAGCCATTTCCTGCAGAACTTATCTGCTTTGGAGGCTGGCTTTCCAAATGGAACTGGAGTCTTCCAAGCCCTCACTGAGGGTAGGAAGAGAGCATGGGCGGGGGAAAGAACACCCGTGGGGTGTTGTGAGTGGGTTGTGTTTGTGGTTTTTGTTTTTTCCAGCCAGCTGGTACTCTGAAGTCATGCTTAAATTTAATGAAAGCCCGATGCTAAAATAGGATCTAGGGACAGCCGTTGTGAAATAATTAGGCACCCGTTCAGCCCTTCTTGTCCCTGCCAAAAAAAAGCTACTTGAATGCACTTAAATTCTTGGTATTGGAACTCTCAAATGGGCATCTTGATACCTGCTCTAGTGTGTATAAACAGGTTGAAAACTTGTGCTGCTCACCTGTGCAGCTGTCAGGAGCTACAGCAGATTGCAGTGGTGGTGTGGAACACGGGTGATTGCCGAGTGCCCCTGTGTGTGAGGATCCAGGGGTGTCACAGAGCTGGGTGACAGGCTGGCCTCAGCCAGGCTGTGCACGGGGCTCAGGGGATGGGCTGGTTACTGTAGGACATGAGGGTGTAAGAGCATCTTGGGTACAGAGATACCAGGTGCTATCAAGATCCTCACCTTCTGAGCACTGCTGTGGACAAGTTCTGTGGACACACGTTGTGAGTGTAAGGCATTTATTTATATCCTGCACATATCTGTAAAAAAATCAGGAATGATGGTGTTTTCTAGCAATGTTGGAAAGCTGAATTCACATGTGTTTGAAAACTGTTCTGGGACCATGAATTTATCAAATGTTGTTGACTACAAAATGTAAGGAATTCCATGGAAATGCTTTCGAGGAATTCTTTTTTTTCCCACTATGTTTGCAGCCAAAACATGGTTTTGGAGTAATGCTTCCAAAAGTGTAGAAGTACAGTCCAATAAGAGTAAGTGCTTGTAGTGCAGTATTTCCTGTGTTACAGTGGACCATGAGTTTGCTCCTGACCCAGTCTCAGGTGGTGGTAATCCCCTCCTTAACCTGTTTCCTTCTGGAATTGTGTGTGTAGAGTGCTCGCAGGTTCCTGTTTCAGAGTGAGCTGCACCTGTGCATTGAGGTTGTTCAGAACCCACTCCCAAGTTTCTGCTCTGGTGAGGAGATCCACAGAGAAGGAGCTGCAGGTGTGAGCAGAGTTGGGGCGCACCTTTGCCATGAGGTGCAGGGGTGCTGTTGTTTCCTGGAAGGAGCAGGAGTGTGCCCATGCTCCCGGTGCAGTGGGTACCCAGCTGTTCCTTGGTGTGGGAGAGGGCAGCCCTGCAGCTCAGTGCCCGTGTTCTCTGCTGCCGTTCCCCTGGAAGGCCAGAGCCATGGTCCCTGTGCTGCTGAGTGCTGGGGTGGAGGCGCTGGGTCAGTGTGGCAGGTAGTGCAGATCCCTCTTTTGCTGTGCCGTGCCCTCTGTGCCCTCCGTGCCCTCCGTGCAGTGCCTCGCCTTGCTGGCTGCCCCAGGGCTGGCTGTGCCCGGCAGCGTGCTGGGGCTGCTTGGGCACGGGATCTGCCAGTGCTGCTGGGAACGTGCCGTGCCTCCCTTGTGCCTGCAAACCGCTGTGCCAGCAGCTCTGGAACACCTCTCCAACCGCCCAGATCAGGGTCCCTTATCCCAAGGCATGGGCTTCTGTTTGGTTACAAAGGCATTGTAAGTCCCTAAGCAATTGGGATAATCAATGTCCTTCAGCCCCACAGTTTCTTCAAGCCTGGGATCTGGTTTAGCTTTACAGGACATTGGCTCAGCCTGGTTTTGCAAGGCTGGGTGAGGTGGTGTGTAAATAAAGTGACTTGCTGAGGGGAGAAATGCTTGAAAGGAAATACTATGGAGATCTTAAAGTCACAATTGATGTGACTAATTGGGAAGGGATGGTGTTAGGTAATTCCTTATTATGAAGGAAGTGAGGAATACTGGATGTAATCAATTGTCAGCAGCTTTAAAGTTAAAACCAATAGATTTTGTGTGGTGCCTGTTGAAACTATAGACTGATTGCAGTGGGATGTTCAGGAGCCTTATTCTTCTTTTGAGGAACAGTTGAATCTGTTGGTAGGCCTGTGAGGGACCAGAAAATGCAGTGATTCAGGTGCAGCTTTGGGCTTGGGAATTTACCTTTGACTGGGATGTGTGGGGTTGGAATGAGAGGAGTGTGGAAGAATGACCCTTTTATGCTGTGTCCTTATGCTCTGTCCTGAGCATCTGCTCCTGGCCTCTTGTGGAGTCAGGTTATTACTGGCTAGGGCTGTGTGTTGTGGGTTGTTCCTCCCTTTGGTGTGCAGAGGCAGGTCAGGGCTCTCACCCCAAAGTCCTGTTGTCACTGCATCCCCCACTCTGAAACACTCCTGGAGGGTCAGACCAACTCACTGCTCCCTGCCTATGATGCTGCTGGAAAGATGGGTCTGAAAGTGTCTGGAGCCTGTTGTAGAGTAACTCCAGTCTGCTTTGGGGAAAGGAAGGCTTTGGTTTTGTTAAAAAAAGCTTATTAAAACCAAGACATCCATTTTAGTGATTGTCCAAGATTGTCTTTGGAGTAATTTCTGTTGTCTGAAATAACCAAGATGGAGATGGAAGATTGTGAGGGGGAACACCAAAAGCTGTTATCTGGGCCTTTTTACAGAAGATGTGTTGCTGCAGCACTTAACCTTCTGTCCGGAGTGCCTGGAATGTTCCTTCCTAGCATGCTGAAGCATCCTGTTGAATGGAGCTGGTAGGAGTTGTTGTTCCTTGCGTTGCAGAGCAGTCGTAGCGAGCTGTGCTCGCTGGAGGTCGGGACTTTCTTGTTCTGGCTGCAGACCTTACCTCTGCTAATGAGCTGCGGAGGAGAGGCCGACAGACACCTCTGGTAATTGCAGGTCTGCGGTTGTCCCGGCGAGGCTCCCGGAGCGGGCCGGAGGGTTCCCGGAGCGGGCCGGAGGGTTCCCGGAGCGGGCCGGAGGGCTCCCGGAGCGGGCCGGGGAATCCCGGAGCGGGCCGGGGGGCTCCCGGAGCGGGCCGGGGGCTCCCGGAGCGGGCCGGCAGCCTCGCCAGCCGCCGTTGGCTGCCCCGACAGCTCCGAGCCTAC
Organism: Setophaga petechia; assembly: GCA_024362935.1. Classification (NCBI taxonomy): domain Eukaryota; kingdom Metazoa; phylum Chordata; class Aves; order Passeriformes; family Parulidae; genus Setophaga; species Setophaga petechia. The sequence continues at coordinate 532,432 of JANCRA010000005.1, forward strand.
CGGTGCCTTCCCTTTGAAGTCCTGGAAGCTGCTGAGCCCTGCTCTCAGGACTCGGTGTGCCCAGCAGGCCCCTCCAGCCGTGCCCCGAATGGCTTTGGGGTTCCTGGCTCGGTGGTTTGAGGCACCTGGGGCTGTGGTTGCACAAACCTTTTCGCCGGCTCCTAATGGCAGGGCAGTGAGTAGTCCTTCTTGTCCTTCTCCATGTGCTGTTCTTTTTCCTGTTCTGGCACCTCTGGCCGTGTGATACACTGGATAAGGCATTCATTTGGTTAAAACTTAGTCTGCCTCTGCCAGGTTACCTCTGACCCAGGTTAATTCCCATGTATTTTTCTTGTGCTGGTGCTAAGGCGGGATTTCGGGGGGTATGAGTGGCGGAGCAGATGCAGAGGGCTGTGAGCTGCCTGGGAGTGCTTGTGAAGGCTGGTGCCCGGCTTGGCTGCACCCCGGGAGTGTTTGTGAAGGCTGGTGCCCGGCTTGGCTGCACCCCGGGAGTGTTTGTGAAGGCTGGTGCCCGGCTTGGCTGCACCCGGGAGTGTTTGGTGTGCCTTGTCCTGCTGCACCCCGGGAGTGTTTGGTGTGCCTTGTCCTGCTGTGCCCCGGGAGTGTTTGGTGTGCCTTGCCCTGCTGTACTCTCTCCCCGGGGACAGTCCCTCAGGTCTCGGTGCTGCTGGCCGTGACCCCGGGGTGTGCTCGCACACGCGTTTGTGGCGGTGCCCCGTGCCTGCCTGCCCTCCCTTCTCCGCAGGTCGGTGACAGCAGTGGCCGGCCTGTCCCCGAGCTGCCCCCGCTGCTCAGCCCCCTGTGCTGTCAGGTGCTGGGCAGCGCGAGGTAGAGGAGATGAGAGTGACATCTCCCTAGGAACAAATGTAAAATTAAACAAAATGTGTGTTTGTATTAGTCAGCCTAAACCAGACTGTGCTATTTAGGGCTCTCCATTGCAATAAACTAGTCTCTTGTATTTGTGTGGGAGGACTGCAACAATTAAAGTAATTTTCAGGCTGAATTTTAAAAGTGAAAACAAAATGAAAAGGTAATGGTTTGGTTTAAGAGAATATCAGTTGTATCATATTATGTTATAATACTCTTATGTTAGAGAAGAGACAGGTGATACGCTGCAGGTTGGTTATTGGTAAAAGCTGTGTCCATGCTGCAGGTTTGTACTGCACATTAAAACTCTTCTTGACTTCATCAGGAGTAATTTTATTTTTTTTTAATCCATTTAATTGCAGCTCTCACTGCTGCTGGAGAGTAAACTGCTTGCTGCAGCTGCAGTTGTGGGTAGCAGCCTGCTAAAACATCAACTTTGATGGCACGGGCTGGGCAAATCCCAGGCTGGAGTGATAAACAACAGAGAGAATAAAAACTTTCCGTTCTCCAGAAACTGCTGAATAGAACTTAAGGACTAACTAGCAATAAAGATAGAGATATAAAAGTATGTACACAGGATGATAAATGTGAGTGGAACCAGTGAGGAAAAAAAGAGAAAAAAAGGACAATTCCAGCTGATTTCAGGATCAGGAGGGTGATTTGGCAGTGGAGCTTGTGGCAGTCAATCTTGTAGGATTACACTGTGTTCTACTCATTTTCTGTTGTCAGAGCAAAAACATGTACAACTTGAAGAGCACCAGTCTGAGTGTTAAACTAACAAATTCCTGTCTCCTTAGGAGTGGAATTACAATAAGTTGTGCATTAAAAAAAAGGCTACTTTTAATTTGACTTCTAAATACTGGCTCAAGTTAAATGATGAGAAAGAACACTTGAGATGTACCCTTAGCACGTGAAAAAATACTGATCCTTGTGAATTAAAAAAAAAACTACAACAAAACGGAGGGGTGTGTTCTCTTTGGGATTGTGATTACAATAGAAAAATAAATACTTGAAAAACGTAGGAAATTCTTTTCTGGACGTGCATTCTTACATACTGAGCATTGATCTAAGTATTTTATTCCACTTGACCTTTATTTTTGGACTGAGTTGCAAAACCTGTCTAGATCCTGAGGCTGAATGAAATGATGATGATGAAAACTGCCATGCCAGCAGCTTTGTACTCCACCCGTGCTCCTTGGTGGGGGTGCCTGGGTGTGCATGTGGACTCGGTGCCATCTCTGCCTGTCTCTGGGCTGGGAGCTGTGCTCCCTCCCCACTTTGCTGTGGTGTTCCTCTCCCTGCAGCTCACCTGGGCAGCTTGGTGCCCAGACCAGCTGGCAGACGCCCGTCTGTGGGAGCAGAGGTGCATCTTTGTGGTCGGGATCAAGGTTAAAGCCTTTGAGTCTTGGCTGTCCTCCAGCTGCTTTGCATAATTTGAGCCCGTCTCTGTCCAGAAAGAAACATTCAAGTTATTCCAAGTGACTGGGATAGGAGAAAGAGCTGCACCTGAGAGGCTGCTGAGCAGGGTGGGCGGTGTGGCCCCACCTCACGTCCCCAGGTGTGCTGTGACAGCGTGGCTGGGAGCTGGCTGCTGGCTCCCTTGGCCTCTGCTCCGTGTCTGTTCTCAAGGGTCCTGCCCGTGAGCCTGTGCACTTCTTGAATTCTTCACCAGCTCCTTGGCATGGCTCTTGCTCTCCCACATTATATGGTTGTCAGGTGGGCCTTTACAAATGTGCCAGAAATGCCACGTAGACACTTTTGTGTGCGTTTGTGGACCTGGCATGTTTGCATCAACCTCCAGTGGAGAATAATCTGAGTAACATGTCCCAGCTTGCCAAACAATACGGTGTTTTTTCTCTCCTGGTGTAGGCATTTTACACATTTGTAAGACTCGTGTCATACCCCTAAAGCAAACCTGGGCATGGTTGTTCTGCAAAACCTGTTCTAAAATCTGAACCTGTTTATTCCCTTCCCTCCATACACCTTCCTTATGACACAAGTAATATTTTGAAGAGTGAGTGAATCAATATGACTGTTCCTAAATTATGGAAATAAAAACCTAAACACCATCAGAAGTCTGAAAGAAATATGGTATTTCCATGCCTGATGCAAAAGTGGCATGTTTTAATGACTGGAAAAGTCCTTGACTTCATCTTTTTGGTTGGGATTTGATCCTGGACATTGTTTAGACATTCAAAGAAAATATGTGTTGGACTTTGACGTGGAACAGTGTCCAGGATTCTGAGGAAACTTTGCCTTGTTTCCCCATTAGGAAAGCCAGAATGCCGTGCAGTGAGGAGCCAGAACAGCAAACTGGATTTTGAAGCTCAGTTTTCTTACACAGTTCCTGGAATCTCTGGTGAGGAGTTGGTGTTCCTGAGGCTGCAGTGCAGTTTTATGCCTTCTGTAACAAAGGATCTGTGAGGAGTAAAACCTACTTTATTTCCAGTCTGGGGATTTGTAAAACTTTGACATGCAGCCCAATTATAATTATGTTGGTTTAGTTCCCAAAGTGGACGCTCCTTATTCTAAAAGAGGCCCTGCTGTGTGCAACCAGGAGTATTGAAGGCCCTGAAGTGTTAGCGTTTGAATGGTTTTGGCTTAGCTTTAAAATAAATATCTACTGGATATGGAGCTCTGGGGAGTGGACTAAAGCAAATGGAAAAGGTGAATTAACTGGAAGCTGTTGGGCAAGGCTGGGTCCATAGAGCCACAGCACAGAGCACAGTGGCAGATGGAGGCAGAAGAAAGGCATTTTGAGAGTTGCCTGTATTTTGAGCCTGATGTGAAGCAGGGGCAGTTCAGAGGCTGCTGTTCCCCTGCACGGGGTTCTGTCACCATTGCTCTTGCTCTGCAGCATCAGTCCTGTGTGGCCCCAGCACGTGTCCTGTGACAGCCTGCACTGCTCCTGCGAGCAATAGTGAGAACTGTTCCTGGCAGCTTTGGAAAGTCTGCCGTGTTTGTCTGCTGGTGCTTGATGGCTCTGTTGAGACCTGAGTGAAAACATCAACAGGTTCCCTCCTTGAAGACAGAGATTCACAGTTTTCCTGTCTGTGATGGAAATCTGGAAAGAGGAGCATGTGCGCTTCTTCAGGGGTGTGTGTGCCCCTGGGTGACTGAGCAAAACAAATGGGCAAATCCTTGTTTTCCTGAGGAGGGAAGGAGCCTCACAGGGGGCTTTTGGCTAGGAATTCACAGGCCTGTGAGCTGAAAGTGGCCCTGGCTCTGGGGCTGCAAGGTTTATGGGGCGGAGAGCCCTGTGCTGGGAGTGAAGGTGGGCTCTGCTGTAGGGTCTCCTGAGGGAGAGCTCTGGAGAACCAAGGTGGTGTTTGGCCGCCATTACAGGTACCAGTAACTGGGGGTGCAGTGTGGAAGAGGGGCACTCAGGGACACTCTGTGGGACTCCTCCGTCAGAGGAGGGAATGGCACAGGGCCAGGCGTGTGGCCAGGTGTCTGACACAGTAAGTTACTGCTGTCAGCTGACAATTGGTGCTGTCCCCTCTGCGCGTGCTGCTTGTCCTGAGAGCGTGGATCAAACAGTGCCTGGGAACACACCAGGGAGGGGTCGGAGGCTGCCCTGCTCGGTGAGCGCAGCTCTCGGGCGCTGTGTGCAGGTCCTTGCTGGCAGGTCAGGAGGAGTGTGATTGATGGCAGGGGATCGCAGTGTCTGCCCGGGGATGGCCCGGCCTGAGGAGCCCCGGGCGCCTGTGGTGTGTCGCAGAGTGGGACCGTGGTGTTCGGGTGTTGGTGCGGGCTGTGGGAGGGCCCTGCTCCCGGCTGTGGGGGCTGGGGACACAGCCCTTTGTCCCTGCGCTGCTGGGACCCTCCTGGGGGATCGGGGTCCCCCCGAGGGGCACGGCTCCCCCGGCCCAGCCTGAGTGGGCCTGGAAAGGTTTGTTCTGAGCTGCTGGCCAGTGTGGGCACAAGGGATGAGCCCAGAGCAAAGCCACAAACTGCAGTGACCCAGAGGCTGCGCATGAAGTCTCTGAGGGGTCGCTGTGCCAGCACTGGGAAAGGATACCAAGTGTGGGGCTTTTTCTCCAACTTCTGAAATAGTCTTCCAGAAATCTTTGGGCTTTTTTGACATGATTGATCTTGTTTCAGTTCCACAGGTGTGTTGGGCTGTATGTGAAAAAGGATTTCTTCTGAACCTGAGTTCATAAAGGCATATTAATTAAAAAATGAATGTTGGACAAACCAAAAGCACTTGCATGTCATAATTGTTTGAAAGACGCCTGTGAGTGTGTTAGATGACAGCCTGGTGCAGCTTGCAGGTTTTACCGAAATTGTTCTTAGGACCACAGCTGGAGGAAAAAAGTGCTTCATATGTTAGCTTCTTTTGGGGATAATTATGGGTCTTGAGTAGCTGCTGTGTCAAGAAGCAAAACAAGGCCGAAGGAAAGAGGCTTGTATGGCCAATATGAGTTAGAGCTGAGCATGGAGGTGAGTTTTCTGGTATAATTCTTGGTCAGTTTCTTAGACACCAAGGAAATATTTGAGTATCTGATGTTAAAGGGAAATTCTGTTGATTCTCTGATCTTGAAAGGCTACTTTCTTACAAAACAAACAAACAAAACCCCCACGAAGAACATGTCTTCTCTGTTAAAGTAATTTAAAAAGTTTAAATACAGTAAAGAAACATAATAAATATTTTCCATGTAAAACATGCAAAGAAATAGCATCTGATTTAATTCTGAATTACGAACTTGCAAGCTAAAACTTACACTAAATTAGACTTAGAACAAATCTTTTTGGAAAGATTTGAGGAATTGATCAGATTTTCATTGCTGAGCTGACTTTCCCCTGAAGGTTGTGCAGAAGCAGGCGGCACCTTTGGGGTTGTGCGTCTGGAGTATAAAAGTTAAAATCACTTTGAATGGCTGAACTGTTTTGGGTTTACTTTAATTTGTATTTTTGTTTACTTGTTTTTCATAAAACCCCACAGTAAATGCTAAATAAGTTTGTTAAATGCTGAGCCCAGCTGCATCATGAGGAGTGTTTAAAGGCGGTTACACACTCCCTCCCATCTGACAGGTCAGAGGTTTTTCGAGGGTGTTGCAGGCCTTCCCCAGTGCCGTGGCAGTGCGTGGGCTGGTGGGGCCGTGCCCGGGCTCCCAAAGGCAGCGCAGCAGAGGCAGGAGCTGGGGCTCGGGGTGCTCCTGAGGGCCCTGCCCGGGGCACCCCCACAGGCTCTCCGTGCTGCCTCAGGCCGGCTCAGCCCGGCAGCTGCAGCTCCTGTGTCCTCACGCTGCTGATGGGGCCTGACTCGCAAAAGGCCTTGATGATTTTTCTTACATAATTAGCACAGTCAGGCCACTGTGAGCCTGTTCTCCAATTAAAATAAACATTCAAGTATTGTATTTATAAGAGTGAAGAATCAAAACAAATGTATCATTTTCCATAAAAAATGGAGACCTGAGTTTCTGGGTGTTGGAGTTGAGGGATGGAGAGGGAAATGGTCTTTAAAGACTATTTAGTTACTCTTAACTAATTTGGGATGGCCTCTTAATTTGTCTTCAACAACAATTTAACCTTTCTTAGGAAATAACAAAAATAAGTACAAAATCAGATCTAAAATTGCTTATTTAAATTGTTCTCAACTTCCTGACTTAAATCACCTTGATCAACTTGGAAGCATTTAACAACACACCAAAACCTGAAATTAATATTCCACCCATACCAGCGTAAAAATGCTGTTTTGAAAATTTCAGGTAACCAGGTAAAATTCCAGGTGTGTGGGTTGTGGGGAATTTTTTTGCTTTGTTTATTTTAAACTTTGAATTTTGAATCGTTATGCTCACACAATTACTCAGTTGGGTTTATTTTTCATTTCTGTAGCTGTTTTTTTCCTGGTAGTAGTCCAGAGAAAGTTCCATCCCAAGCACATCCCCGCTCAAGCAGAGTGAAATGCTCCAAGCAGTGCTGCAGTCAGTGAGTGTGGTGCTCCTTGCTGGGAGCAGCTTGTGCAGCCTGGCTGGATTTTCGGGTGGCCAGGGGTTGCTTTCTCCCAGGGAGCCGTGCAGACCTGCAGAGCTCTGCCTTGTCCAGCCCTCCCTAGAATTGCTAGTTTGGCAACTCTGCCCCTGGCAGGTTTACCACAGAATTGTTTTGAAGCTGTTTGATTTCTTTGTAGCCCTGCTGTGGGAACTTGGTGTTTTTGGGGTTTTTCTGTGGCTGGTCCTGCCTGCTCCAAGCTGGTGCTGCTGGTAGCTCTGTCATGGTGCAGTGACATCTCAGGCCTTTGCAGGAGTGACAGCAGAGCTGTTCAAGCATCTCTCACCCTCTCCTCCTCACCTGGTGGCAGGTGAGCTGAGGCTGTGTTGTTTGGTCAAATACAGACCATGGAGCAGAGCCTCTGCTTGGGATTTGTGTTCCCAGCAGTTGGCAGACAAGACCTGCCCTGTGCTCCAGGCTCACCGTGGTGCTGAGAGGAGCTGCCTGCCCCTGGGTGTGTGGAGGTGGGACAGTGCCAGGGCTCCAGAGCACGGGAGCAGAGCACTGAGTGCTGCAGGGACATGTGGGGTTTATTGCTGGTAATGGAGGTAATGTACAGTTGCAGGTCCAAAAATAGGCGTCTGAGCAGCTGCTCCTCTGAGCAGAGGAGTCATCTCTTAGCAGAGTTCTTGGCTAAAGCTCAGTTGTTAGCAGAAGGGTTTCTTGCAGCAATGTGTTTGTATCAGTGGGTCAGTGTAGTCTGGTGTCCAGCAACTCTTGTCTTCCCCAAGTGATCACTTTGAGGAGCTTGGAGTGAGTGGGAATGATCATGGTGTCAAGAATGGGAACAGAAAAAGATGAGATCGAAGTGCTTTTCTTGGTTAAGGAGTGCAGTGGTGTAACTTGTGTAGGTAGCTGCAGTTCAGATTCCTGCATGGTCATGCCATGGGTGTTGGGAGAATACTGCTGCAGTGCTCTTGGGGTTCAGGGAAATGCTAGGCAGAGTTTGCATAAATATCTCTTCGTGAGAAACAAACCCGACCAATAACCAAGTGCACACAATAGCGACTCACTGGTTTTGGCTTCAAACTCTGCTAGCCCAGGTTGTGGTTATCTTTGCTCTGGGAAGCCATGGGGAATGTTAGATGATCTGTCCTGAAAATGGTGACAGGGACACGTGGGAAGTCCTTGCCATCAGCCCTCAGGGGGAAAACTGTGGTACAAAGGAACTCAGTCTGTCCGTGTTTGTGGTGAATGTTCCCAAAGGGCTGTGTGCATCAGTAGGGCTGACTTCTGTTTTTACCAGCTCATACTGTCAAGTGAGTTCATATTATTCAGTCAGTTCTGAGGGTTTTGGAGATGATTTAGTCATTCTTTTTTCAGCCTACTGTCAGAAAAATAATGTATTAAAAGCATGGGTAGAGAATTTGTTTATTCAGCTCAGATCTGCTGGTTTGCTGGCACTGCTCAGCTTCCTTTGGAGTGCCTGGCAGCTGCAGGGCAGGCTGGGGACCCACGGGGACAGGGGCTGGGCTGAGTGTCATTGCTGCTGGGTACTCTTGCTGTGAGTTAATCCTGCTTTTCAGAGGGGAAATGGCTAATATGTGAGTAGGTGCCTTGTGAACAAGCAACAGCTGGGTGCAAAGCAAAAATCTGTTAAAACATGACTAATTTCTGAGTGTTGCACAGAGTTTCTGTCTGTATTCAGCAGCAAAATTACCATTTTGAGCTTCTGCTGCTGTTGCTTCACTGGAGTTGGCATGAGCTGTGTGTTTGAACTGATGGTCATTGCTATGAGACTGTCAAAGCATTGGTACAATGTGAGGTTGGCTCTCTGTCCTTCCACTGCAGCACGGCCCATTCCGTTCATCGAGAGCTATTTTAATTGGTTTCTGCTCTGTGTTATGTTAAAGCTCTGATGCTAGGCACAGAAACCCGTGACACTTGCTTTGTTTGTTCCTGAAAACATACACTTCACTCTGCTTTGGCTATTCAGATTGGTTTTACATGATTGTCAGCTGAAAATAATGCAATTGGCAGCATCGTGGCAGCTTCCTGCAGCCCGGACCAGCCGTGGGGTAACTGGTCCAGGGGCTGGGAAATGAGAATTCCTGCTCCAGAGCATTGGTTGCTTAGCAGGCAGCACAGCGGCGTGGCCTTGGGCAGGGCCTGGGCGGGCAGCTGGGGACAGGGGGACAGCCGAGCTGGGCTGCTCTGCAGAGCATCTCTGCCACCCGGCCTGGCCCTGCTGTCCCCAGCACCGAGCTGGGCGGGGGGCAGCTGGGGACAGGGGGACCGCGGAGCTGGGCTGCTCTGCAGAGCATCTCTGCCCCCCTGGCCTGGCCCGGCTGTCCCCAGCACCGAGCTGGGCAGGGGACAGCCGAGCTGGGCTGCTCTGCAGAGCATCTCTGCCCCCCTGGCCTGGCCCGGCTGTCCCCAGCACCGAGCTGGGCTGGGGACAGGGGGACAGCCCAGCTGGGCTGCTCTGCAGAGCATCTCTGCCCCCCTGGCCTGGCCCTGCTGTCCCCAGCACTGAGCTGGGCCGGGGGCGCTGGCACACGGGGGCAGAGCACAGCTCGGGTGCCGAGCCTGGCGTGTGTGACTGCAGCAGGGTGGCTGGTTAGAAAATAACCAGTAGTCATGACTTCTGTTAATTAGCTACTAAGAGTTAAATAAATGTTGTTGGAGAAACTAGTCTGTGTTTATTTGGCACGTCTGTCTCCAGCCGAGGCCGGTGCTAGTTGGTACACGCTCCACTGCTGAGCCTGTCTGCAGCGTGGTTTTATGTTTTCCATCTGTATTGATTTTCATGATTCATTGGCCATGATCTAAGCAAAAAGCACACTTAAATGACACTGGAGACAGCTGTCTGTTAAAGTAGGACCTTTATGTAGTCTGAAATGGCGCCAGGTTTTTCTTCCATTACTTTATCAAGTAACACACAAAAGTAATATTCTTTGTTTAATTTCCTTTTCTAGGTCACTGGTATGTCACCTCTCTTTTGTGCAAGGAGCAGATGGTAAATTCTTACTCTAAACTTTCCTATCTGTTTTGCTCCTGTTATTTTTCTGATAATCTGAAATGGAAGGGGCCTTACATTGTGTTTGGGAGTCTCTGTGAAGGAGTCAGTTCTTCTCCCTGTGGAGCTGTTTGGAAGGTACATGTGGGAAGTTCAGATAAAAGCAGAAACGTATAAAGCTTGGGAAGCTGATGTGTAGCTTTTTCCAGTTATAATCTGTCTCTCTTTGTATGGCAGGCTAAAGTTCCAGATGTTGTTTTGGCGTGGAGATAGTGGATAGGGGAAAAATAAGCATTCTAATGTTAACAGAGTCAGCCTGTCTGGATCTGAGCTGACAGGAAAAGGGAGAGATAAAACCTTCATGAATGGTGTGAGCAGTGCTGAGGAGCCAGGGCTGTCCCTGGAAAGCAGTCCTGGGCTGGCAGTGCCCTGTGCCAGCTGTGGGGCCACCACCGTGGCACTGAGCTCTGCCTTCAGCAGGGACAGCAGGCTTGCTTTGGGTGTGCACCCCCCGTTTCCTGTGAAAAGTTAATTCCTATCCCTCCTGGCATCCTGCTTGCCCTCAGCAGCTGCCTCAGGGTTTTGGGGGATGCAGAGCTGAGGGGCTGTTGGTCAAACACACTTTTGGGTTGGGTGGCTCTGTGGCTCTTACTGCATTGGGCCTCTGTCTTGCAGCACCAGTGGGTTCTTTGAGGCCTGTCCCTGCCAGGAGCTGGGTTTATTGTGAGTTGCTGAGTGGTTTGGGCTGTGTATGCTGGATTTCGTGTGGAGGAGACTAAGCTGCAAGCTCTGTTCCTGGTGTATGGCAGATGTGCTCTGTCCTGAAACGTGGGCATCAAGTTCTCAGCCTCTGCTGGGCAGCGTGGAGCCTTCCAGGGAGGGAACCCAGGTCAGTCCACTCTGTAAGAGTGCTGAGATGCATGGTAGGAGTACATGTGGTGGCCAGAAAAGGGATTTCCTGGATGTGTCCATAGGTTATGTGTATAATAGTCTGTCCATTTTCTGTGTTATATTAAATGCATGAATTTGCTGTGTCCTGTGTCTTTTTCATACTTGTTTGTCCTGTCAGGCTTATTTCCAAAATGTATGAGCAGATTATTTTTAATTAATCACTGAAGTTCTGCTGACTTCCTCCTTAATCTTTGCTTTTTCCCCTCTTTCATTGCTGAGTCTAGCAGTAGCAGTTTCTGGTCACTGGCCCATCCCTGTCTTTCCCACCGTGGTGTGGAGTCCTTTGGGGCTGTGTGGCTCAGAGAGCAGTTCTGGTGAGAATGCTCACTTCACCCCCTCAGTGCTGTAAAGCTAAAGGGGAGTGGGGCTGACACATTGGGACTCACTGAGGGACACAGGAGCTGAGCTGCTGCAGTCCTCCTGGTGTGTGAGGTCGTGGCTGTTTGCTGCTCACAGCTGGGATAAACTTGTCCCCATCAGTTTGTGTAAGGCACTGGAGCGAGGGTGGCAGGGAGCAGGGGAGCTGCTGTGTGTTGGTGTAGCAGAGTGAGGGATTCTTGGGACGTGTGCAGTGCTGCCCAGCTGGACATGGGTGCCAGGATTGGGATGGTTTAACCCTTTTTGGCCTTGTTTTTGTCCCAGAAGTGGGAATATGTGCCTGGAGCTGGCTGTGATGGTGTGTGCATTACCTGATGTCCCAGAAATACCAGCCTTGAGATCCCACTGGACTGGGAGGTGCAAGGCATGTCAGAATAAAGGGCCTGTTGCATGTTTGGTGGAGGAAGATGCAGAAGGGAGTCTGGGTGTGGGAGACTGCTCTGCCTGCCTTTGTGCTGCTCACATTCCTCACCTGGGCCCGCAGGCAGCAGTGGGGTGTCTTGCTCATGTGGTTCATGACTCAGGCCAAGCCCAGATGTTTTCATGCCTGGTCTGGCCTATTTTCTGAGAGTAATTTTGGATGCCTCAGTCCATTTTATTGTGGTTTTCTTAGTGTCTAGTCCAGCTGAAGTTCAGATGGTTCCTGGCCTGACTGAATGCTCACAGGCAGACATGGCAGCTTCTGCTTTCTCTCTGCAGCTGTGTTCTGCTGACTTCAGAGCACTCACAATTAGAGCTGAGCTGGTGAGAACCTGGGATAGAGTTTTGATGCTGCTTTTTGAGTGGAAAGCTTTAGAGCATGAAACCCAGGAGAGTCTGTCTTGTGGCCAGAAGATGAGTGAAAATGCTGAAGGTGAAGTCAGATCTGGCCTTGTTGACCAACCTGGCTTTCCATTTCCACTGAGCAGTGAGTGGTAGGGACATAGAAACCTTCTTGTACTGACTGTTGGTTCTTTTCTTTCAGCATTATCTGGCTGGCAGGTTGGTGACAGTTACTATCCAGAGTATCCAAAATTTATTTCCTCATGCCTTTGACAGTGCTTCAGTGCTTTTTGACCCTTTGTAGGAACAGTTTGTATAGCAGGTTATTTGTGGGAAGTACATTTACTCCTTTAACTTGAGTTTTCCTCTGAGGAAAATGCCTTGGTGTTGTTTGAAAAAGAGTGGAATGGTCTGTGTGTGAGCAAGAGCTGCCTTGTGTCCTGTTCAGAATGATCCCTTCCTCCATCACAGCCCGTGGTGAGGAGGGTGTTGGCCCAAAGCAGGTTTGGGTGCTCACTGTGCTCAGGAGCAGTTGGTGGAGGTGCTCTTTGCCTCACTGTCCCCAGTGTGTCACATTTCCAGCTGTGGCTGGGTGCTCTGTGCAGGGATGTTGGACCCTGGAAGAGCCCCTGGGTATGTGCCATGAGCTCCCTTCAGTGTGAGCGTGGCCCTGTTCCCAGCTGCTGACAGGTGTGGAGCAGTGCAGGCTGTGCTGAGCTCCGGAGCCAGACTGGTCCCCAGGAGAGCTCCAGCTCTCATTGTGCTTCACATCTGCACCTGACTGTGTGTGGGGTCAGCCATGGGAATATAGCTGTTAAATAGGGATGAGACTGGCTGCTTTTGGTCTTCAGCAATTTACCAAAAGCCTGTATGAACCCATGGAATGGTTTTCAGAAGATCTGCGAGTACAGTCAGGCTTGGCAAGGCCATGTGAGATGTATGAGTTCGACAGCATACAGCTAAATAGGTGGACAGGGAATTCTTGAAAGAGCTCTGGAAAGAGGAGTCAGAATTGTGTATAATTGTAACACATGTGGTGTTTGGAGAGGTGACCAGGTGCCTGATGACTGGACTGAGGGGTGCACAGCAGGCAGTGATGGACATCGTTGGGACAGTGATGGGGAGCTCCTGTACCAGGGGAACACAAGGGTTTGCCTGAGAGGTCAAAGTAGACCCAGCTGTAACAGCAGCTGAGGAATGCCAGGACAAAGTGATTTGTAAAGTTCCCGAGCTGTTTTAGCACACAGGCCTGAATGTTGGATGGATCAGTGTCCCAGGTGAGACTGCCACAGGTAAGATGTAGCAGAACTGAGACCTGTGGTGGAGGCTGTGGTGCCTCAGGAAGCCTCAGGTGACAAAGGGGGACAGCTTGGAGGATGCTTTGAGGGAGAGGAGCATGGTGGAGAGAGAGAACAGGGCAAAGCTGAGAACTGCAGCACTGAGGGTAATGTTGCTGATGTGGGAAGAACAGAAATAACCACTGGAAGGAAGGTTCAAGATGAGAAAAGCCTGAGCTGGTCTTCACCTTAGCGTCTTCTTTGAGTCAGCTTTGGGGTGCATTCCCCTTTACGGTGGGTGCCCCTCACTGCTGTTCTGGGTTTCATGAGGCTCTGTACCCCCCTGCTCCTCCTGGGTGTCCATCTGCACAGCTGGGAGAGGGGAGGCTGAGGAGCACCAGGGCTGCAGCACGACCTGCTCTGTTTGTATCCTGGATTTAAGAACAGAATAATGTGGCTCTGGCTGTCCAAACAGCCAGAACCAAACTGTAGAACAGTACTGCTAAAATTCTGGGGTGCTTTGGTATAATCTCTGAAGATTTGACTTTCTTGTGCAGCAGGGTGTTTCCTTTCCTCTTGGGATTGCTAATTGCATTCAGATTTCTGGACTGCAGAGTAATGGTTAGTGAAATGCTCTGCTGAGAGGAAATGCTGTTTCATGGCATGTGCCTGTGGAGTGGCAGGAGCTGCTGTTCTCAGTCCGATTGCCCTGTAAATGTTGGTTAATTTTCTTTGGCTGGCTGAGGCTAGGAGCAGTTAAGCTGTAAGTGGGGTGCAGAATGAACACCTGACTTTTCCATGTCCCTTAACCTTTCCGACTTTGTAGCAGCCCATCACTCCTGGAGAATGCTGCTCCAATGCCAGTTTAATCCCTCAGCAGTGAGCTGGAGGTGTGCAGGCAGGCTCTCCTGGCTCTCCTCAGTGCCCTTGCCATGTACCATGTTCCTCTGCACCTCTCCTGCCCCTGCCCTGCTCAGGTTTATAGATTTGTGTCTATACACAAATAAAAATATGTATATGTTTATAATATGTCCAGCTTTGATGGTTCTGTGTTAACTAGTGGATGTGTTTGCTGAGTCATGCTACCATTGTATTATTCTGATAATGCAATGAAATGGATTTAAAAAGAAAAAAAGTTATGGCTAATTTTTATTAAAATACTCCAAACTCAGGGTAGAGTGCTTCGGGCAGAAGTAGAATATTCTCGTGGTGATGACCCTGTGAAAATAACCCTTGAGGTTCAGGTTTACCCAGGGTAAATCTGTGAAATCTCTCTGGGATTATTGATGTGCAAATGAGGGTCCTCACTGGAGGGAAATACCCACACAGCTGAGTGGTCACCTGGGCAGTGGGGGAGCGCCATCACCTCAGAGTTTGGCTCTGAGTGATCCGGCCTGATAGCGTCAGGGACTGCCAATAAAAGCATTTGCACCTCTCTGGGTCCCTGCATGTGTGAAAACACTGAGACTGTAGGGAGATGCTGCTTAATTAATGCATTTGTAGGAACTAGACAACGTTGTTACCTTGCAGCAGGGTGTGCCCCAGTGAGAGATGGACTTTAAAAACTGTGCACATCAGCAGAGCCAGGCTTCTCTGCAACCCAGAATAAAGAAATGAGTTTTTAAAATGTGTGTGAAGAAAAACTGGGAAAACCAGGAAAAAAAGCACAGCCTTTTTTTTTTAAGGGAAAAAATAGGACTTTTGTTGGTGATAACCAAGCCGAAGATTTGTTTTTGGGAATGTTTGTTTTGGTTGGCGGGAGTGTTCTGCAGAAACTCTGAAAGGGCGAGCTGTGTAATATTTAACCAGTTACTAAAAAGCGTTTGAAAATGATTAGCAGCCAGCGGTCTCGCTGGGGCTGTGAGTTTCTCGTAGAGCTTGTGGCACAGCTCCGGGGCAGGGCGATGTTTGTTTGGAGAGCGGGGGGTGCTGCAGCACCGCGGCTGGCGCTGGGCTCCCACTGCGGCCCGGTGGCACTAGGGACAGACAGCGGCCCGGCCCGGTGGCACTAGGGACAGACAGCGGCCCGGTGGCACTAGGGACAGACAGCGGCCCGGCCCGGTGGCACTAGGGACAGACAGCGGCCTGGCCCGGTGGCACTGGGGACAGACAGCGGCCCGGTGGCACTAGGGACAGACAGCGGCCTGGCCCGGTGGCACTGGGGACAGACAGCAGCCCGGTGGCACTAGGGACAGACAGCGGCCCGGCCCGGTGGCACTAGGGACAGACAGCGGCCCGGCCCGGTGGCACTAGGGACAGACAGCGGCCCGGCCCGGTGGCACTAGGGACAGACAGCGGCCCGGCCCGGTGGCGCTGGGGACAGACAGCGGCCCGGCCCGGTGGCACTGGGGACAGACAGCGGCCCGGTGGCACTGGGGACAGACAGCGGCCCGGTGGCACTAGGGACAGACAGCGGCCCGGCCCGGTGGCGCTGGGGACAGACAGCGGCCTGGCCCGGTGGCGCTGGCCGTGCCCTTGCCGTGCCCGTGGCAGCGGGGCTGGGTGCCGGTGCCCGCCGTGCCCGGACAGACCCGGGTGCAGCAGGGGCAGTGTGCGATGGGCAGTCCCGGAGCGCCCGGCTCCTGCCTGGGCTCCCTCACACACGGCACTGGTAACACCGGGGCAGACTCGCCATTGCTGGCTGCAGGAAAGCACGCCGGGCTCCGGAGGGGGGCTTTGAGTCAGTCCACAGTCACTGTTACTGGGTGCGTTTTGGGTTTGTGTGGCTAATTTAATCTTTTTTTACCTGAACTATTCAGAAACAACTTTTACAGGCAATTCCCAATAATGTCTCAATTGAAAATGTTTGTGCTTTGGGACTTACTCACGGCTGCTGGATAAATCCAGGTGTTCTGTTTGGGCAGAGTTTGTATCTTCAGTGGCAGTTTTATTGAGATGTGAGAGTATACTGTCTTTGGAAGAGAACCATTCTAGGGGCAAGTGTGGCAGTCTGGCAGCCGGATGTGGAGGGAGGCTCTCTTTGCCTCCTAAGCCCAAGGCCTCAGCATGGATGAAGTCACCAGACCCTGATGGGGATTTTCCTCACTTTGTGGGCATCCCGAGTGGCCTCGGCAGAGTGGTATTCAGAGTTGTCTATAGCCATGACTTGTGCCCAACAGGGAAAGTGTCCGAGGAGCTTTGCAGCTGTGTAATGGAGCCTTTTTCCTGGTAGGTACAGAATGCTTCTCTGGTGGGAGCTGTCTGTGTGCCATGTAAGAGTGCCTGTACAGCAAGGAAACATGTGTAGCATAATAAAATAACACCTTTGTTTGTATGTGAAACGTGTGAGAAGCCGCAGTAATTCACGTGTATCTGAATGTTTTGAGCAGATAGCTGTGCACACCTCGTTCGTGTGAGGTGAAACTGAACCTGAGCATTCCCCTGAGCAGCTCACAGACCTGCAAACCCCCGTGCTCATTGTGTGCTGGCTGTGGCCCGTGTGGAACCCACACCTCGCTGTGTGGGTGCTCCCAGTGTGCCATGGTCAGTGAGGCACAGCCAGGCCCTGGTGCAGGAGGGCTTTGGGGTGATGCTGCTGAGCACGGGCTCTGCAGGGGAAGGCTGTTCCACAGGGCACTGCTAATCCTTGCCAGTTCCCTCCTGGTGAATTTATTTACCCTGCAAGGCAGCAAATGATATGGAAAGGTACACATGTGCCTTCAAAGGCACTGGGAAGTTGCAGAGCAATTTAAAAGTGTCTGTGCTTTCTTCACTGTTTGAGTAAGCCGTCTGCCAGTGGGTTGCCCAAGACCCCTGTACTGATGCAATACCTGCACACGGGCTGAGCTTTTACGCTGGGGCAGGAGCCTTCTGCCTCCTGCAGCCACAGGGAGGTTCTGCTGCCCACATGGAATCTCTGAATGCTTTGTGTTGGAAAAGCCCTCTAAGATCATGAAGTCAAATCTTTCTTTCAGCAGTGCCAAGGCCACCGCTAACCCAATGTGCCACATCTGCACAACTTCTGAATCTCTCCAGGGACGGGGACTCCACTGCCCTGGACAGTGCCAGGCAGCCTGTGCTAAGGCAAGACAGCCCTTTCTGTGAAGGAATTTTCCCCAGTATGCAGCCTGAACCTCCCCTGGTACAGCTGGATGGTGATTTCTCTTGTCCTGTCCCTGTTCCCTGGGAGCAGGCTGTTTTTATTTCTATATGACACTCACGCTTTGCTACCTTTTCTTTTTCTTACAAGAGCCAAGGGATTGGCTCTTTGTGAATGTGTCAGAGTTACCAACTGGGAGAAACTTCCAGGACACTTTACACTGTGTAGTTGCCTTTCGTGTGGTGTTTTCATTCCTACTCAGCAGTGCTGTGATTTTGCTTTGTACACGAGTACAGAAGAGCCAGTATCCCGTCCTTCACTGTTTCTGTACTGTGGTCACACGATTCTAAGGCATTTGGTCTTTCTGGGTGGCACTTTGACACATTTTTGGAGCTGCAGAGCATGGATGTGTCCCTTGTGCAGTTCCAGGTGGGTACCAAACGGAGTTGGTGGCTGGTTTCCATCTTCTGAATTCTGGCAACCAGGTTTAGACCATAAGAAAGGGCTGCCCAAGGGTGTCACTCTCTGATGCAAGGAATGCCTTTGTGGGGCTGCTTGGGGGCTGCACCTCCTTTGTGTGAGATTCATTTAAAGAGCAAGCTGTGAATTATTGCCTCTAAATGCACATTGCTCCTTCTGAAGACGCAGCTATGGATGAATTCAGCTGGTGTGTGGCTGTTGTGGATGGCACAAGTGTGATCCAGTATTATGGATGTTTTCTTTTGATAGGAATCTGGTGAGGTACATGCAAAATATGTACAGCCCTGGGGCTCTTGGCTGGGGGCCACTGGGGCTGTCAGCGATATCTGGGTGCTTCTGATCTCATCTGCAAAGTCTGAGTGCTCTCATGTTCCTATGTCTGTGTCATATGGAGATGAAATGCAGGCTGAAGTTCCTGCACTGATGGCTCAGTGTCTGCTGTGGTCTGTGCTCAGCACTGGCCCTGGGGACTCAAGGCCCCTTCCCAGCAGCCGGTGCCTGCAGGTCCTTGTGGTGTTTCAGGTTGTCTGGACTGGTTCTTCTCTCCCCTCTGGCTTCTTGCAGCTGCTGTCCCAACAGCCCCCGTGCAGAACTTCAGCACACGTTGCTGTAAGGCCGTACAGGAATGATTTGGCAGGACACAGTTTTCTTAGGAGGAAAGGCGAGAGCAATGTTGGCTGTGAAGGTGGAACAAGCATTGGGGTTTCAGGGTGGATTTGGCAGTGTTGGGACTTTATGCCTAGAGAGCATAAGGGTTCTATAGACTCTGTTATCTGAACCAATTGTGTTTATGTTGGGTGTCTTCACCAAGCATCTGATCCCCCTTGCTCTTGGCTTATTGTTCATTTGGGCTTCCAAACCAGTTTAAAGGACTCCTCCAGAATCCAAAGCTGGCCTTGGAGCAGATGCTGGCCTGCCCAGGAGCCAGGGTCCCTTCCTCACCTGCACGGCATGGCAGGTTTGTTGGGAAATCTGGGAGCTGCCACTTTGAAACGGACTTTTCTAACAATAGCAAGTTCTAGTTTTCCAATAATTGCTTTTGCAGGAGGAACCCAAATGATCCACATTTCCATGTGTGTGGCTGAGGCCCAAACACAGTGTCCTGCCTCCTGCTCTGCCTTGTGGTGTCCAGTACTGCTGCATCTGCAGTGTGGCATGGGATGCTGGGATCCCTGCATCCCCCTGTGGGTATGGCACAGGGCACTGGGATCCCTGCATCCCCCTGTGGGTGTGGGGTGTGGCACAGGGCACTGGGACCCCTGTGTGGGTATGGAGTGTGGCATGGGATGCTGGGAGCCCTGCATCCCTGTGTGGGTATGAAGTGTGGCACGGGGCACTGGGAGCCCTGCATCCCTGTGTGGGTATGGCACAGGGCACTGGGAGCCCTGCATCCCTGTGTGGGTATGGAGTGTGGCACAGGGCACTGGGACCCCTCTGTGGGTGTGGAGTGTGGCACAGGGCACTGGGACCCCCACATGCCCTTATGGGTACAGAGTGTGGCACAGGGCACTGGAGGATCCCTGCATCCCTCCATGGATATGGGGTGTGGCACAGGGCGCTGGGTCCCCCTCATGCCCGTGTGCGGTGTGTCAGGGGGCACTGGGGTCGCTGGGTGCCCGCATGCCCGTGTGCGGTGTGTCGGGGGCGCTGGGCTCGCTGGGTCCCCTCGTGCCCGTGTGCGGTGTGTCGGGGCCGCTGGCTCCATCCGTGGGCGCTGGGCTCGCTGGGTCCCCTCGTGCCCGTGTGCGGAGTGTCGGGGCCGCTGGCTCCATCCATGGGCACAGGGCTCGCTGGGTCCCCGCATGCCCGTGTGCGGTGTGTCGGGGCCGCTGGCTCCATCCGTGGGCACAGGGCTCGCTGGGTCCCCTCGTGCCCGTGTGCGGAGTGTCGGGGCCGCTGGCTCCATCCATGGGCACAGGGCTCGCTGGGTCCCCGCATGCCCGTGTGCGGTGTGTCGGGGCCGCTGGCTCCATCCGTGGGCGGTGGGCTCGCTGGGTCCCCGCATGCCGAGCGGTGGGATCCCTGCCCGTGCTCCCGGTGCCCTCTAGCGGCTCTCGCTGCTGGGCTGCGGTTCCACAGGGCACGGCCTGCAGCTCCGATCGAACGGCAGAAGGAAAATACCTTTTCTGTATTTTTGCTGATTGCTTGTTAATTCCTTTTCATTTATCTGGGTTAAATCCCGACTCTTCCCTTGGGAAAAAAGTTCTTGTGAATTCAGGTGCCAGGTCGTAACTGGATATCTCATGGATCTTTAAATCCATAGCTATTTCCTGTGGGGATTTATTAAAGAATGTTTTGTTTCTTACATTAAAATGTATATTTTCTTTCTCTCTAAACAAGCAGTAACTGGAAGGGGCGTGCTTGCTGGTGTCACTAGAACCACACTTTGGTGCTTACGTTCATCCATTAATTGCTTTGGAAAAGTAATTTTTTTTAAGCAGTGAGAACAAGATCTTTGAACTCATGCTCTGAAATAATTTTTGAGGGAAAATGAGTGTTTTGTAAAGGTCAGAGCCTTGCTCCTCCAGTGTCCCACCCCAGCTGACCCGGTGTGGCCGGGCAGTGCCGAGGGCTGTGTGCCCAAATCCCGGCGTGTCCCGGCGTGTCCCGGCGTGTCCCGGCTGCACGGCCGTGCCGCCGCCCTTGGCGTGGTGTGGGGACACGGGGTGGCTGTGTTACAGGCTGCTGCACGTGTGCACAGCTCTTCTCAGCGAGGCAGGTGAGATACTGCTCCAGCCTTTTGGGATAATGAACGGCTGGAAGAACAGCTTCATAGAAGCAGGGTTTAAATGGAAGTGTTGGGCTTTTTATTTTCCTTGGGAGGACCATGCATGGTATGAATGCATAAAATCTCTTAAAAGTCCAGTGTGGTTTGTTTGCCTCTTTGGGGCCGTTGGTCTGATTGCCATCCTCATTCTCCCCCTGGGATATACAGGGCAGGGGCGTACGTGTACAAATATACTTGTGTGTATTTGTTTCTTTGTTTTTGGTAACTCCGGTAAAGTTGACAAGACTCCAGGTCAGTCCGTGCAGCTGGCAGAGTTTTCCCCGTGTCTGGGCCGGTGTGTGCTCCCCATGGCTGCAGTCCCACACTGTGGCCACTCCCGGTCCGTGTGCTCAGCCTCCTTCCCTGGGCAGCAGGGCTGCAGCGGCCAAGGGGGGATTCCTGGGCAGGGGGTCGAGGTGTGGGGGTCTGGGGGCCACCCCAGGTGTGTCAGAGGTGGGGCAGCTCCCAGCAGCACAGAACAGCCCGTGCTGGTTTTACCTGGGCCGGGGCTGCAGCCCGGAGTGACCTGCAGGAGCTGCCGGTGCTGCTGGCGGAGCTCGGAGGCTGCCCAGCGGTGCTGAGCTCAGATTTTGTATTTTTCAAGCCCCTTCTCCTCGAGCTGGGTGTCCCTGCTGTGGGAAGGGCTCTCTGGGCACCTGTCCCTGCCGGGATCCCCTGGGGCACTGCCCCTCTCCCATCCCTGCAGCCCCGGGGTGCCTCGGGCCCTTTGGAGCGCCCTGTGTGCAGAGCAGGGGGCAGGTGCCAGGAGCCAGCCCTGCCTGGGCTGGGGAGGGGGCACGGCAGGGCCAGGGCTGCTCCAGGCTGTTCTGCCCAGGGCAGAGCAGGGGTCCCAGCACCACTCTGCCCTGGAGCAGGGCACCGACCTCGTGGAGCTGGTCGGGAGCTCTGGCCACGGATGGCTCCTTGGGATAGCTCTGCTCTGCTCGAAGTGCTTCTGTGGATTGCTCCTGCTGTTTCACTCTGTCTGATCGTGCTCCCAGCACGACTGTGGAGGTTTGGATATCAGCAGGGTTACAGGTGCCGTGGTGCACCCAGGACAAGCGGGGGAAGCTTCCTTGGGGAAGGGGTCTGTGGAGGGGAGAGTGCTGTTCTGGGAGGTGAGGTGGTCAGCGCTGCCCGGGCCTTTCTGTGAAGGTGAAAACTGAGTGCTTGCGTCAGAAATCTCTGATCATTTTAACTGATGGTGAATCAATTACTGGAAATAAATACAGAAGTAATGGCTTGGCTTTCATCGCTGAGCACTTAAGAAGTGCTGATGATTTGAAAAGGCACAACAGAAGAGTTCTGAAAGGAAAATGGCAATATCAGATTTATTTTCAATTTTCATCTGCTTCAGTTAGAATTCAATCTGAAAAATGCAGACAAATACCTGCACATAAGGAGCATTTTGTTCCATGTGACTAGGCCAGAGAGTCCCTGCAGGAGCCAGCCAGCACAGGACACACAAACCATTCTGAGTCACCAGCCCTGTCTGTTGGGCTAAATCCTGAGAAACTGCAGAAGAGTTTCTTTTCAGAAGCCTTGTTTCACAGTAAAAAGTGGAGTAAAGAGTGGTCTGTATTTCTGTGTAAAGACCAAGTATCATGGCAGAGATTGGAAAATAGAAAGGCAAATTCACTCCTTTATTTCCTCTTTTAGAGGGAGCATGTGCCTCTGCTTTGTGCTGGAATCAGCCAGGACTGTTGCACCAGGTGTAGTTACCTGTCTTCAGCAGCAGGGAAATGGACTTGGGCCATTGAGAGGAAAATCCTGAGAGAGGCACCTTAAACTGGGAAATTGATCTTCAGAGAGCAGCATCTTCCTTAAATACATCTCAGTCTTTTTCTTGCCATCCAGCAATGGATTTTGCTGGTTAATAGAAGTTACTTTGAGTTTTCTGGTGGAGATCTTTTCTGTTTCCCCTCAAAGCCCAGATAATACAGTTTTACAGACCATTTTCTCAGTGTAACAATAATTTAACTTTCTAGGAACTGGTTCAAAGAATGTATCATTGATATTACATGCCTACCTGGTACTGGAGAGTTCATATGTCCCTACTTCAAGCTTCTGTACCTGCATGGTAGTTGGATGTGATGTCTCTGTGAATCTAAAAAGACCTTGCAGTAAATGCATGGATTATAAGTGAAGGAAGTCATTTAGGAAACAAGACAGAGTTAAAAAGGAGTCCAGTCAGCATTGGGTTGTGTTTTGTGTGAGGAACTGGTGACAGGCTAAGCCCTGCTTTTGGGGTGGTTGCACTTTCAGGCAGCAGTGGCAGCATACAGAGCTCTCGTGTCTCCTTTCTGCAGCTCCAGGTGCTTGATGGAGTTATGATTCTCCCTGTGCTGATGGTGATGGCGTTCCCGTCTCCGAGCTGGCAAGGTGAGTGTTGTGTGGGGTCAGAATTTCCAGTGTGGTGTTGGTAACTCTTCCATGGTTGCTCCAGCGAGCCGTTGGCTTTGGAAAGTGACTTTGTGACTGGTTTACCCTGCTGTGTGCACGGGAGCTTTTGTGACATGCAGTGTGTTCAAGGCCTGCCTCAGAAAAAGGGAATAGGATTTCCACTGCCACGGAAAGGAGGGAATGGTTCATTTGAAGGTCTCTGGGATGTTCTGAGAGGTGAGCCCCTGAAAGATGTGTAGTCACCACTTCACAAACAGCCTTTGGAAAACATTGAGTAAAGGCTTTCTGGGAGCAACTTGGTTTTCTCAGTTTTATATTTTAACTTACCTGAGAGAGATCTCTGTGTCTGCCGTGGCATATCTTTGTCATGCTGAAATAGCTGAATTACAGTCGTTACCTCCTACTTAGTGGCTCTTCAGCACTACCTGAAAACAATATCACTTCCCTTACGCAGATTTTATTGTCCTATGATTTCGTTACTCTAACTGAAGCTATTAAGAGCAGGGTGATGTTTTTTCCTGGGCTCTTCCCTTTGCAGATGATGAACGGAAGCTCAAGATGGTGCCCTACGAATGTGTGTGTGAGGGGATCTCCTGTGGGAACGGGGATCGCTGCCAAGGCCAGCGCTGCTTTGCTTCCCTGAGCATCAACGACGGGGCCAAGGTGTACCAGAAGGGCTGCTTCCAGGTCTATGAGCAACGGAAAATGACCTGCAAAACACCCCCGTCCCCCAACCAGGCCGTGGAGTGCTGCCAGGGGCACCTGTGCAACATGAACATCACTGCCCAGCTGCCCTCTGCCAAGGGTGAGGGCTGAGTGCTGCAGGAGCGTGTGCTGGGAACAGGGGGGGTGGCTTTGGTGTGCCGTGCTGGGAGAGAGGAGGTCCAGGGCTGGCTGGAGGAGGGCACACGGTGCCTTTGTGCCCTGGTCCCCACCCCGGGGCCTGCTCCATGCGCCTGGTGCCCACGGGTGGGCTGCCCTGTGGGGCTGGGGCAGTGAGGGGCTGCCCTGTGGGGCTGGGGCAGTGAGGGGATGCCCTGTGGGGCTGGGGCAGCGAGGGGATGCCCTGTGGGGCTGGGGCAGTGAGGGGCTGCCCTGTGGGGCTGGGGCAATGAGGGGCTGCCCTGTGGGGCTGGGGCAGCGAGGGGATGCCCTGTGGGGCTGGGGCAGTGAGGGGATGCCCTGTGGGGCTGGGGCAATGAGGGGCTGCCCTGTGGGGCTGGGGTCAGGATGGAGGCACTGCCTGTGAGAAGGGGCTCAGTGCAGGTGGGGGCTGTGCTGTTCCATGGGATGCATCCTCCATGCAGATGTGCTCACAGCTGGCTGTGGCACAGCCTCTCTGTCACGCTGGGTGGGCACCGAGGCCAGGGCTGGTCAGTGCTAATGGGCTTAAAGACTTTGGGAATCTGCAAAATTATTTTTTTCTCTCTTTTCACACTTTTTCCCTTCCCTCCTTTTTTCCAAGGGCAAACCTTCCAAGGAGAAGCTGCAGGTTACAGCATGGAAACACTAATCATCGTTATCCTGGCTCCTGTGGTGGTGCTGATAGTTTTTTCTGCAGTAGCTGTGCTGATCATACGGAGAATACAGAAGAACCACATGGAGAGGCTCAATTCCAGGGATGCAGAGTATGGCACAATCGAGGGCCTCATTGCCTCGAACGTGGGGGACAGCACACTGGCAGTAAGTGACCCACCCGTGTGCAGGGTGTCACTGTCCTCTCTTCCAAGCTGCCCTCTCCTCCTCCTGTGTGGCCACATCACTAAGAGCCTGTTTTGCTGCCAGGGGATGCCCCTTGGCCTCAGGGCTTGAGTGGTGCCGTTCCTGTGCTCCCAAAACTGTAGTGTTGATGAATTTTACCCAAACATGGGTTGGACAAGTGTAGGTCCTTGGACCTGGGGAATTGCTCTGTACTGTTGGTGTTCCTGGAAGCAGTGTCAGCACATCACAACAGTGTGCCTGGCTGCTGGGTGGCCTGAAGTGATGGGAGAGGTGGAGAACTGTGCTGCATGTTTGATATACAGCAGCCTGAAGGGTTGGAAAAGATGTGATGCTAGGTGAGAAGGAAAATACAGATAATTTTCACATTTAAAACCTTCAGGCCTGACTGCCATGATCTCAGTAGCAGGACTGGGATGGCTGGGCTATCAGTGACATTTGCTGATGGGGAGCAGTGGGAGTTCTAAGAAATGTGCAATTCTTACTCAGAGCTCAGTTTGCAATGTATGCTCTTGCTCATGCAGTCTCTGGAAATGCAGTGAGCTGGGAGGTGTTCCCTCTCTGCAGGGTGGCTGTCCCTTCCCCCTGCCCTGAGCCAGAGCACAAATGTCCCAGCAGCTGTCCCCCCCTTTATCTGGGCAGAGCAGGTAAAGCTTCGGGCACATGAGTGTGTTTCTGAAGCAATGCAGAGATTTCTCCTCCTTGCATTCCTGAGATAAAATGTCCCCAACATTAAGAGGCTGGAAAACATTTTCTATTTTGGTGCTCTCCCACTATAATGTGCTTTCACTGCAGGCTGAAGAGTGCCCTGTGTCTGTTAATATTTTTTTTTCCTTTTTGTTTGGTAATGCCTTTGGCTCTGTTTAATGAGCCCACAAAGCTTGATTCCATGTTACTGGTTTGAAACAGCCAGCCTTGCTGTATCCACCACGGCCCAGGCATGTGTGCAGCTTGATCTGTCCTTAAGCACCATCTTCCAGTTTTTACCAGCTCCTCTGTCTTATCTGTGCAAAATCGTTTCAAGCCATTTGCAGACCTTTTTGTCCTTCTAGTTATTTAATGTTACTTGGAAATGGTGATAAAACCTGCAAAGGAAAAAAAATCAAAGTTCTGTTTCCAAGAGCTGGCAGAGGCTGGGAGCTGTCAGGCCCTCTGAGCCAGTGCTGAATGGTGCCAGTGCTGCTGCTCTGCCTCCCAGTGTGGCTGATGGACAAAATGTAATTGGTGGCTCCTGTGCCCAAACATTCATCTAAGCAGCAACTCTCCGAGATTCCAGATTTTTCTTCTCCATTGTGTTTTAAGTCGCTGGTTTTGTCACACATTAGATAAGTTTACATTTAGGATTAGTCTCTGCAGTGTAGCAAGTGCTTAAAGCCCTAAGCTGCTTAGTGGAAGGAGCTCTGGCCTCTTCAAATCTTGTTTTTACAGTTGCTGTAGATAAGTTTGGGGATGGTTTTTTTTGTTTCTGTTGCTTTTGTTTTGCCTCTGATGCAAACAGGAAGGAAAATGAACCCTTAGTTTGGGTTAAAAAGTAAAGTAGTCTTTGTCACCCCCAGATTCTCTTTCTTGAGCAGTCGTTAAGAGGTTCGTAGAAGAAATGAGATTTCATGGATATCTGGTCCAAGTGCTGCAATGCACTTTTCTGGAAATAATAGAAAGCTGATTACACTTAGGCTTTTTTATCTTATTTTCCTTTGTAAAGAAAGAGTCCAGCAATAGTTGTTAATGCTTTGAACTCATACAAAACTCCTGGCTGTAAAAGTAGCTGGGTATTAGCATTTTACAAGGCTAATGGGATTTTAACATTCTATCAGGATCTCACTCATGTTTATTATAAGCTTACAGCCCAAAGTCTGCTTTCTATGCACTAAAAATACCAGAAACTGATAAAGCTTTTAAGAAAGATTCGTTACAGAATTTTTTTCTGGAGTATCAATGGCAGATCTTGTGTAGGTGATGCTGGAAAATCCCTTCACCTCATTTATTTGAAAACTGGTTTTGGTTTTAAATGCCGGCACCAAGGTGGGATAGGTATCAGAAACAGAGCTGAGAGGACAGAAGGTGAGTAAAAGAAGAGTGAAGTGCTGAAAAAGGGCAGAATCTCATGACAGAGGATAGCTGGCATGCCAGGAGTGGGCTTCCAGTGCCCAGACATCTGTTGTCATGTGTTTATTGCACTTATTAGAGAAATAGTGACAGACTAAACAAATGCTCTGACCCTGAGTGACCAAATGGCATCCCCAGAGCCACAGAGATACCCCTGAGCTTTAACCTGACCTGTCCTTGGTGCATGTACACAGGGAAAATGGGGTTTCTCATGGGTCCTAAGCTTCTGCTTTTCCTTCTGAGCAGGACTTGTTGGACCATCCCTGCACGTCTGGAAGTGGCTCTGGACTTCCCTTCTTGGTGCAGAGGACGGTGGCTCGCCAGATCACACTTGTGGAGTGTGTAGGTCAGTGTCTCCTGGCTCGTCAGTCTTTTCTAGGCCTTTAGTGTTACTTTCAAGGATTCATTACCTTTTTCTTCAGCATATTTCTATTATTAATTGAGTAGTGTTAATTGAGTTTGGGAGGCATTTGGGTCAAAGATACCTGGAGGCGTTGACATTGAGCCAGGATGCTGTGCAGGCACTGAAGAGGTGAGGAAGCTGTTGGGGTAAAAACCTTGGCTTGCAGACAGTGTGTCCTGGTCTCCACAGGACAGGGCTTGGTTTTGGTGGGGCTGGTGGTTTTTAATCCTTTTTTTGTTTGTGGATGGGTTTGGGTTTTTGTTTTCTTTAAATCATCATTTTGCAGGGAGTGATGATGGAATAGAAATGTAAGGGCAGTATCCCCAGCATTCCATTTCCTTCCTGTCCTCCTTGCTGCAGAATTCACAGCTCTGTGTGGTGCACACTGGCCTTGCCATGTGCTGCCTAGGTCATTTGAGCTGCAGAAGCCCTTTGACTGCTGGTGGTGAATGGTGACCCCTCCCAGTTCAAAGCCCTTGTGCTACTCTGGTGTGCAGGGAGGGGAGATCCACACCCCCAGGGCTTGCAGGCAGAGCAGCCAGGGAGAATCAGGGGTGCTGGAGCACAGCTGGCTCCAGTGCTGAGAAGTGCAGGTGGAGAGATCAGACCGCCAGGTGTGGCACTTGGTTCAGGACAGTGGAGTTCTGCCTGCTGAGGGCTGTTTGTTAATTCACAGCTTCTGTGTTTCCCCCACCAGGAAAGGGCCGTTATGGAGAAGTGTGGAGGGGTCAGTGGCAAGGAGAAAATGTTGCTGTGAAGATCTTCTCTTCTAGGGATGAAAAGTCCTGGTTCAGGGAAACTGAGCTGTACAACACTGTCCTGCTGCGGCACGAGAATATTCTGGGTGAGTAGGACAAGCACATTCTGTATCCTGCTGTGCCAGGTTACAGGTGAGCTACCTGGACAGGCCACCTGTGGAGCTCTGCACACTCACCAGGCAGCTCACAGTCTCTGGGCTGTGGTGATAAATGGCTGGAGAGAAATTCTCAGGGAGAGCCTTGCAGGAGGGCTGAGTCTCAGATGGGGAATGTGTCATTACAGCTGTGGCTTGCTGCCCTGCAGTGTTCCAGCAGGCAGCACCTCATCAGCCAGGTGAGGCAGGTGTTGGCAGCTGAGCACACAGAGCCCCGGGGAGGGCACTGGCTCCTGCAGCTCTCATGGCAGTCCTGCCCAGTGGGTCAGCTCTGGAAGCTCTGGTGGAGCTGTGCTGGGCTGTGATCTCAGTTTCCCTGCAGAAATGGAGGGAGAAAATGTGGGGAGGAGTTTATAATGAGATTGAGGGATTTGAATACTTTTCCTCATGGCTAAGTAAAGTGCAATATGAATCCAGTATTCTCTTCTGTTTAACTGTTCTGCTCAGGGTTAAAGTAGTAAAAGAGAGTAAGCTCTTACTCTCTTTTACTCTCAGTAAAAGAGAGTAAGCTCTTTTGGTGTTTAAACTTCAGTTATAGCTGCATGATGTGTTTTTTTCCCTGTAAATAGGAAAGTAAATGAACCTTGTGCATCACTCATACCTCATGTTCTTGGCTCTGAGAACTGGGGAAGTGACTTTGTTGTGTTGAGCCATGTCTGAGGTTTAAGCAGCCCTTTGATTCCTGATAGACGTGCCCTTCTGTCACTGGTGTGCCACCTCTGCAAATAAAAGCAGCAGCACATTTGGAGTGCTGACACTGCCTCACCCCAAATCTGTCTTCAATCAGTTTTCCTTTGGCTCCTTATTCTTGCTTCGTGTCAGAGAATGTTCCCTGGCTCTCTAGCTCACTCTGCTAGACATTTCTGTGTTTCCTGAAGCAGTTCCTTTGTTACTACAAAAGTAATTTGGTGGCCTCCTGAAATGTGAATTATTGAACTTCCATTCCCAAGAGAGCAAGTGACTTGGCTGAAATTACATTGCATATTTTCCTTGGTGCTCTGCCTGTGTTTAGTCTTTCTTGATGACTGTCACATTTGTTGGCTATTTTAGGGACTTTTTTAGAGATGCAATATTAAACAATATCACAAATTACAGAAAGGTCACATTGAGCACAAGTCTGAGTTTAGGAGAGAAGGCAATGGGTGTTCTTTCTGACAAAGGTATGTGAGCTTTTTGTAAGCATGATTTGTTCCTTTGACTTGGGAATAAAACTTTGGTTGTTCCCAGCTAAAGCTGTTGAGGTCACTGTGTGGATATATGCAGAGGTGACAGGAAGGGAGCTTCCCCTGAATTTGGGGTGCAGTTTTAAGACAGAACATTTTTTAAGGCAGTTCTTGAGGTTAATGAGTTTTGAACAGAAAATTTTCTGTTTCTTCATAGAAGATCATTATTGTTTGGCCACCCATTTTAGCCCTTTTCTCAGCAACCTGCACTAGCTGCCTGTGGACTCCAGAAATGGAAATGGTTGTTCATGGCTTGAGGTTTGAGGTGTTTCTGCTTTCCAGTGTGACCCTCTCAAGTGGCAGCAGCGAATGTGCCACAGACCTGGGGCCTTTCTGCTTGACTGGGAACTTCCCCACCCCCAGGTCCTTCAAAAAGAAGGAAAAATAAAACTATTTTTAAAGTGTGTGGTCCTAACAAGTAGTTTTTTGATGTGACTGACATTTGTGAATGGGTTCTTGTGAGTGGATGTGAGTTAGGGTTGCAGCATGTGCTTTCCCCACAGTGGTGCCTGCAGTTGTCTGCAGTGCAGTTGTGATTAAACAAGCTGTGCATTACAGGAGGGCCAGCAGCACTGGTTCACCTTGTCACAGAATGCTCAGAGCTGAGGGGACCTGCAGGGATCATGGAGTGCTGCTCTGGGGTGGGTGGGCTGTATGGGGTCACAGCCACCACCTTGGCATTGCCAGCACTCTCTGCCTGGCTGAGCTGCCTTTCTCGGGGACTCCTGAAGGAGCTCTGTCCGTTCATTTCCTTGTTTCTCCCTCTCCCCTAGGCTTTATTGCATCCGATATGACCTCCAGGAACTCGAGCACGCAGCTGTGGCTGATCACACACTACCACGAGATGGGCTCTCTGTACGACTACCTGCAGCTGACCACGCTGGACACGGTGAGCTGCCTGCGCATCGTGCTGTCCATCGCCAGCGGCCTGGCGCACCTGCACATCGAGATCTTCGGCACGCAGGGCAAGCCGGCCATCTCCCACCGCGACCTCAAGAGCAAGAACATCCTGGTCAAGAAGAACGGGCAGTGCTGCATCGCCGACCTGGGTGAGCACTGCCCTGCTCCTGCCGAGCCGGGGCCGGGGGGCTGCGGCTGGGGGAGCCAGGGGTGCTGTGGGCCTGGGGTTGTGTCTGTGTGCCCACAGTGACCCCTGTCTGTGTGCCCACAGTGACCCCTGTCTGTGACCCCTGTCCGTGACCCCTGTCCGTGTGCCCACAGTGACCCCTCTCCGTGTGCCCACAGTGACCCCTGTCTGTGACCCCTGTCCGTGACCCCTGTCCGTGTGCCCACAGTGACCCCTGTCCATGTGCCCACAGTGACCCCTGTCTGTGACCCCTGTCCATGTACCCGCAGTGACCCCTGTCTGTGTGCCCACAGTGACCCCTGTCCGTGACCCCTGTCCGTGTGCCCACAGTGACCCCTGTCTGTGTCCCCCGTCCCGTCCCCCGTCCCGTCCCCCGTCCCGTCCCCCGTCCCGTCCCCCGTCCTGTCCCCCGTCCGTGTCCCCCATCCTGTCCCGTCCCCTGTCCCTGTCCTGTACCCCGTCCCCTGTCCCTGTCCTGTCCCCCGTCCTGTCCTGTCCCCCATCCTGTCCTGTCCCCTTTTCCTGTTCCCCGTCCTGTCCCCTGGCGCTCCCTCGCTGGCGCTCCCCGCAGTGCCCGGCGCGGCCGCCAGGTGGCGCCTGCAGCCCGGCCGCGCTTTTGGGGCCGTTTCCCGCGTTGGCGTTGCTCGGTCCCGTTCCCGGGTTGTGGTTGCTCGGTCCCGTTCCCGGGTTGGCGTTGCTCGGTCCTGTCCCCGGGTTGTGGTTGCTCAGTCCCGTTCCCGGGTTGGCGTTGCTGGGTCCCGTTCCCAGGTTTCCATTGCTCAGTCCCGTTCCCGGGTTGGCGTTGCTCGGTCCCGTTTCCGGGTTGTGGTTACTCGGTCCTGTTCCCGGGTTTCCATTGCTCGGTCCCGTTCCCGGGTCCCTGAGGACACAGGGGTTCCACCTCATGTCTGGAACAGCGTGTGAGCTCCCACACACCGGCTGAGCCCCGTGCTCACTGTCCCCGTGCCGTAGCTCTGCGGCTCGAGTCGTGCAGGGCGTTCTGTGGGCCCGGCTCCCAGCAGCAGCTGGTTTGGAGCTGGAGCACGATGCACGGGTGCTGGGGAGCAGTTCACGATGCACGGGTGCTGGGGGGCAGTCCATGATGCACGGGTGCTGGGGGGCAGTCCATGATGCACGGGTGCTGGGGGGCAGTCCACGATGCACGGGTGCTGGGGGGCAGTCCATGATGCACGGGTGCTGGGGAGCAGTCCATGATGCACGGGTGCTGGGGGGCAGTCCACGATGCACGGGTGCTGGGGAGCAGTCCACGATGCACGGGTGCTGGGGAGCAGTCCATGATGCACGGGTGCTGGGGGGCAGTCCACGATGCACGGGTGCTGGGGGGCAGTCCACGATGCACGGGTGCTGGGGAGCAGTCATGGCAGGGTGGCTTGTGCACACCTTGGAGGGATGTCTGACAGTAACTTCTGTTTGCTTTTCTCTGCAGACAAGGGAGGAGATAGCAGTAGAACTGTATTAGGGCACCATTGCCCAGGCAAAAAGTATATCAGGAGATGGGAACTTTTATAATAATAATTCTACCGCATTATTTCTGTCACTTATGCCTGAGGGACTTAAGATACAGACAAGGAAAACATGAAAGCCACATACTTGGCCTCTGCAAGTTTGGTGTGGGAATAGTGGCAAATGCAGCAGCAGGTTGAAAATACCAAGTGTCAGAGACTGGCTTTTAAATAAATTTGTAGTTCACTCTGAGGAGGTGCAGCATGTCCAGGCATTGATTGATATGGAGCTGGTACAGTGAAATATATTACACTATTTATCTAGAGGTTTCAGAGGTATGAGAGGTTTTTCTAAGAGAGCACAGCAGTAAACACCTCCTGATTAGTTTTGTGGTGGTTAAAATAGCTATTTTTTAAAATGTGAACTCCTCAGACATATGCCTGTCACATGTTCCCTGTCTTCCCCCTTCGTAAGGGAAACTGACCAAAGAATTTGCTGCCTCTGTTGTGCATTCCTGCCTTCCTTCTGTGGGGCTCTGTCTTGTTTCCACCCCCTGGTCCCTTCCTGTGAGGATCTGGCACTGGGGGCTGCTGTGGCACCCCAGGGTCAGGAGCTGCAGGAGCAGCAGAGGCTGGCTCAAGGTGCTGTGTGGCAGAGCCCAGCACTGGCTGTCACTCAGTCCTGCCCAGTCTGCCAGCTGGGGATGTTCTGCCTTTGCCCTCCCAAAGCCGTGCAGGTGCCTGGTTGGGCCTGAGCTGGGCAGCGCTGTGGGGCAGCACGCAGGGCTGGCTGCTCCATGGGCTGTCACACCACTGGGCTCCTGTTTGGGACCTGCTCTGACAGCAGGAGCTGCTCCATGGGCCTGCCACACCACTGGGCTCCTGTTTGGGACCTGGTCTGACAGCAGGAGCTGCTCCATGGGCTGTCACACCACTGGGCTCCTGTTTGGGACCTGCTCTGACAGCAGGAGCTGCTCCATGGGCCTGTCACACCACTGGGTTCCTGTTTAGGGGCTGTTCTGACAGCAGGAGCTGCTCCATGGGCCTGTCACACCACTGGGTTCCTGTTTAGGGGCTGTTCTGACAGCAGGAGCTGCTCCAGGGCCCTGTCACACCACTGGGCTCCTGTTTGGGGGCTGCTCTGCCCTGGGCTCAGTGCCCCCAGGCCTGGAGAGCCCCTGGGTGGGCAGGACCTGCTGCCCAGCTCCCCCCCAGTGGGATGCCCTGTGATGGTCACTGCACTCTGTCCTGGCCCCACTGCTTGCCCCGGGGTGTGGGTGCTGACTGCCTCCCTCAGCTGCAAACCTTGACCTGTCAGCCTCTGCAGTCTGTTTTGCTCAGTTTGGGGGAAGTTTTATGATCTTTATCAAAGTGTTCACCAAGGTCCTGATGTTTTCAGAGTTGACCAGGCAGTGTGGTTTCTGACCTTTGCTTGCTGTTGCAGGCCTTTTTCAAGGAAAAATTATAAACCATACATGCTGTATAATATAATCTAATATGATTTTAAAATAGCACATAGAAGTGTATGTATCAGTATTTGACAGAAGTACTTGGATCTGGGAGGAGACTTCTCATCAGTCTGGGGTCATGAGATGGTACATAAGGTGTCCCTAAGAAAGGTGGGGACAAACATTTCACAGTGCCTGTGATAGGCCAAGGGGAGGTGGTTTGAAACTGAAGGAGGGTCGATTTACATTAAATATAGGAAGTGTTTTACAGTGGGGATGGGCAGGCCCTGGCACAGGGTGCCCAGAGCAGCTGGGGCTGCCCCTGGATCCCTGGCAGTGCCCAAGGCCAGCCTGGCCCCTGGGGCTGGGAGCACCTGGGAGAGTGGGAGGTGTCCCTGCCATGGCAGGGTGGAACTGGATGAACTCTAAGATCCCTTCCAACCCAAAGTATTCTGTCATCTTTCTAGAGGGGCCATAAGCACATTCTTATCAGCTTGAAATACCTTGAAGTGCATTTGAATTGTAGAAAAGTGTTTTTCAAATTTTTATTACGTTAAAGAACAGACTGTTCTTTGGAAAGAAAGGCAAATGAATGATCTGTGATAGGTTAGTTTTTGTGGGACTGAGGTAAAAAGCCTTTTAAGGTTCACCTGAAATAAACCTCTGTTAAATGTAAATAGTATATGTCATTCTTAGAGGATTTGTTGAGGAAATTAGGGAGAGTTTGCGTCGCCCTCTCCGTCGCTTGGCTCTGCCATGCAGCCACTGCTCCTCAATTTGCAGTGCTCTCTGTTTACCGTGGCCAAACGAGTGCTCTGTGTGTTTCCAAATTTACAGTAATTTGGTCCCTCACATAATGTTCTCTGCTTAAATGTTTAGTAATTAGTAGAAACCAGGTAGAGTGGTT
Organism: Setophaga petechia; assembly: GCA_024362935.1. Lineage (NCBI taxonomy): Eukaryota > Metazoa > Chordata > Aves > Passeriformes > Parulidae > Setophaga > Setophaga petechia. The sequence continues at coordinate 566,578 of JANCRA010000005.1, forward strand.
TTGTCTGACTCATTTTAGATCTGCTTGAGGATGTTTATTTTTCAAGCTGCTGCAAATACGGTGTTTTTGTTTTCTAGCTTTATTTTTTTAACTTGTGTGTATCCTTCGTGCAGTGTTTTTCTTCTCCTTTCCCCACAGCGTGGGTGCATCCACCTACCCAAAAGCTCTATAAATAAACTTGAATGCTGTGTAAAATTGTTTTGTTCTAAGCAGCAGCTGTTTGGCCTCTGCGTATCCGTGCCCGGAGCGCTGGGGACATCCAGTGGCTGCAAAACACTTCATGGCAATGTTTTGCAAGAGTGCAGTAAAATGCTTGCCGATGATCCCTTGGGAGATAAGGGGCCTGTCTGTGCCCCAGGGGCTGCTTTTGCTGGCCGGTTTGGAGCTGACCCCGTTGGTCTTTGCACGCTTGGGCCCTTGGCTCCTCTTCCCCAAAGGCTCTGGCGGGGTCACTGCTCCTGGGCCTTGGGCCGTGTGCTGCTGCAGCTGAAGGGTCCCTGACAGTGCCTTGTTCTTTGTGTCCCTCAGGCCTTGCCGTTATGCATTCACAGAGCACGAACCAGCTGGACGTGGGGAACAACCCCCGCGTGGGCACCAAGCGCTACATGGCGCCCGAGGTGCTGGACGAGTCCATCCAGGCCGACTGCTTCGACTCCTACAAGCGCGTGGACATCTGGGCCTTCGGGCTGGTGCTCTGGGAGGTGGCCATGCGCATGGTCAGCAACGGTGAGTGCTGGGCTGCTGCTCTGGGAGGTGGCCATGTGCATGGTCAGCAATGGTGAGTGCTGGGCTGCTGCTCTGGGAGGTGGCCATGCGCATGGTCAGCAACGGTGAGTGCTGGGCTGCTGCTCTGGGAGGTGGCCATGCGCATGGTCAGCAACGGTGAGTGCTGGGCTGGTACTCTGTGGGGTGGCCATGCGCATGGTCAGCAACGGTGAGTGCTGGGCTGCTGCCCCAGCTCGGGGCTCCCCCGGGGGTGCCCAGCCGGGCTCCTGCCCGCAGCGCCCAGCAATGGGCTGGGCACACAGAGCTTCGGTCCTGGAGCGCTGGGCAGGCTCTGGTGTGCTGGGTACACGGAGCATTCCTGCTGCCCTGCTGCCAAGGCAGGGAACACAGTCCCCTGCTCATCCTAAGGCCTGCTGAGACATGATTCATGTCAAATAGCTAAGGTAAAGTTTTAGATCACAAGGTCTCTGTCCTTCCTTGTGTTGTTAAACCACAGTGAATATTTGTAGGTATCAGTTTCTCATGACAAACCCTGTAAAAGACAGAAAGAAAGACCGTGCAGAAGGTATCAGAATTCAGGATTGCTTTTGCTTTACCAGGTTGGAAAGTAGCACTGGCCTGTGCACAGGTACAGTTCTGGTACTGCACACAGGTACTGCTGCAGCTCGCAGAGGCTTTACCTGAACAAGAAATGGTGGCTGGTGCTGGCAGCTTCACCAGGGTGGTGTGGAGCTCGTGGGACTGCAGGCTTACCTGCTTATAGGTACATGTTCTGGGAATTGGATTCTGAGTGAGCTCTGTGCCACCATGGACACACTCAGGGTGATGCAGGTGTGTCCCTGCATTGGTCACATCAGGACAGCTGCAGTTTCAGGTGCTGGTGACACTGATTGCACAGAGCCAGTTGCTCTGTACTCCTGGCTGTTGCTGTAAGTAATTCCATGCCCTTGCACTGGCTGGGATGGGGTAAACATCTTCCCTGGCCTCTGTGTGGGAATCATTGCAGGTCACTCTGATAACCCTGTTTGCTTTGCAGTGAGACTTTGGCATTGGGAGTGAGCCTGCAGGAGCAAGGCAGGGGGGTGTCTTGGGGGGCCAGCGGCACTCGTCAGCTCCCTGGGCTCTCCTGGGCTCGTGGGCAGCCTGCCAGTGACTCAGCCTGATTCAGAGCTTCAGCTCACAGAGACCTTGAAGTTGTTCTAATGTGACTACTGAGTCTGGTAGTTCTTAATTTTTATTTATTTATTCTAGTTTAATATTATTTTTTTATTTTTAAAAACTTACTCAGTGATCTTCCAGGTGACACAGTGGTTCTTGGTATTTTCTTGTTTAGTATGAGGGGGAAGATGTGAAAGGAAACTCCTTTGGCAGAGGGGTACTTGTGTGTTGTCTGTGTGCTGCAGTAAGTGCCAGCCAGCATTTTCTCTGTACTCAGAATGTGATTTCAGTCCCCAAAGCTGAGTTTGCCTCTCTTCAAATGGAGCAGTGCTGTTCCCTGGAGAGTGTCCCCTGCTCTTGGAATGTGCTGCCTTGGTTCAGCACTTACCTGGTGCCTGGTGCTCACAGCTCACATCCTTGGGAGTTGTCATGGTTGTCCCAGGGCTGTGCTCCTGTTCCACAGTGACTCCAGGAGCTCAGAGGTGTTCCCAGGAGCTCAGAGGTGTTCCCAGGGCTGTGCTCCTGTTCGACAGTGACTCCAGGAGCTCAGAGGTGTTCCCAGGAGCTCAGAGGTGTTCCCCCTGCTCAGAGGAGCCCTGGTCGTTGTTCCCTGTGTGAGGCTGGAGCTGCTGCTGTGCTTTGTGTTCAGCAGTGAGATCTGTGCATGCACAGGACAGGCTGGGCTTAACGTCCCCTCAGGGCTGTGGACGTGTCCCAGGGCTGGGGCCAGGCTGGGGGCTGGGGGTGCTCACCTGGAGGAGGCTCCAGGAGAGCTCAGAGCCCCTGCCAGGGCCTGAAGGGGCTCTGGGTGGGCAGGAGGGTATTCTGGGAGTGACAGCAGTCACCTCCAGGCTGTGCAGGAGGCCCAGGCTGTGTGCTGTGCCCAGGCTGTCCTGTGTGCTGTGCCCAGGCTGTGCTGTGTGCTGTGTGCTGTGTGCTGTGTGCTGTGCTGTCCTGTGTGCTGTCCTGTGTCCTGTGTCCTGTGTCCTGTGTGCTGTGTCCTGTGTGCTGTGTCCTGTGTGCTGTGTGCTGTGTGCTGTGTGCTGTGTGCTGTGTGCTGTGTGCTGTGCTGTGCCCGGGCTGTGCCCAGGCTGTCCTGTGTGCTGTGCTGTGTGCTGTGCCCGGGCTGTGTGCTGTGTGCTGTGCTGTGCTGTGACCTGTGTGCTGTGCTGTGCCCAGGCTGTGCTGTGTGCTGTGCTGTGTGCTGTGCTGTGTGCTGTGCTGTGCCCAGGCTGTCCTGTGTGCTGTGTGCTGTGCTGTGTGCTGTGTCCTGTGTGCTGTGTGCTGTGCTGTGTGCTGTGCTGTGCTGTGCCCAGGCTGTCCTGTGTGCTGTCCTGTGTGCTGTGCTGTGTGCTGTGCTGTGCCCAGGCTGTGCTGTGTGCTGTGTGCTGTGCTGTGTGCTGTGCTGTGCCCAGGCTGTGCTGTGTGCTGTGTGCTGTGCCAGGCAGCCGGGGTCCCTGGCAGCGGGCAGGGGCAGTGTGCCAGGGGCAGGGACACGCTGTGGGACAGAGGTTGAGGGCCCCTGGCAGTGCTGAGGCTCCGCCAGGCTGGGCAGAGCTCGGGGCTGCACAGGCACCACTGGAGGAAAGGCCAGGCTGCCTCCTTGTGTTCAGCACTGCGTGGCTCTGCCCAGCCAGCCGTGTGCCCTGTGCCTGGGAGGGAGCACATGGCAGTGGTGGACGGGAGCCAGAGGAGAGAGAGTTCATCTGTGGCACCCTCGTGCCCTGGGTGTGCCCCCACAGCTCTGTGACAGCCGGAGTGGGGAGCTGCCCTCTGCCAGGCCCTGGCCTTACCTGCAGGACAGGTGTGGCAGCCAGGGCACACAGTTCATGGGGTCTCACACCACAGTGGGTGCTCAGGACAGGAGCCCAGCCCAGCAAGTGATGTTTGGTAGCTGCAGTCAGGACGTGCTCTGAGCAGGGGGTGGGTGATGCTGCTTTACACAGCCCGTGTCACTTGTCCTGTGCCCGTGTCACAGCAGCACCAGGCAAGCTGCAGACTGGGAGCTTGCTTGGGTAGCCAGGTCTCCAAAGTACCCTGCTGTTCTCCAAGGCACTTGTAATCTCCTCTTTCCCTTTTACACCCTTTTACAGACTTTTGCAGAGTATGCCCAGGAATATCTATGGGACTTTGATCTTCATCTCCAATAGAACAGGAAAACTAAAATTCAACTGCTGTAGGAAAGATTGAGAGCCTCTTTTCAGTTTCAGGGTATCCAAAGCAGCACAGATTCTTCTGGATTTCATGTCTGGCTGTGGGACAGCAGATTTCAGTCTGTGGAATTTCTGTCAGCAGCAGCTGTTTGATGTTCCTGCTGGACACTGAGGGCCTCATTAGCTCTGGCTTTTGCCACACTGCTGAGCCAGATGCTGTCTTTGAACTGCAGTTTGTGCATTGGCTTCCTGGGAAGGCTGGGCTCCCTGCAGAGGCTTGGTGGGTCTGATCCAGGGAGGAGTCAGAGAGGTGCACACGTGTCCTGGGGAGCAGGCAGGGGGGCCCAGCCTGACAGGGTTCTGTGGGTGGGTGACGGGCTGGGGCAGCACACACAGGCTCTGCTTTCAGTGCCAAACCCCAGGACATGGCCAGGCTGGAGGGGCTTGTAGCAGCCTGGGACAGTGGAAGGTGTCCCTGCCCATGGCAGGGGTGGGATGAGATGGGCTGGAGGGTCCCTCCAGCCCAAACCAGTTTGTGATTTTATGGAGATGCATTGAGCTCCTGAGTGCCACAGGCTCTTTGGTGTTTGTGTGATGGCATGGGGTGCCAGTTACCCTGGGGATTTTACTGTTTTCATAGCAGGGAATAAAATGCTTTGAAGCAGCAGCTTGAGGGTCTGTGGATGCTGACTTGCTTACTGGACTCTTTCAGGAATTACAGAAGCACCAAAGTGTGTGTTGAGCCTGTTAGAAACCCCAGTGCAGAGCTTACATCTTTCCATCTGTAGAAATCCCAGGTTTTGGTAGGCAGGGAAGCTGCATGCATGGCCTTTGGCAAGGGATTTTCTTCTCCTTTCATCTCCAGCATCTGCAAAGTGGGTATAGCCCATACTTCGTGGACTTGCAATATGAGCCAGTTAATTAACATTTTGAGTAGAAAAAGCTGTTCCTGGGGCAGTGAGGGCTGCTCTGTTGTTCCGAGGCTGCATGACACTGTAGGGTTGAGTTCTAAAGGGGTTTTGTGCCTTTTAGGTGGGTGTTGTGCTCCCTCTGTCCCTGCAGAAGTGCTGTTCACTGCCCATCATTGAGTGATGTCTGTTTGTGTCTCACCAGGAATTGTGGAAGACTACAAGCCACCCTTCTATGACCTGGTTCCAAACGACCCCAGTTTTGAAGACATGAGGAAGGTGGTCTGTGTGGATCAGCAGAGGCCCAACATTCCCAACAGATGGTTCTCAGACCCGGTCAGTGTGTGCTGTGTCCCTGGCAGTGCCCTGGGAGCTGTCCCAGCTGTCCCTCCCTGGGGAGGGTCTCCATGGCCTCCTCAGCAGGGGCACAGGGCAGGGTGGGCTGTGCTGGCCTGGCTTGGGGAGCACTGGGCAAGCTGGCAGCTGCTCACAGACTGGCCTCAGGAACATGACTACAGGAAACCTTACAGCTGCTTTTGCCAGTGGCTGTTCTCCCTCTGAGGGGAGGTGAAGGGGAGGGAAGCTGGTCCAGGGCTTTCTGTGGCTTACAAGCACACACAGCAGAATGCTGGGCTTTCCTGCTGCCTACAAGGTAGGGGCTGTTGCTCTTTTTGAAAGACTGATGCTCAAGTTAATTTTTCTTCATCAGTATCAGTGTGGCCTCTCCAGGCTGCCCTTGGAGCTGTGGAAGTCAGTTTGAAATCTGTGGGGTTGGGCAGGCAGAGTGCCCATCTCTGAGGCTTGGGTGTGGAACTGTGCCCTGTGCTGGGAGCCCTGCCAGTTAAATCTTGCTGGGCATGATGAAATCACAGTCAGAACTTCTGTACCTTCTCAGCTGCCTTTGTGGGTCTGCAGGAGTTGGTTTCATTGAAGAGAAATTCTGTGTAGTGTTTGCTTAATTAGAAAAAAAACCCAACATTGTTGTTTAAAGTTGCACTAGTTGGTCACTCCAGTCAGCTCATGGGCCAGCTGTGCTTAAGTTACCAGACCTCAGGAGCTTTTCAAAACATGTAAGCCCTGTATTTGATAACTAGTGTGCAGGCCTGGAAGTGGAGTGTTCATGAGGCAGCAGAACCTCTCTGTGTGGGTGCTTGGCCCTGCCAGTGCTTCCTTGGCCCATTATTTGTGAGTGACCCTGTGCTGTGGTTTCTGTTCTCCCCAGACGTTGACGTCCCTTGCCAAGCTGATGAAGGAGTGCTGGTACCAGAACCCCTCGGCCAGACTGACAGCCCTGCGCATCAAAAAGACTTTGACCAAAATTGACAATTCCTTAGACAAACTGAAAGCTGACTGCTGACCCTCTGCTGGTGCTGCTGTCCGGCAGGAGGGGCCGGGCTGGCCCGAGGGCTCAGCCTGGCCCTGCCAGCCTGGTCCCCGTGGCTGCTGGGGCAGGAGCCTGGGGACCCTGCCCGGGCTGGGGGCTCAGCCGATGGGCTGGGGCTGAGCTGTGGCCTGAAGGAAGACAGAGAAATCCTAAGACAAGATCAGGGCATTAAACAATGGCTTTGAACAGCTTTTCTCTTTTTTCTTTTCTTTTTTTTTTTGGTTTTTTTTTGTTTCCTTTTTTTTCCCTTTTTTTTTTTTAATATTTTATTTTAATTCTCCTAATCACTCCCAAGGTGAACACATGGAAGTGGTAAATTTTAATCAGCAATATTGCCTGTGCTTCTCTTCTTTATTGCACTAGGAATTCTTTGCATTCCTTACTTGCACTGTCACTGTTAATTTTAACGACATGACTTGCCAAAAATATGATTGGCTGTATCCTGCATTGATCTATGCCTGAGTAATAGGAAAAGAATTCGGTAAACTGAAAATGTAACTGTCAGACTTTAGCTGCATTTTACATGTGTACTGATGTTTACAATAATGCTGAACATTAGGAATTTCTTGTTTATCCAAAACTTGCAAATTATTTATTACTAGTGCACTTGCCAGTTTTTTAAACTGTAAAATAAGTGCATAAAGTTAAAGCTTATTTTTATGTGGCCTCTTTCATGATTTCTTACACAGACGTTTTTGTAACACAATATAACCTGAAACATGAATTGTTTTCTGTATTATCATATTACAACTCGATAGTCACATTTTAAGTGCTTCACATTTGTAGGTGTGTGGTCTGTACCATATTTTCAGTTGGAATATGGAACGTATATATAGCCATTTCCCACAGGACCTTGCATCTGGCATCTTACTGATCTGGGAAAGGAAAGCAATGGAGGAGTTAACTAGAATATTAGGTCATGAATGCTGTGGGGAAAATGCATTTTATTTCTTCTAAGCTATATAATATGCATTTAAATTCTGCCAGAAAAATAACTATTTTGTTTTAATCTACTTTTTCTATTTAGTAGTTATTTGTATAAATTAAATAGAATGTTTTCAAGTCAAACGTGGGAGTGTTTTAGTTGTGTTACTGCCTGTCAGTGCCCAGGTGTCCCCAGGGGAGCCTGGGCTGTACCTGCAGGGTCCTGGGGGCTGCTCGTGCCCTGCTGAGGTGCTGAGGCTGCAGAGGGGCAGCAGGAGGGCTGGGCTGTCCCTGTCCCCCTGTCCCATGGTCAGGATCCCCAGAGGGGCAGCAGGAGGTGCTGGGCTCTCCCTGGCCCTGTCCCCCTGTCCCATGGTCAGGATCCCCAGAGGGGCAGCAGGAGGTGCTGGGCTCTCCCTGGTCACATCCCTGTCCCTGTCCCATGGTCAGGATCCCCAGAGGGGCAGCAGGAGGTGCTGGGCTCTCCCTGGCCCTGTCCCCCTGTCCCATGGTCAGGATGCCCGGCCCTGTAGGCAGGTGGCTCAGTGGGCACCAAGGCTTCTCTCTGCCTGCACTCTCCATCCCTCCATCCATCCATCCATCCATCCATCCATCCATCCATCCATCCATCCATCCATCCATCCATCCATCCATCCATCCATCCATCCATCCATCCATCCATCCTCTCCCCACTTAGACCCCATGGAGGAGCCCAGGAGTTCCCTGTCACCCTTGGAGCAGAGCTGCTTTATTCAGAGGCTGGGGATGCCCCCGGTGATCCAAGGCTCTGGGCAGGGATCAGCCTCCCACGCTTCTCCCTGGGGTTAAACACTTCCCTGAGGCTCCCTTCAGCCCTGCAGGTGTGCCAGGCTCTGCCCTGCTGCCCCTCTGTGCCCTCTCCTGCCCAGCCCCATCCTCCTGCCCCGTTGCAGGTTCCAGCTGGGTGCAATGCCCCACTGCAGTGCAGGAGCTGCAGCAGCAGCCCAGTGTGGGGTGGGTGCTACCTGGGGCTGAGGGACAGCTCTGCAGGGCAGCCTGAGCTGGCACCTGCTGCCAGGTCTCTAATTATATGTGGTGAGAAAAAACCAGGAAAAGTGGGATTCGGTGAGTTTTTCTGTTAGTTTGTAGCAGGAATTCAAATGCCTGGATGTGTTTTGGTTTGCTTTAGATTGCTGTGTGTGTGTGAGCCGTGCTGGGGCTGGCTGGGACACGGCTGAGCCTCAGGGACGGGCTGGCCGTGGCACAGGGCAGGCAGGCTGGGCTGGCACTGGGCACTGCCTGCAGCTCTGCAGTGCCCCTGCCTGCTGGGACACCTGCCTGGCTCTAACAGCTCATGGAACAGGCAGCAGCACTTGAGCCTGCTTTGCTTCCCACCTGGTTTTTGTGGAGGTGCTGGGGGTGAGGCCAGCCGGGGTGTTGGACAGTCCAGGGTGACAGGAGGTGGCACTGCAGAGCGGGGACAGAGGCAGAGGTGGCAGCTCAGTGGGCAGTGTGTGGTCAGGTGTTTGGTTGGAGTTTCCACCTCTCCAGTGTTTTCCAGTGCAGGGCCTGGAGGAGAGAGCAGCCTGTTGTGCTGAGGGTTAGTGACAGCTCTGGCCATGCTGGTGGAGGCTGGGCTGTGTCCCTCCAGCCCTGCCACTGAGTCACAGCATCTTCCTGGGCGTCCTGTTAAATACCTGCTCCAGCTCTTTGCCCTGCAGCATCCTCTGCCAAGTGCTGAGTCCTGGAACAGCGCTGGCTGCAGGCTGGGACAGCTCTGGGCTGGGTTTGGGTTTCCAGCCCTGGTGCTGGGTCCTGGCTGTGAGCTGTGCTGGGGCTGCTGCAGGATATGGGGCCTGTGCAGAGCCACAAGGGCCTCCCTGAGCCTCCTTTGCTCCAGGCTGAGCCCCTGCCCAACTCCCTCAGCCCTCCTGGGCTCCATTCCCTTCTCTGAACACACAGGGGATAACCGACAAAAGGACAAAACCACAAGCCATAGGAACACCCCAGTAATTCTCTTTATCCTGTGTTAGCTAAAGGAGATTATCTGGAAAAGCCACTGGCAGGGTAACAGAGTCTGTCAGTGCTGGGAGTCCTGGGCACTCCTGGGTGTGCTGGGCAAGGTCATGGGCACTGCTGCTGCTCCAGGGAGTGCCTTCTGCATGGCAAAGCATCCAGGGTTCGTTTAAAACACATTTCACTTTCACCCCTGCTACTGGAGTACTTCTGGTACATTGACTGAAATATTGGAAGTGTTAGCCAGTGTGTGTGTTGGCATTGGGTTGCTGTTTGGCAAATGTGAATCAAGAAGGTGAAGAGGAAAATAATCATTGGGAGTCACTGCTTAGCAAGTTCTGCTCCCTGGCTGGGTGAGCCGTGCCCGCTGTGCTGTGCTGAGCTGCACTCACTGCTGGGCACAGCCAGGGGCTGTGCTGCCCAAAGCCAGCGGGAATAACTGGGCTGCTCTTGGGGCTGGAGTGGGGCAGAGAAGGGAAACCTCAGTGACAGGCAGGGAAGCGTTCCCTGTGTGCTCTAACCTTGTCTCCAGGTGCCTGGACAGTCCCGGGGAGCCTCCCTGGCTGCTCTCCCTGCAGCTGTCAGGGCTCGGCCACGGGGGAGGTTCCACGGGAAGGAGCTCCCCAGCCTCCCGTGCCACTTCCCAGCGTGTTCATTAATCAGTGTTCCCCAAGTACCTCCACAAAAATCTAATCTTCTAAAGAGATTTGGAATTCTTATACATAATGTGCTGCAGTGAGGGCGTCGCTGCGTTTGTCACTATGGCGATGGCACCGGCAGTCCCTGCTGCAGATGAATTATTCATGTGTCTGGCGGGTTTGTGCTGCACCAGCCAGGACAGAGCCGGGACCCGAGCCTGCTGAGGGGCGGCCCTGCCTGGAGAAAGGGCTGTCGTGAGCAGCCCTGCCTGTGGGACTCAGCTGTCCTGCTGCTGGGGACACTCCCCAGCAGTCACACGAGGAACACTGGATGGAACCAGGGCCGTGCCAGATTTTGAGGGGTATGGGAAATGTAGATTTTTGTTTGGATTTCTCTGTTGCCCAGAGAGGCTGTGACTGCCCCTGGATCCCTGGGAGTGTCCAAGGCCAGGTTCAGTGGGGTTTAAAGCAGCCTGGGATAGTGGAAGGTGTCCCTGCCATGGCAGGGGAATGGGAATGGGAATGGGATGGGCCTTCCAACCCAAACCATCCCGAGATTCCACGATTCCATAAGCAGAAGGTTTGTTACTGGTCAGGAATATGGGCACCCCAGGGTGTCCTGGGGATGGAGAGCTGCAGGGAGCAGCCTGAGGCTGGGCACTCCAGCTGGTGTTGCTGTAGGGAAGTCACTGAAGGCTTCCTCCCTCTCAGCTGGAACTTCCCTTGTGGGCCTTCTGGGCTGGAATTATCCATCAAAAATCCATATGAAGCCTTCCAGATTTTTATTTACCTGAATTAAACTGTTTTGGTAGGTACAGTTCTCTTTTCTGTGAGGCAAAATGTCTGCTGTACAAAGTGCTGAGCCTTGGCGCAGTGGTTGGCACTGGAGAAAGGAAGCAAAGACATTCCAGGTGCTGTTCCATTTATAGAGAGACTCTCAAGCACAGCATACATTTAGAAGATCAGGTTTGTGTGAGAAAAAAGTGTTTCATCCAGTGTCGAGCTACTGAGGTACTTTGATGGGTGCTCTCACCTGGGAATAGCACCTGGGCCTTGCATTCCCAGTTAGAAGGGAAAATCCCAGCACCCTTGGGTGCCCGGCCCAGGGAGCTGTGCCAGGACAGAGCCAGAGCCTGCCAGGGAGGGCCGAGCCCTGCTGGGCCCAGCTCCTGTCCAGCCAGCCCCTCCTGCAGGGAAAGGCTGCAGGGCAGAGCTGGGCCTGCCCCAGGGCTGCAGCTCCTCGCTGGGCACAGCCTTGTCCTGCAGCCCTGGCGCTGTGGGAGGGATGTGCCAGCCCCTGGTGCTGTGGGAGGGATGTGCCAGGCCTTGGGGACACTGGCCCTGGCTCACCCTGCTCTGTGCCAGCCCGGCTGCTCGGGGCTCTGGGGCTGGGATTGGCACCACAGGGGCTGCCCTGTGTCACACTGTGTGACATCCAGCTCTGTGTCAGAACCCAGAGTGCAGCCCTGGGGCTCCCATCCCTTCCTTGGGGCTCTGCTCTCCATCTTTGAGCCTCTGAGGTGGATTTTAAAAATGATCTAACATCAGTAATTACTCATTTGTCTCCAAGTGCAGGCCCCACCCAAGCACTGCCCACCTTCTCCAGTGCAGTGACTGTCCACTTCTTCTGTACCAAACTACCTGATCTCCTAAAATCAACAGCATTCAGATACTGGCTTCAGTGTCAGCAAGTCCAGGTCCTGGTTTCTGTGCTAAAATATTATCCTCTCAAAAAATGAAAAGCTGATGCTGTGTTCGGCTTCAACACCTGGATTTTTCTTCTTCCCGTGGGTATCGTGGAGAGATTTTTTAAAAGGTTTTTTTGGTTGTTTTTTGTTGGCTTTCACAGCATGGAAAAGGCCACGCATACCTTCCTCTCATCCCTGTGTATTGTTCCTCTGTTCAAGCTCAGAGATAAGCCATGTGTCAACTGTGAAAAACTGTGCCAGAAGGAAATCATACCTAGCAAGGCCAGGGATTTCTTGGTTAAAGACATTAAAACTTGCAGTCAGCTTGCTCTTTGGATCTCAGAAGATGATGACACCCTTAGTGCGCTGCCAGCTGGAGTCAAGGACTTTGCATCACCCCCATCTCCTCCCCCATGGGTCTCTGCAGCACTTATCTCCAATTTTCAGCACCCAAAAATCCTTTTCCCAGGTTTCATGGGTATTTCAGATTCAGAACGTGGCTCTCTTTTCATTCTTGGAATGTTCTGGAAAACCTGGAGCCTTAAATGCGATCCCGCTTCAGTGCCTGCAGTGCTGCTGCTCCGGCCGTGCCCTGTGAGGGGCTGAGGGCAGCTGGGGCTGGGCACTGAGCCAGGCTGTGCCCAGAGGGGCCTCGGGTGTTCCTGAGGGCACCCTCACACCGGGCACAGCCACTCTGCCAGGCTCTCGTGAGGAGATTCTGTGGGAATCCAAAACATGTGAGAGCCCCTCTTCCCTGGGAGAAAGGGCGCTGACACCAGGAAATAAAAAAAGGGATTTTGTTGTTTCTAATTGTTTGCTGGAGTGAGAGAACCTGCAATTGTGTCTCCTCTGCAAGCACTTTTAAAAAATTTGCATGAGAAAGTTGACACAACTCCATGTTCTGTCTTTTACTCTGTTTTATGAGGATCTTGAATTCAAATGAAACCCTTAGGAGAAGGGCTCTAGCCCTCTCCCTTGTTCTTACTTGGTGCCTTTGGCCATTCCATTGGATGGTTTGGTTTCCCTGTTGCTGTTTCTGGCAAATCTCCTCTCACTCCCCTGGGAGATGGTTCCAAACTGGGCCACTGGAGACTTCCCAGTGGAAACACACTGGTGTGTTGGGCTTAGGCAGAGAGAATGGCCCTGGAGTGTCCCAGGCTGGGCTGGGCCTTGGAGCACTCTGGGACAGTGGGAGGGGTCCCTGCCATGGCAGGGGGGGAGCAGGGTGGGCTTTAAGGTCCTTCCAACCCAGCCCATTCCATGATGAAATTACTTTTTAACTACACTAATGCTCTTTGAAGGCTTCTTATGCCTGATGCACAAATTCTCCAAACGGTTCCATTGCTGCCCTCCTCATCGAAGGGCCCCCACCCACTGCAGTGTGGCCTTTCAGGGGATTTGTGGGCTACTGTGTGTTTGATTTCAGAGCCAGAGGAAGCAGCATCTGGGGAGGGGGGGACTAGAGAATTATAAAATGTTTCTTGGAACAGTCTGGGAATCTTTCACCTCTTGTTCTGATTGCCACAGCTAACAATATAATGCTTTTGTTGGAATGTATCGTCCTGATCAGAATTTTCTGATGGTTTTATGGCATTTCTGGATGAGCCGAGTGTGACTCAGGGAGTGCAAGGCTGCTCTGGAGCCAGGACACTGCTGTGGGAGGCAGGGGACCAAGGGGAGGGTAATGCTGACATGCAGCCCGTGCCAGGGAGTTTGTGGATTCCCTTTGGGGGTTTTTTGCACAAAATTTCACTAGATCTTGGTTTTGTCCTGATGTGGAGCAAAACAAATTACGAAACAAAATTCTCGGCTTTTGGCCAACTCTGTAAGGGCTTTCAGTCAGCAGAAGTTTCTCTGGTGGTACCTCTTTCCAAAGACTCTCAAATCCCCAGGACAGGCTGTTCCTGTCCCCCATGAGCCCTGCCATGCAAACAGCCAGGCTGGGGAGCACATTTGTCTCACATCAGCCTCGAAGCCTGGCGGGGTTTTTCCCCTCCCACCCCTTGTCTTGTTGTTCTTTTGGTTTCTGCTGGTGTTTGCTGTGTCAAAGGCCTGAGGAAGATCTGGCAGAGGGTGAAGGCTCAGTGATGATGGATAACCAGGACCCAAACCTTCAGGTCCCTGAGTGTATATATGTGTATATATATGTATATATATATATATATATATATATATATATATATAATATTTTAAATTTATTATATAAAACATAATATAAATATATTTCCCAAGAGCTTTGATTCTCCTTCTCTACAAGTGCAGGAGATACTCTTTTCATCTCTTCTGCAAAGTGTGAGTAAACATGTTCTGTACATTTTCTTTCTTAAACTGAAGAAAAACTAATTACATAATTCCTACTTTTATGTCTTCCTTTACATGGAAAAGCCGAATAAACCAAAACAGAGTCTGAATGAGCTGTATTTACATTTTCTATGGAGTGCACTGTCTGTAAGGCTCGGGAAGGAGTGGCAGTGAGCACGGGTGTGCTGTGGTCTGGTCTGACAGCAGGCTGGGCAGTGCCTGGGCTGCTGAGGATCCAGTGTTCCCTCCCGGTGTGCCCAGAGCCAGCTGGGATCTCCAGGAAAGGAATACGTGGCTTAACAGGTACTTGGCAAGTGATGGATGGCTGAGCAGGTGCAGGGCGCGGGGAGCCGTGGGCAGGGAGCAGTCGCCGGCTCCAGCCTTCCAGAAAGGAAACTGTGGCAATTTTTCCTCTCTTGTTTTATTGCTCTGACACCCAAACCTTCATATTTTCTTAGATCCTGGCAGGTATTTTCTAACCCCCTGCAGTATTTCCCAAGCAGTGAGGTGTGCAATATCTGCTGTGCTGTGTTTCAGTGCAATAGAACATCAATCCATAGGGATTGCTGTGTTGGACTTCACTGCTCTAAGATGTTGCAATTCCCATCACAATTAATTGAGGATGGAGTGACGTGGAAGTTCTCAGTGTCTTCCTGGGATCTATTTGAATGAGAATTAAAAAAAAGGTACAAAAGCAGCTTTTTCTGGTGCTGCTTAACAGCCACTTGGTGCCGGTGCTTGGGTTTCATCTCGGCTGGCTCTGTACTGTGGTGCAGGGCAATTTGTTTTCTTGCAAAAAGAATTTAGTCAGATGATTTTTGCTTGTGAAAGTGTAATCACAGAATCCTGAATCGCTTGGGTTGACAGGGACCTCAAAGCTCGTTCAGCGTCACCCCCCTGCCATGGGCAGGGACACTTCCCACTGTCCCAGGCTGCTCCAAGCCCGCCCCGGAACACTTGCAGGGATGCAGCAGCCGCAGGTTCTCTGGGCAACCTGTGCCAGTGCTTTTCTCCCTAACATCTCATCCATCTAAATCCCTTTTAGTTCAAACCCATTCAGACATTGCAGAAACGCTGCAAACTGTTCAAGGCGTTGCTGTTCGTGGATGATTTGGAGCAGCTCGATGAAGAAGTCACGGGGCAGATGCCAAAAGGCACCGATGGGGATTTGGCAAAACTCCCAAGATTAAAAATCGTCCTTGTCCCAGGGCCGGGTTTGCGCATCCCTGCGGGCAGAAGCGCCGAGGGCGGCGCGGAGCGGGGCCGGAGCGGGGGAGCCCCGGGAGCGGCGGCCGAGCGGGGCGGGGGCTCGCAGGGTCGGTCCCGCGGGGGCTCCGCTCCCGGCGCTGCCCGGGCCCCGCTGCCCGGCCCGGGGGCGGCGGAGCCGAGCGGGGCGGGGGTCCGGGCGGGGCCGGCCCGGGCCCCTCCCCGCCAAAGCCGCTAAAGCCGCGGGCGGCGGGGCCGGGGAGCGGCACCGGCGGGGGAGCGGCCCCGGAGCGGCACCGGGAGCGCCACCGGCCCCGGGGCCATGCGGGGCGCGCCCGGCTCCGCGCTGCGGACGGCGCTGCCGCTGCTGGGAGCCGCCGTGTCCCTCTGCGCAGGTACGGCGGCACCGGGAGCCGGGGAGCGGCACCGGGAGCGGCGCTGAAAGCGGGGGAGCGGCACCGGGAGCCGGGGAGCGGCACCGGGAGCGGCACCGGGAGCGGCGCTGAAAGCGGGGGAGCGGCACCGGGAGCCGGGGAGCGCGATGGTCGGGAAGCTGCGCTAGAGCCCCCCTTATCCGTCCCGGCCGTGCGCCCGTCGCCGTTCGGGGGTTCGGGCGCTCGGTGCCTCTAATCCCGGCCGCGGGTACCGGTAACTGGGTCAGCGGGGACTCACCGGAGCGGAATCCCTGATCCCCGGGGCTTCCCGCGGCATCCGGGCGGACCCGCCCCGGGGCTGCTCGGGGCAGGTGCTCGGGCGGAGCGGCCGCGGTGCCGGTGGCGGAGCCGCCGCGGTGCCCGGCGGTGCCCGTGCCCAGCGGGGGCGGTCGGGTCCCTCCGCGCAGGGAGCGCAGCTGCTGGGAGAGCTCCCGGCCCTCAGCCGGCCCTGTACAGCCCCAACCCGCGCTCCCCAGCAGCGCTCTGCGAGCCCGCGGTAAGCAAGGCAGCGTAACACAGCGTATTTTGCAGTTTTGCTGTTAGGTTTACTGGGTTTTACCTTTCTGGCCGTGTTTTCACCAGGGCAGTTTCCCTGTGTGGTGCTCGTTCGCAGAGAGGGGAGGGCACAGCCCCAGGTGCGGGACGGACCGTGCGCCCCCCGGGCCCATCCAGCTGCTCACAGAGCCCCTGCTTTGGGCAGGGAGCACGAGCAGAGCCCAGCTGTGGGCCGTGAAGTGCTTCTGTGCACATCTGGTAACCTCTGGTACCTCCTCAGGACGCAAATCCTGCTCCGTAAGGGCTCTTCCCTTGTTTCTGTGGCGCTGCGCTGTGTTTGGGGTGAGCCCAGGGACGGGCAGCCCGGTGTGCCCGGGGTGAGCCCGAGCCCTGCAGCTCCCTCGGGAGCCTCGGAGCACGACGGAACCGCGCTGGGTTTGGCTGTTTCGTGAATCGCATCTTGCATTGCTTTGCTCTCCGCAGGTGCGGTGCGGGCTCCGCTCCTCCTGCCCTGCCCCGGAGCCCGGCTCAGCCTGGCCGTGCACGGGCCCGGCAGGCAGATGTGGCAATGGAGGGGACGGGCGGTGCGACTGTCTGGGTGCAAATTCCTTGTCAAGCCCCTCCGATGTGACTTCAGGAGCGTTCAGTGCTGGGGACTCTGTTGTGCAAGCGATCCAGCCTTGCCGTGGGGCAGAGCTGTCAGCCTGGGTTATCTCAGCTGCTCCCCTGGAGTTTGAACCCTCAGCCCCCAGCAGGTTCCTGTGCAGGAGCTGCAGGACACAAAATCCCTGCCCTCGCAGCACTCTGCTGTGTCACTCGTGTCCCATAAAACCTTCCCAAGGATCCCTCGCCTGTTCTAACCCAAAAATGTCCTTTGGCAGCTTATTCCACCAAAAGTAATTTCCCTGGGTGTTGTAGCCCTTCCCTGCCCTGTTAATGTTAATTTTAACGCCTGGACCCAGCTCCTGCCTGCTGGGCTTTGCCTTGGCTGCTGAGCTTTTCCAGAATGGGGATTTTGAGCGTCCAGTATCCTCCTTCCCAAATAATGATACTTGCAAATATTTATAAAATCATTCCCCAGCTGTTTATTTAAGAAATCAAAACTCTGGAACTCTGTGATGTCTCTCATTCAAAGACATTTTCTCCTCAATTCTAGAACAAATACTTTTCCTCTCTTTCCTACAACTTTCTAGTTTTTGTCCTGTTTGGTATCAGCCCTTCTTACAGTATATTTATATAGGGAGCTTTTCCTGCAACTATTTTCTGTCAGAGCCCTCTCCAGAGGGGGAACTTCTCCATATTTTTCATTGTAGTCCAAAAAGCAGATTCGTTTTTTTTAAGACCCGTCATTGCTCAAAATTCTGGTTTTGCCTTCTGAAGAAACGTGTTACAAGAGAATAAAATTGTCACTTCCATGGCTGGGGCTGGATCTGTCCCTGCTGTGCTGAGGGGTCCCCTGGCCCTGCTGCAGATGCTGGAGGGGAGGATGGGCTGCACTGGGGGGTCTGGGCTGGGGGCTGCTGCCTCTGTCACACCTGTGACAGCTGCTGGGCGTCCCCAGGCACAGGTGGGGTGGGCTGTGGGTACACCTGGAGATGGAGATGGAGATGGAGAGGAGAGGAGAGGAGAGGAGAGGAGAGGAGAGGAGAGGAGAGGAGAGGAGAGGCTCCTCCCTGTGCTCGGTGAAGTGTGGCTGCCTGTGGCACCTGGGCTGCCCAGAGCTTTTGAGTGCCCATGAAATGGTGAGCACCCGGCCCCATTCCCCTTCTAGGTGTGATCTGTGATTTCTTCATAGAATTGCCTTTGACATGACAGCTCAGTTTCTTAAAGCCTGATCCCCTTGCTGTCTGTGCTGGGACTCTTCCTGGTTCTCCTGTGCCTTTCTGAGCTGGGTGGCAGCGCCTGATGCCCCATGGCAGAGCAGGGCTGCATCCTCTGCTGGTGTCTCCTGCTCTCCCCACGAGCTGCAGTTGCAGCACTCCCCGGGCAGGCACAGCCCTGTGTCCCCCGGGGGTGAGGGTGTGAGGGTGTGCTGTCCTGCTCGGGGACAGCTGAGCTGCTTGTTCTGTGTGCTGTCACTGTCCCCTGCTTGTTCTGTGTGCTGTCACTGTCCCTGGCTGGTTGTTCTGTGTGCTGTCACTGTCCCTGGTGTTGGTTCTCTGTGGTGTCACTGTCCCTGGTGGGTTGTTCTGTGTGGTGTCACTGTCCCTGGCTGTTGGTTCTGTGTGCTGTCACTGTCCCCTGGTTGTTCTGTGTGGTGTCACTGTCCCTGGTGGGTTGTTCTGTGTGCTGTCACTGTCCCTGGCTGTTGTTCTGTGTGCTGTCACTGTCCCTGGCTGTTGGTTCTGTGTGGTGTCACTGTCCCTGGTGGGTTGTTCTGTGTGCTGTCACTGTCCCTGGCGGGTTGTTGTGTGTGGCGTCACTGTCCCTGGCTGGTTGTTCTGTGTGGTGTCACTGTCCCTGGCTGTTGTTCTGTGTGGTGTCACTGTCCCTGGTGGGTTGTTCTGTGTGGTGTCACTGTCCCTGGCTGTTGGTTCTGTGTGGTGTCACTGTCCCCTGGCTGTTGGTGCCCCAGCACGGGCAGTGATGGAGTCCCCATCCCTGGAGGGACCCAGAGCCCCATGGCTGTGGCACTCGGGGACCAGGTGGGTCAGCAGTGACCTCAGCAGAGAGGAGGAACAGTTGGATTCGGTCTCAAGAGACCTTTCCAACCCAAACAATTCTGTGATTCCACGGTGAAATGGCTTTGCAGTGCTCTGAAGTCAATGCCACTCGTGCCCTCAGCAGCCCCTGTTGCCCACTGCCCCTGCAGCTCCTGAGCTCCCAGCCCAGCCCCGGGGCACAGCCTGGCAGGTGACCCTGTGCCCCAGCCTGGCAGGTGAGCTCTGCTGCTCCTCTCCACCCCAGTCCTATGGCCCCAGCCTGGCAGGTGAGCTGCTGCTGCTGCTGTGCCCCAGCCTGGCAGGTGAGCTCTGCTGCTGCTGCTGTGCCCCAGCCTGGCAGGTGACCCTGTGCCCCAGCCTGGCAGGTGAGCTGCTGCTGCTCCATGGCCCCAGCCTGGCAGGTGAGCTCTGCTGCTCCATGGCCCCAGCCCGGCAGGTGACCCTGTGCCCCAGCCTGGCAGGTGAGCTCTGCTGCTGCTGCTCCATGGCCCCAGCCTGGCAGGTGAGCTCTGCTGCTGCTGCTCCATGGCCCCAGCCTGGCAGGTGAGCTCTGCTGCTGTGCCCCAGCCTGGCAGGTGAGCTCTGCTGCTGCTGCTGCTGCTCTCCACCCCAGCCCCATGGCCCCAGCCCAGCAGGCCGAGCTGCTGCTGCTCCTGCCCAGCCCCAGCTGCTGCCAGAGAACCAGGCTGGCTGCTGAAGGGCAGAGGGGCTGTGCCTGGTGCCAGCAGAGTTTCTGTGCCCTGGCCAGGTCCCAGCAGTTGTGCAGCTGGAGAACAAGGGCTGTGCCAGGCCCACGCCCTCCCCATGGCCCCTTTGCTGGGCCCTTCCTGCTTCTTGTCCTGGCTCCATCACCAGCACGGGGCTGGACCATGGCAAACAGCCTGGCTGTCATTTTTAGGATCTCCTTTGAGCCCCTTTGTCCCACAGTGGAACTTTTGTCAGCTGGGCCCCTTCTGAGCCCGGTCAGTCAGTCCAGGTGTGTGCTGGACACACATCTGCATCCCTGCCCAGGGACCGGGGTGCCAGGGGCAGCTGTGTCCTGGCACTGGGCTCTGTGCCTGGGGCAGGGGATCCTGCCCGTGTGGAGAGCCCACAGTCATGGGAACTCCAGATCTGCTACTGGGAAATAAAATCAAAGTGTGTCTAGAAGGGCACAATAGACAATGACCATAAAAAATGATCAAAGATGGAAATGTTCTGGATATTCAGCATTTCCTCCCATCAGGCCGCTTAGATCTTTGCTTTCCAATTTAATTTTGAAACGCCCTACTGCTAACTATGGTGAGTAGTGATGGATTATGACTTTGTGGAAGATTAGTGCCCTGTTAATCTGTGTAGTAAAAAGTCTGTGCTGAGATGCAGAACTTTGTGTGGCTCATAAGAGAGGGCTGGTCTGGGCTCTGCTCACCCAGAGACTTGAGTTAAAAATCTCTGTTACAAACCAGAGTTTTAGCTTGGAGTTTTCTGTTACCCCACGGTATGTGGGCTTGTGTTAAGTGTTCAGTTCCTTCCATTTCACTTCAGAAGTTGCACTGTCTATGAGTGTGTTTAAATTCTTCCTTGTCCTCAGGCAGCTGGGGTTTGCCCCCTGTTTGTCCATCCCTGCTCCCGGGCAGTGTCACCCTTGCTCCTCAGCTCCTCGGTGATTCCTGTGCCTGAGGCTGGCACTGGCTGGCCCAGGGTGGCAGCACCAACCCATCCCCTGTGTTTGCTGGGCAGGGGTGCTGGCCCTGCTCCTGCTGCCTGTCCTGTGTGCTTCTGGCCGTGGCACTGACAGCTAAAGGCAGGAAAGGTCGATTTTAGGGAGGTCAGGCAGATTATTTTCTTCTTTGAACACCAAGTCATCCTGCCCTTGATGTGTGGTGGGACTCATCCAAGGATCTGGTGTGCAGTCCCAGCTCCTCCTGCAGTAACAGCAGGAAAAATGTCCTGGAAAACCATGAATGTGTTAAAAACACCAGACCAGGAAACCTCTGCTCCTGGGGTGTGTGTGCCCAAAATCTGCCTGACTTGTGTGCCAGAGAGGGCATCTCCCATGCCCCTCTGCCAGCTTGTGTACTCAAAATCTGCTGTCCTTGTGTGCCAGAGAGGGCATCTCCCATGCCCCTCTGCGGGCATCTCCTGTGCCCCTCTGCCAGCTTGTGTACTCAAAATCTGCCTGACTTGTGTGCCAGACTGGGCATCTCCTGTGCCCCTTGACTGGCTCGTGTACCCAAAATCTGCCTGACTTGTGTGCCAGACTGGGCATCTCCTGTGCCCCTTGGCTGGCTCGTGTACTCAAAATCTGCCTGACTTGTGTGCCAGACTGGGCATCTCCTGTGCCCCTTGGCTGGCTCGTGTACCCAAAATCTGCCTGACTTGTGTGCCAAAGTGGGCATCTCCCGTGCCCCTCTGCCAGCTCGTGCTCTCCTGCTGCTGTGGGGCCCTGTGGGTGCCAGCTGCCCTGGGAGGGGTCCCTCTGTCCCTCGGCCTGTCTGTGGCTCCTGTCCCTGCCAGAGGCAGCCCGTGGGTCCCTGTGCTGCCCCCTCTGCCCTGGCCCAGGTGCTGGCTCTGGGGAGGCTCAGGGCACCCTGGGCAGTGGTGCTGCAGGGCTCCATGCCCAGGGGCTGGCACTGCCTGTGGCTGTGGGATGCCCGCCGTGCTCTCTGTAGCCACGGCTGCCTCAGTCGTTCACTTTCCCCTGATTTCTCAACCAGAGAATGGAATGTTTTAGGGCAATTGTTGTGCTAGAGTCAATAAAGGAGTCCTGTTCATTACCAGATTAAAGAGTGCCTTCTTCTGAAGGTCTGGGGGCTTTTCTGCCTCTTTGATCCTTTAACTCTTTGACAGTCACCTTGTTCCACTCCTTGGTTTCCAGGGGCTGGGAGTCCTGGCTTTTGCCCTGAGACAGAGCATCCCCAATGGCACTGCCAGGACAGTCCTCAGGGGTGGCTCTGGGGAGGGAGGGGACATTTCTTGCTGCACAGAGGATTTCAGTCAGTCGTTGCCAGTTCTTCCTCTTCTCTCGTGCTCTGTGGCAGGGAAGCAGCTCAAAGGTGCTGCTGCCTTGGGCAGTGGGAGGGGGATCTCCCATCTCTGTGCTGCTCCCCTCTGGCCTGCAAGCTGAGGGAAATGCTCTGCTGGCTGCTCTAGGACAACACGGGGCAAATGAGAGCAGGAATGATCCAGATGTGAGGTGTGAAACTCGGGATATACGGCCACTGGCTGGTATGGAGCTGACCTGGGCAAGTCTCTGCAGTGAACTGGAGTTGCTGGGAATGACCAGGAGCAGCCCTGGGGCGTTCCTGATGGAGCAGAGCAGACAAAGCACGAGCTCTGGTGGGTGCTGTGTCCCTGAGGGTGTCAGCAGGGCTGGGACAGCCTCCCTGGGGCAGCAGGGGCTGCACAGGTGTGTGAGGAGCTGTCAATGAGGCACAGCAGGGCTGTGACACTGGGTCTGTGGGGCAGCAGGGGAGGCACTGCGGGGCTGTGACACCGGGTCTGTGGGGCAGCAATGGTTGCACAGGTGTGTGAGGAGCTGTGTGAGGCTCAGCAGAGCTGTGACACCGGGTCTGTGGGGCAGCAGGGGCTGCACAGCTGTGTGAGGAGCTGTGTGAGGCTCAGCAGGGCTGTGACACCGGGTCTGTCTCCCCCTGCTCAGCGGGGTGCAGTGGGAAACCCCTGGATCTTCCCAAGGGAATGTGCCCAAGGGCCCAGGCTGCTCCCCTGAGCCCGCAAGAGCTGAGGCAGCTGCAGTGGCACAGGTGCAAGGACCTGTGTTTTTATGGCTGTGTTCAATCACCTTCCTGCTCTGTTCACACAGGGTTCTGGGTGGACACAAGTGCTCTGGAAACAGGGTCAGGGATTTGTACCTGGTTTGTGATTTCTGGCACTTTTTCTGCACGAGAAGTCAGCCAGCAGCACAGGCAGGTGTCTGAGCAACCTCAGGCTTCTACTTTTGTAGAATTAAATTTAAAAGTGGTCTCTGAAAGTCTTCTGTGGGGAAGGTGTCTTGTCTTTCTCACAGCTCCACTCTGATCATGTCTCTGAGCAGATTCAGTTGGGTTTTCCATTTTCCCCTGTGCGAGGGCAGGTTTGGTGGTGCAGAGCCCTCGTGGTGGTGGCAGTGGCTCCCTCAGTGTGGTCAGGGTGAGGGTACAGAGCTGCCCAACCATCCTCCTCTCACCCCACGTGTGTGGGGCTGCTCGGGGTGTGCAGGGACAGTTTTGATCAGCTCTGCTCTCAAGTAACCTGTAAGTACAGAGCATGGATAAATCTGTCAGTCATCCACTGCAGATGATGTAATAAAGATAATTTTCCGTTTTATTTTTAGACTGTGAGAAAGGGACAAAAACACCATAATGACGTGTCTAAAGCCCCGAAGACACTCACAACAATCTCAGACTCATTTCCTCAATAATGCTTTTATTTTGCAGTTTTGGTGATGATGTGTCTGTTTTCCTTCTGCTGGATCTCTAATTTATTTGGGTCTGATGAGTGTTTCTCCTGGCAGCAGTTCTGGGAGCAGGGTGATGTGTTTAAGGAGAGGTCTGGGTGCTGTGCAGTGGGTGATGGATGGTGCCTGCTCCTGTGCCCAGGGAGGGCTGAGGACACGGCTGGCACCCCTCACCCAGCACAGACACCGTGCCAGGGGCGTTTGCTGTGGGCCCAAGTGCAGATAAACAGCCCAGATCACAGATAACAGCCCCAGATCACAGCCCCAGATCACAGATAACAGCCCCAGATAACAGATAACAGCCCCAGCTGTCACTGCAGAAGGTGGCACAGGATGGGGATTGCTGTAAGGGAAGCAAAGAGGGGCACAGAGACAGAAATCAGATTTGTGCTGATGTCTGTCAGGACTTCTGTGCTCCTCTGGGCACTCTGGCATTGCAGAATGATGGAATGGTTCAGGCTGGAAACCCCCTAAGGTCATGGAGCCCAGCTGTGCCCCCAGCACTGCCAAGCCCACCAGGAGCCCATGTTCTACTTTGCGACTCTCTCTTATCCTTAGAGACAAGAATGACTCTCTCCCCCACAATTCCAAAAGAATAATAAATCAAAAGATTTAAGGCTGAAGTGATTGTCCTGGGTAGAGCAGGGCTCAGACTGGCAGAGCTGGAGGGTGGCCTGGACAAGATGCTCATGTCAGGACACACGGGGAGGAGGAGGAGGAGGAGGAGTCTGTCCTTGTGCCCGTGCTGGGGTGCTGTGTGTGGGTGACTGGCACAGGGCTGTCACCCACTCAGCTCTGGCACAGCTGGGCTGGGGTGGTGCTGTGGGACAGGCCAGGGGTGCTGTGGTTTTGGGAGCCAACGTTCAGGGAGCTGCTTTTGGCTGGCCAGTCTTCCCCACCACAAAAGGCAGATGACATCTCTAAAATCCCCTGGGACCGAGGTTTAAACCCTTGTCACGTGTGGGTGCTGGGGACCCGTGCTATGGGATGTCCTGGGCCCAGCTGCAGCTCAGCACCCCGTTCCATTCCCAGCACCCCATTCCCAGCACCCCATTCCCAGCACCCCATTCCCATCACCCCGTTCCATTCCCAGTACCCCGTTCCCAGCACCCCGTTCCCAGCACCCCGTTCCATTCCCAGCACCCCATTTCCATCACCCCATTCCCATCACCCCATTCCCATCACCCCATTCCATTCCCATCACACTGCTCCCATCACCCCATTCCCATCACCCCGTTCCCAGCACCCCATTCCCATCACCCCATTCCCATCACCCCGTTCCCAGCCCTGACCCCGTGCCAGAGCTCTCGGGGTGCCCTGGGCGGGCGGCTGGCGTGCCGTGCTGGGCCCCGCGTGCCCCCAGCCAGCTGTGCCCAGCTGTGCCCCGTTGCAGGCCTGCAGTGCGTGTGCCAGCTGTGCGAGCACACCAACTTCACGTGCCACACGGAGGGCGCCTGCTGGGCCTCGGTGATGCTGAGCAACGGGCGCGAGGAGGTGGTCAAGTCCTGCGTGTCCCTGCCCGAGCTGCACGCTCAGGTCTTCTGCCACAGCTCCAAGAACATCACCAGGACCGAGTGCTGCTACACCGACTTCTGCAACAACATCACGCTGCGCCTGCCGCTCGGTGAGTGCCAGGCTGGCCCGGGCTGGGGGCACACTGAGAGCTGGGGGCAGACTGTGGGCTGGGGGCACACTGCGGGCTGGGGGGCACACTGTGGGCTGGGGGCACACTGCGGGCTGGGGGGGCACTGAGAGCTGGGGGGCACACTGCGGGCTGGGGGGGCACTGAGAGCTGGGGGCACTGCGGGCTGGGGGGCACATTCTGAACCAGGCTGGGCACACTCTGTCCCGGGCTGGGGCTCCCTGGGCACACTCGGTTCCGGGCTGGGCACACTCTATCCCAGGCTAGGGGTCCCTGGGCACGCTGCAGGCTGCTCCAGCTGCTTTCACACAGCAAACCACCAACTGCAGCTCTGCCATCAGCTGCAGTTTCCTGCCCTTCCAAGGGTGTCCCAGCGCTGGCCTCCATGTCCCACAGAGCTGTCCTGGGGCACAGCAGTGGGCACCCCAGGGCACAGCAGTGGGGCACCCCAGGGCACAGCAGTGGGCACCCCAGGGCACAGCAGTGGGCACCCCAGGGCGCTGCAGTGGGGCACCCCAGGGCAGAGCAGTGGGCACCCCAGGGCGCTGCAGTGGGCACCCCAGGGCACAGCAGTGGGGCACCCCAGGGCACAGCAGTGGGCACCCCAGGGCACAGCAGTGGGCACCCCAGGGCAGAGCAGTGGGGCACCCCAGGGCAGAGCAGTGGGCACCCCAGGGCACTGCCAGGACCCCTTTGGCCCAGGCAGTTTCAGCACTCTGAGCCCGGGGTGGCCCTGCTTGATGTGAGCAGCCTGAGGGGCAGCGGGTCTGTGGTGTCACCCCGGTGTCACCCCAATGTCACCCCAATGTCACCCCAATGTCACCCCAGTGTTACCCCAGTGTCACCCCCAATGTCACCCCAGTGTCACCCCAGTGTCACCCCGGTGTCCTGCTCAGCAGGGCTGGGAAGGAAGCTGTGAGATTGCAGCTCCCAGTGAGAGGGAGGAAGAAGGTTGGCACTCCCGGGAGCCCCGTGTGTCACCCTGGTGCAGTGTGAGAGTCTGCCAGGCTCAAAGTTGTTTAACGAAGTTGATTTGGTGCTTTCTAAAAATAAATATTTATATATATATATATATATATATATATTTTTTTTTTTTTTTTAATTTATTTATAAAAATAAATATATATATAAAATATATATAATTATATTTATATTTATTTATTATATAATATATATTATGTATTTATTATATAATATATATTATATATTTATTTATTATATAATATATATTGTTATATTATATATAATAATATATATAAAAATAATATAATATAACATAATATAATATATATATTTTTTTTATATATATATATATATATATATATATATAAAGCATAATTTTAGTTAAATTATTTTTTTTTCTTTCCAAGATTTGGAAAGAAAATCCAAATTTTGTGTTTATTCCAGGCTTTTATAAAAAAAGATGTAAAATACACTGTTTTATCAGATAATACCTTTTTGTATACTTACAATAGTGAGATATGTTGCAGGTAAGAAAGATGCAAATTAACACACAATTTAAAATTATAGCCTGAATTGAAGCAGCTATCATGTAGCTCATAATGGAATTTGAAAGGCTGTTGCTGGGCAGACCGTGGGGGAGCCTCGGGCACTGTCACCTCCTGGTGAAACCTGGCACAGCCTCACCTGTGCCCTGGGGCAGGAATCAGGATTGCTTAATTGGGGCTCAGGGTAATTTGTGTGATGTTTGTGTGCCCACAGACCGCTGGGAATACAAGCATCATCAAGTCACCCTCGGACATTGTTTTCCTTCAGCTGACCACAGAAGGGGCACAGAATTGTGGAATTGTGGTCATGCTCTGGCAATAAAGTGCCATGGTGGTTTTTCCAAGCTGGGAAGAAGGCTGCTATTGCTAGAGGAGCTGTGGAGGCACATCTGCTGTTCCAGCACTTGAGCTGGGACTTGCAAAACCTCTGGTTTCATATTTCAGTCCCAAAAAAAGGGACTGAATTGTTACCCTGAGCCCTTTGCTCCAAAGGTTCAGGGAACCCGTGGCAGTGGGAACTGTGGCAGTGCAGTGAGGATTCTGTGCTGGAACTGTGGCAGTGCAGTGAGGATTCTGTGCTGGAACTGTGGCAGTGCAGTGAGGATTCTGAGCTGGAATTGGACAGTGCAGTGAGGATTCTGTGCTGGAACTGTGGCAGTGCAGTGAGGATTCTGTGCTTGAATTGTGGCTCTGCAGTGAGGGTTCTGTGCTGGAATTGTGGCTCTGCAGTGAGGGTTCTGTGCTGGAACTGTGGCAGTGCAGTGAGGATTCTGTGCTGGGATTGTGGCAGTGCACTGAGGTTTCTGTGCTGGAATTGTGGCAGTGCAGTGAGGGTTCTGTGCTGGAACTGTGGCAGTGCAGTGAGGGTTCTGTGCTGGAACTGTGGCAGTGCAGTGAGGATTCTGTGCTGGAACTGTGGCTCTGCACTGAGGATTCTGTGCTGGCCCTGCCCCACTGCCCTCCCTCACACAGCTCACGCTGCCAGGACGGGGCCTGGGGACAGCTCTGGGGTCAGCCCCTTGTCCCTGACATCTGACAAGTGGCACCTGGGACACACACCTGGGTAGGGAAGGCCTGCTGGGCCTCGTCTGTGTCATCCATCTATCTCTATATCCATCTCTCCATCATCTATCTATCTATCTATCTATCTATCTATCTATCTATCTATCTATCTATCTATCTATCTATCAATCATCTATCTATCTATCTATCTATCTATCTATCTATCTATCTATCTATCTAATCTATCCATCTATCTATCTCTCTATCTCTCTATCTCTCTGTCATCTATTTATATCCATCTATATCCATCTATCTATCTATAACCTATACCTATCTATCTATCTATCTATCTATCTATCTATCTATCTATCTATCTATCAATCTATCTACTATCTGTCTCTAACTATAATTATCTCTTTCTATTTCTATGTCTCTCTCTATTTTCTATATCAATATCCTTATATATATATCAACCTTTGTGTGTGTGTGTATATACATACACACACACACACACACACACACACACATATATATATATATATATATATATATATATATATATATATATATATATATATATGTATTTATCTGCCCACTTACCTGCTGACCTGTTTCTCTCCATGAAGCAAATTCTAGAGTAAAAGTGGAGCATGTGGGCATGAGAAGGTCGCCTTTAGGCAGGAGTGGCTGTCCTGGAGGGGGAGAAGCCCTGAGAAGGTCCATCGTGGTGCCCACCCCTGCCAGGAGAGGCAGGGTCCCTTCTGGGACACAAACCCACCCTCAGCTGCTCTCCGTGGAGCTGGCCTGCCCCAGCTCAGAGGCTGGGTGGGGCTGGGGGCACCCTGGGCTCATGGGCAGTGTCCCATGGCAGTGTCCCATGGCAGTGTCCCATGGCAGTGTCCCAGCCCATGGCAGTGTCCCATGGCAGTGCCCCATGGCAGTGCCCCGTGGCAGTGTCCCATGGCAGTGTCCCTGCCCATGGCAGTGTCCCATGGCAGTGTCCTATGGCAGTGTCCCATGGCAGTGTCGCATGGCAGTGTCCCATGGCAGTGTCCCTGCCCATGGCAATGTCCCATGGCAGTGTCCCATGGCAGTGTCCCTGCCCATGGCAGTGTCCCCATGGCAGTGCCCCATGGCAGTGTCCCATGGCAGTGTCCCTGCCCATGGCAGTGTCCCATGGCAGTGTCCCATGGCAATGTCCCATGGCAGTGCCCCATGGCAGTGTCCCATGGCAGTGTCGCATGGCAGTGTCCCATGGCAGTGCCCCGTGGCAGTGTCCCATGGCAGTGTCCCATGGCAGTGTCCCCATGGCAGTGTCCCATGGCAGTGTCCCTGCCCATGGCAGTGTCCCATGGGCAGTGCCCCATGGCAGTGTCCCGTGGCAGTGTCCCATGGCAGTGTCCCATGGCAGTGTCCCCATGGCAGTGCCCCATGGCAGTGTCCCATGACAGTGTCCCATGGCAGTGTCCCATGGCAGTGTCCCTGCCCATGGCAGTGTCCCATGGCAGTGTCCCATGGCAGTGTCCCTGCCCATGGCAGTGTCCCATGGGCAGTGCCCCATGGCAGTGTCCCGTGGCAGTGTCCCATGGCAGTGTCCCATGGCAGTGTCCCCATGGCAGTGCCCCATGGCAGTGTCCCGTGGCAGTGTCCCGTGGCAGTGTCCCATGGCAGTGTCCCTGCCCATGGCACAGGCTTGGAACCTGCTGAGCTTTGAGGTCCCTCCCAGCCCAGCCCAGTGTGGGATCCTGTGACTGAAATTAGCAAAGTCTGATGTTGTAGAGGAGAGCCTGGAGAGAGTGAGAGGATGTCTGAGGGCAGAGTGTGTGCTTTGGTGCCCGTGCCTGAACTCCCCTGGCAGAGCTGCAGATGGCAATGCCTGCCCCATTGTCAGCCCTGTGCTGAGGGCTCTGGGCTGGGGGACAGCAGCTGACTTTTCCCTTGAGGGTTTTTTTAACTTGGTGTTTTTTTCTTTTACTATGATTGAAAATCTTTAAGGATGGGTTAAACCTGGATCTCTGCTTCTTGTGGGCAGGGATTTTATTGTGGCATATTGCGTTAGCAGGTGACAATGTTGAAGTGCAGAATGAGTTTGCAGTAATTGGGTTTTTTTTCTGTATCCCCCTGAATTCCTTTCCAGGTTTTTGCTGGTTTAACTGGGGTGTTTTGTGCCCCAGCAGGTGATTTGAGATGTGCTTCTGCTGTCACAGCAGGGCTGCAGAAAACACCTTGAGTGCAGCTGCCCCAGGGCCCTCCCCATGGTAAATCACCCCTGTACATCCCTCATTCTTGTTTTCTCTGCAGAGCTCACCATGTGCCCTCAGCATGGAACAGGCTGCCTTGAGTAGCTGCTAATCAGACACTGATTTTTCCAGCTGTAGATTTGTGTCTCACAGGAGTTTTGGGCCACATTTGAGATCTGGCAGACAGAGTTTGTGATCTCTGCCTCCCCTGCAATGGTGAGTGGAGCCTGTAGTCATGGTGGAAGCTGGAGAAACTTAATTTCAGCCCAAACTATATGTTTTAAGTGGTTTTAAGTATTATGTAGAGCAGACTAGAGCCTCCCCATTAATGGAATGCAATAGATTTTCTTACTACATTGGAAAGAATATGTAATTTTTCCTGCTGAGTAGCCTGGGAACACACAGAGTCTGGGGCTTTTGGAAGCCTTGCAGTGGAAGCTTCACAGTGTCAAAAGCAAATGCTGTGTGTGAGAATGTCTTTTCCATTGGAGGTAAATTTTTTTTTTTCTATTTTTGCTGCCTGCAAGTACTATTTTGTTGACAGAAGCTGGACCATAAGTGCACTGTGTTGTGAAACTGCTGAGTGCTTCCAGATGTGCTGCTTTTGGGTCACACCTGGCAACGCCTCAGCCTCCACTCCTGGTTACTCAGTCCATGAGCAGAGCATTGAGGGTTGGTGTGCAGCACTGCACGGGGTGCAGGAGTGCTGGGTGTGCAGGGTGTGCAGCACTGCACGGGGTGCAGGAGGGCTGGGAGTGCAGCACTGCACAGGGTGCAGGAGTGTTGGTGTGCAGGGTGTGCAGCACTGCACAGGGTGCAGGAGGGCTGGGTGTGCTGGGAGTGCAGCACTGCATGGTGTGCAGGAGTGCAGGTGTGCAGCATGCTCAGCTCCTGCTGGGGCTGCTGGCCCTGCTGCCAGGGCAGGAATGCACTCACAGCTGGCCATGGTGCCAGGGCAGGGAATGCACTCACAGCTGGCCATGGTGCCAGGGCAGGGACGCAGTCACAGCTGCCCATGGTGCCAGGGCAGGGATGCACTCACAGCTCCTGCTGGCCATGGTGCCAGGGCAGGGATGCACTCACAGCTCACAGCTGGCCATGGTGCCAGGGCAGGGATGCACTCACAGCTCAGTGCTGGCCATGGTGCCAGGGCAGGAATGCACTCACAGCTGCCCATGGTGCCAGGGCAGGAATGCACTCACAGCTCAGTGCTGGCCATGCTGCCAGGGCAGGGACACAGCTCACAGCTGGCCATGGTGCCAGGGCAGGGACACAGCTCAGTGCTGGCCATGGTGCCAGGGCAGGAATGCACTCACAGCTGCCCATGCTGCCAGGGCAGGGCACACAGCTCACAGCTGGGGCAGGGTCTGCACTGGGCCTGGGGCCGCTCTGTTAGCATGCCCTGCCCAGGCCCTTCCCACAGAGCAGCTCCTGCTGCTCAAACCTCCTGATGGTTTTCGTTTGTTGCTGCGGTGGCCCAGGAACAAGGAGCTCCTGTTTTGCTCATGCCGTGTTGTGTTCCAGCACTGGGGGAAGCACTGGCGTGGTGTGCTCAGCGTCTCCTGCCTGTTTGTCTTCAGCCGGGGAGGAATGAGCCGCATTCCCACCCGGAATGACTCTGACAGGCCCTGCAGGGAGGAGGCTGGCTGGGATGGCACAGGGGAAGTGCAGGACAGCCAGGGGACAGCTCATGGCCTGTGCTCTGTACCCGCTGGGAGCCCGTCCTGCTGTCCTGCACAGAGCCCGTCCTGCTCAGAGCCAGTCCCTGCACAGAGCCAGTCCTGCTTACCCACACAGTGTCCCCTGCACACTCTGGGCTGGCAGGACTGGCTCAGTGAGGTGCCAGAGCTCCTGGGGTAGGGGATCCCTCTGTGTTGTTCTCCCTCCCTGTTTCAGGGAAACCTCAGCCCTGTGGAAACAGAATGAAAAGGGTTTAGGAGATCCTGGCATGTCAGTTAACAAGCAGCAGTTCCAAGGAGGAATCCTGCTCATAAATCCTTTTACAAACCTCCTGGGTCACCCCTGGAGCAGCCTCTTGAAGTCATCAAAGGGAAAACCTGTGCTCAAAATGTACCAGCTTTGTGTTCAGGAGGGTTGGGGCTGTTCTGGTGAACAGATGTGTGGTACTGCCTGCAGGAAGGAAGCAGTGGGTGCTGAGCCCGTTTGCTGCTGCCTTTGAGGCCCCACATCATCGTGGTCTCTCTCAAACTCCAGGTTATGGTGTGCTTGAGGCCCAGCTTCTCCCTGAAGGGAAGGAGTGACCTGGCATGGGGTGGAGTTTGTTATTCTTACATCTTCTGCAGCTCTGAGATCTCATTTGTACTCACAGTTCTGAGTGCTGAGGGGTTTTTTTATGGCTCATATTTCTGTTTTTTTTTTTTTTGTTTTGTTTGGGGGGAAAGTACTGGTTGATTTTTCTTTTAAACTTATTTCAAATTTTGGGGACATGAAAAGAATCGTGTGTGTGTTCCTGTGCAAGTGAATCCCTCAGCAGTGTCTTCCTGGAGCTTCTTGAAATTGAGCCCCTTGGGTGGTGGTCAGAATGCTGGCCTGAGACCAAGCTCCCTGCACAGCAGGTGTGTGGGGGAAAGGCTCCATCACTTACAGACACCTGGTCTGCTCTGTCTGTCCTGTCTCCTGGCCAGGACAATGGCGGGAAAGCATCAAGTGGAGGAAAGGAGACCCAGGGGTGCCCCCATCACTGTGCACAGCCCCTGAAAGGTGGCTCTGCTCAGGGGGGATTGGTCTCTTTCTCCAGGCCCAACAAGAGCCTCGAGCTGCACCAAGGGAAATATAGGTTGGATATTAGGAAAAAGTTTTTTACAGAAAGGTGATAAAGATCTGGAATGTTCTGCCCAGGGAGGGGTGGAGTCCCCATCCCTGGGTGTGTTTAACAAAGCCTGGATGTGGCACTGGGGGCCAGGGTTCAGCTGAGGTGTTGGGGCTGGGTTGGTCTTGATGATCTTGAAGGTCTCTCCCAACCTGGTCATTCTGTGATTGTGTGAATCTGTGATTGTGTGAATCTGTGATTGTGTGAATCTGTGATTCTGTGTGAATCTGTGATTCGGTGATTGTGTGATTCTGTATGAATCTGTGATTGTGTGAATCTCTGCGATTCTGTGAATCTGTGATCCTGTGTGATTCAGTGATTGTGTGGTTCTGTGTGAATCTGTGATTGTGTGATCCTGTGTGAATCTGTGATCATGTGTGAACCCGTGAGATCCTGTGACTGTGTGACTGCTGTGGTGTCCCAGCCCAGCGTGTCCCTGTGTCACGCCGCTGTGTCACTGTCCGGCGTGTCTGTCTGTCTGTCTGTCCCGCAGCAGCAGCGGTGGCAGAGGCTGCGATTCTGTGTGAATCTATGATCCTGTGTGATCCTGTGTGATCCTGTGTGATCCTGTGTGATCCTGTGTGATCCTGTGTGATCCTGTGTGACTGTGTAAAGGCTGCAGTATCCCAGCCCAGCGGGTCCCTGTAGCCCCTGTGTCACTCTCCGGTGTGTCTGTCTGTCTGTCCCAGCAGCAGCAGCCGAGGCTGCGGGCGGCGCGGGGCAGCGGTGGCGGTGCCGCTCGGTCCGTGTGTCACTGTGTCTGTCTGTCTGTCTGTCCAGCAGCAGCAGCCGAGCCGGGCGGCGCGGGGCGGTGCCGCTCGGTCCGTGTGTCATTGTGTCTGTCTGTCTGTCCAGCAGCAGCAGCCGAGCCGGGCGGCGCGGGGCGGTGCCGCTCGGTCCGTGTGTCACTGTGTCTGTCTGTCTGTCTGTCTGTTCTGTCCAGCAGCAGCAGCCGAGCCGGGCGGCGCGGGGCGGTGCCGCTCGGTCCGTGTGTCACTGTGTCTGTCTGTCTGTTCTGTCCAGCAGCAGCAGCCGAGCCGGGCGGCGCGGGGCGGTGCCGCTCGGTCCGTGTGTCACTGTGTCTGTCTGTCTGTCTGTCTGTCCCAGCAGCAGCAGCCGAGCCGGGCGGCGCGGGGCGGTGCCGCTCGGTCCGTGTGTCACTGTGTCTGTCTGTCTGTCCCAGCAGCAGCAGCCGAGCCGGGCGGCGCGGGGCGGTGCCGCTCGGTCCGTGTGTCACTGTGTCTGTCTGTCTGTCTGTCCAGCAGCAGCAGCCGAGCCGGGCGGCGCGGGGCGGCTGCGGGCGGCGCTGCTGGCGGCCGTGGCGGTGCCGCTGGCCCTGCTGGCCCTGCTGGCCGCGCTGCTCGCCCGCTCGGCCCGGGGCTGCCGGCGCCGCCCGCCCAACGTGGAGGAGCCGCTGTGCGAGGCCGGCCTGGCGGGCCCGGGCAGGACGCTCAAGGATCTCATCTCCGACATGACCACCTCCGGCTCCGGCTCCGGTACGTGCGGCCCGGCCGTGCCCGCGGGGCTCCTCCTCTGCCCAGCCACAGAAATTCGGGTCTCTGTCGGAATGGAGGCGTTAAAAAAGGGAGCTCAGAAATCAGAGCCAGGTGTGCAACCCAGCGCTGCCGGCTGGGGCAACGTGGCAGATAATGAAAGGTGCTGAGCTCACCTGAGCGGCTCAGGACGCTGCTTCTCAGATTTTTTGTGTTTCATAGCAGAATAATGTTCCTCCAGATTCTTGCTTTGAGCATAACATTCATATTTTTAACATTTTCCCCATTTCTACCGTGATGCCTCCATTGCTACTGAGAACTTGTTAAACCAAAGAAACCTAAAAATGAGGTGGGAATTCACAAATTCCAGCTCATTTGACCTGTGATGTACAGCCCGACTTTCCCTAACTAGAGCTTTTATTGAAAAGTATGTAAACTATGCTTGCTTTTATTTGTAAGTGAAAAACGCACAACTGGTGCCTAATTTAATTTATTTCCATGAGCTGCATACCTCTGAGGATTAAGTTGTTGTTCTTCCCTAATGCCTTTTCACAGTTCTAATGAGCAGACTTTGGCGTTATTTATGCTGAAGTTTTTAACTGTTCCCGGCCACCCCTGAGACAGGAGCAGGGCTGGACTCGAGCAGAGCCAGAGCCCCATGCACCGGGGTGGTTTGTTCTGATTTCAGCCAAAATCAAGGTTGCAGTTATTAAAAAACCCCCAAAAACCAAAAAATCCAAACCCCCCTTAAGTTCCAAACACGGAATTAAATTCCAAATACGGAATTAAATCAAACCAGGCAGAGTGTGTGGCTGGCAGAGCACAGTGGAGCTGCTATAATAATTTATTTTTATTTTCAAAAATTTCAGCTAGACTAGAGCAACTAATCGACTGCAGGACAGCTGCAGTCTATCAAACCAAATGGAGTAGTTTGGGCCAAAATTTAAGATTTTTACTGGGGTTTTAACAAGTTTTTTCTATGTACAGACGCTGGGAAGTAACATCAAAGAGTCTGATTTGAGGAGATACTGGTTGGGAGAGGATTTTCTCTCGGCATGGTTGGGAAGCAAAGCCGTGGGTGCAGCTCACTGGGAGAGGGCAGTGTTGGGTTTGAGGTCCCAGCTGAGCCATGTCACAGCACCCTCCTCTCTTTTCCTGCAGGGCTGCCTCTGCTGGTGCAGAGAACCATCGCCAGGACCATCGTGCTGCAGGAGATCGTGGGCAAAGGGCGCTTTGGGGAGGTGTGGCACGGGAAGTGGTGCGGGGAGGACGTGGCTGTGAAAATCTTCTCCTCCAGAGACGAGCGCTCGTGGTTCCGGGAGGCAGAGATTTACCAGACGGTGATGCTGAGGCACGAGAACATCCTGGGCTTCATCGCTGCCGACAACAAGGGTGAGCAGGGCGGG
This sequence comes from Setophaga petechia, assembly GCA_024362935.1. NCBI lineage: Eukaryota > Metazoa > Chordata > Aves > Passeriformes > Parulidae > Setophaga > Setophaga petechia. The sequence continues at coordinate 601,807 of JANCRA010000005.1, forward strand.
GCTGCCGGCTCCTGCACGGCTCTGTGTCACACACATCTCTGCATCAAATCCTTTCCTTAGGGTCCTTCCTCCTGAGAAGCTGAGAGGCCTCAGGAGCAAAATGTAACCAATGGTTATCTGCTGCTGTGGGATGCAACAGGTGCATCTGGGATTGGGCTCATGTGGATATTTCTAATTAATGGCCAATCACAGTCAGCTGGCTCAGACAGAGAGCCGAGCCACAAACCTTTGTTATCATTCTTTCCTATTCTATTCTTAGCCAGCCTTCTGATGAAAGGTTTTCTTCTATTCTTTTAGTATAGTTTTAATGTAAAATATATAGTAAAATAATCAATCAGCCTTCTGAACCATGGAGTCAGATCCTCATCTCTTCCCTCATCCAAGAACCCCAGTAAACACCGTCCCAGCTCTGCCAGCCCAAGCAGCTCTGATCCTGTGTGCTGGGCAATGGCTGGACTCAGTGGTCCTGGAGAGCCTCCCAGCCCCGGTGGTGGCACTCACTGAGTCCTGAGGGTCTGTCCCAGCACAGCTTCTGCTGCCCCAGCTCCATCTGAAACACAGCCCTGGGCTCTTCCCTGGCACAGCTCCTTGATGGGATTCCCCAAAAAGGGGAAAGCTTTCCCTAGCTAACATTTCTGTGAAAAACGCCAATCACTTGTTTTTAAAATTTTGAAAGTTTAATAGTTATAAAATGGTTATAAAATAGTAATACGATTAGAGTAATAATAATTTGGACAATTTGAATTAGGACAATATGAGACAATAAATACAAAGAGTTATGGATGGTCTGGATACATTTTTCTGGGCAGCACGAGCCTGAAAAAGGACCCACGTTAACAGAGGATTAACCCTTAAAAGCAATGGCCTGTTGCATATTCATACACCTCATACATGATGCATAAATTCCATTCAAACACAGGATTCTGTCTGGGCAGTGTCAGCTTCTTCCTCCGAATCCTAACAGCACCTTTGAGGTGGGAAGAAGTTCGTTTCTCCTGATAATGGAGCAATAAATTCTCTTTCTCTGAAAGATTCAGGTGTCCTGTGGCTGCTATGTCACTGCGAGTCCTTTCTTTAAAAAAAGCATCCTTCATAGGATAGTTTCTATTTTAACATTTTTTTATAACCTAAAACTATATTTAACATGGTACTTAAGAAAATTAATACAGCATCCCTTTCTAACACAACACATGTAATATTCATTTTAATATTTGTGAAAAGCCAATCATAAAATACATGCATTTTTCACAATTTCTAATACTCCTGCTCCCTCTGGCTAGATAATGGGACGTGGACACAGCTGTGGCTTGTCTCCGAGTACCACGAGCAGGGCTCCCTGTTTGACTACCTGAACAGGGGCACGGTGACCGTGGAGGGCATGGTCAGGCTGGCACTGTCCGTGGCCAGCGGCCTGGCACACCTGCACATGGAGATCGTTGGCACACAAGGCAAGTGCTGCCCTCCCACTTTCCTTCAGCTACTTTAAGGAGCTTCAGGGCTCTCAAAACCGTTCATGGGTGATGTGGTGTCGTGTTTTCCAAGCTGCTGACAGCAGGGGGAACAGTGTGGGTGAGCGTGGTGCAGTGCAGGCAGGGAAGAGGGACGTTCCCTTCCCCTTCCACTGTCTGCACTTTGTCCATGCCTCTAAAGGGATGCCTGCAGAAGCAGCTCTGCTAAAGGGGAGTGAGCACTAATGAAGGAAAAATTAGGGAAAATTTCTTCATGGGAAGGTTTGTCCAGCCCTGGCACAGCTTGCCCCGGGCAGTGGTGGGGTAAAAAGCTGTGTGGATGTGGCATTTGGGGAAATGGGTTAGTGGTGGCCTTGTCAGTGCTGAGGAATGGTGGGACTCAGTGCTCTTGGAGGGCTTTTCTGTTCCAATCCATTCAGTGATTCTGTAGTTTTCTAAACTAATTTGGACGGTGAACTTCCAGTTTCTCTTTTTGTGTTTTATTCCTGAAACACAGATATTGAAAAAAGAATGCCCTTAAAGTTTTCTTTTGAAGTTGAGAACATTTAGCAGAGCTTTGCTTGGTTCAAAATAGGCTTCAATATTTCTATAGGGTACAGTAACAGAAGTGAGTAAAACTGGTTTACATCCTTGCTCCTCATGTTAAAATCCACACTGTTACCAAAACTGGAGGCGGTTTCTCTTGCTGTGAGCAGGGAAGCCAGCGATCGCTCACCGGGACCTGAAATCCAAGAACATCCTGGTGAAGAGGAACGAGACCTGCGCCATCGCCGACCTGGGGCTGGCGGTGAAGCACGACTCGGTGCTGAACACCATCGACATCCCCCAGAACCCCCGCGTGGGCACCAGGAGGTGGGTCGGGCACTGCACCCCCAGAACCCCCATGTGGGCACCCGCAGGTGGGTCGGGCACCGCATCCCTGAACAGCCCCCAGAACCCCCGTGGGCACCAGGAGGTGGGTCGGGCACTGCACCCCCAGAACCCCCGCGTGGGCATCCGCAGGTGGGTCAGGCACTGCAGCCCCTGGGGATGGGTCAGGCACTGCAGCCCCTGGGGATGGCCCCTCGCAGCCCTGTCCCCATCAGCCACGTCCCCTCTGCCCTGGCACCGGGCAGGGATGGCTGCACCCCGTGGGGAGGGAGGGAGGCTGGGTGGGTGGGTGGGTGTGGGAGGTTGCAGACCCTGCTGTGAATGGAGCTCTCTGCCCCATGTGAGGCATCATGTGCTGGTCACCCCGGTCACCCTGGTGCTCTGGGCTGGGCAGGGCACAGCTGGCAGCCCCACGAGGGCTCACAGGGCTCCCTGCCAGCACAGCTGTGGCCTTTGGTAGGAGCTGCCCCAGCAAAGTGACCCCGTGTGCCCCAAAGGTACATGGCCCCCGAGATCCTGGACGACGCGATCAACACGAACATCTTTGAGTCCTTCAAGCGGGCGGACATCTACTCCCTGGGGCTGGTGTACTGGGAGATAGCCCGCAGGTGCTCCGTTGGAGGTGAGGCTCTGCCTTTCACCCAGTCCCACTGGGCTTGGGCTGGAAGGGACAGTAAAGCCTCCTCGTGCCAGCCCTGCCAAGGGCACCTACCCAATAATACATCTCCCCAGGAGTCACCGAGGAATACCAGCTGCCTTACTACGACCTTGTGCCTTCCGATCCTTCCATTGAAGATATGAGAAGGGTTGTCTGTGAACAGAAGCTCAGACCAAGTATTCCAAACCAGTGGCAAAGCTGTGAGGTAAAAGCAATTTTCTAGTTTATTCTAGGTTTATTTTGTAGGGTTTTTTTTTCTAGTTTTATTTTGTTATTTATATTTTCAAGTTTAAATCAAGACAGAACTTTTCAGTCAGAGAGATAGGGCACTCAATGCCCAGCTTCTCCTGAATTTAGAAGCTTCTAGCTGTCCTTCAGATCAATACAGAAAAAACTCTCTGCACCAAGTGCTCGATGCTGTCCAAGGCAGGTCTTAATTGATGCTGCTGCTGTTGTGTCACCGTTTCAGAGCACTGCACCTTATCTCCCTGTATTAAAAATGGAAAGCAGGGGGTTGTGGTTTTATCTGTGGCTGTTGTCTGTCCTCCTGCAGACCCTGTTTGTACTTGGGTCCCATTTCTATCCCCCAGCCCCTATCTGTACCCTGGTCCCATTTCTGTCCCCACACACTCTATTTGTTCCCAGGTCCAATTTCTGTCCCCAGCCCCTTTTTGTACCTGCTGCCGTTTCTATCCCCCAGCCCCTGTTTGTACCCTAGGTCTCATCTCTGTCCCCACACCCTGTTTGTTCCCAGGTCCTGTTTCCATCCCCCAGCCCCTGTTTGTACCCTGGGTCCCATTTCTATCCCCCATCTCTGGGCACGAGTCCCATCTCTGTCCCCAGCCCCTGTCTGTACCTGGTCCCATCTCTGTCCCCAGCCCCTGTCTGTACCTGGTCCCATCTCTGTCCCCAGCCCCTGTCTGTACCGGTCCCGTTCCCATCCCCAGCCCCTGTCTGTACCCACTCCCATTTCCATCCCCATCCCCTGTCTGTGCCCATTCCCATTTCCATCCCCAGCCCCGGTCAGTACCCTGATCCCATTTCCATCCCCAGCTTTGTCTGTACCCATTCCCACTCCCATTTCCATCCCCAGCCCCGGTCAGTACCCACTCCCTGGGGCACTGAATCCCGTGCCCAGCCCGTGCTGAGTGCCCGCTGGTGTCTGGCAGGCGCTGCGGGTGCTGGGCCGGCTGATGCGGGAGTGCTGGCGCCCCAGCGGTGCCGCGCGTCTCACGGCGCTGCGCGTCAAGAAAACCATCTCGCAGCTCTGCGTGCCCGAGGACTGCAAGGCCTGACGGCCCCGCGGGCCCGAGGGGCACCGGGCTGCCCGGCTCCCAGCGTGGCAGTGCTTTTGTTTCTGCTCTACCTCAGACGGCGCGGTCAGCGCTGCGGTGCCCGGGGCGGTGCCCAGCTCCGGCCTGTGCCCGGCCGTGGCACCGCGCGGCTCGGGCTCACGGTTCGGCTTTGGGACAGCAAGTCCGTGACTTGCTCTGGCTTTGTTGGGTAAATCAGGCACCCGTGAACGGCAGGAAGGAGCTTAAAGCATCATGGCGGTGTAAAAATACCTTTTGCTGTTGTGCTTTTCATCCTTGTCAGGCCCCAAACGTCCTGGAAGTGTCTGGTGGTGGTTAAAGCCTGTTTGTGAGACAAACCTCATATTCTGTCCTCAAACCAAAATTCCACTAAGTGTGTACACTGTGAGCAAAATCATTGAGTCAGTTCCCTATTAACATTTATTTTTATTGTCTTAATTTCGCATACAGTATCATGGTTAAAATTTGAGTTGTTTTACTCTGTCTTTTGTTCATTGAGCAGATCAATCAAGGGACAACTTTTCCTTTTAACAGTTATTAGGAAAAATAATAGAGGCAACACCTTTCTGTTAGCTGTGAAGGGATGGAGCAGGAGAAATTCCTACCTAAACTGAGAAAATATTTATTTTTAGCAATGTTTTTCCAGTCACTGGCAGCAATTTTTTAGTGCCTTTTGACGTATTAGGGAGAAGCTTTAACAAAAGCCAGTGCAGCGTGTTCAGAGGTTTCTTACACAATTTTGTAACAGCACCAGGCTGGTGATGAATATTTACATTTCTGACCAGGTCTCCATAATATCAGAAGCCAGCAACGTGAGTTGCTGTGTTAAAATTCAACAAAGTTCTGGCATTTTGTGAATTTTGGCCCACTCCATGGCCCGCGTATTTGAATATAGTGTTGGAGTATTCTTAATAGGCAAAATTATACATTTTCTATATGGCTATTTACATGTTTCTAAATCCATCTGGCCCGTAGGAATTAATCCTGAGGATGTTTCCAGAATAGCAAAGCTTTGCAGAAATCTGGTGTGGCCCCCGCAGCTCTGTGCCAGGAGCTGTTAGTTGATTAGCGTTTGAATTTCTTCACTGGAGAGATCAATTCCCTGGAGCTGTGGCGGGCAAGAACACGTTAAATTTTACTGAGTTCGGGTCAGTGGTGCCGCCCATGCCTCGGGTTTCACCTGCTGTGCTCACCCTCAGCAGGCCGTGGGTGCCTGCAGGCTGGGAGCTGCTGTGGTGGCTTTGGACAGCTTGAGAGCTCAGCCTGCAGGGCTTGGAGGGCTGCAGCCCAGAGCTCAGCCTGCTTCTGTCTGCTGCAGCCCAGAGCTCAGCCTGCTTCTGTCTGCTGCAGCCCAGACCTGCAGCCCAGCCCTGCAGCCTGCTTCTGTCTGCTGCAGCCCAGTGCTCTGCCTGCTCTGCTCAGCCTGCAGGGCTCGGAGTGCTGCAGCCCAGAGCTCAGCCTGCTTCTGTCTGCTGCAGCCCAGCCCTGCATCACTGCCTTAGGGGTCCAGGGCAGGGGATGGGGCTTGGAGCAGCCTGGCCCAGTGGAAGGTGTCCCTGGGAGGTACAACGGGACAAGCTGGAAGGTCTCTGCTGCCCCAAACCATTCTGGGGTCCCGTGATTCAGTTCCTCAAGGGCATGAAGTCCCCGTGGAGCTCAGTGATGTGACTCTGGGCTGTTGGAGGGGTGATCTTGGCAGCTGCATGATCCAAGGGCTGGTGCTGACTTCACTATCAAAAAAATTGCAAAGCTAAGGTCCAGCATCTGTTCTTGTAGTATGTACAAGAACATATTTATCTTAAAAAGGAAGAATCAAAGCTTTATTTTTTTTAAGTGGGAAAAGAGTTTCAGTTTCCCTCCTGGAGTCTCTGACAATTGTTGACCAGCCCGGTAATTTGAGCAAGACCCTTTTGTGCCTGGCTGGGAAGTGTGGGTGGAGGATGCTCAGGCTCAGCCACTCCTCACACGGGTCACAGCTCCAGCCCCAGAAGTGCTTTAGCCTTTTCCCTGGACATAGCTCTTGGCATCAGACATCATGGTCTGTTTGCCCTGGCTTTTCACCCAGCTCAGTATTTTTGCCCTGGTTTTCTTTTCTCTTTTGCTGTTGAGAGGTGAATGTGCATTTTGATGAATTGGAGTTGAGCGTAACTGAGTCAAGGGGCTGATGTTGTGTTGAGTTCTGAAATGTTTGTAAACTCTACAGTCCTCTAGAAAAACTCCAAAGAACCCTTGTTTTAGTGGCCTTTCCCCTCCATGTGGCTTCGTCCTCTTCTAATTTAAGTACAGAGGTTATGCCAAGACACTTCTGTGCAGTTTAGGGAGGCTTGGGTTTCCTCAGAGGTCACAATGCTCCTGATAATCTTCACTTAAAGCAAAAGTTCTTAAGCTCATGAAAATTTTCAAGGTCAAGGATGCTCAAAACTTGTTACCATGTTCAACTTCTCCTAATTGATGCTTCTAACAGGGGGGGAATAACCAATATTTTATAATTTGCTTCTAATAACAATCTCAAGTTTAACGTAGGGATTATGCACTGAAAGGGAAAGTTAATTAATGTTTCCTGTAACACCTAATTTTTTTTTTGTATTACTTGAACTGCTACCCCCACACACTCCTTTAGAAATTCAGGTTGTAATCTCCTCTGCACTTCCCTACTTTTATAATTTGCACTTAATCAAGCTCATTCCCTCACATGACACTAGGAAGAGTCCTACAATATTTTAGTAACTGCTGTGTCACTTTGCCTGGTACTAGATTCAGGAATTATGAATAAATGAGTTTAGAATTATGCCCGGTCCCCTCAGTGGGTCTGGGCTTTGAGCAGGGCGAGTTCTCAGTGCCCAGAGCTGCTGTGCCAGACTGGGCTCGAGGCTGCCCCAGCTCGAGGGAAGGAGGAGTTTGGGCTTTGCCAGGGGGCAGCATCACAGGACAGGGCCAGGGTGGCACCGGGGGCTGCAGGTGGGCACTGGGGCTGCAGGTGGGCACACACTGGGCACCTCCTTTGGGTACAGGGGGACAGGCTCAGCCTTTGTGTGCTGGTGAAGGGTATGGCTCAAATCCCCTGCTCTGGGTCAGTGAGGGTGTCCTTGGGGTGTCCTTGGGGTGTCCTTGGGGTGTCCTTGGGGAGCCCTGGGCCAGCACCTGGGTGTCCCCTGCATGTCTGTCCCCTGCTCTGCCCGTGGCTGTGTCTGTGATCCCAGGGACCATCCCCACAGACCGTGGGACCTCAACCCCCCAAAGCTTTTAGGGAAAGATGTCCATGTTCTACCCTAATGGGCAGAGCAGTATTTATGAATGTACAGGGAATAAGCACCGAGGTACAATATATTTCTACAGAATATAAGAAATGTGCAATAACTTGTAATTACACTGAATGTATTTTTGGCATAAATGGACCAGATGTGTTTTGAATGTAGCTATGACATTGTGTCTAAGCCTGCTGTGATTCTCAGTCCTCAAGAAAAACGTGTCATGTTTTGTCAATCTATAAACCACTTCCTCAGTTGTCTGTTTTTAAAAGAAGTGTGAGTATTTTATCTGGAACACTGTAATATTTCTGAACTAAGTATAGCAGTGCAATGCTAACTTCAACCCTCGTGTTGTGAAATATCTGATCTGTGTACACTGCAGAGTTATTTTTAAAACTATTGCTAAAGTTATTGCTTGATATTGCAGCTGCCTGGATGTAAATAATGGTTTAGCTGTTGTATTTTGTATGCGGATTTGGGGAAGACGTGGCAATTTTAATAAATTCAGCGTACTCTGCCCTTGTGTTCCCGTGGCCTGAAATTGTTCTTACGTTAATCGTGTGAGGGGAGAAGGGTTGAGCCTGTAGAACCCTTCCCTCGTGGCTCTTACACCCACAGCAGTGTGAGCTCTCCCTGAGCTCCCTTTCACTCAGCACTCCCTGATCCTGCTCTTCCCCCCAGTGACATTTTCAGTGGTGCCAATCTGAGTGGGACCAGCTCACCCTGAGCACTCAGTTCTGGAGTGTGCATGCCTGAAAATTCCCCTTGCACAGCCATAATCCGGGAATTTAAGTCAGACTTTATTTTAACTTAAGGCACGCCAACATGAAATCTGCCGTGCTGTGACCCAAGGAACTGCAGTGGCTTTTGGAGGACACTGTGGGGTTTTTTCCCCCTTAACAAGACCTTTGCATTGTAGCAGTTACTCGTGGGCTCTCTGGCCCCTGCCTGCCTCCAGGCCGGTGTCACTGTGCCCGGGGGTGGCTGTGCCCGGCTGTGGCTGTGCCCGGCTGTGGCTGTGCCTGGCTGTGGCTGTGCCCGGCTGTGGCTGTGCCCGGCGGTGGCTGTGCCCGGGGGTGGCTGTGGCTGTGCCCGGGGGTGGCTGTGCCCGCCAGTAGCTGTGCCCGGCGGTGGCTGTGCCCGGCGGTGGCTGTGCCCGGCGGTGGCCGTGCCTGGCGGTGGCTGTGCCCGGCGGTGGCTGTGCCCGGCGGTGGCCGTGCCTGGCGGTGGCTGTGCCCGGCGGTGGCCGTGCCCGGCAGTGGCTGTGCCCGGCAGTGGCTGTGCCCGGCAGTAGCTGTGACCGGCTGTGGCTGTGCCCAGCTGTGGCTGTACCCGGCGGTGGCTGTGGCTGTGCCCGGCGGTGGCTGTGCCCGGCTGTGGCTGTGCCCGGCGATGGCTGTGCCCGGCTGTGCCTGGCTGTGGCTGTGGCTGTGGCTGTGCCCGGCGGTGGCTGTGGCTGTGCCCGGCGGTGGCTGTGCCCGGCTGTGGCTGTGGCTGTGCCCGGCGGTGGCTGTGCCCGGCGGTGGCTGTGCCCAGCGGTGGCTGTGGCTGTGCCCGGCTGTGGCTGTGGCTGTGCCCGGCGGTGGCTGTGCCCGGCGGTGGCCGTGCCTGGGCAGGCGGGGTCCGATGGACCGGCACAGCCTCGGCTCACGGTGAGCATCGGCTGCCATCCCCCGGCCACACGGCTCCGGAGAGCTGCGTGCTGCCCTTCCAGCACCGGGGGCGTCTCTGCCTCGCGGGATTCATTCTTTTCCAGCACGCCAGCCCTGGCACTGAACCTGCGCCGTGCCCGGGAGGCGGCTGGGGCAGGGCATCCGTGTGTGACCACCGCGGGCACCGTGAGCCCTGCCGGGGCTGCCCTGCCCTGAACCGGCCCCGGGCAGCTCCGAGCCCTGCCGGGGAGGAGCGGGCGGGCCGGGAGCGATGGGTGCCGGGGATGCGGGGGCGTCTGCTGTGGTGAGCGATGGGTGCGGGGTGCGTGTCGGGGCTGAGGGGTGCCTGCCGGGGGTGAGTGATGCCTGCCGGGGTTCAGGGGTCCCTGCCGGGGGTCAGGGGTTCCCCCCGGGGATGCGGGGTGTGTGGCTGCGCAGGGCTCAGAGCAGCGCAGGGTACCGGGGCTGCTGGAGCAGCTCGCACCAAGGTCCTGCTTTGTGCTCTGATGAGCGCTGTCGTTTATTTCTGCCCTCGGCCTGTTTGCAGATGAGTCACCGGGTTTCAGGAGCGTCAGAAGGGGCTGCCGGAGGAAGCGAAACGCGCTTTGTTTTCAAGCACTCAGCGCGGTGACCGTGAGCAGGAAAAGGGGAAGAGGCTTTGAGTCACCGCTCCCCGCGCTGGTCACCGCGCCTTGGCGAGGGAGCAGATGGCACCCAGGGCTGCGGATATTTTTCTCAGGAAAAAGGAGAGAGCTTCCCCCTCGCCTGCTGTGCTTTTTGAACATCTTCTTTCTTCCCTGAGCTCGGAGGGGTTCTCCCAAGGAACTCGGAGGTGAAGCACAGACATCTGAATCCGTTGCGGGGGCGCTGCTCTGTGCAGCACTTCCCTGTCGCTGTGTGCCCGCCAGGAGAGGCGCAGGGACCGCAGCCACCGGCCCTCCTCCGGGTGGGAGGAGCAGCTGTTTCCTGACAGGCTGTTTCTCTGCCCTGAGATGCCGGGTTTTTGAGGGATGGACCTTCAGGATGGGTTTGTACTGACATTTCAGCCATCCAGGGCAATGAGGGGATCCCCGGGCACTAAGAGCTCATCTGCACCAGCAAGTGTAGGCACCTCCTCCATGGTCACCCATCCCTGCAGCTCCTCCATGGTCACCCATCCCTGTCCCTCCTCCATGGACATCCATCCTTGTCCCTCCTCCATGGACACCCATCCCTGCAGCTCCTCCATGGTCACCCATCCTGCAGCTCCTCCATGGTCACCCATCCCTGTCCCTCCTCCATGGTCACCCATCCCTGTCCCTCCTCCATGGTCACCCATCCTGCAGCTCCTCCATGGTCACCCATCCCTGTCCCTCCTCCATGGACACCCATCCCTGTTCCTCCTCCATGGACACCCATCCTGCAGCTCCTCTGCTGCAGTTGGCAGAGGCAGGGCCCTTACAGAAGGTGTGCAGGGCAGTTCTGCCTTGATCTGAGAGCAGAGCCCAGCACCCTCACCCCCCAGCCCTGGCTGCCCCCTCTCCTGCCTGGGCCCTGCCAGCCTTTCCTCATGGAGCTGGCAGTCCCTGATGTGTGTGTGGCAATACTTCATTAAAGGGACATAAAAGGTCTCTGGTCAGAAAAATGACAGTAACCTGTATGCTTTTATCACTTCTCTGTTTTAATACAGGGGCTCTGCTTTTCCCCTTGCAGGCTCAGGGTTAACTGTGTCCAGGCCTGGCTGCTCTGTCCCTGGTGTGCAATTACTGCCCCTGGTGTTTGTCCCAACAAGAACTGTCCCAGTGAGTGTCTGTCGGGATGGCCAGCTGTGCCAGCAGCTGCTGCAGCTCACTGGCAGCCAGCAGTGCCAGCAGTGGGGACACAGGGCCATGTCCAGCAGTGGGGACACAGGGCCGTGTCCAGCAGTGGGGACACAGGGCCGTGTCCAGGAACAGGGACACAGGGCCATGTCCAGCAGTGGGGACACAGGGCCATGTCCAGCAGCAGGGACACAGGGCACAGGGCTGTGTCCAGGAACAGGGACACAGGGCTCCAGCCGTGGCTGCAGGGCTGTGCCAGGGCTCCGTGGGTGTTCAGGGCTTGGCTGGTGGCTGCCAGGGCTGGCAAACTGCTCTGCCCAGGGCTCGCCCGTCCTCCTGCACTGCTGACCTGTGCCTGAGGGGCAGCAGGGACAGGCACCCACTCCAGTGACCCCCCAGGCCCTGGGCTGCTTGCCTGTGCCTCTTCATCACATCCAGGAGCAGGGAATCTGAAGGCTCTTCAAAGCCATGCTGAAACAACAACAGCTCAGGTAATAACTGGAGAGAAAAACCAACCCAGCCAGAAGTCCTCAGAGCCATCAATGTTCCTCTGGCCATGCAGGAAAGGTGCAGGGATGACGCCTGGCCAGGGCTGTCCCTGGCACCGTGCCTGTCCCTGGCAGCCCCCTGTGCCCTGGGGGCTCTGCAGGGCTTTGCTGTGTGTCCCCAGAGCTGCTGTGCCTCGGTCCCCACTGAGACCCGAGTGCTGGCTGCGGGCACTGTCCTGCCCTCACCCTGCCACGCCTCAGCCTCTGCTCCTGGCCTGCAGCTCCGTTTCCCTCTGCAGCTGGAGGAACTGCACTGACACTTTTGCCAAGGGCTGTGTTACTTTCCCATCCTTGCCTAAAGGTGAGTGCAGGGATGCCAGGGATGCCGAGCAAGTCAGAGTGTGAACAGGTCGAGGTCAGGTGAGTGCCCGAGGCAGGCAGGGCTGTGAGGACAAACCCTGGCAGAGCAGCAGCTGCTGGTGAGAACTGTGCGCAGGAACGGAAAAATTAAGCAGATTTCCGTAACTGCCAAGGCCGATTCTTAACTCCCGTGTGAGCACAAGGCGCACCGAGAGCCTGGGGCTCTGCTAGGAGGGATTTGTGTAAGTCGCACCTAAACCACAGATCACGTGGAGGCCCTTCCGCCCTCGCCCTGCTCGGAGCGGGGCAGCGGGGCCAGGCACAGCGCTCAGCAAGAACCAGGCATGGCACGGCGCTCGGCATGAACCAGGCATGGCACAGAGCTCACCCTGAGCCCCGGGGGCTGCCCTGAGTCGGGCACTGCTCACCCTGAGCCCGGCACTGCTCACCCTGAGCCCGGCACAACACAGCGCTCACCCTGAGCCCCGGGGGCTGCCCTGAGTCCGGCACAGCGCTCACCCTGAGCCTGGCACAGCGCTCACCCTGAGCCCGGCACAGCGCTCACCCTGAGCCTGGCACTGCTCACCCTGAGCCCGGCACTGCTCACCCTGAGCCCGGCACTGCTCACCCCGAGCCCGGCACTGCTCACCCCGAGCCCAGCACAGCGCTCACCCTGAGCCCAGCACAGCGCTCACCCTGAGCCCCGCAGCGCTCGCCCCGAGCTCCGGGCGCTGCCCCGAGCCCCGCATGGCCCTGCGGCGGCTGCTGCAGCCCAGCTCCAGCTGCAGCTCCTGCGAGGAGCCGGCACAGCCCGCGGACGGCAGGAGGATGCAGCACCTGGCCAGCACGGTGGGCACGCTGCCCCGCGGGCGCCGGCAGGTACGGGCTGTGCCCAGCCGGGGACGGACCCCGGGCTCCTGGGCTGGGCTGGGCGGCCGGGAGGGGGACCGCGGGCTGGTTTGGGGTGGCAGGGGGACTCTGGCAGCGCTGGCGGTGTGGGGAGCTCTGGGACAGTGAGGGATGCTCGGGCTGTGAAGGGCGGTGGCAGCTGAGCCCGGGCCCGGCTGAACTCTGCATTTCCAGCCCTGCTGACAGCCAGGGAGGGTTTGTGCTGTCTGGGTGCTCCTTCAAATGTGCACTACCTGTGCCAGGCTGCCCTGTCCCGCAGGGCTGGCAGCAGATCCCCACGAGCCGTTTCCGTGCGGATCCGGGGTGTTTCTGTACAGCTGCCGGGGCTGGCTCCACCGCTGGGCTCTCCCCAGGCCAGCCCCGTCCCCTGAACCGTGCTGCTGTGGCTGTCAGCCCTCGGCTGAGCGGCTCAGCTCGGGGCTGTTTGTCTGACATGAAGGAGCACGAACAGAAAGGGCCTGTGGGCTGTGAGGATCTGAAAGTATAACCAGAAACTCCGCTGCCATTGCTGGGCACTCCGGGCTTTGCTTTGCCCGGCTGCAGAAGGGCCCTGACCTTCCCTCGGTTCGTGTGTGAGGGGATGAGGCAGAGCCGCAGCCGGTGCTGGGAGGGGCTGCCCCGGGGGGCTGCAGCTCCTGCCGGAGCCCTGGGTGGCCGGGAGTGGCGAGGGGACGGTGACAGTGCTGTGCCTGTGGCTGTGCCTGTGCCTGTGCCTGTGGCTGTGGCTGGCAGGGCTCAGCTACCCCAGGGCCAGGCTCACACTGCAGGGCCCGTGCCCAGGGCAGCGGTGCCCTGCCAGGCCCTCTCATTCCCCCAGCAGGACTGATTGTACACAGCCCCCCTCTCCTGCCCTTGTCCCTCGCAGGAAATGCACCACGTCCATGGGGGGGCTGTTTCTGCAGCAGGTCACACCGTGCCACCATTTCATCCAGCTGAAGAGACATCAGCTCTGCTGACTGCAAACATCTCACTGACAGTGGAACTCCCTGTTCCTGCCTCACTTTTAGGGGAAAACCCCATGTTTGACTCAGACCTGGCTCTTCCAGGGAGCTCTCCAGGCACAGGTGTCCCTGGCCTGAGCAGGGGTCTGGCTGGGGGATGCTGTGCAGGGCTCAGGGTGTGCACGCCCTGCCTTGGGGGTGCTGCGTGCCTCTCCTGGCAGTGTTCAGTTCATAAACTCCCACAGAATTTTAGAGGAAAGGGAGTAAAGGGAGATGATTTGTGCTCTGAGCTTGCCACCAGCATCTGACAGGAGGATTTGACCTCTGATTCTTTTCCTCCTGGTCAGAAAGTTCAAGCTCTCCTTTGACCAAGGCAGAGGTGTTGGTGGGATGCCAGCAGCTGTTTTTAGATCTTTTCTAAACTGCTGGTTTTATCCGTGTGCCTCAAAGAACCACAGACCTACTGATGCCTTTCCTCTCCTGTTTCACAGCTTGCCTTGGCCAGATCCAGCTCCTTGGGTGACCCCACCAAGCCACAGAGGTATGATTCTATGATTCTGTGGTTCTAGAGTCACTGCTCCTGGCTTGTTCTGCATGAAAGCTGTGTCTGGGGAACTGTGGCAGCCCAGGTGGGATCGGGGTGCGAGGCACAGAGTGGTACCCAGCATTTGGGATGGGCAGGTTGAGGCACAGAGTGGTACCCAGCATTTGGGATGGGCAGGTGCAGCCGTGACCTTTGCCTTGGGCATGGGAACAGGAGCACCACGGTGGGAGGGACAGCGTGGTGACACCCCAGGGTATGGTGACACCCTGCAGGCACAGGGAGGGACAGCGTGGTGACACCCCACAGTGTGGTGACACCCTGCAGGCACAGGGAGGGACAGTGTGGTGACACCCCATGGGCACAGGGAGGGACAGTGTGGTGACACCCCACAGCGTGGTGACACCCTGCAGGAACAGGGAGGGACAGTGTGGTGACACCCCCGGGTATGGTGACACCCCACAGTGTGGTGACACCCTGCAGGCACAGAGAGGAACAGTGTGGTGACACCCCATGGGCACAGGGAGGGACACTGTGGTGACACCCCAGGGTACGGTGACACCCTGCAGGAACAGGGAAGGACAGTGTGGTGACACCCCAAAGTGTGGTGACACCCCATGGCACAGGGAGGGACAATGTTTTGGGTGGCAATGAGCCCCACGAGGAGCAGCCCCCACGCTCCCATGAATTCTGTTGCTCCTCCTGCAGGCACCTCGTTTCTATACTGAAAGAAGACAAAGAGACGTTTGGCTTTGAAATCCAGGTAAGACCTAAGTGACAAGCTGTGTCACTAAAAACAAAATGTGGTGCAGAGCCTGAAGTGCCTCATCCCCCAGAGCAGCTCAGCCCGAGCAGGGGAAGGGCTCTGGCAGAGCCTGTGGAATCTGAAGGGCTCACAGCACTCACACAAGACAGGGGTGGCTCTCCCAGGATATTTTCATAGTGAAGGTCACAGATAAGAATTTCTGGCCTTCTCACAAGTCAAGGTGTCGAATGTATGAGAAATCCCATCCAAATACAAATAAGAGGCAATGATGGTGCCTCTTACCTCCATAAGTGAATGTTTTTGGGACAATTGTATATGAGAATATTTTCAAACAAGTGAGATCAAAAAACTCTCTTAAAATTACCTTATGCTGGCTTTTTTTCTACCTCCTTTAATATGCACAGAGAGATATGTACTTTTCAAGAAGATGTACAATTTTTTTTCCATAAATACCTGCTAAGCATGACTTTTGGGGCAGGAGCTAAATTATACAGGAAGAGATTCTGTTTGGTGTAGAAGTCAGTAAGTCATCAAGCAGGAGAACCAGAATGTTACCAGGAGTACTGCTAGTGGGAGATTCTGTGTTTGTGGGTTTTTGTGAGAAAGGTAACTCCTGATCAGCAGGTCTGCTAAAATCCTGGGTAAAACTGAAAAATGATCCCAGCAATAAAGAGATGGACTTTGGGAGCAGAGGGATCTGCCTGCCAGCAGCAGGGCACCTTCAAAGTGCTTTCCTCTGTCTGCACACAAAGGGAAAAAGTGTTTTCTGTGAAATTAGTGAATTAGGAAAAGCTTAACTTTGCCCAATTTGGGTCTGTGACTAATGAGGGGGTCAGCACTCAGCTCGTGAACAGAGGAGAGCTTTCAGAAGGGAGGATAATTGAGTCAATTATTGGGCTTTTGTGTAAATTGTCAGGGCAGATTTTCATTAAACGTGGCATTCTGATTAAAAATAATTGTTCTTGGCACGTTTTCTCCCTGAACCTGCATTCAGTGTGAGCGCTTCACAGGAAGCCCGGGCTGCAGAAAGGCAGCACCCGTCAGCTACTGAGGATGTTTAGAAGCTGCAGTTCCATCCCTAGGAGACAAATTCAGGCAAGGCAGAACAAGATGAGGTGAAACTTTAGGTCTACGTCTGCAGGGGGCTCATGTTTCACTCGTCACTCTTAATTTAGGCACCAATTTTGCTGCTGGTCCAAAGGCTGGAATCACCCAGGCACGGGGGATTTGGCCAGAGGAGCTCTGAACTTCCCCGGCCTCCATCCCTTTGTTCCACCCTGGCTGAGAAATGTGGGACTCCAGTGAGCTGTGTCTGGGTTAGAAGGGGCAATTGCAAGTTTCCAGGAAGCAGATGTGGTATTTGCATGTCACAGAAAAGGTTTCCTGCTGCCGTGGGATCCGGACAGGCCGCGGCACCGCATTTTGCATTTTTTCTGAATTCATGTCAGCACCATAACCACACGAGGGATTTGGAGTAATTACAGTTACTAAATGTTCACTTAAACGTGCAAGTCAAAAATAAAAAGCACTTCGAGGAGTGTGGGGATGTGTGTGGGTGACAAGTTCCAGAGGCCAGAAAGAAAAAAGAAGTTTAAATCTTCTGTCTCTTCAGTTGTCATGCAAACTGAGCTGGCTGGTAGCAGCAGCTGACTCCACACAGCATTCCCAAGGAATAGGAGTCCATCCCTTGGAAAGCCCCAGTCCCATCCTGTGGAACATGGTTCCCCATGGAACATGAGACATCTTTCCAGAAAGCCATTCCCACCCATGATGACGTAATCTTGACTGAAGTTACAGAGTTTTTAATGCTGAATATCCAGCTTGCTGTAAAACTTTTTGTTTAAAACAAAAACAAAGAACCAAACCAAAACAAAAAAAACAGGCATCAACCTGTTTTTAAAACTTATTTGTTGTTTTTCTTCCCCCCCAAACCCTGTGTACAGGCACCTGTCAAGTGTCTGCTGTTTTCTGCTGTACAAATGCATTTTTAATTGTTGGGTTTATAGCATTTTGATCTCACTCACATGGAATGCACTCTGCTCATCACAGCTCATTGAAGAAGTACAGAATTGAACTGGCTTTTGTGGCTCCAGGGTTGGTAACCTGTCCCGTTGGCTTTCACAGACTATCAGGTTCCCCCACCAGAATGATTTCTCGCTGGAGGTGTGCACGTGTGTCTGCAGGATCCAGGAGGAGAGCCCTGCCCACCTGTCCGGCCTCCAGACTGGTAACTGTCCCTGGGGGTCCCTGACCCTCCTGGGAGCCTGTGGTGCTCCCGTGGAGCAGGGGAGGTGGGCAGGGGCTGCTGATGCCACTCTGGCCTCCGTGTGTGTCTGGCAGGTGACATCCTCACCTGCATCAACGGCGTCAGCGTCGAGGGCTTTGGTCACAAGCAAATAGTGGACTTGATAAAGTCTTCAGGGAACTACTTGAGGTGGGTGTCTCTCCTTTGGATGGGTTTGGCCTCATTTCCTCTGCACTGAAGGCAGGACCGTGCTGCCCCACAGCCCTGCAGTGCCTGAGGGGCAGAAATCCCAAGGCTGGGCTGGGCAGAGCCTCTGTGCCTCAGGGCAGCATCACCCTTCCCACAGGTTAGAGACTGTCAACGGGGCCTTGTTCCTGAGGAAAATGGAGCTGGAGACCAAGCTGCGGGCTCTCAAGGTAATAGGATTAATTGTTCCCCTGTCAAATGGAGATTGCTGTGGTTCACTGCTGATGGGGGCAGTGGTGCCCATGGGACAGGGGGTCCTGGCAAGGGCTGACACCCATGGTGCCAGCACCCCCAACCACCCCGGCCCTGGTGCCCCTCATATTATTTTTTGGAAACCAGGAATAGAGAAGAGATGTGGTCACAGTCCCAGGACTGCCTGGGTGAGCTGAGGCTGCTCAGTTTGGGTGTGGGAATCTGCACAGAGCTCATGGACTGGTGGGGACGTGCCTCCTGTGGCTGTCCCCAGGCACAGCCTCGCCTGTTTGGCGTCTTTAATCAGCTCTGCAGTGGTTTATGTCACCCCCAGAGCTGAGGGCATTGCATTGCTGGGTGTTGGGGGCTGGTGGCTCTGGGGCTGTCAGGATTTCCAGGCGTGCTCCCAGGGCGGGCAGGGGTGGCTGTGCCATTCCCACACTGTGAGGAGGGGTGGGGTGCCTGCTCTGGCGGGTGCTGCAGAGCTGGGCAGGGCTGCAGAAGGTGCTGGCATTGCCCCAGCGGGGTGAAGGGGGCTCCGTGCTCTCCAGGCGGGTTCCAGGCTGCTCCTTTCCCGAACGGGACCTGGCGGTGCTCGGCCAGAGCACCATGAGCCAAGCCCTGTTTGCTGGAAGAAATTCGCCAAACTCTGGCACAGCCGGGTGTTTGCCGTGTGTGACCTGCGCTCGCACAGACTGTTCGGTGTCCCTGGGGTGACCGGGCTGTTCCCTGGGTGACCGGGCTGTTCCCTGGGGTGACCGGGCTGTCCCTGGGGTGACCAGGCTGTTCCCTGGGTGACCGGGCTGTTCCTGGGGTGACCGAGCTGTTCCCTGGGGTGACCGGGCTGTTCCTGGGGTGACCGAGCTGTTCCCTGGGGTGACCGGGCTGTCCCTGGGGTGACCGGGCTGTTCCCTGGGGTGACCGGGCTGTTCCCTGGGTGACCGGGCTGTTCCCTGGGTGACCGGGCTGTTCCCTGGGTGACCGAGCTGTTCCTGGAGTGACTGGGCTGTTCCCTGGGGTGACCGAGCTGTTCCCTGGGTGACCGGGCTGTCCCTGGGGTGACCGGGCTGTTCCTGGAGTGACCGGGCTGTTCCTGGGGTGACCGAGCTGTTCCCTGGGTGACCGGGCTGTTCCCTGGGTGACCGGGCTGTCCCTGGGTGACCGGGCTGTCCCTGGGGTGACCGGGCTGTTCCTGGGGTGACCGGGCTGTTCCCTGTCCCACAGCAGGCGCTGCACCAGCGGTGGGGGGAGCTGCGGGCGCTGCTGGCCCGGGAGCGGCTCCTGCTGCACGGTACGTGAGGGGCCCTTCTGTGGAACGCCTGCAATCCCACCGGCACTGCCTTCCCTTCCCTCCTCAGCAGGGCGAGGGGCCGGCCTGGGAACGCTTTTGTGCCGAGGGCAATGGCCTTGGCTGCTGCTTGACCAAGGGCTCTTTGCATCACTCCTGCACTGGGAGTTTGTGTGGGTGGTAAAATTTTTTCCATTCTTATTTTGGTTATACAGGAGAAGGGACTGGGTTGGGTTTTGTATGGACTGCCCAGGGTGCAGGGAGCTCCTCACAGGCAGGAGCAGCTGCCCACGTGGGAAGGGGCAGCTCCCTGTGCCAAGGGGCTGGGCACGATGGTCCTGGTGCTGCCAGGGCACAGACGGGGTGCTCCCGGCGAGGGGCAGGCTGGCCAAGCTGCTCTCTGGTTAACGCTGCTCTCTGGCTAACTCTGCTCTCTGGTTAACTCTGCTCTCTGGTTAACTCTGCTCTCTGGTTAACGCTGCTCTCTGGCTAACTCTGCTCTCTGGCTAACTCTGCCCTCTGGCCAACGCTGCTCTCTGGTTAACTCTGCCCTCTGGTTAACGCTGCTCTCTGCCCAACGCTGCCCTTTGGCTAACGCTGCCCCCTGGTTAACTCTGCTCTCTGGTTAACTCTTCTCTCTGGTTAACACTGCTCTCTGGCCAACGCTGCTCTCTGGTTAACTCTGCCCTCTGGCCAAGCTGCTCTCGGGCCAGCGCTGCTCTCTGGTTAACTCTGCTCTCTGGTTAACTCTGCTCTCTGGTTAACGCTGCTCTCTGCCCAACGCTGCCCTCTGGTTAACGCTGCTCTCTGCCCAACGCTGCCCTTTGGCTAACGCTGCCCCCTGGTTAACTCTGCTCTCTGGTTAACGCTGCTCTGGTTAACTCTGCTCTCTGGCTAACTCTGCTCTCTGGTTAACGCTGCTCTCTGCTCTCCAGGAGAGGTGAACGACAATGCCCTGCGGTGCTCGCTGGAGCCCGCAGAGCCCGGCTCGGTGGGCGGCTGCAGCTCGCCGGGACCCTTCCTCCCAGGCAAGCCGCGCTTCTCCAGCGAGAGCAGCTCCCGCAGCCGGCTGAGCTCCATGACGGTGGGCAGCGAGGACAGCTTCTACCAGGGCAGCGCCCCCGAGGACTGGGCTGCGGAGAGCCTGAGCCGCCAGTCCAGCCTGGACGATGACTGCGTGTTCCGCAGGGACGGGGCTGCGGCCGCGGGCAGGGGCTCGGTGCGCCGGCACCGCAGCATCAGCCTGGCCAGCAGCAGCGCCAGCCTGGCCAGCAGCGGCTCCGCGTCCCCGCTCTGGGACAGCGCCGGCTGCTCCAGCAGCTTCGGCACCCTCCCGCGCAAGAGCCGCAGAGCCAGCGTGAGGAAGCACCTCCTGAAGTTCATCCCGGGCTTCCACCGCGCAGTGGAAGAGGAGGAAAGCCGGGTCTGAGGTCACAGTGTCACCCTCGATGGCCTGAGGCTGCCCCGCTGGGGCACACCGCGGTGGCACCGCAGGGCGCTGCCCCAGACAGCAGCTCCGATCGGAGCCACGCGGCTCTGGGGTCTTAATTATTTTCATTTTCAATCAGAGCACGCCGCGGACCTCTTCATTAGCGGGAAAAATGAGTGACTCCAAAATGTGAAGAACCTTTGCAGAACTTCCTTGGCGAACTTTACTGTTAATAGCAGTTTTTAATTGAATGCGAAATTGATAGCTATTTATTTCCTGTTACCGGAGTCAGTGTCTTCCAAAGGTCTTTAATAAAATGAGTGCTTCTACTAAAATCAGTTACAGAGCCCCATGGGAAGAGGACGGAGCCTGGAGTGTGCGGCAGAGAGAGCCTGGGCAGGGCGCTCTGGAATGAAACTGCTCTGCCAGGTTTGCATCCCTGGTACAAACGGTGTGATAACCCAGAGCTGGCTTGGTCTGGCCAGCTGCAGCCTCTGCCAGGTGCTGATATCCCCTGTCTTGCCAAGTGTCCATTCCAGGGCATGTGGAGTGGAAAGGACCCTCCTGAGGTGAGCGTGTCCCCAGGCTGCTCTGCAGAGCCCTGAGGGGTGCTGGGACACTGCCCGGAGCAGCTCTGCGTGCCAGCAGGGCTGACCTCCCTGAGGCAGGACAGAAAGGCACAGGGCTGTCCTGCAGGGACCAGCAGGATTGGTGGCACTGGCAGGTTGGTGACCTCCCTGAAGCAGGAGACAAGAAGGGCACAGGGCTGTCCTGCAGGGACGAGCAGGATTGCTCTGCACTAGCAGAGCTGACATCCCTGAGGCAGGAGAGAAAGGCACAGGGCTGTCCTGAGAGGTGAGCAGGATTGGTGGCACTGGCAGGTTGGTGACATCCCTGAGGCAGGAGAGAAAGGCACAGGGCTGTCCTGCAGGGCTGAGCAGGATTGGTGACACTGGCAGAGCTGATTTTCCTGAGGCAGGAGAGAACAAAGGCACAGGGCTGTCCTGAGGGGTGAGCAGGATTGGTGGCACCGGCAGGTTGGTGACACCCGGGACCCCCCCGGGGTGCCGTGCTGGGGACCCTGCCCAGCAGAGCAGGAGCTGCCCCTCGGTCCCCGCGTTCCCCCTGCTCTCAGCACTCCACACCCGCTCACACTGATTGCCCCAGAAGCCGAGGCTTCAGGCAGAAGGATCACACGGAGCGTGTGTGGAGTGGGGATTAATAACCATGGGCACAGAGATGAACAAAAAGAGGTTTTTCGCTCCCACTCAGTACATAGAAAAGGCTGTTTGTTCAGCCCGAGCAGCCTAATGATGTTTTTCAAATACAACTGGAAGCACTTTAAATACAATTCAAGACCTTGTGTGACTCATTCGCCTGTTGCCCGGGCAGCCTGTGCAGTTGTACCCTCAGGTACGGCCGTGCCAGGGTTCTCTGGGCTTCTCAGAGACCACAGGCTAAACCCAGCAGCTGCCCTGCGAGATGAGCTCCAAACAAAAACAATCTGTTCCCAAAACTCCTCTGATTCACCAGAAGAGTCAGCACTGGCCTCTGTAATTTCTGTGGAAGGGATAAAGGAGGTGGAAATATGGCACAGCTCCTGCAAAGATGAAGGGCACTCGGGGGGCTGGGGGACAGTCAGGGGACATGGGGGACATTCAGGGGACATGGGGGACAGTCAGGGGATGGGGGACAGTCAGGGGACATGGGGGACAGTCAGGGGACATGGGGGACAGTCAGGGGATATATGGGACAGTCAGGGGATATGGGGGACAGTCAGGGGACACTGGGGGACAGTCAAGGGACACTGGGGGACAGTCAGGGGACATGGGGGACAGTCAGGGGACATGGGGGACAGTCAAGGGACATGGGGAACAGTCAGGGGACATGGGGGACAGTCAAGGGACACTGGGGGACAGTCAAGGGACACTGGGGGACAGTCAGGGGACATGGGGGACAGTCAGGGGACATGGGGGACAGTCAGGGCATTGGGGGACAGTCAAGGGACACTGGGGGACAGTCAGGGGATATGGGGGACAGTCAGGGGACATGGGGGACAGTCAGGGGATATGGGGGACAGTCAGGGGAGGAGCTCCCATGGGTGTACATGGGTGATGCCCTGTCCATGCTGCTGCACCGAGTGCCTGCAGTCCATCCTGGGACCCCCTCTGCTCTGGGTCCAATGTTATGACCCATGATTTTCTGCCTCAAAATAGACTTCTATTTTCATTGCCAGTAGCACCAGTAGCTGAAAGGAGAAAAGAAATCAGAGTCTGGTTCTGTTTGGCCAAAACGTTGAGTTAAAGGCAGATGTGGGGGTGTGCAAAAGCAGCCAGGGGCAGAAAAAGTAGAACATCTGGTGAGAATTGTCCTAGGGCCCAAAGGGAATGGACAGCTCCAGCACTGAGAAAGGGACCCTGAAGTATTGCAGAGCCCAAAGGTGAGATTCCTGTAGGTTTGAAAGGTTAATTTGCCACAGTTTGGGACACAGGCACTCCCTGTGAGTGTGGGAAGGCTGGGGGAGCCTGAGCACCCCACAGGCCCAGGGCAGGCTGAACAAGAGATGCTCTCCCAGCAGGGTGAGAGCACGCTTTGGGTGACAGCGTGACACGTTCCCAGCACAGTCACAAACAGGATGTGGGTGACAGCACCCAGCCCGGCTGTGCCCCAGCCTGGGGGAGGAAGCAGTTCACAGGCCAGCAAAGTATCAGACAGAAAACCAACTGCAACAGCTTCTGAAAAAGGCATTTCTCCTGGCAGAGAGCCCTTTGGGTGGATCCTGCTGGGCGAGGGGCAGGAGCAGGGTGGGTGCACAGGCAGCACGGGACAGTGACACCAGGGCCTGGGGCTGGGCTCCCTGGGCTCTGGGGCTCCAGCAGCTGAGCTCCCACTGATCACAGGGGTGCTGGAGGGATGGGAGAGCTCCCAGCAGCCAGTGGAACCTTTTCTCTGCTTATCCCCCAGGGGCTGAGGGGGTAACACAGGTTTACTGCAGAGCAGAGTGCAGCTGGTCCTCAACGGATGCAATTGGATTTTCAACTGAGCATTTCAATTAATTTGATGGATGCTACAGAGCCTGACCTTCTCAGGGTACTTAACTGCTCAGCTGAGGGTTGCCCACTGCCCAGACCCTCCCACCAGGTCCTGATTCCTGCGTTCCATCCCATCCCACAGTCAGGGATGTGGTGCTGCCCTACACTGAGGGATGTGGAGCTGCATTTTGGTTTCATCCTGCCCCACGGTCAGGGATGTGGAGCTGCCCCCCTGGCTCCATCCTGCCCCACATTCAGGGATGTGGTGCTGGGTCCCTCCGGCTGCTCTGCCGGGCTGGATCCCGCAGCCCCACCCCGCACTTCCTTTCCCCGCGGCTGCGGAGCCCTGTTCCCCTGTTCCTCCGTTCCCGTTCCCCCGTTCCCCTGTTCCCGTTCCCCTGTTCCCCCGTTCCCCTGTTCCCCCGTTCCCCTGTTCCCCCGTTCCCGTTCCCCTGTTCCCATTCCCCCGTCCCCGTTCCCGTTCCCCCATTCCCCCGTTCCCCTGTTCCCCCATTCCCCCCGTTCCCCCCGTTCCCCCGTCCCCGTTCCCGTTCCCCCATTCCCCCGTTCCCCTGTTCCCCCATTCCCCCGTTCCCCCGTTCCCCCGTCCCCGTTCCCGTTCCCCCATTCCCCCGTTCCCCTGTTCCCCCATTCCCCCATTCCCCCGTTCCCCCGTTCCCGTTCCCCCGTTCCCCCGTTCCCGTTCCCCCCGTTCCCCTGTTCCCCTGTTCCCCCCGTTCCCCCGTTCCCCCCGTTCCCCCGTTCCCCCGTTCCCGTTCCCCCGTTCCCCCGTTCCCGTTCCCCTGTTCCCCTGTTCCCCCGTTCCCCCATTCCCCCGTTCCCCCGTTCCCCCGTTCCCGTTCCCCCGTTCCCCCGTTCCCGTTCCCCTGTTCCCATTCCCCCGTCCCCGTTTCCCCGTTCCCCCCGTTCCCCCGTTCCCCCGTTCCCGTTCCCCTGTTCCCATTCCCCCGTCCCCGTTCCCGTTCCCCCATTCCCCCGTTCCCGTTCCCCCATTCCCCCCGTTCCCGTTCCCCCGTTCCCCTGTTCCTGTTCCCCCATTCCCCTGTTCCCGTTCCCCATTCCCCCGTTCCCGTTCCCCCATTCCCCCGTTCCCGTTCCCCCATTCCCCCGTTCCCCCATTCCCCCATTCCCCCGTTCCCGTTCCCCCATTCCCCTGTTCCCGTTTCCCATTCCCCCGTTCCCCATTCCCCCGTTCCCGTTCCCCCCGTTCCCGTTCCCCCGTTCCCCCGTGCTGGTGGCACCCCGGGCTCAGAGCAGAGGATGGCACAGGTGGTTATCCAGGGCAGCTGGGCCTGGCTGCTCAGGGGGATTCACTCTTCATCCACAGACAGAGCCAGGAGTGAGTCTCGGTGCTCCTGGCATGGGCCAGCTGCTCTTAGTGGGGTCGCATCCAGCCGTGGCTGTGCCACACTAGATTGGACAGAATAAAGTTTTTTCATTTTTAAAAGCTTGAAGAAGCAGAAATCCACCCCGTGGGGGTTGTGCAGAAGGAATTGTTCCCTGCCCTTGAGGGTTGGTTTTGCCCAGCTGTTCACAAACGGCTGCCTGTGGTGGGAAGGACCCACAGCTGCCTTTTCCTTCTGCAATCCTGCAGCCCAAATGGTGCAGTGACAATAGGAAAGAACCTTCTCCTCTCCAGTCACCAGACCTTGCTGGGTGCTCAGCCTCTCCTCCTGAGGGCACCAACCACTGCTCATTGTCAGCTCACGTTCAAACCTTATTGTTTGCTTTTCTTGGACAACATTTTCCAGCAAAGGATGGATTTTATAAACCAATCACACCAAATTAATTTCAAAACAATAACGAAAGCTTGTTGATTTAAAGACACAAACTCAAAAGATGAATAGAAGCAGTGGAAAGTGTTTGGGTCCATTTCCAATCGGGGGCTGAACTTGTCAAGAGGATTTCCAAACCTTAAAGCCCAAAGACACCAGAAATGCTGTATTGCACAAACAGAATGTCATTCACAGCAGGAGATTACGCTGTTATGTAAACCTGGCTTTGGGCTCCAGGGTTGAGATGAGTTCAGCTGCGGTCAGAAATGCCCCAGTGCTGCTCGGGTGACTCTCCAGCCTCCCTCTGCAAACCTCCCTCTGAATCCTGCCAGCCTTAGGTGGGACTGAGAGTCACTGAGACAACCATGGAATGTCTTGGGCTGGGAGGGACCTTAAAGCTCTCCCTGTCCCACCCCCTGCCATGGGCTGGGACACCTTCCACTGCCCCAGGGTGCTCCAAGCCCTGTCCAACCTCGCCTGGGACAGTTCCAGGGGCAGCCCTGGCCCTGCTGAGCAGTGCTGGCTGTCCAGGGTGCGTGGCCAGGCTCGGGTGGACGGTGTGACACCGTGCTGTATGCGGGCCCTGTGCCTGTCCCACTGCTGGGGCTGCACCCATTGTGCCCCAGGGCATGGCGAGGTTCATCCATGGTGATGTTCATCCACAGTGAGGTTCATCCACAGCGAGGTTCATCCATCCATGGCGAGCTCCATCCCTGGCAAGGGTCATCCACAGCAAGGTTCATCCATGGTAAGCTCCATCCATGGTGAGGTCCATCCATAGCGAGCCCATCCTTGTTGAGCTC
Source organism: Setophaga petechia (assembly GCA_024362935.1). Lineage (NCBI taxonomy): Eukaryota > Metazoa > Chordata > Aves > Passeriformes > Parulidae > Setophaga > Setophaga petechia. Next base: position 627,852 of record JANCRA010000005.1, read on the forward strand.
CATCCCTGGTAAGGTTCATCCATGGTGAGTTCCATCCATGGTGAGTTCCATCCATGGCGAGGTTCATCCATGGCGAGGTTCATCCATGGTGAGGTTCATCCATGGTGAGCTCCATCCATGGTGAGGTTCTTCCATGGTGAGTTCCATCCATGGCAAATTCCATCCACAGTGAGGGTCATCCATGGCGAGCTCCATCCATGGTGAGCTCTATCCACAGCAAAGTTCATCCATGGTGGACTCCATCCCTGGCAAGGGTCATCCACAGCAAGGTTCATCCATGATGAGGTCCATCCATTGTGAGCCCATCCTTGGTGTGCTCCACCCACAGCAAGGTTCATCCCCAGTGAGGTTCCTCCGTGACAAGGTTCATCCATAGTGAGCTTCATCCCTGGTGAGGTTCATCCACGGCAAGGTCCATCCGTGGCGAGCTTCAACCACAGTGAGGTTCATCCACAGTGAGGTTCATCCACAGTGAGGTTCATCCATGGTGAGCTCCATCCCTGGTGAGCTCCATCCATGGTGAGCTCCATCCATGGTGAGCTCCGTCTATGGCGAGGTCAATCCGTGGCAAGCTCCATCTACCACAAGGTTCATCCTTGGCGAGGTTCATGCACAGTGAGCTCTATCCATGGTGAGGTTCAGCTGCAGTGAGGTTCATCCACGGCGAATTCCACCCACAGTGAGGTTCATCCATAGCGTGGTTCATCCATGGCAAGCTCCATCCATGGCGAGGGTCATTCATGGCGAGCTCTGTCCACAGCAAGCTTCATCCATGGCGAGCTCCATCCACGGCGAATTCCATCCACAGTGAGGTTCATCCATAGCGTGGTTCATCCATGGCAAGCTCCATCCATGGCAAGCTTCATTCACAGCAAGCTCCATCCATGGCGAGCTCCATCCACGGCGAATTCCATCCACAGTGAGGTTCATCCATAGCGTGGTTCATCCACGGCAAGCTCCATCCATGATGAGCTTCATTCACAGCAAGCTCCATCCATGGCGAACTCCATCCCTGGTGAGCTCCATCCCCGACAAGCTCCATCCCTGGTGAGCTCCATCCCTGGTGAGCTCCATCCTCGACAAGGTCCATCCCTGGTGAGCTCCATCCCTGGTGAGCTCCATCCCTGGTGAGCTCCATCCCCGACAAGGTCCATCCCTGGTGAGTTCCATCCCTGGTGAGCTCCATCCCTGATGAGCTCCATCCCTGGCGAGCTCCATCCCTGGTGAGCTCCATCCCCTGCGCGGTTCCCGGCGCAAACCCGCTGGGGAATGTTAAGCGGGTTAGGTGGCAGGCGCTGGGGAAGGTGGTCACCCTCCGGGGATTAGGGGTCAGAACAAAGGCTGTCCCTGTGGCCAGCGGGGACACAAAGAGCCATTGTGCCCGGAGCACAAGCTCCTGTTTATTCCCGCGGGGCTGACATGCCCACAGCCCCGCTCTCCAGGCCGGCACAAAAGCTTCCTTGCCTCAGATTGTTTGTTTATGTAAATCATAATGGTGCATTTAATTATGCAACGGGCAGAGCCTGGCGACGAGGGAGGCGCTGATTGGGCTGGCAAGCCCCGGGCACAGCGGATGGTGCGCGCTGGGCACAGGAGACGCGCCAGGGCCACTCGCGCAGGGGACAGACCCCGGGGCGAAGGGGCGAGGAGGAGCTGCCCACCCCGGGGCAGGAGCGGGGCCCGGCCCGGCACGGCCTGGCACGGCACGGCCCGGCACGGCACGGCCCGGCACGGCCCTCAGCATGACAGAAGAAGCGCCCGCAGCCGCCACCATGCCCGCGTGCAACGGGAGCCTTCCCCCGCAGGACGGCCCGCTCCAGGTCATCGGTGGCCTCCAAGAAATTGCAAAATCTCTTGGGACAGTCCCGTACGCAAATGCTGAAACGAGCCCTGACACTTCACCTGAAAAGGAAAATCTGGAGGAAAATAGAAATTCACTGCCCGAGGACACCACTCCTGAGAATTTTGCTGGAGAGCAGCGATGCCAAGGTATCGTTCGGGGCTGCCTGTCTCTAGGTGTTGGGAGAGAAAAGTTCTGCTTTGTCCATAGCCTGATGAATAATGGGATGTGCTGTGTGTTGGCCAAAATTCCCAATCTGTGGTAGCTGTAACAGTGACTTGAAGTATTTCGGAGTCTGGGACACATTTGAGGGATGCAATGAAAAGACCATAACTAAAGAAATGAGCAATTTAAATCTGCTCTGAAAACCTGCTGGTCTGCAGCCATTAAAACCTGATTGCCATCACTAATTGCTCCACCAGCCCATGTCTTGTGCTTTGTGTTCCCAAAGAAAAGCGAGAGGAGAACGCTGGGACACCGCAGCAGGGACCAGCGGATATCCAGGACGCAGGGACCGATGGCCAGGGATCAGGGGAAGGTAATGCAAAATGCCATCCGATGTGGGGTTTCACTGGTGTGTAGCACAGAGACAGTGGATGCAGGTGGTTATTATTATTTTTTAATTGGGTCAGACCCTTCTATTCCAGGGAGTAGTGACTCATCTCTCACCTGTGAGTTGCTGCACCTTAGAAACCGCAGCTGATATCTTCCTGCCAGAGTTTTACATGTCCCATGGGCCATGGGCCATCCAAGCATTGTGGGGTCTCTGGGCAGGAGGTCCCAACAGCCTCATGGGGTTGGGAGATTCTCTGTCTTCTGCCCCATGCTCAGAGGAGAACCTCGTGAGGCTGCTGGTGCTCGCAAAACCCAAATTCTTTTCCTGCCTGATTCACCAAGTGTTGAATCCCCCAATGCCCAGGTATCCACACAAAACTGCTCTCCTAAACACCTGTTCCTGGCTGTTGCTGTGCTCATTTCTGGGTGAAAATGGTGGAAATGAGCAGGAGTCAGGGCGGGAGCCTCAGCCACCTCCTGTGGTGAGTGGGGCTGCAGGGGGTTCACTGACTGTCCTGGCCATGAGATAAAAATGTACCGAGTATATACAGAAATGAACATATTTCTTTCACTATGCAAACTGCAGCCACTTCTCCAAAAGGAGGAGTATTTCATGGTGCGTTAGTGGAGGAAAACAGCCACGTCTCTCCAAGGGGGCTCTGGCATTATTCCTTTCCCCATCTCCCACCACGGGCTCCTCCTGTCTTGTTGGCTCTTTGGGACAAGAGTGGCTGCACCGGGAGCTGCTGGTGATGCTCTGCCCTGAGCTTTGAAGTGGGCTCTAAATGAGCCATGGGCTGTGCCCTGCAAGCAAACCCTGCTCCCATTAACAAAAGGAAAAATATCCTGAACATTTGTCATGGCCAAATTAATATTTCATAGCAACTGCCTAGGCTGTGAGGAGGTGAATAGTGGTGGAGGCTTTCCCATTTAGAGCTGACATCCATATTCCAGCTGTGCTGCTTTAGGAGCACACAATAAAACCTATTAAAGGATCTCTCGTGGGCCCCCTGCACCCGCCCTGCAACCACAGCGCTTTATCTCCAAATTGCAGGCGGCTTTTTAGTACCCGACCAATTTAGTCTAATTAATACTCTGGACCCCACAGGCAAAACCTTGAATAGACCATTTGTTTCGACACTAAAGCATCATTAACCGCAGAGACGTGCCAAACAGGGCAAATGGGAGATGGCCATGGCAGCAGGAGTGGCCACTACTGAGGGAGGGACACGTCCCATGGGGCACAGCTGGGCACTGCCTCCACAATGGCTCCCTTCCCTTCCCTTCCCTTCCCTTCCCTTCCCTTCCCTTCCCTTCCCTTCCCTTCCCTTCCCTTCCCTTCCCTTCCCTTCCCTTCCCTTCCCTTCCCTTCCCTTCCCTTCCCTTCCCTTCCCTTCCCTTCCCTTCCCTTCCCTTCCCTTCCCTTCCCTTCCCTTCCCTTCCCTTCCCTTCCCTTCCCTTCCCTTCCCTTCCCTTCCCTTCCCTTCCCTTCCCTTCCCTTCCCTTCCCTTCCCTTCCCTTCCCTTCCCTTCCCTTCCCTTCCCTTCCCTTCGATAGTGGGATGGGATGGGATGGGATGGGATGGGATGGGATGGGATGGTGGGATGGGATGGGATGGGATAATGGGATGGGATGGGATGGGATGGGATGGGATGGGATGGGATGGGATGGTGGGATGGGATGGGATGGGATAATGGGATGGGATGGGATGGGATGGGATGGGATGGGATGGGATGGGATGGGATGGTGGGATGGGATGGGATGGGATGGGATGGGATGGTGGGATGGGATGCCAGTACGAGGGGGGCATTCCAAAGCACAGGGGGTGGCTTTGGGAGCTGTCCCCAGCTGTTGGGGTGCCCCCCGGGTATTGGGCTCCTGCCTGGCCCCGTGTCACCCCGAATGGCGAGTCCGGGGCAGGAGCCGGTGGTGCCGCAGCCGCCGTGTCCCCCGTGTCCCCCGTGTCGCGCAGGGCCGGGTGGCACGGCGGGGACAGGCACGGCGGGGACGGGCACGGCGGGGACAAGCGCGGCGGGGACAGGCACGGCGGGGACAGGCACGGCGGGGACAGGCACGGCGGGGACAAGCGCGGCGGGGACAAGCGCGGTGTCCGCAGCCGGCAGGGAGGCACCGGAGACCCCGGCGGGCAGCGCCGAGCCCCGAGGGAACGCGGCCCGGGAGGAGGAGGAGGCGGAGGAGGAGGATGAGGACACCGAGGAGGACGAGGTTCAGGTGATCGAGATGAAGAAGGAGAGCAGCGCGGCGTCCCGGCCGCAGCAGCGGGACAAGCAGCCATCGCCCCCGGGCAGCCCCAGCTGCAACTCCCCGCTGGAGAAGGCGGGGGAGCCGCCCAGCCTGGGCAAGAAGAACGACATCTCCCGACACAGCTACTCCAGGTACAACACAATCTCCTACCGGAGGATCCGCAAAGGAAACACCAAACAGCGCATCGACGAGTTCGAGTCCATGATGCACTTGTGAACTCAGGGGAGTGCCTGAGCGCCGAGCCCTTGCTCCGGGCTTGCCTTTATTCTGCTCCCCCAAACGTGTCTCTTCACACAACACAAGGTCACTGCTTTTCTTCTTTTTGTACATGATTTATAATACACTGTGAAAATGTAACACCCTGGCTTTGACGGGGGCACAGGCATCCGTAGCGCAGGAAAATAAATAATCAGTTTGCTAAATGCACACCCCTGCATGTTCGGGTTATCCTCCTTTCTCCCTCCGCCTTTACAGCTGTGTTGAGACCAGGCAGGGCTGGAGTTGGCTGGGCCCCTGTGGCTGCCAGCCGTGCCTTAAGGAGCTGGCAGGGTGGCACCCGTGTCACTGCCAGGGTAGGGGCACCCACAGGGATGTCTGCCACCACCCCTGCTCTGTCCTGCAGTCTGTCTGTCTGTCTGTCCCGGTGCCCTCTGCCAGCCCTGCCTGTCCCAGCAGGTGCCGAGGTGCCACCAGGCCAGGGCAGCTGTGGGCACTGCTGGTGGTGCTGGCTGGCCACGGTGCCAGCCCGGGGTGGCTTTGGGGCACCGGGGACCAGTGCCACCTCCCGAGGCACAGCCGGGCTCTGGGCTGGCCCAGGGGCAGCAGCTCAGCTGGCACCCCCTGCCCATGCCTGTGTGCAGCTGGTGAGCCTGGTGAACCAGGAACACCTCTTGTCCCAGTGCCACCAGCCAGACTCTCTCAGGGGTCCTCATTTTCATCCTAAGCTTAGCTGCAAAATTTGAAAGATTATTTTGTCAAAACCAGGTGGGTTTTAATCCATGGTTTTTGTCTCACCTGGATATCACCCGTCTCCATTTTGAAAGACCTTTGTGTAAGCACCATGCAGTGGTGTCAATATTTTTAAACCGTTTTACTCTAGATTTGTCTGGAGTTGGGACTTAGCTTTGCACTTGGAAATCATCTGGGAAAGCTGAGGACTGCTGGCAAGGGAGAGGAGGCAAGGAAGGAGTTGTACAGGGCCTCCTGCAGCCATAAGTGCCTTTTAAAGGATTAGTTTTACATCTCCAGCAGCACTGAATATCGCTTTGACTTTTCTTGTTCTACATAAAGGCAATTATTTATTGGCAACGTGAAAATAATACGGGGCAATTCTGCATTGTGCCAGCAGACATAGCCCTCATTGTGCCATTCACACTTGTTTGTTTGCTCCTCGGCCTGGGCAAGTTCTGAGCTGTGCTTGTACCAACCTATACTGGGGGTCTGTTCCCTCTGACAGCTGCTCGGGGGTGGCACGGCCCCCTTGGGGACAGGGATGTGCTGCTCCCGCCAGGGCCACCGCAGGGCTGGCACAGCCCGGGACAGGGGAGGTGTCCCTGCCATGGCAGGGGGTGCCACGGGCTTTGTGTCCCCTCTAACCCAAACCATTCCCGTTCTACCGGTGTCTGTGAGCGCTCCCGGCGCGCTCGGGGGAAAGGCTCCCCAGGGCTTCGCGAACCTTGGGCTCGCTCTTTGCAGAGCAGCGCTCGCTCAGCCGAGCACCGCAGCGCCCTCTCCTGCTGTCCTGGGTGGAAAAAGTGAAAAAATGAAAGTGCCGGGATGCTCGGGGGGCAGGAGAGCCCTGCCCGCCTGGCCTGGCCCCGGGAGGGAGTGGTGCGGTGTGAGCAGCCGGGGTTCGCAGGCTGGGACGGGCACGGACGGGGCACTGGAGCTCTGGCATGGCCTCGGGCACAGGGTGGGACAGGGGAGGAGCCGGGCAGGGCTGGGGCGCTGGAGCTCTGGCACAGGGTGGGACAGGGGAGGATCTGGGCAGGGATGGGGGGGCTGGAGCTCTGGCAGTGCCCATGGGCACAGGGTGGGACAGGAGAGCAGCCGGGCAGGGATGAGGGGCTGGAGCTCTGGCAGTGCCCATGGGCACAGGGTGGGACAGGTGAGGAGCCGGGCAGGGATGGGGGGCTGGAGCTCTGGCAGTGCCCATGGGCACAGGGTGGGACAGGGGAGGAGCTGCCGGCACTGGCCCGAGGGCACACGCAGCAGGGATCTGCACGCTGTCCCTTGCAGCACAGGCACTCAGAGGCTGGTGCTGACCAGACCATGGCAGCCACAGCCCCAAAATCCTTGTTGTTTCCACCGAGCTGACGGCAGGTGAGTAAGGGGTGTGTCGGTGACAGGTGACAGTTCTCAGGACACCTTCAGCGGCTGCGGCTGCAGCAGCCAGCTCAGCTATTGCCCTTCCCTGCGCCAAGCAAGGAGCCAGCAGGGCAGAGTGCAGGGAATTGGGGCTTTGGGGGCTCCTCCTGGGGCGATGCTTTATGGCCCAGCCTGGCAGTAACTCGAGAGGGCCCGGGCTGGGCAGATTTGGCACTCTGTGCTCAGAGGGAGCAGCTCCATCCGCTACCATTTATTCCTTTTTATTTAACAATTCAGCACCGGGGACAGCAGGGGTGTTCCCGCCCTACACACGGTGTTCCCACCCTACACACGGTGTTCCCACACCACACAGGGGTGCCCCCATCTCACACACGGTTTCCCCACCCCACACAGGGGTGCCCCACCCTGGTGTTCCCCGGCCCTGCCCTCCTGGAGCCCAGCCCGGGGTGCATGGTGGCACGGCCGTGCCTGCTGGAGCAGCGCTCTCGTTTCTGGAGCAATGCTCTCGTTTCTGGAGCAATGCTCTCGTTTCTGCAAGACTGGGCTGACTGGTGCCCTCGGAGTGGTCCCAGCACGGGGCAGCAGCGGGGCCCAGCTCGGTGCCAGCCCCCGGGCAGGCTGCAGTCCCTGGGCACAGCCCCGGCATGCCCAGTGAGCGCTCCCAGGCGCGGGCGGCGGCTGCGAGTGACAGCGCTGGCGATGGGATGTGACGGTGACATATGACTGCCTGCTGCCCGCTCCGTGACAGTGATTGAATGTCAGCAAACAGAACCCGGTGAAATCCACGCTCCTGATGCGAGCTGACTGCCCGAACAACGCCCGTGTCATTTTTCTGATGGTGACTGCGGGCTAACCGCGCTGAAGGAGGCAGAGGAAATCAGGAAGACAGCTGGAATAGGAGTCAACTGGGGGAATCTGTGGGGCCAGTCAGCATTTTGGCAGACTGAGCCTGTCAGATGCTGTCAGCAGTGATGCACACAGGGCTGTGCCGGGGCCCAGAGCACAGGCAGGGCTGTGAGGCAGGGCTGGGGCTCGGCTGTGCCCACCGTGAGCACTGGGTACCCACGGGCCTGGGCTGGAGCAGCCCCCAGCCCAGCACGGGGCAGCGGGGCAGGAGGAGGGCGCTGCCTCCCACTGCAGTCCCAGGGCACGGGCAGCAGCATCCCACTGCAGGGATTCCCGATGAGAGCAGTGATGGAAACCCTGCCGTGTCAGAACCCAGGAAATCCCTCTGGCTGCCCTGCCCGGGGGCTCAGAGACCTTGGCACACAGCCCAAGACCCCTGTGCCTTGGATTTAGCCCTTGGAAAAATCAATTACCAACCTTTATATGAAGGATTACAGATCAAAAGAGTTTAAGTAGAATAATAGTTTGTCACGGGGTGAGAAAAATAGATTTTTTGGGGTTTTTAGATTGGGGGCTCGGTGTCCCAAGATGGAGGAATTTGGGCATGCCCTGTCCTTTTTCCTTCTTCTTTCCAGCCTCCATTTTCTGGGTGATGTTGGCACTTTTGGATTGGTTTAGAGTAGAAGCTCACTGTCTGACACAGGTGATAGGGATTGGGAAGTAATTGTAAATATTGCACACGTAGTTTTTAGTATAAAAAGATAACACCAGCCTGGGGCAGGCAGAGTGCCTCTGTCTGTCCTGCTGAGCAGAGCTGGGCTGGACAGGAGAAAGAATTTTACAGATAAGGAACAATGAACAACCTTGAGACCTAGAACTGAAGAGCTCTGACTCCTTCTTGGAGCACCGGGCTGGGAGAAGAGAATTTCTGACACATCTGGGGGTCACTGTGAGCAGCTAGAGTCCTGAGACTGCCTGGTGTCACACACTGTGGATCCCACAGCCTTGGCACACAGAGCTCATTCTGCCATCAAACCCATCCCATCGGTGCCTGGTGCTGAATTTTGGAGTGAAGAACTCGACACTGCAGCCACCACCTGCCCATGGCAGCGAGTGCAGAGGGAGCCTGGTGTGCAGAGCCTGGTGTGCAGAGCCTGGTGTGAGGAGCCTGGTGTGCAGAGCCTGGTGAGCAGAGCCTGGTGTGCACAGCCTGGTGTGAGGAGCCTGGTGTGCAGAGCCTGGTGTGCAGAGCCTGGTGTGAGGAGCCCGGTGTGCAGCCTGGTGTGCAGAGCCTGGTGTGCAGAGCCTGGTGAGCAGAGCCCGGTGTGCAGAGCCTGGTGTGCAGAGCCGGGTGTGCACAGCCTGGTGTGCAGAGCCTGGTGAGCAGAGCCCGGTGTGCAGAGCCTGGTGTGCAGAGCCTGGTGAGCAGAGCCCGGTGTGCAGAGCCTGGTGTGCACAGCCTGGTGTGCAGAGCCTGGTGTGCAGAGCCAGGTGTGAGGAGCCTGGTGTGCAGAGCCTGGTGTGCAGAGCCTGGTGAGCAGAGCCTGGCTGTGAGTGCAGCCTGGTGTGCAGAGCCTGGTGTGCAGAGCCTGGTGTGAGGAGCCTGGTGTGCAGAGCCTGGTGTGAGGAGCCTGGTGTGAGGAGCCTGGTGTGAGGAGCCTGGTGTGAGGAGCCTGGTGTGCACAGCCTGGTGTGCAGAGCCTGGTGTGAGGAGCCTGGTGTGCAGAGCCTGGCTGTGAGTGCAGCCTGGTGTGCAGAGCCTGGTGAGCAGAGCCTGGTGTGCAGAGCCTGGTGAGCAGAGCCTGGCTGTGAGTGCAGCCTGGTGTGCAGAGCCGGGTGTGCAGAGCCTGGTGTGCAGAGCCGGGTGTGCAGAGCCGGGTGTGCACAGCCTGGTGTGCAGAGCCTGGTGTGCAGAGCCTGGTGAGCAGAGCCTGGTGTATAGAGCCCGGTGTGCACAGCCTGGTGTGCAGAGCCTGGTGTATAGAGCCCGGTGTGTAGAGTGTGGTGTGCAGAGCCTGGCCGTGCCTGCAGCGGAGGCTGAGCGAGCAGCAGCCCCTGGAGAGCCCCAGGAGGGGCTGGGGGACAGGGCTGGGGCCCTGGCAGCCCCGGGTGGGACAGCCTGGCTGCCCTGGCAGGAGCAGCCTCAGGCTGGCCTGGAGTGTGCTGTGGCAAGAGGCAGGAGAGACCCCTGGCTCCCTGCTCCTGCAGCTCTGTCCCCAAACAAAGCAAGGCTGGTGTGTCCTGGCTGTCCCCAGCTCCAGGCCTCTCCTGCAGCCCCAGATGGGACTGGCCCCATCCACCTCCCACCATAAAACGTGGGCTTCACTGATGTGCAAGGGATTCCTCACAGACCCCTCAATCTGTGACTCCTCACAGATCCTGAGCCTCACCTGTCACACAACCCGTCCCACAGGGAGGGATCCTGCAGCCACACCCAGTCTGGACACGGTGCTGCATTTTTTTGATGCATTGGTCAACAAACTTCCAGTTTCTGAGGAGGAACGAGCAGCCCAGTTTGCTGCTTACAGGGCCCCAGAAGTATTTCTGTAGCTTACACTGCTGTCGGGGCAGCTGAGGGATGTTTGCTTACAGTAGGATGGGGACTTTTTTTTTTCCAAAAATATTTCCATTTAATAACACAGAAAAGGAGTTTTCCCAAAGTCTCCTGCAGAGAGGGAAGATGCTGCTGCTGTGTTCGGAGGTGCTGCTCTGGGTGCTGGGATCCCTGCACGGGCAGGTCTCACATCACAGCTTCCAGTTTCCATTGGGGATGTGCTTCCCCTTGGCCAGGCACACGGTGAGCCCGCAGTGACACCAGGGCAGTGCTGTGACACCAGGGCAGTGCAGTGACACCAGGGCAGTCCCGTGACACCAGGGCAGTGCAGTGACAGCAGGGCAGTGCAGTGACACCAGGGCAGTGCAGTGACAGCAGGGCAGTGCAGTGACAGCAGGGCAGTGCAGTGACACCAGGGCAGCCCCGTGACACCAGGGCAGTGCAGTGACACCAGGGCAGTGCAGTGACACCAGGGCAGTGCAGTGACAGCAGGGCAGTGCTGTGACAGCAGGGCAGTCCCGTGGCACCAGGGCAGTGCTGTGACACCAGGGCAGTCCCGTGGCACCAGGGCAGTCCCGTGGCACCAGGGCAGTGCTGTGACACCAGGGCAGTGCAGTGACAGCAGGGCAGTGCAGTGACACCAGGGCAGTCCCGTGACACCAGGGCAGTGCTGTGACACCAGGGCAGTGCAGTGACAGCAGGGCAGTGCTGTGACACCAGGGCAGTGCTGTGACACCAGGGCAGTGCAGTGACAGCAGGGCAGTGCTGTGACAGCAGCGCAGTCCCGTGACACCAGGGCAGCCCCGTGACACCAGGGCAGTGCAGTGACACCAGGGCAGCCCTGTGCTGCCCTCAGTCCGCGTGGTAGCTGCTGAACTGCCACTTCTGGTGGGGGTTCCTGGCGTCACAGCCCCTCACCCGCAGGGCCCTGAACGCGGCATCCACCTCCAGGCACGCCGGCTGCAGGAACCGCGGGTGCTGCGAGACCAGGTGGGCGCTCTGCGGGACAGAGGGCAGAGAGGGGCTCAGGGGGCTGGCCTGAGGTGGGCACTCTGCAGGACACAGAAGGGGCTCAGGGGGCTGGCCTGAGGTGGGCACTCTGCAGGACACAGAGGGGGCTCAGGGGGCTGCCCTGGGGGCTCGGGCTTAGGGGGTGAGGCACTGGTGCTGCGAGACCAGGTGGGCGCTCTGCAGGACAGACAGGGGCTCAGGGGGTTACCTGGGGGGCTTGGGGGTGCTCAGGCTTCAGGGCTCCTGCAGCAGCAGCAGCAGCAGCAGCAGCAGCTCTGGTTTCTCTCAGAGAAAGCCCAGCTCCTCACACCGTGCCCTTTTTTGGCTCGTCCCTAATACCTGAGACATCTCTGCTGACTGACAGCGACTGTGGCCTGGGATTCAAACTGCAGCTGCTGCTGAGCCGGGGTCACAGCACACCTGTGCAGTCACGCCTGTGCACTCACAGCACACCTGTACAGTCACACCTGTGCAGTCACAGCACACCTGTGCACTCACACCTGTGCACCCACAGCACACCTGTGCAGTCACGCCTGTGCACTCCCAGCATACCTGTACAGTCACACCTGTGCAGTCACACCACACCTGTGAACTCATAGCACACCTGTCCAGCCCTGCCCTGGGCTTTCCCTGGCCGGGAGCAGAGATGAGCTCTCTCGCTGTCGGTGTGCAATTGCCGCGGGCAGGGAGTCCCTGGGGCGGGATCTGCTGCACGGGGAACGTTCGGGAGCAGCAGGACCGCGCTGATTTCTGTGTTTAGCCCGGGCTGATGAACCCGGCACGGTCCCTGCACTGACAACGATGTTGGGTGGCAGCCCCAGAGCCCAGTGCTGGGGCAGGGAAGAGCAGAGTCAGAGTGCCCTCCGTCCTGCTGCTTTTCCAGTCTGCCTGGAGTCGCCTCTCTAAGCCCTGGGGCCAGCCAGGGGATGCTGCAGTGCTGCCACAGCACAGGGACATCTCTGTGCCCTCCTGGCACTGCAGTGCTGCCCAGGAGCAGCTCAGTGACACCGGCTGAGTCACTCCTGGTGTGACCTGTGCGGGGCCTGGGCAGAAGCTGCAGCTTTGTGCAGACAGGGGCTGCACATCCTTGCACAACACAATGCCTGGTGTCAGGAGAGGGCAAAGCACTGCAGCTCCTTCAGGCAGCACCACTGAGCTCTCCTCATTCTCCTGTCGCTGGCACCAGCAAAAGAGCAGCACCAAATCCATGTCACCCTCAGCTGAGAAACCAGGCTGGGACAGGAGACAAGACCTGCCCGTGCCCTGCAACAGCTCCCTGGGCACTTCTGCAGACTTTTCACAAAGTGAAGTGACAATTTCACAATTTTCAGTAAGTGGATAAAAATTTCCCTGTATTTTTCCCTAATAAACACCCAACGTGAGCCTGTGGCATTCTGGCATTCAGCACTTTAGGCTGAAAAAACCAAAGGGCAACAGGAAATTGTCTGTGTATTGAATGCTACACTCTTTCTTCCTTAAGAGTGTTCTTTCCCAACAATAGACTCTGCCATTTCAGAGCATTTTGGACAACTGCTTGCACCAGGCTGAGAGAGGCAGAGCCGTGACTCTGTGCAGGGCAGCAATTAGTGTAAATATCCATCCTCCTCCTTTCCGTAAGTGCTGTCTTTAAACGCCCCTGTGAGCTGAGAGCCAATCGATGCCGACTCATCTCCCTTTAAGTGCTATTGACGTTTCTGTGTAAAACCAGGCTGCTTTGGCTGTTCTGGCTGTTCTGGCTGTTTTGCTGCTGCTGCTGTGGCAGTGCCTGCAGGTCCCCAGTGTCCCCAGCCTGGCAGCCGTGTCAGGGTGCTGGGTACGGGATGGGCACAACCCCTGGCAGAGGGGCACGAGGGATGGGCACCAGCAGGTCTATAGGGGACAGGTGGCCTTGGCAAAGCGGGCAGCAGAGGGTGGGGTGCCCCTGTGCTAGGCTGTGCCCCCATCAGCGCTCTCCTGGCACCCTGACCCATGCTGGGTGGGCAGGGCCACCCTGACCCCTCCTGCTGTCACCTGGAGGATGGAGTTGCAGCATCACTCACCAGCCCGGGCTGCACAGGGGCACCCTGAGCCCTCCTGTCATCACTGCAGCTGCAGCATCACTCACCAGCCCTGGCTGCACCGGGCACCCCTGACCCTCCTGCCATCACTCACCAGCCCTGGCTGCACCGGGCACCCCTGACCCTCCTGCCATCACTCACCAGCCCTGGATGCACAGGGCACCCCTGTCCCCTCCTGTCATCACTGGAGCTGCAGCATCACTCACCAGCCCGGGCTGCACAGGGCACCCCTGTCCCCTCCTGCCATCACTCACCAGCCCGGGCTGCACAGGGCACCCCTGTCCCCTCCTGCCATCACTCACCAGCCCTGGATGCACAGGGCACCCCTGTCCCCTCCTGCCATCACTCACCAGCCCTGGATGCACAGGGGCACCCCTGTCCCCTCCTGCCATCACTCACCAGCCCTGGATGCACAGGGGCACCCCTGTCTCCTCCTGCCATCACTCACCAGCCCTGGATGCACAGGGGCACCCCTGTCCCCTCCTGCCATCACTCACCAGCCCTGGATGCACGGTGGCCAGGGACCTGTGGAGCCAGGCCAGGCTGCGGCTCCTGCCCTGGCACGGGCGCAGGCCCAGGGCTCCCAGCACGCCCGCCGGGGCCAGGCACAGCTCTCCGTGCTGGATCAGCCTCAGCCAGGTGTAGTTGAACTTCTGGTTCTGTGGGCAGAGAGCAGGAGGAGGCACGGCCCCGTCAGGCTCCGTGGCAGGGCTGGCCACACTGCTCTGGGCACCTGTGCCAGGGCTGCCCACCCTCCCCGCCAGGAATTCCCAATTCCCAACATCCCACCCGCCCTGCCCCTGGCAGTGGGAGCCACTCGCTGTGTCCTGGCACTCTGGGTCCTTCTGTGGCCCTCTCAGAGCCCTGAAAGGGCTGTGAGGCACAGCTGGATGGATGGCCAGCAGCTGCACGCAGACCACAGGCTGCTGTTTAAATCTGTCTCTGTTTTCATGTGCAAACTCTCAGCTTTACAAACTTTCCTAACCAGCTCAATTTGCTGTTTCTGACGCTGGTGCTTGGCTACAGGCTGTTCCTGCCCCTTGCTGCTCCCAGGCATGGCCTGGCCATGTGGGAAGGGCAGTGTCAGCCCCCGGGGAGGGCATGGGTCACAGGGGAGGCTCAGGAGCTCCGTGCCCGGTGCCACAGGCAGGGTGGCACACCGGGGCACCTGCAGGCTGTCCTTACCGTGTTGTTAGCATCACACTTCTCAAATGCCAGGCTGGTGCCTTCCACAGCGATGCACCCCGCCAGGGCCGCGTTAACGAGCTGGAAACGGCAACAAAAGGCAGATTTAGAGAGAAATTCCCGGGACGGGGAGAGGATGTTGCACTGCACTGAACCTGGACCTGCTGGGCTCAAGGGACACTCTAACTAACACTGTCCACATAACGAAGGGGGGCAGAACAGGCTGGAAGGGGCTCGGAGCACCGTGGTCGAGTGAAAGGTGTCCCAGCCCATGGCAGGGATGGAATTAGCTGAGCTTTAAGGTCTCTTTCCAGCCAAACCATTCTGGCATTCTGTGCTGGAGCAGAAGGGGAGCCCGACCCGGTGTCTCTCACCGGGCGCCGAGCAAGAGGCGTGCCAGGCAGCATCGATCCCAAAAGGGCTTTAAAGCGCTCCCTGCTCCTGCCCCGGCGAGGCGCAGGGTCCGAGCCCGGAGCGGGGCCGCTCCCTCCTCCGGCCCGCAGCGCCCGCAACGCGAGCGGCTGCTGCGCTCTGCTGGCGGCGGAGCCGAGCTACACAGCCTGCTCCTGTAGAACCTGACACTATAGACCCTGCATCTACGGACCCTGCATCTACGGACCCTGCATCTATGGACCCTGCATCTACGGACCCTGCATCTATGGACCCTGCATCTATGGACCCTGCATTTACGGACCCTGCTCCTACAGAGCCTGCTCCTACAGATCCTGTATCTACAGACCCTGCATCTACAGACCCTGCATCTACGGACCCTGCATCTACAGACCCTGCATCTACAGACCCTGCATCTATGGACCTCGACCCTACAGACCCTGCTCCTATAGACCTTGCATCTTTGGACCCTGCATCTATGGACCCTGCTCCTACAGACCCTGCATCTATGGACCCCGACCCTACAGACCCTACTCCTACAGAGCCCGACCCTATAGTCCCTGCATCTACAGACCCTGCTCCTACAGACCCTCACCCTACAGACCCCGACCCTACAGACCCAGACCCTAGAGACCCCGACCCTCCAGACTCTGCACTGCACTGCAGCCCCCAAGTGGGGGCAGGGGGTGAGGCTGGCTGTGCTCCCACTCTCCATCCAGACACCCAACCAGCCCTCTAGAGGGACGTTATCCCTTCTGTCCGTCACCTATTTCTCTATAAAAATGCTCAGGAATGCAGCCCTCTGTGCCGTATCAAACACCCCAAAAGCTTCCAAAGGTCCAGGAGCAGCGCAGCCCAGGGCACGGCCAGACCCTGGGAGCAGCCCCTGGGCACGTACCTGCCCACTGGCTTTGACCAGGGGAGCCCAGGGCACAGCCAGTCCCTGGGGGTTACCCACCTGCCCACTGGCTTTAACCAGAGCAGCCCAGGGCACAGCCAGGTCCTGGGCGCAGCCCCTGGGCATCTACCTGCCCACTGGCTTTGACCAGGGCACAGCCAGCCCTGGGAGCAGCCCCTGGGGGTCACCCACCTGGCCGCTGGCTTTGACCAGGGGAGCCTCCAGGTCCGGGTACACGTTCTGCAGGTACCAGCCGAAGGTTTTGCAGCGCAGCCTCTGCCGCAGCTGGAGCTGCCGGCTCAGGTCGCCCACGCCCGCGCCGTGCAGCAGGTGGTAGGCGTGGCCGTAGAACAGCTCCTTGTACTCGTCCAGCCACACCTCGGCCACGCGCGCCAGGTTCCGCTCCACCGTCCTCACCCGCTCCTTGGGGAAGGAGTAGGGGTTGTCGTTCCTGAAAATGTGCCCGACCCTGGAGCACGGCACTATCTCGATCTCCCCTCCGCACATCCACACCTGCGGAACAGAGATCACTGAGGACACCTGTGGACAGTTTTTTATTGAGACACAACTGGTGGGAAAGGAGACGTGAAAAAATCCATCTGAGAAAGCAACAGCTGCCTAATTCAAGGACATGGTCTCCTTGAGCAAGAAGCTGTTCAGGAAAATCTGTGATAACAGGAGGTAAAAAGAAGCCACAAACATCCTGAGAAAGGTGGGACTGACTTTTTATAGCTGACCAATAGTGAGCTCTATTTTGCAATATGTATGAGCCTTATTACTGTGATTATAAAAGTGTGCCTGGTAATCAATAAATCTGAGACTTGTCGATCATCATTGGATGAGCAATTTCTCCCATCAGACACCCGCTGAGCGTGGGCACTGCCTTGTGCAAGCCAGGAGAGGCAGCTCAGGTGCCCGGGGAGATGGAGCTGTCCCTGGGGAGCCCCTGCCTGAGCCCCACCACCCACCCAGGCCGGCAGGGTGCAGCTGTGTGACAGCCACCTACCTTGAATGAAATCTCCATATTCTCCCCTCCCCAGACATCCAGTCCTGGGTCGTACATTCCCAGCTCAGAGAAATATTTCTTGTCGATGGAGAACAGGCCACCTGCCATGACGGGGCACCTGGGGACACAGAGGCCACACGGTGTGACACAGAGGGAGTTTGGGTGGCCTGAAAGCTGGAATGGGGCATGGAAGGGCAGGAAAAGCAGCGAAAGA